>VDFB02281492.1:634670367-635362919 GCA_007258455.2 Sequoia sempervirens
TTGCATTTGAAGTCGGGAAGACAAAAATTATGGGAAGGTTTAGGATGGAAAAATACACAGAGGTGAAAGAATCAGGTCAAGATCATTCACGACTTGAAAGTTATTCAAGTTCCAATTTCTGCTTTTTGCCCTGAAAAACCTTCCGAGCTCAGTTTGAGGCACCAAACGATCCCGGATGGGCCTGAACATTTGCAGAAACGCTAAAGTAGTTCGCTAAAGGCCTATTTTGCGAAAAATCATCTTTTCGAGAGCTTTCTGAAAAGGTATTATCATTGAAGATCCGACGGTCAAATTAAAAGTTATGGCTGCCGGAAGTTGGTGCATATTTTAGAAATGTGCTAATTTTAAACTGTGAATTTAAACTTGAATTTCAAATTGTAATTTTGGCGCCAAACCGTCAAAAATCTTATCTCGAAGGTTGTTTTTGGTTCCAATCCGAAATGGGTCTATTTAGGTGCTTGTTTCTGATTTTTGGGTAACTTTTTGGGGAAAGAAGTTTGCATGCTGTGAAAGGGGATCTGGGTAATTTTCTGTAAGTTGGTAATTTGCATGTAATACAGAGCTTGGGGATTTGAGATCCTCTGCATGTAAGAAGTTCAATATTTATGAATAAAATATTATTCTCTATTTTGGTGAGTGAATTTCTGTGTCTCGGGTTTGCTCCCTCGTCAACATCATTAAAGAATATAAATTTCCATCCATTAAGATGAGCATGCACTACAATATACATATCCTCCATGGTAGTTCTCTCTAGCCAACCTCCTGATTCCTCAAGAGCTTTAATTCTCCAGACACCAACAGTCCCGTTAAAGCCAAAAAGTTAATGAACATCCCATTGACTTCCTGCTCCACTTCAAAATGGAATGCTAGGTTAATATTCTGGATTCTTTTTAGTATATTTTCATCCCTGTTAACAAAGATACATCTTGCCTGCACCAGTGTTAGGTCATCATTGCCCTACAAACAATATAATTCTAGAATAAGTAACAACCTATTATACAAAAAAATAAGATTTGATCCCTTCAAAGAAAAGTAGATTTATATTGTTCAATGGACAGACCTTAAAATGTGGAATGGTTCTCTTCAAGAAGTCTGGATTAGGTTGAAAATATGCATAAAAAATGGTAACAAACTCGTAGTCCTTCACATAGTCACATTTCTTTGGTGACTTAAGATTCCCAGCCTCATAGCCAGTGCATACTATTATGTGTTGATACACTATAGAAATGCTCACAAACTGGATTGAAAATGGCAGAACTCAGAGATATGGCATGAGCAAAGAAGTAATCCAAAAACTATTTATAACCCAAAAAAAAATACTTTATGCAACTCAGCAAAAAATTAAAGTAAGAAATAATATAACACCACCCAATAGCTCACAAACTGGATTGAAAATGGCAGAACTCAGAGGTATGGCATGAACAAAGAAGTAATCCAAAAACTATTTATAACCCAAAAAAAAAAAAAACTTTATGAAACTCAGCAAAAAATTAAAGTAATAACCCCCCTGAAACAATATTTATAAAACAATAAATCTGTGTCTTTCCAACCCATCAAGAGAACAGAAATAGAACCTATCCCTAATTAACTTACTTCCCCACAAAAAAAAAGTAGAATTAAACACCTTCTAGAGCTTTCAACTATGTAAGAACTCAACACGTCACACTTGGAAACGACACCTGACTTCTTAGAATCTAACTGAAATCTGATTAACAGCTGGTGCAAAAATTTGCTAAGTAGAAAGGCAAATAATATGAACACCACTTACATCCTGAACAGTTTGAATCACCAGAAAAACCCAAATTAAAAGAGGATCGAAAATTTTCTTCTTGAAACTATAATCCCCTCAAGTCTAAGTGTCCATCGATGTTGCCCTCTAATAAAGAACGCGGATGAAATAAAACCCTTGAACAGCCCGGGTACTTAAAGAAATAAGGAATAGAAAATAATTACTTGGGTATGGCGAAGGAATTGAGGCTTGGTCCCAACACACGCAAATTCTGTAGAGTAAAGCCTGCCACGATTAGATTGGCCAGGACGGCTGCAATAAACAGAATTGCTCAAAACTCTACTATAATCTTTAATGGGGCAAGAAAGCTAAGGAGTAAAAGCTACTGATTGGGAAAGCCTTCAAAAATTAAGCGCTGCACCATATTGATTGGAAATGAATGGCCTCTAACACAAATAATCGATTAAACCGTTCGTGCATGAAACGGTTTGCATGCTGGAAGCAGCCATCATGATAGGTTTGGCATGACCTACTTACTTTCAAGAGTTCTACTGCCAGGTGGGCTTCGTAATCAGGGAGACTTTGGGATATTTACACAATCACTGGCGGTGACTTTGGAATATTTACACAATCACTGGCGGTGGTTTGAAACTTTATGCATGATGTCATACATTTTTCTTCACACAGGAAAACGTGATTGTAGAGGAACGCGTCTCAGCGTAATTAACTCTGAGAAATACATAGAAATTAGTCTCAACAATATCACCCATTGCATGCAAACATATCAAGAATTTTGAGGAGAGCATAAAATAAAGCTGAAGACATTTCAGATCTTTACTGAATATTAATCTTGTTACAAGGGAATCCCATATTGTGTACATGATATTCCGGGCATAACTTTTCACACTAAAATGAACCTTTCAAGGTATTTTTTTGATCACTCAATTTCGTAGAATGAATCAAATATTTTTTTCTTTCTTATGAATATTTTGTATCCACCATTCTAATAAAATATGTGGTATGACTGCCCTCTTAAACACCGATGAAAAATGTACAGTTATTTTTGTGTTTCTAGATTTGGAATTAATAAATTGCTCAAGCTTGATACTCTGGTGAATTCATGAATTAATAAGGTATTTCTTTTATTGCAGAAGGAAATGCAAAGATTCACAGAAAAATTAGTGAGTATGATGTGAAGGAAGAGCCTATATGGTTCGCGGGGAGGTCCCATCATCCTTCAACAGGTTCTTCATCTTCCTTTTTTGTTTTCTGTTTTTTGTTTTTGTTTTTGTTTTTGTTTTAAGTGATTGGAACATTGGTTCTTTCAATCGGAGACTTCCCTGAGGTGTCTTGTTTGAGATTTTCATTAATAATGTTGTAAATTATTTTAGGCTAATTAAATAAATTTAAAGAGTAAATTAAAATGAATTTAAATTAATCAAAGTTTTGGTTGATAAGTTGATGTTATTTTTATAAATTAATTGTAATGCATAAGGATGCACCTTTGGAAACAATGATGAAGAGTTAGTGATAATGTTGCATAGAATCTGGTTATCAAAGTGTACAAATAAACACTCTTAGTTTGGAAGATGTCTTAGGCTTTGTACAATCTCAAAAATCTATATGGATTGAATTTGAGCCTCTTATGATTGATCTTAAGTGTTACAACCTTGATCTAATGTGCAGTAATGAACCTGGACACATAGAAATGATTTGAGAAATAGTGTGTGAAAATTTTTATTTCCCTTCACCTTCTTTGTGTTTGAATTTTCTTGGAAGTATAGAAATGTTTACAAATAGCTTTGTGAAGATTGTCAAATTATTGGGTCCAAGTTCTCGTAGATCATCCCCTTAAAAGTGTCAACTTTACAACATGAAGTCAAGATTGAAAGACAACATTCTCAAACATGCAAATAGCATTATGTATAAATTTTATCTTTCTTCCTTCAAAAATTGAAGAATGTTCTCTAATGTTCTCTATTTATTTGATCATATCTTTTTGTGTAATACACATATGAATGTATTTAAATACCAAAATTTAGAATAAATCATCTCATAATGACTAGTAGGAAAACATAAGAACTTGAATTTGAGGGTTTGAATTTAAGGGTTAATTTTGAGTTACTCAAGATAGGGAAACAAAGATCTGGATGTAGGGAATGACTATATAAAGTAATATCTTGATAAAATGACAAATGTATTGAAGTAGATGTATAAATAGGAATGGGATAAATTCGTATGGAAATAGGTATAAATAAAAGTTGGCTGGATACGTAAAAGTATTAGTTAATGAGCCAAACTTAGAGTAAGAACGCATCATTTGTCGATGAGTAGATTTATTAAGTCATTTTATCAACATGGGCCTAAAATTAAACATGTGAGGTGCAGTCCTCCTGTGTTTGTTGTGGCGTTACATATACAGACTAATTTGTTACGAGTAGGCTTCTTATTACTAGTGTCATGATCATTGCCAAGTTTCTTGATGATGTGTAACTATATGGTTTGTTCTAGGCTTTTATGTTTAGGTTTTTTTTAATTTTTATTTTCATTTTGTTGCAAATACTTAAACTGATATTGTGTAAGGCAAGAAAATGTAGGATGGAATGTCTTAGAATGAAACATGGAATGTCTTAGAATGAAACATTTCCAATCTTTAAAAACTCACTTGAGATGACACTAATAATGACAATGGTTTGACATATATGGAAGAAAACTAACAAGTATTATCGGTGGCACAATAAGCGTTAAGGAAGGTAGATAAATAATCAAATAATTTATCCTAGCATAATACTAAATGTGTATTTATGTCCATTCACGGGTAGATTATATACGTTTAGATTTGCGTATCTTTTATTTTGTTTTGAAAAGCTACTCCTTGGATTTAGAGAAAATAATACAATTGTATTTCATTTACATAATTCTATTTTTGGAACAATGTCTTGGAGTGAAATATGAAAATAATATATTTCATTTATTTTTCAAGTTTTTTGTGTTCAACATAATGCAAAGTCAGAGGAAAGAGTTTGGATTTACTTGAATATATTAAAAACAATTTTGATGGACTTAAAGTTATCCCCATGGTACATTAAATCTGTATTAGCTATTTGATCTTTCTTCACTATTATTTCATGTCTTAAATCAAATGGTTATGTAGTTTAGGTTTGTCAATAATCTAAATTTACTTTACAGAAGTGCTTGATGACATTTTAGGGATTCTACCTCAAGATTATCTAATTTTGTGACAATTTTTCTTATGTTAAAATCAAAATCATCATATTTAATTGGTTAAGAATCTCTTATGAGGTCTAACTAATTAAACTATGATTAATGATAAATGAGAAAGCATTTAACTTTAAATTTTTAGGGACGCAAGGGAGACATAGAAACCTTGCTTTACTAACTTTGCAAGAAAAGTCTCTCAATAATTTTAGAAGTTGTCACTTATGTCTTTGGCATTGGAATCCATTGGAATTATGGAAGAGGTTGAGAAAAAAAGGCAACATATGAGCTACTTAAATATTCAATTTTTCTTTTTCTTTCAAAATTATTTTCATGACATTGATCAAGCTAGAAATAAAGGTAGTAGAAGTGATTGTTTTCTTTTTCCAATTATAGTAACTCATAAAATAGAGAATAATTTTTTTTTTTTTATAGAATGTTCTAGGTTGTGCAAAAAGGTGGAAACCTAAGTGTAAATATCCTTTGTAAAAGACACCAATCACTATTTAGAAAATGCTTTGGGAATTGTTTTGATGGTTTATTCTTTTTGAGTGAAATTGGTGTCATAAACAATATGTTATTCAATTCTACAAGAAATGGTAAATGTAGACTAATGAGTATGTTGTAATTACTTTGAAACATTTTAGATTCTATACCACTTAGATAATTATAAAAGATTATTTTTAGATTCATGACTTTAGTGAAGATTTAATTATATTATTACTAATGAATATTAATACCATTTTCATACTTATTAATAATATGTCATAATATTAATAATAATGTTTTATTAAATATAATATTAATAGTTTATATAATAATCCTAATTAAATTCAATCATTAATAATATTAAAATAATAATTCAAATAATATAATAACATCCACATAATAAAAATATATAATACTATAATAAAAACATAATAATAATAATAAAATAATTATAATACAATACAATAATTGAACATTTATTAATATAATAATAAGAATAATACAACAATTATAAATTAATAATAATATAATAATAAAAATAATATAATACTAATTTAATAATATAATATCAAATGTAATAATGTAATATAATAAAAATAGTAATGTAATATAAAGTCGAAGGAAAAAAGGCATAACCTCGTCTACTATACCTTCTTGTTCAATAGCCTATAGTAGTGCCCCACTAGGTTTATTGCTACTAGTGAGTGTTGATTTCAAAGATTGTAACAACTTAAATGACAATTTAGAAAATGGTTAATGGTTCAATGTTTGATCATGGTTCAAGCAAACTAGTGTTGTTCTCAATTTGTCTATAAAACTATCTAGCATTTGGTAGGAACTTCACATTGGGGCCTTGTTTATATGTCCTTCACACTTATCACTTATTTTTCCTTTTTCAATTACAAATATTCTTTTAGAATTATGTTTGATTATTTAAAAAAAAAATTAATAGATCTTTTAATTTATATATATTTTTTATGAATAATACTATAGAGCTATCATATTTGAAAATAGAATATATATAATTCTATTGTTCCTTAAGCATATTGTAATATTAGATGGCATTCACTAACTAAATACTGATACATTGATTTATTTCTATTTTATATGGTAAAAATGAAATAAAATGGAATATAAATTATAGGAAAAGAATGTCTAATCATTTTAGATAGTCTCTTTGATCTAATAATTGTCACTAACAAAATAGAAACATTTTTTAAAAAATAGTTACATTTAAAAAGTAAACATAATTTAGAAATTAAATCTTTAATTTTACCAATTAAATTTGATACATAAATGGATCATCTTTTAATACCCAAATTTCAAGTCATCAAAATGTTAATACATATGAATATTCAACTAACTCCAATTATATTTATATGATTGTTCAATATAATAAAAAATAAAGACATTGAAATTTTGAAAGTTTCAAATCATATTTAGAGATGCATAAATTATCTTTAAACAATCATATAAAATATTGCATAAATATTTTTACAATATTTTTATTAATTTATTATTATTCAATGAATAATAATAAAAATTAAAATAATTAAATTTGATAAAAAATTAAATTACTTGAAAAGTGAATAATCTAAAATCAGATCAATTCTTTTTTATAAAAACTCATTTAATAAATTAAATAGTATTTATATCAATTATTTTGTATCCTAAAACTTAATAGAAGAAAAGGCATAGAAAACAAAAAAAAAAAGCACTACCTTCTTGATTTTAATTAGATCATCAAAGAAGGGATGAGGAGAAAGCATTCCAGTGGTGTCGAGCTCCATTACAAATCTTCTGCAACGCACCTGACCAACTTCTTACATAATCAGATTATTTATAGCGCAATAAATCAATATTTATAAAGACACGTAGAGTGATGCCGTGTAGAGATTTGCAGAAATATAATGACAAGTTATAAAATGTATGTGCCACAAGTAATAACTCTGTGCGACAACTATCATATGACCTGCCACAGATATTTGTCCTGCAAAGTGTCAATTAAAACACAACTAAAATCAATAAAAACTCTTTGAAAAAATGTTTCTGTAAATTTGTAAACTGTATACTATTTAATACTGGTTTACATACCATTTTATAATAAAAAATTATATATTTATTAGTAATGTTATTTATACTTTTGAAAATAAAGGTTATAAAAAAAAATATTTATATTTATTAGTATATTAAATTTTTTAAATTGATGTAATTAGTTATTTTTTTACTATTATGTTTTATGATTAGTTTTTCCTTACTTTTTATTGTTGTGTTTATATTTATTGAGTAGTCAATTTTTGTAATGTGAAATTCTTTTATTAATCTTTATTTGATATTTAATTGTTCACTCTTGGATCTCATTATTTACTACTCATCTCATTGTCAAATCTACATTATACTTTATATGAAGATTTATGTCTTTCAAAATTATACTAAGCTTCTAGTGTACCATATTATCTATCTATGTTTATATTGATATATATATTATTCCATTTGAAATTCTATAAACATGTCTTATTGCTAGCATTATGCCAATTATGTATGCTTTCCTTTAAAGACTGAAAAACAAATATTTATAACATAATAAATGAAGTAATTTGTAGAGCATGTAATGAGCATAAAATAAAGAAAGTATTCCATAAATGACGTTGACCAAGATTTTATTTCTTGTTCAGTTTGGTATCTTCATCATTAACAAAATCAAAATGTGATGCATTATTATCCACCATAGAAGAAGTAACAAGTCACAACATTTATGCAAGCAACTATAAGTGGATTATCAAAGTAGGAACATGTTCTTCTTAGCCAACATGATACCCTTGAAGCTAGGTATAATATTTCTATCATCATATTCCATTTTTTAGTAAGATTTATGTACCTTTTAAATACAACTTGTTGGTATTTAGACCATTATTCACTCAAGAAAGGAAACCCAAAAATGTGTGTTTTTCTATTAAAGGTAAAACATGTTTTGAAGGGACCCGATATTGTTTATAAAGAGACACTTCCTAAGATAAAAATATCCAAGCAATAGCCAACCATTAGCAAACCAATAGAAAACCAAACAACAAAAAAAGAAATAGAACAATCTATTGTAAGTCCTTTAGAATCTTGGTTGGTTTAATGTGTTACTGATACAAATGATTATGAAGGTTTCCCACCTCCAACATCTCTTTCTTATGAACATACAAGGGTTTCTTGGAGTGACTGCAAGTATAAGTACACAGAATGACTCTAGAAAATTGAGATCTATGTTCACCTTTAACCACACCCTCCTTAGTGATATCAATAGCCTTCTAAATTTTTTCCTCCAACACTATGATACAAATCTCATAATCATTCTTCATTAAGCTAGCATCCTTTTCCACATCTTGAAGGATAGCAAGGATTTTTTTTCTTCTCAACCCTGTTTCAAGACACATCCTCAATGTCATCTTTCTTCATGGTATTTTTTGTAGAGACCACACCGTCAGATTAATTACTTAAACATTTTAAAGTAATTCACAAAAGCCTTCTTTTCTAGACTAGGCACATTGTAAATATCCTTTGTATTATAATTCAAAATATAAAGGTCTTCAAAGAAATCATATGAAGGAGTGCCCTATCCTTTATGAGGAAAATATTCACCCATAATCTCATTACCTTTGGATTTACCTTTCTCCTAGAATTTACCAAAATCTCCCATCAATTTTATTTTAGGCTTGTCTCAATCCTTCACTTTGCTAGGAAAGGACTTCCCCTTCCCCTTATTAGAAATGCGTTTCTTCCCCGCTAGATTAACCTCGACTGTAATGCCCCGCCACGCAACCCTAGAGGAAGTTGCAATTCACTACTTAAATAGACCAATTTTTTTTTATTTAAGTACAAATAACATGAAATATGAATACACATTGCCAACAACCTCTAAGGCCACGACACAAAGATTACTTTAGAACCCAATCAACAACAAACATTAATATAAACCAAAACATTAAACACTTAAGGAAATGAGACAACATACATTCCATACAAGATAACTTACAACGAAGGATAAGAAATACCAAAAGATTTCAATTAACAATATTTAAACAATAAGATTACAACACTCATTCCCCGAATGAGGCAAAACCAAAAGTCATGATTACACTTTACAAATTCCACCTCGATAACAAATGAGGGGTAATAAGATACATTAAGAACTGAGAGAACAAGCTGTGAGAAGAAACTAATTCCCACGAGCTCTCCAACTGGAAATCACGAACACACAGACATGAAGAAGAACCAATGGATTAAGAAGCACGCCACCCGACCACGTGGAATCCAAAAGATTCCACTCCCTCTGTGCTAGGAGATAGTAACCAGGAATTCCTACCCAAGACCATCTACCACTAGACACGGGTCACACAAAGCTGAAACAAAATAAATACAAGGCCTCATCACAAGACTGAACGGTCATACGTTCAACTCTAGGTACGACTCACACAACATTAACAAAGGTTACAATGCTTCCAGTCAAAGAATAGATCAAGAGTGTCACAAATAACAAGTACAAACTGCTGACTTAAGAAGAGTGTCATCGCATAGCTCGTCAAGGGATATCCTATGGGAATCTTCCTAGGCCCTAGCCCCCATTCCACGGGTTATCCTGGTAGCCTCTACCGCATTCCCGGCACCCATGCTTACTCATGCGGAACCAAATACCTCTCGTGAAGACGAGATAGATGATCTTGCCATTCCAGGCCTTCCCGTCTCATCCCAAGTCTTCAACAAGCCCTTGGGTCCATGAGCGAGGCATACTTAATCTTATTTAATGTTTGATGCATCCTAAACTTCTAAAAGTTTATTTAGTTATCACTGAATTAACCAACTTGCAAAGGGTTATCCTGGTGCCACTTTGTGCGCCGGCGCCCATTTGCAAGCCACTCTCCTAAGACAACACACATGGTCATAATCACAAAAGGTGACCAGATAACACGACCTCTCCAATCCAAGGAGGCACAAAACAAGAAAACTCACTCCAAACACTGGAGGAAAACAAGGTTAAAACCCTCTCCACACACTAGAGGAAAGCAAAGAACAAACCCACTCCAAACACTGGAGGAAAACAAGGTTAAAACCCTCTCCACACACTAGAGGAAAGCAAAGAACAAACCCACTCCAAACATAGGAGGAAACCAATTACAGAAACCCACTCCTTTCAAAGGAGGTACAAATCACATTTCCCTCTCCTATTCCAAAGGAGGAACAAATTACAAAACCCGAACGTGAAAACCGGGTGAAACGACATGGTGTCACATGCACATTTTCCCATGGCACATCAAAATTGACTCACGTACCACAGTCCCAAACCAATACATGAAATCCTATCTGGAAGACTTCAACATTGACTCTATTCTCCCAACATTGAGGACGAACACTATAACACTACAAGCATTCCAGACAGTGAAGTAAACTAATGTTCAGATTTCCTAAATCCAATCAAACACAGTTTACATGACTTGCATTTATCCAATCAATCGAACCCATTTCATTTTACGACAAAGAAATATTCAAAGAACAGATCATTTACTCTAAACCACACAACCATATTCTAAAATCCAAACATTTCAATAAATAACCACATTGAATTGTAATCAATCCAATTAATAACTCTACATCTCACAATCATATATTGTAATTATTTAACATTTAAATTACACCATTTCTTCCATATTTCATCATAGAATAGATAAATCAAAGTCAATATTTTATATAGAACGCTTGATTAAATAACCATTTTCATTTCCTCAAAACCAATGCGGTAATCATTTTAAGGGAAGTTCAATTTTTGATATTCCACTATCATCTACATGAGTACATCTAAACTATTACTTAGAATCCCAAGGTTCCCCAATCGAAACAAAGTTTTGAATAAAATCAAGTAATTAGAGTACTCCTTTTTATTTCAATTTGATATTAAAAATCTACTCCTTAATAAATTATATTAAAATAAATCCTATTTAAATATAACTCTGTTTTAAATACATTTACTTAAAAAAAAGCAATTTAACATTCTAATAAATCACTTTAATCATTGATTAAACTTAAATGCCATATGTTTTTCCGTATTGTAAAATCTCAATATTATAATTATAACTTAAACATTATATATATAATATTAATCATTGAATATTTAACATTTAATATTAAATATATAATATCAAATATTAAATATAATATTATATATATAATATTGATATTATAAATATAATATAAAATATTGTATAAATTACAAAACACACAACTTATAAATAATAAAAAAAAAATGAATTTAATTCATTTAATGGCCGCAACCCTAAACCTTCTATGGGTCGCGCGGCCCAAACAGGGGTCGAAACCCCTGCGTGGGCTGCGAAGCACACGAGGGTTGGCCGCGGCTCTGCCCAGCGGCCTCCCCTCATGGGGGACGCGGCCTATGTGGGCCGCGCTGGGCGCGGCCACCACAGGCGGCGCCTCCATTGGGGCGGCCATGGGGCAGCTCCCTCCCAAAAACCCCCGAAAAAAAACATTTATTAATTATATTTTTTTCTCTTTTAAATTTTGTTTTAAAGAAAACGATTTTGCCTGCGTTTTGGCGAGTTTTGCCAGATTTAGATCAAAGCCATTAACATATTCATATTTAGGTAATGATTTATTTTTTTTTTCGGTTGGGTTCCTTCCAAATCAATCAAGAAGTGCAAAATTCTTCAAAAAACAAAAGGAGGGTTTCAAAATCTGATTCTAAAATGGAGGTTTCTTAGTTTTTTTTTATTCCTTTTGTTTGGAGGAAATTTCTGGTTTGAGTTTTATTTCCAAATTTATCTGCAGTTTTAGCAAATTGAAATCTTTTTCATGGATTTTTTTTTTTTTTTAAGAATCTAGAGTTCTAGTTTCAAACAAACACAATGAGAAGAAGAAGAGGGGAGAAAAGGGTGGAACCTTGTGTTTTCTCCATGGTTGGAAGCTTTCAACCATCAAGAATCCCAAACCATCCTTCAATTCCACCATTTTTTTTGCCACCTCCAAGCTCCTCCATTGAATCCATCCCAAGCACAAGTCTCCACCTCCTTTCCAAACCCAAGTCCAAGCACCCCCAAAACAAAACCTCCCAAAATGAAATATATATCTCCCCAAATCAAATTCAACTCAAATTCATATTTTTATCAAATTACATTTCAAGTTCAAATTAAGTTCAAATTTAATTTGCAAACTCCAATTCCAATTCCAATTTCAAACTCACAAATATCTTATACAAAAAATAGTCAACTATTCCCAAAACAAATATCTTTTCTACCAAGTCCTTGTATTTTGAAACCTTTGAACTTTAAATAACTTAAAACAAAATTCTATTTTTCAAATAAAATGTAATACCTTTTAATTTAATTTAATTTAATTTATTTTATTTTTCTTTTCAACTTTTATTTCTAAAAGAAAAATGTAAAGCATAATTCTAATTTTTTATTTAATTCAAAAATCTAAAGATGCCAACCCAAATTTAAATTGATTTAATTTAACCCTATTAATTTAATTAGTCAATAAAATAAATCTAATTCATAATCAGATTATTTTATTAATTAAATTAAATTAATTCATTAATCACTAATTTTCCAACATTTCAATAAGATGAAACAATCATCATTTATAATTTTCAAAAGCCATTCAATCACTTTTATTTTGCAATTAAACACATTTAATCATTAATTAAACTATGCAAGTCATTTAATAAACTTTAAACTTGAAATTAAATAAACACTCAAGGGGAACTGACTAAGTTAAAACAACTGACCCGGACAACAACCCAACAAGACGCTATGACTAGGGTGACGACTTGGTTCGGAAAACCTAGCTACTATCTCCCAATTAATTTCCGTTGGTCAATGGACATGCTCACACCTGTGAAACCAGGTGGAGTCGATGTCATGTACCTATAAACCTGCAACAAAGAACATGTCGAACGTGCAACATATATATGCATATTATGATTAAACACGCCGTGAAGAGGAAATCTCAGAATTGTAGGGCGCTCGCAAGCGAGTGATACAATCCGTCCCCTTCACCAATACAATATCATTAACTGACGCATCTAACATCAAAGATAAGCTCAATAACATAAACATCATTTAATCAGATATATTCTAAGTTACTCCAAATCATGACATAGGGATAACATCGGAATAAAAGAACATCACATCAACATATAACTTCCACATCATAAGCATACTCAGACATACCAAGAACCTTGCCGATCCAAATATCCAAAATGGAGGGGTGTTACATCCTCCCCCCCAAGGGTTAGGCTTACTCCTGGAAGCCTACAAACAAGAGTAGGGATATAACTCCCTCCAAGTCAACTAACACACTATCAACCTATACATTCAACATGGTGAAGCATCCCACCATCAAATCTTTGAATCAAGCAATCATGGATTAACATACATAGTGCTTATGCACCAACACACATCATCAAGAATCATCATAAGGCCACATCTAATATAATATCATTTCAATGCTTACTCAAGGCAAGGTGTGCAACATTATCATTTCAATGTTCACCTAACTTTTGCATTTTGAATCCAGGTACAATAGTTTAACGTCTATATGATCTCTTAAGTTTTAACAATAAATTTGGGGACTATAGGTCTCACCAACAATATATGCACCAATAATGCAATTATCTTTAACATGAAGTTGTTTCACTAATTCCCTTCTCTAAACTTTACTTACTGCCAACGATTTTCTATTCAAATTATACCTTTTTCCATAATTATGAATGCAACTTGGGGACTTAGGTCCTTTACCCAAGGTTCGATTCTAATAAAACAAACTTTCATGGATACATAAACATTTCTCATAAGATGCAACATATCCTGGGTGTCAATACCCCACACACTTAAGGATAGGCATTTTCATTAAACCAATGGAAAGAAAGAGAAGACAAGATATTTACAGTTCTAACACAGGCATGAATGTAATCGTGATTTCATCATCACACTCGCACTTTCACACAATGCATCAACCACATGAGAGCATGCACAAATCTCTATATTTACACATATTCATTCATTTCCTATTTTCATATTTCATAATTCTTTATTCAATATAATATGCGAAAGCACTCCAACACCACACAAGGGTCAATCAAGCAAACACTTGCACAAAGAGGTAAAGCACAAGCGAACATGCACCTGATAATTACATGGAGGAGGAACAACAGAACTCCAAAAAGGGAATACACACCCAAGGAACTCTTTGATATCCTCAAGGTCAAACAAAGCTTTCAAGAACATGAGCATCAATCCTTCACAACACAAGACAAGGTTGGGGAATTCCACTCTCAGAAATGCCATACTAAGGCACTCAAGGCAAGAGGTCCTATGACTATCTCACCCCAACAAGTACTTGGGACACACCCAAACAACACATTAGAATCCACACTCAAGAACCACTCAAGGGTCATCTCCTTTACACAACAAAGTACATCAAAAGGGAGATCAATCAAAACACACTTCTTGGTAGGTTCACGACCTAACCAATTCTCACAAGGAATTCATCAACAAGACATGCAAAAGGTGGAAATAATCAACAAAATTGGTTGTCTTCCACCACACACACAACACACACCAAAACACACACTACATAGTTGTCCATAATGCATTCTTCTAGTAGAAAGGATATCGGCGCATTGCGCACTACACCGAGGGCCCTATCCTTCCCACTGGTTTCCTGCACCATTGGACCTATACCACTTAATGACAACTTCTGGGAAAACAAGAGAAATCAACCCAAAAGGAAAATAATACGAAAGAGAAAGACAACTAGGTCAATACAATGGCTCATAGGGCCTAGAGTATAAACCTACACAACTTACAACATAATGGGTCCAACATAATCCCAGAGTTCCCAGTGTTTAAACCTAGGCTCTGATACCATGTGTAATGCCCCGCCACACAACCCTAGAGGAAGTTGCAATTCACTCCTTAAATAGACCAATTTTTTTTTTGTTTAAGTACAAATAACATGAAATATGAATACACATTGCCAACAACCTCTAAGGCCACGAGACAAAGATTACTTTAGAACCCAATCAACAACAAACATTAATATAAACCAAAACATTAAACACTTAAGGAAATGAGACAACATACATTCCATACAAGATAACTTACAATGAAGGATAAGAAATACCAAAAGATTTCAATTAACAATATTTAAACAATAAGATTACAACACTCATTCCCCGAATGAGGCAAAACCAAAAGTCATTATTACACTTTACAAATTCCACCTCGATAACAAATGAGGGGTAATAAGATACATTAAGAACTGAGAGAACAAGCTATGAGAAGAAACTGATTCCCACGAGCTCTCCAACTAGAAATCACGAACACACGGACATGAAGAAGAACCAACGGATTAAGAAGCACGCCACCCGACCACGTGGAATCCAAAAGATTCCACTCCCTCCGTGCTAGGAGATAGTAACCAGGAATTCCTACCGAAGACCATCTACCACTAGACACGGGTCACACAAAGCTGAAACAAAATAAATACAAGGCCTCATCACAAGACTGAACGGTCATACGTACAACTCTAGGTACGACTCACACAACATTAACAAAGGTTACAATGCTTCCAGTCAAAGAATAGATCAAGAGTGTCACAAATAACAAGTACAAACTGCTGACTTAAGAAGAGTGTCATCGCATAGCTCGTCAAGGGATATCCTATGGGAATCTTCCTAGGCCCCGGCCCCCATTCCACGGGTTATCCTGGTAGCCTCTACCGCATTCCCGGCACCCATGCTTACTCATGCAGAACCAAATACCTCTCGTGAAGACGAGATAGAGGATCTTGCCATTCCAGGCCTTCCCGTCTCATCCCAAGTCTTCAACAAGCCCTTGGGTCCATGAGCGAGGCATACTTAATATTATTTAATGTTTGATGCATCCTAAACTTCTAAAAGTTTATTTAGTTATCACTGAATTAACCAACTTGCAAAAGGGTTATCCTGGTGCCACTTTGTGCGCCGGTGCCCATTTGCAAGCCACTCTCCTAAGACAACACACATGGTCATAATTACAAAAGGTGACCAGATAACACGACCTCTCCAATCCAAGGAGGTAAAAAAACAAGAAAACTCACTCCAAACACTGGAGGAAAACAAGGTTAAAACTCTCTCCACACACTAGAGGAAAGAAAAGAACAAACCCACTCCAAACACTGGAGGAAAACAAGGTTAAAACCCTCTCCACACACTAGAGGAAAGCAAAGAACAAACCCACTCCAAACATAGGAGGAAACCAATTACAGAAACCCACTCCTTTCAAAGGAGGTACAAATCACATTTCCCTCTCCTATTCCAAAGGAGGAACAAATTACAAAACCCGAACGTGAAAACCGGGTGAAACGACATGGTGTCACATGCACATTTTCCCATGGCACATAAAAATTGACTCACGTACCATAGTCCCAAACCAATACATGAACTCCTATCTGGAAGACTTCAACATTGACTCTATTCTCCCAACATTGAGGACGAACACTATAACACTACAAGCATTCCAGACAGTGAAGTAAACTAATGTTCGGATTTCCTAAATCCAATCAAACACAGTTTACATGACTTGCATTTATCCAATCAATCGAACCCATTTCATTTTACGACAAAGAAATATTCAAAGAACAGATCATTTACTCTAAACCACACAACCATATTCTAAAATCCAAACATTTCAATAAATAAACACATTGAATTGTAATCAATCCAATTAATAACTCTACATCTCACAATCATATATCGTAATTATTTAACATTTAAATTACACCACTTCTTCCATATTTCATCATAGAATAGATAAATCAAAGTCAATATTTTATATAGAAAGCTTGATTAAATAACCATTTTCATTTCCTCAAAACCAATGCGGTAATCATTTTAAGGGAAGTTCAATTTTTGATATTCCACTATCATCTACATGAGTACATCTAAAATATTACTTAGAATCCCAAGATTCCCCAATCGAAACAAAGTTTTGAATAAAATCAAGTAATTAGAGTACCCTTTTTATTTCAATTTGATGTTAAAAATCTACTCCTTAATAAATTATATTTAAATAAATCCTATTTAAATATAACTCTGTTTTAAATACATTTACTTAAAAAAAAACAATTTAAAATTCTAATAAATCACTTTAATCATTGATTAAACTTAAATGCCATATGTTTTTCCATATTGTAAAATCTCAATATTATAATTATAACTTAAACATTATATATATAATATTAATCATTGAATATTTAACATTTAATATTAAATATATAATATCAAATATTAAATATAATATTATATATATAATATTGATATTATATATATAATATAAAATATTGTATAAATTACAAAACACACAACTTATAAATAATAAAATTAAATAAAATAAAAAAACGAATTTAATTCATTTAATGGCCACAGCCTTAAACCTTCTGTGGGCCGCGCGGCCCAAACAGGGGTCGAAATCCCTGTGTGGGCTGTGAAGCCCACGGGGGTTGGCTGCGGCTCTGCCCAGCGGCCTCCCCTCATGGGACATGTGGCCTGTGTGGGCAGCGCTGTGCGCGGCCACCACAGGCGGCGCCTCCATTGGGGCTGCCGTGGGGTAGCGCCCTCCCAAAAACCCCCAAAAAAAAATGTTTATTAATTATATTTTTTTCTCTTTTAAATTTTGTTTTAAAGAAAATGATTGCACCTGCGTTTTGGTGAGATTTGCCAGATTTAAATCAAAGCCATAAACATATTCATATTTAGGTAATGATTTATTTATTTTTTTCGGTTGGGTTCCTTCCAAATCAATCAAGAAGTGCAAAATTCTTCAGAAAACAAAAGGAGGGTTTCAAAATCCGATTCTAAAATGGAGGTTTCTTAGTTTTTTTTTATTCCTTTTGTTTGGAGGAAATTTCTGGTTTGAGTTTTATTTCCAAATTTATCTGCAGTTTTAGCAAATTGAAAGCTTTTTCATGGATTTTTTTTTTTTTTAAGAATCTAGAGTTCTAGTTTCAAACAAACACAATGAGAAGAAGAAGAGGGGAGAAAAGGGTGGAACCTTGTGTTTTCTCCATGGTTGGAAGCTTTCAACCATCAAGAATCCCAAACCATCCTTCAATTCCACCATTTTTTTTGCCACCTCCAAGCTCCTCCATTGAATCCATCCCAAGCACAAGTCTCCACCTCCTTTCCAAACCCAAGTCCAAGCACCCCCAAAACAAAACCTCCCAAAATGAAATATATATCTCCCCAAATCAAATTCAACTCAAATTCATATTTTTATCAAATTACATTTCAAGTTCAAATTAAGTTCAAATTTAATTTGCAAACTCCAATTCCAATTCCAATTTCAAACTCACAAATATCTTATACAAAAAATAGTCAACTATTCCCAAAACAAATATCTTTTCTACCAAGTCCTTGTATTTTGAAACCTTTGAACTTTAAATAACTTAAAACAAAATTCTATTTTTCAAATAAAATGTAATACCTTTTAATTTAATTTAATTTAATTTATTTTATTTTTCTTTTCAACTTTTATTTCTAAAAGAAAAATGTAAAGCATAATTCTAATTTTTTATTTAATTCAAAAATATAAAGATTCCAACCCAAATTTAAATTGATTTAATTTAACCCTATTAATTTAATTAGTCAATAAAATAAATCTAATTCATAATCAGATTATTTTATTAATTAAATTAAATTAATTCATTAATCACTAATTTTCCAACATTTCAATAAGACGAAACAATCATCATTTATAATTTTAAAAAGCCATTCAATCACTTTTATTTTGCAATTAAACACATTTAATCATTAATTAAACTATGCAAGTCATTTAATAAACTTTAAACTTGAAATTAAATAAACACTCAAGGGGAACTGACTAAGTTAAAACAACTGACCCGGACGACAACCCAACAAGACGCTATGACTAGGGTGATGACTTGGTTTGGAAAACCTAGCTACTATCTCCCAATTAATTTTCGTTGGTCAATGGACACGCTCACACCTGTGAAACCAGGTGGAGTCGATGTCATGTACCTGTAAACTTGCAACAAAGAACATGTCGAACGTTCAACATATATATGCATATTATGATTAAACACGCCGTGAAGAGGAAATCTCAGAATTGTAGGGCACTCGCAAGCGAGTGATACAATCCATCCCCTTCACCAATACAGTATCATTAACTGACACATCTAACATCAAAGATAAGCTCAATAACATAAACATCATTTAATCAGATATATTCTAAGTTACTCCAAATCATGACATAGGGATAACATCGGAATAAAAGAACATCACATCAACATATAACTTCCACATCATAAGCATACTCAGACATACCAAGAACCTTGCCGATCCAAATATCAAAAATGGAGGGGTGTTACATCGACTACCCCCTTATTAGATTTACACTTATTTCTTTTAACAATAGTTAACAGAACATTAGTCTTCATTTTGCTTCCCCAGTAATGGAACTACCAAACCATGAGAATCAAGGATTATCATGTTTATTAGAAATCTTCTTGGTTTTGGTAATGTTCTATGAGGGAGGGTTAGAATAAATTTCCATAAAATTCCCATCTAGTCCTCCTCTACAACTCACTTAGCCTCCTCCATATTATCTTCTAAACCCAATCATCCTCTTTCATATTATCTTCTATATCATATGACATATCCAAGAGGTTCTCAATATATGGGGATTTAGCCCTGTGACTTTTAGAAGACTTCTTAGACTCGTCTGAGATAGAAAAGGTCTTAACATACTCCATTATTAACAAGATAAAACCTTCATGAAGAATACAAAACTTTCAATTTTTCCTATGATTTATAATGCCACACTCAAAAAAGGTAAGTATATAATACATAAAGGAAATTTTTTTATTTATGATGAAAATGTGTAAGAAGAGTGAAATGGTAACCAAACATAGAAGAAAACCTACCATCCAAAGTTAAATAATGCATAATAACCTTTGCAATATCAGCCCACATAGGCTTGATGGAGATCTTATCATACCCACTAGATAAAACTTTAGAAAATTTATCACATTCATCCATCTTGAAGAACATACACATGGTCACTTCCAACGCATTTCTATCACATTTCAATACTGCCAAAAGTAGTGGAGCTATTGGGGGAGTTTTTTGATGTTGTGAATTATGAATTAACTGATGGTCTACCACCAAAGAGGGATTTTCAACATCATGTTGATTTGATTCCAAGAGAAACTCTACGCAATCTAGTAGATTATAGGATGAATCAAACACAACATGTAGATCTGAATAAAAAAGTAACATAACTCATAAGAAAATGTATGTCAAGAGAGATCATGAGCCCATGTGATGTATCTACATTGTTAACCCCAAAGAAGCATGGAACATGGAGGTTTTGCACTGATATCAAAGCAATTAATAAGATTACCATCAAGTACCAATTTTCAATCCCTCGTATAGAGGACATGATGGATGTGTTGGAAGGGGCCAAGGATCGATCTACAAAGTGGCTATCACCAAATCCAAATTCGAGAAGGGGATGAATGGAAGACAACCTTTTAGACTCAGAGATGGTTTATATGAGTGGATGGTTATGCCACTTGGGCTATCTAATACACCTAGTACATGTATGAGATTGATGAATATTGTACTATGATCTTACATTGGTAAGTTTTTGGTAGCTTATTTTGATGAAATTTTTGTTTTTAATAAGAGCAAAGAAGAGAACCTAAAACACTTGAGGATTATCTTGGGAACGTGCTAAGGAAGGAGAATCTCTATGCAAATTTGAAGTAGTGCAAATTCATGCAGGTTAGTTTGGTATTTTTGAGCTTGATCATTTCTAAATATGGTGTCAGAATGAATCTAGAAAATGTTAGGAAAATTCTAGAATGGTCTAGTCTTAGTACCATAATAGAGGTAAGAAGTTTTCATGGGTTGGCAACTTTCTATTTGAATTTCATTCAAAATTTCAGTAGTATTGTATCACCTATAGATAACATAATACACCTGAGAAAGGGAATTTTTGTGGACTAAGGATGTTGAGTAGAGTTTCCAATACCTAAACAAGAAGGTAACCAAAGCTCCTATACTTGCACTTCCAAACTTTGATAAGGTATTTGAAGTAGAATGTGATGCCTACCATGTGGGAATAGGCATAATACTTTGCCAAATAGGTAGACCTATAGCTTTCTTTATTGAAACATTGTTCAAGCATTGATACATTGAAAGCATTATCTAGTTTCCCAAGAGTTTGGATTGTTTACAGACCATATTACATTGAGATACCTGATACCACAAAAAAAATTGAATAGTAGGCATGCCAAATGTGCCTCTTTCTTACAGAGCTACACCTTTTTTTTGAAGCATAAGTTTGGAAAACAAAACTAGGTTACAGATGCATTAAGTATGCATATTGTACTTTTGACCACAATGGAAATTGAAGTAATTTGTTTTGATGCCTTAAAAAAAATTGTATGAACCTGATGACGATTTATGGGAGATTGTAGAACAACTAAAAGCTCTATTATATTGTAACTTGGATCACTTAAAGGGTGAATATTTTATGGAAGATGGTTATCTCTTTAAAGGGAAACATTTCTATGCATACCAGCTAGCTCAATGAGAAAATATTATAAGATAATTTCATAGTAGTGGGTTGGTTGGACATTTTGGAAAGGAAAAGACAATAGCCTTGGTAGAAGACAAATACTACTAGCCAAAGATGAAAAGGGACATGACTAAGTATGTAAGAAGGTGTAGAATCTATCAAGTGGCCATAGGACATTCATAGAATATAGGGTTGTATATGCCATTACCAATACCCACTAAACCAGGGATAGATTCGAGCATAGAATTTATGTTGGGGCTTCCACACACCCAACAAGGAAATGATTATATTTTTGTATTTGTTGATAGATTATCTAATATGGTTCATTTTATTTCCTATATGGAAACTAACGATACAATGAGGGTAGCAGAGCTATTTTTTTCAAAAGTTATTCAATTACATGGTGTTCCAAAGACTATTACGTCTAATAGGGATACCAAAATTTTAAGTCATTTTTGGAGGACACTATGAAAGAATATGGGGAACAAGTTACAATATAGAAGTTCCTATCATCCTCAAAAAAATGGTAAAATAGAGGTAGTCAATCATAGTTTGGGAAATTTGTTAACGTGCATTGTTGGAGAGAAGCCCAAACAATGGGACTTGGAATTAACCCAAGAAAAAAATTCCTATAATAGTTCTATAAATAGATCAATAGGTAAATAGCCATTCTAGATTATTTATGGTAAGAATCCTAAGGGATTCCTAGGTCTTGTCCAACTACCAATCAGAGATAGAGTCAGTGATGATGGGGAAGCATTTGTAGAACAACTTCACTAGTTGTAGCAAGATATGTGACAAAATTTGTAGGACGGTAATGAGAAGTACAATAATACTGTGGATACTAGTAGGAAACATAAAATTTTCAATGAAGGTGGCTTAGTGATGGTGTTTTTTAGAAGAGCAGGGTTTCCTACAAGAACATACCATAAGTTGAAGTACAAGAAAATTAGTCCTTACAAAATTACAAACAAGATCAATGATAATGCCTATGAGGTCAGTGTACTAGAAAATTTAGATATTTCTCATGTGTTCAATGTTTCTGATTTATATGCATTCCATGGAGAGGATCATGGTGAAGATATTAGACAAGAAGTGGCTTGGTACCACCAAATCCCATGTAAGAAGGAAAAGATTGCACATATTTTGGATAAGAAAACTACATCCACATGGGTAGGTCAATACAATAGGTATTTGGTATTGTGGGATGGGTTACTAGCAATGGAAAACACATGGATTCTAGAGAGGGAAGTGGATAATTTGGATCACGAAAAATGGAAATAGTTTGAAGACAACTTGTAGTTGTCGTGTTCTTTTCACCCAGAGGAGAATGATCCAAGGACTTCTAGAGGTAATAACTTTTGACTCGAAGGTTTGTTTGGGCTCAAATTTTATAGGAAGCTTCATTATGAGGAGTTGCTTGGATTTCTTACTAGGCCCAACTTTATTGGTGACCATTTCGACACTTTTTGGGAGTTGAATCTTTCGGCTAGGTCCCCAAAATCAACTTTTAGTGTTTTATTCGAGTTTTTAGAAAATTGTTTTCTTTAATTACATGGAAATCATGTTTCCAATTTCAAATGTAAGTTGAAAATTCATGTCACCTTAGTTTTAAGAATTTTTAAGGAAAAAAATATGGGATTAAATGGATATGTATGCAAAATTACCAAAAATAGAAAAAAATGATAATTGTAGAAAACTACCACAAGGGGTAATTTTTATTTATTTATTTATTTTTTTCAATTTTAGATATAAGGTCATTTTCTTGCATTATAGCGGTAGAGTTGGTTAATTGAAGAATTTTATTTCCAATCAATTTTCAATTTTTTGGTTCTCAATAAAAAGTAATGGTTCAATTTTGTTGATTGTGTTCTTGGCTACATCACCTACTCCTCTTCATTGGTACTGCATGCTTTGAAATATTCTATTTGTGATGGGGTATTTTTTATTTTGGAAGAAAAATGAGAACCCATCATTGTTAATGTGGAAACAATTACTCAAAGTTCTCTCATATACAAGAAATCCTACTTTGACAAAGGTGGATGATCCTAGTTGATAAGTATCTTAGCTCCATTGATATGTGGGATAACTTTTTGATGGATATCTTTAGCCTGATTTTGTGAAATATTAGATTTTGATGGCTCTTTAAAAGATATTAGTGCTTCCAAGTCAATGTAGAAACCTTCCTTATGGTTATCTCCATAGAGTCTTGTGAATTAAGCTATAGCTTGATCATTTGCAAATATGTCTAGAGGAGGAGACCCTTGTTCTATGGTGATCATAATAGATGTCTTCGAAAGGACTAAAATCTTGATCCAATATTGGATTATCATGGCTATTACAGTCACCTAGGGGGTTTTGGATAACTTGATCCTAATTTGTCTTGGATTTTATTTAATCATGCTTTGGACCATGCTCTTGGCATATATTTAATGGTTTAGGAAATGGAATGATATGATTTTCTTTGATGGACTCAAAATTTTGGAATGAAAATAATTGAGTTTTGATAGGAAAACCTTTTTTTGGGTTGGTATTCAATAAAGGACATGATGTTGAAAGATGGTTGGATGGTATATGATTAGCAATGTGATTGGATTTCATAACTTTTTTTTTCATATAGGAGTCAAAAAAGTTCCTTTTCTAGTAGTCCTCAATGAGCATTACCAGATGTTCTTTTATTGGATGGCATTGTAGATTGGGATGGAGTGGATAGCAATGGGTTAGTGAATGAAGGACTAGAATAGGATGTGGAGGCTATAATACTTTCTTGGTTTGGTGGTGAGGATGAAAGAATAGGATATGCATGGAAAATAAATATTTGAAATATGGTTTGGGGTTGAGGAATAATTTGGATGGAAGATTAGTTTCCCTTGTCAAGGTTAGGATAGGAGTGACCAATGAATGTTGGGGATTAATAGTATGAATCGTGTTAGATGACCCTTGATAGTGAGGGTAGATGGATGGATAAATAGAGCTTATGGATTGTTGATAAGAGGGGTAGATGGGTGGCTAACTTGGGACTACGAGTGATTGCTATGGAGGATTGATGAATGGGTTATTAAGGCTTTTGGTTTGGTACTATTGACAAAGCATGTGGTTTCCAAATTGACTATGAAGAAGATCAAGGTAAATTGAAGACATGGTTGTGAGTTTGGATTAGAATAGATAATGGGATGGTGGAGCTTTGGATATGATTTTTTTATTTTTATTTTTGGGTTTTTTTGATTTGGGGATAGATGCAAACTAAGAATGAGGATGCAAGATGAAAATAAGGTTTTGTTATGTTCTTGAGATTTTTCGATATAAGTATGCAAGATAGAAATGAAACTAGACTATGTGAGGTGAAAATGCAAGGTGAAAATACAACTAGACTATGCTTTGGGATGCAAAGTGATAATAGTGCTATGAGTATGCTTCAAAATTTGGATATGCAACTTTGGATTTTGAAAAAGGATGCTAGGAAAACTATGATGGATCAAAGTAACAAGTCAGAATGTCAAGACCTCAAAAGGATAAGTGCTAAGATGATGATGACTAGATAAAGTGAAGCTAAAATAGGGTCAACTTAGAGATAATGATAGATAAATAGCGGCAAGGTCAAGATAATCAAAGTATGTGGCAATGATTTGATCTACGACATGATAAACCTCCTAATCTCAAACCTCAAAGATGGTTATGACTATGAGTGAACTATGATGATAAATAATAAACTAGGAAAATGCAATAGAATGAATGGATAAAATAAACAAGTCTCATGTCTTAGTGTATGGTCATTGTCCAAATTAGATCTAAACTATGGATACTAAGATATTTCTACAAAAAAATTGATTTTGAAAGATGTAGTAGATTGGTTTTTGACCTAGAATCAATAATTTCTAAATAATTTTTTCATTTAGGGAAGTTTTGAAATGTGTTAAGAAAACATAGAAAACATTTGAAAAAAATATTTTGGTTGATTTTCACTCTTTTTAACTTTAAGGTAAGCAAGTATTTCACAAGTCTTCTTCCAAAAAACTTGTTTGGCCTTAGTTTTCACACAATGAAATCAATCACAACCTAGCTAGTAGTAATAGGGTTTATCTACTAAAGTGGGCTTACCTCACCCCCGAAAGAGTGATTGTAAATCTTCATGCAAGGAGCGGGTGAATAGGTTATACCAAGGTCATGGACCACCTTGATACCCCTATCCTTGAAAGAGTGCAAACTCTAGGAAGAAACTTTACACCTCAACCATGGAAAAACATGGTAACTTTAGGGTACAATTTCCATCCCTTGCAACAAAATAGGAGATAGTCAAAAATGTCTTAGGCTTCTAATCATGAAAAAGGTATACTTTAGACATGAGACCCTTAATCCTATAGTCAATGTGAATGTGGTTAGTTGTTCCACACCGGTATTGGCATGCAAGGTATAATGTCCTCAAATAGAGTTATTGAATTTCACCTTCACCCCTTTGATATAGACTGCCCAAAAAACATGCTTTGAGGTCACCTCCCTTGAGTTCTTTGTTAGGATGTGTCTCAAAGGAATGCCTCCTAAAAAATGAAAGAGATTAATATATGTTTCTTTTACACCCAAGATCACACGAAGTGCAAAGGGAGAAGATACACAAACACCAATTTGGAATTTAACACAATGTACAAGTATACCAAACATGAAAAAAACTTGTTCTTTGTAAGCCCAAATCCAAATGTTCCTACTTTAAGAAACCTAAGAGACATAAAACCCTACAAGAACATGGATTAGTAGTCTAGATAACATTTTCTTCTCCCAATGAATGCCACACACTACAAATTATATATTAGTAACACCAAAACCATCTGTCCAAATGAATAGAAAAAATAGGCAAAAAAAATTTGAAAACCTCCAAATTTATACCCTTTCTACCAAAAACAATCAGTTACGTCACTCTGTGTAACAAAAGCGACTGACTGATGTAGGAAAATGCATCAAACCAGAAAGAAAATGTGGAAGACTATTTGGTGACTGCGGTGGACTGTCACATGTATGCAGTGGAATGATGTTTAAATGTGTCGTATTGTTCAATAGATGTGGTGCACAATTTGAAAGCCGCAAAAAAAAAAAAAAAGGCAAAAGACCGAAATATAATGACAAGAATGATGCAAAAACACTGTCAAAATGTTCTAGAATAAAAACCGGAAGCCAAAATAATGATAGAAAACCACAATTATAAAGAAATTTGATGGTTTTCCCCTAAAATAGGAAAATGTGGTGTTTTGTTCAATAGATGCGGTACTAAAAGCCTCTTATGCATTGCACCATGCAACAATTATGTCACTCTATACATTGATTGTACTGTATTTTCTAGCAAATGAGTTGTACTATCAAATGAATGTGTCATTATGCCTTTCAAATGACCTGAATACTTAAAATTTCTTACAAATTTCTTCAAATTCAATTATTTCCCGTTAGGTTTGTCAATGTAGAATAAGGTAAAATCAAGATACAAAGCATCAATCAAGAGAATCAACCATCAATTACTTAAAACTCAAGTCCTAAAGACACTAATCCAACTATGAAGTGCAGATGAACATAGAAACATAAATAAAAAAGTACTAATACCATAATTCCTATGCCATGGTTCAATCACCTTCATTGGTCTTCTCCATTTTTCTTTATACGCTTTATTGCCCTAAGATTTGTAGCATGCAAGAATAAGCCTAATGATAGTGACAACAAAATATCAAAGATAGTGGTTTTTGTGTTAAAATGAAAGGGATGTCTCTTTTATACAAAAACAAACCTGAATGAAGGGTCAAGATTAAATGATGAAGATCAATGGATGAAATTGCTTTGAGAAGCAAGGAAATAGGGTTAGGAAGAAAATAGGGTTTAGTTAAGGATGGATGATGGAGATTAAAAGGTAATAAAACCTTATCAAGGGTGGAGGTTAATTGAAATAAAAGAGGAGATTAACAAAGAAAAAAAGGTTGCTGAAGTAAATTAAATAATTATAAAATTGTTTAATTTAGGAGGGAAAGTGAAAAATTAAATAAAAACAATTATTTAATTATAGAAGAAGAGGGAAAAGTTGCATTTTAATTAAAATAATTGAAAATAATTATTTAAAAGTGGAGGGAAAAGTAGAAAAAATTAAATAAATGAGATTTATTTAGTTGTGGAAGAAAAAGCTATTGAATTAATTAAACAATTAAAATAATCATGTAACTATAGAAGGAAAATATGAAATGAATAATTAAATAAATAGGAATTTATTTTATTATAGAGAGAAAGGAACATTAGTAATGCAATTAAATAAATATTAATTTATTAATAAATCAAAAGATGAACATAAAAGGGGGAATGAATTAATTAAATAATAAAAATTATTCAATTATGCCTCAAAGAAGGGAAATCAATGTGTAAATCTTAAGACATTTTTCAATGTCTCCAATGAGGCGGTTAAATAAATATTAATTTATTTAAATAATCAAAAGAAGAATAGAAAAGGAGAAAAGAATTAATTAAATAATAAAAAATATTTAAGTAAAAGAACATGACTTTAGAAAATAATCTTTACAATTACTTATTTATATTAAATTTATCTTTATAAGATATATAACATTAGCTAAATTAAAATGAAGGAAAAATATAAATATATAGATAGAAACATCCTGGTGACCTAGCCCGGCGGGTAAACAGTCTATATTTTGGGTACCTAGAGCAAGTTGGGCCAAACTAGTCCCCTATAGGTGAGATCCATTGCCCGCAAGAAGTCCCACCTCTTAACCCAGAAGCAGCTGCTCAAGCCAACTCTACTATTTAGTTAAAAAAGTAAAAATATCAATAATTTTTTTAAAAAATTATTTAATATTAGAATTCTAAAAATTAAATTAAACATTTAAAAAAAAAAACCAAATATAAAAGAAAAGGGAGTTTCTATAGATCTTGAGACTTATCTCACTCTCAAACCACAAAACAACAAAATTTAAACAGAAAAAATGCTAAAAAGAAAAAACTCCTTAGATCAATTTCTTCTCAAGATATCCACAAATGTTAGCAAGACCATAATAAACTTTTGAAGAACCAAAAAAGTTCTTCATTTTCCTATAGAATTTATTTGAGTGTTTCTTTGTCTGTGAATTTCTAGCGATATCAGGTTTTACCAAGAACTTAGGTCTTAATAAATATTGCACAAATAGAAACTCATCTTCCATGGATTAACGATTTTCTTTTTACAATAGACAATTGAACAAGGAAATTTTTGTGCAAGTTTGTTTATTCAAAGATAATGTTGAACATAATTAGAAAAAGCCAATGTAAAGACATAAGATAAAGTATTTTATGTATTCCATGAATCAAACAATAAAGCGAGTTGTAGGAAGTTATGGTGAGATCATATAAAGCCAAGGAGTGAGAGCGTCTTCTTTGGCTGGTTAGCATGAGGGAGAGTGTCTTCTTTTTCTTCATAAAGTGGAGAAAGGTTCAATCTAGGGATGACTTATTATATTTGGTTTTTGTCTCAAAACACTCGGTATCTATCATGGATAATGAAGAAAAAGGGAAATTATCTTCATAATAAATAATCATTTTCTCATAATTATTTAAGAAATAGGAATAAAAATTACTATGAGAAATTAAATCTTTTCAAAATAAAATGAACCTTTAAATGGTTCAATTTAGGTTCCCATGAACATGCATCATAATACTAAAAATCAAAATTACTAAATTTTATAAGAAAATAAATCTTTTGGAAATAAAATTCAAATTAATAATTTGGTTCCTATTGAACCTCGATCACAATAATAGATTTATTTATAAAAAATTCAGTAAATTTTTAAAAGAATTTTTTTTTTCAAGTATTATGATTATTATTTAGGTCACTTTGTATTTTTAAAAGGAATATATTATATCATTCATGAATTCATTTTGTTATCAAATACACTAATTAAAAAAAAGATTATTTACCAAAAATTCAACACCAAACTTGTAATCCAGATTCTCATTTTCACAAAAGTTTCAGAATGACAAAAGGGTAGGCTCAAAAGATACAAATAGAATATGTTTAGGCCGCTTCTCCCAAACAAGATTGTCATCTAGTCGATGAGTTCAACATCGTCTAGAAAAATAGTTTTTCCTAAACAAGCCCTTTGTATTTGTAGATTCACGGCCTTCTTGAGCATCTATGACTAGTGTTCTAACAAGGAAATAAATGACACCATTAACAAAAACTGTATTTTGGAAAAAACTATTTTTGGGTCTTGTATAATAGTGAAATAAAGCTAGAGAATGGCCCTTATTCCATGAATTTGATTGATAATCAAATAATGGATAGATTTGCCTCTAGAAACAAACTATTTTTGGGTCTTGTATAATAGTGAAATAAAGCTAGAGAATGGCCCTTATTCCATGAATTTGATTGATAATCAAATAATGGATAGATTTGCCTCTAGAAACAACACTAATTGCACTCACTTATCTTCCATGTTCCAAATCACAAATTCCATCTCGACTGAATGACAGATGAGAAGACCTTTGGCACAAATCAACTTCAATCCACCATGACATTTCAATGCATTGGTAAATTTTAATGCAAATGGGGTGTTCTTCTTTTCCAAAACCTATAATTTTGTAGGACTCTCCATTGCCCATTATTTCTGCTACATTTACACACAATATGAAATAGAGAATTGAACTCCATCTCAGTCGAAAAAATATTCTCAAGTATATGATCAGAAAATTCAGACCAAATTGACTCCTCATCACTCCTCTTGCATTACTTATAATACCTTTTCCCTTCTCCTTCATTGTAGTCAATAATAATTCGGATCTTTCTAGACCTACACCTTCATTCTCAATAACGCCCATAGACTTGGTATCCATTATAATTTGCATAGATCCTTGTGATGGAAGACACACAAATAAATCTCCTCTATCTCTTATCATGCCTTAAATATACCTATTGTCCATCATATCTTCCTCTTGAACCTACATCACAATAATATATAAAAAAAAATTAGACTTATATTCAAGTATAAATGGATTAATATTTCAATATAATAAAAATAATTTATTAAACTAACCTATCAATATTCTTAAATAATCTATATAAATAAGACAGATATATTTTTGTTGACCTTTTCTATCATATTATTTAATATTAATATAAAATTAAGAGAAGATAAATTAATTTAATAATAATAATAATAAAACTAAAATGAATAAAACAAAAAATATAAAAAACTATATATTAAAATAAAAATCCACACAATACAAATAATATATATACACATAACACAAATTATATATAATTATATATATATATATATATAATTAATGTATGTGATAATTGCAATTATAAAAAAACAATTATAATTATATTATATAGATACTATAAAATATAATAAGATATATATTATAATGGTATATATTAAGTAAAGGGTTCACATTTAATATTCAATTTTTCTTCGCCCCATTATTCATTTTACTCTTATTCTATGTTTTTGTGCTTCGTTTTATTTCTTAACATAATCTCTTTTCCAATAAGAATGGAGAAAAATTGTTTTAATATTATTATATGTAAAAAAAAAAAATAGTTTGAATTATTTAAATATTATAAAACATTGAAATTAATTATTAGTTTTTTTAATGTTTTTGATTGGTTAAATAAAAATATTTAATTACTACTTAGAAACTCCCCTCACTTATAGTTTCATGAGAGGAAATAATAAATATATATCTTAAATATATCTACCTAATTTTTTTGAGAAATATCAAATTGAATTTATTTGATTTCATGTTAGAACAATTTTATTTACAAAACATAAATTTTATTTAATTTTGTTAATTATTTATAATTTAAATCTTTAGTGAATTTGTGTCCATGAAATTTTTAACTATAATTAACAAATTAAAAAAATATGTCAAAAAAACAAATCAAAATATCTTCATTATTGACTTATAAGCTTCTTAAAAAACTGATTAACCATTAAATTTAAAATTTATTAAATTAAAGACCTTTGCTATATATTATATTGCATTTTACTTATTTTTAAAATAACATTATTAATACTTTTATAAATAAGTGCATATCAAATTTAAAGTAAAAGCTAAGATTTTTTTAACATAAAACTAAAATAATTAAATGTTTACCTTAATGATTTTAATTAGATCATCAAGGCAGGGATGAGAAGAAAGCATTCCAGTAGTGTGAAGCTCCATTAAAAGCCTCACCTCATCAACTTCTTGAACAATCACATTATTTATAGCACAATAAACCAGCGTCTCTACAGACACGTACAGTGGCGCCGTGCAGAGACGTGCAGAAATTTAATGACAAGTTATAAAATATGTTAGCCACTTATAAATCTGTGTGCCATGTATTATACGGCCTGCCACATATATCTGTCCTCCACTAAATATTAAAACTAGAATAAATAATTGCTTTTAAAAATTTGATCTTATTTTATTTAAGTATAAATTTGTAAACTTTATACTATTTCATATTGTTTTTCATAATATTTTATAATATAATAATAAAATAACTTTGAAATATTTATGGATATCTAGTACACAATATTTATAATTTATTAATATATTAAAGTATTTTAGGAGGTTCAAGTAGTTAGTCTTTTTTTGGTTATTTTTTATTAGTGTATTTATAATTATTGGTTTACAATTTTTTATAATGTCAATTTATATACTAGTTCTTATTGGATATGTAGTTGTTGGTTGCTGGATCTCATTGTTAAATTTACATTATATTTTATATGTCGATATATATGTGCTTTTAAAAAAAAAGCTTTTATCCTTTAATAATAATAAATAGTGCTAGCTTTTGGTTTACTTGACTCAATGATCTATAATAAAAAAAGTATACATAGTTAAACCAGAAGCTAGCACAATTTGAATAGATGGAGTGTTGAAAACTTATACAAATTAATAATAAATAGATTAAGCATACATAATTGTCAATACTCTATTGAAAAAATATTAGAAAAAAATGAGTTTTGAAAAAGTTGAGAGTAAAGGCGAGGATGATGGGGAGCTTCATTAAAATAGATGTTTCAAAGATGAATGAGAAGAATAATATGATGGTGATGAGGATGTACATATATTTGATATATGGTTGTGGTAGTAAATTTTCACATTTTTTATGGTTCTTAGTTTTTTCCCTATGTCCTAAGCTTCAAAATTTTGTCACTCTTGTTAGAGTTCTCTTAAAATGTTGCTTTATAGGAGCACTAAGGTCCAAATGTTGAATTTAATGACAACAACATAAACAAAAGAAAAAGATTGCAGAAAATAAAATGAATGAACAATAACACACAAACAAGAACACAAGATTTTTATAGTGGTTTGTCTTATAGACTACATCCACTTTCAATAGGGGGATCTCTTTTATTGATTCTCAATACAACAAATAATATTCAAGTAATAACAAATTTTATAATTTTGTCTCATCTCCAAAATGGAAAAATCCACCAAAATGGTCAACTTCTAAATTAGCCAATGCATGCCAAACAGAAGTCAGTGAGAAAAAAATAATCTATTTCAAGTGTGAGAGAAACTACCATTATAATTAGAATATTTGGGCTTCACCGAACCCAACAATGTCCCACTTAAAGACTAGATATTGCTTGAGATAGTTGCTCAGAGATATCCCCCACTGTAGGCATTTACATCAACCCCAACGAAGATTTTAGCTTTACTAAATTTTGTTCAAGAATGTTTCAAATGAGTCTCCTCCAAATCACATCTAACCTCCATGGATTTTAAGCTTTCCATTGCCTTCTCCAAGAATCAAATCTAGACCTCACTTTTTATTTCTTACATCTACTCCATATCGCTGCCAAGTTCCAACATACCAAGAAACTCCTCAATAATAGAATCAACTTCATCTAACTTATCCAAAATCTTCTTTCAAGAAGTCCATAAATCTCTATCATCATCCATATGAATAACTCCCAGTTCATCAAAACTCTCTCCACAACCACACAACTAAGACATGAGAGATCGAGCCTAATAATCCAAAGCTACTACATCCATTTTCCTAGAAATTCTTCACGATCTCCAAAACAACATTTTCACCAAATCTCTTATACCTATTGTTGAATTTAATGACAACAAAATAAACGAAAGAAAAAGATTGCAAAATATAAAATGAATGAAAAGTAACACACACAAACAAGAACATAGGATTTTTATAGTGGTTTGTCTTATAGACTACATCCACTTTCAATAGGGGAATCTCTTTTATTCATTCTCAATACAATATCAATACAATAAATAATATTCAAAGACTAGTAGGTTTATAAATTAGTCTCATTTCCAAATGGAAAAATCCACCAAAACGGTCAACTTATAAATTAGAAAATGTATTCCAAAAAGAAGTTAGTTACAAGAAAAGCATCTGTTTCGAGTGTGAGAGAAATTGACACTATAATTAGAAAATTTTGGCTTCACCAAACCCAACACCCAAAAAAAACCTAGAAAACACTATATTGCACTCTATTTCTAATTTATCGTTGACTTGCTCCCCCAATTCTCGATGCCTTTAGTCATCTCATTAAATCCTTTATAATTTCAAGTTACTGGTCCTTTTTATCTATCTCCTACCACTCACTTAAGAAAAGGATTCCACATATGCTTAAATAAAATAATTTAGTAAGCCCATGCTTAATATATGGTTCCCATATATTGTTATGGCCTTTTGTGTTTCCACATGAAATATTTTATTAAGAAAATCGTCAAAGGTACTACAAAAGAATTGACACTTTCCCTTATTTTAGGGATTTATGCCAATCTATGAGAGGTATGTTACTAAAGGAAATCGTAGTCATGGAATTGCGGGTGTAATCCAAGTGGTGTCCTTTCAACATTGTTTTGTGAGTCTGTGGGTAGCTTTGTGAAGGATAAATAATGGTCTATGGAATCATGAAAAGGGGAAAAACATCATGCTTTTAAAAGGATTATACAAGTTGATGAGATGATTCAAGATGACGTAAATGTGAGCCACAAAATTGTGGAAAAGGGAGACGTGGTGTGTTCTCAATGATTTTGACATTTTCCTATAAAAAGGATAAGATTCTAAGTAATAAAATGAATAAATATGACACAATCTCATGAGGATTCTATAGAAATTAATGAAAATTTTCCACATGGATTTCTTGATGATGTTAACAAATTTTTGAATGACCTTTTCTTGAAAGTCTCGCTTGATGGCGTGTAAAGTAATCCTACTTGGACTGAATTTATTGATTGAATATCTATCAATGCATCTCAAATATTTTCAAACTAATCAGTTCAACCTTGATCATCAAATCTTGTCCTTTCATTAAAAGATCAATGACTCATTCAATATCAGAGCTAATAGTTAGCTAGAGGTGCCTAGCTCATGTGAACTTAAAGTAATGGATGACATGATGGATTGATACTTGATTTTCACCAAGGTTTGGACTATAAATGATACAATTCAACCTAGAAATTAGTTCACTTTACATTCATCAAGCTTGGAGAATAAAATTTCAAGATTTTTTATCGACTTATAGTTTTTAGAAAGCAAAAAAAAAGTGACTCATTGTTTATAAAATTCATCAAACATGTAGTTCAATGGTTTAATTATAGATGGTATACCTTTTTTACTATTTAAAAACATCAAAATATTAGGGCTATAGATAAAAATCCTAGGTTAGACCTAAATTGTAACCATGAGTTGATCACGAGACCAACCCTGTACCTAAGAGAGACCCTTTGATGAATACCTTATTGCAAAACTACTTGGATCTACAAGAAAATCTATCTGTGTGCATGAAATTTTCACAATAGATAGTGTAATTAAAAATGTAAGAGAATGTAGAGATGTCGAGCTTTCTCTAACTGGGCAGAGCTTATTTATGCATTAGTATGAGAAAAGGGATTCCAAGGTCACCATTTCTATTTTTTGGAAGTATGACTTAGGGAAGTTATTTTTCCCTAATATATTCATGGATGTGGACTTAGTTTAGTAAATTACAAACCACTATGATGAAAATTTCAGGATTGTTAGGAAAACTAATGGAAAAGAACTAATTCAAATTGACAAAGATTCAATTTTTAAGATCTTTGCCCTGAAATCAACACCCAAAAATAAATCGTGTAGAAGAGTTTTCGTAATATAAAAAAATTTCTTACAACTTTGATAACTTTGCAACTTTCTTCAATTTTTCTCTTCAAATGATCTTTCACCTAAAATCTACAATCACACATCAAGGAGAGAATTTTTTTTTTGTTAGGTGAATGGGGGTTTACCTTGGTCAAACCCTATTTTGATAATTAAACCTTGAAATGAAACAATGAACATGAAGGAATGGTGAATGAACAACTCCATGTAACAATTTACCAAACCTTTGTTTGTACCTTAAATTATAGATTTTCAACTTGCATGAAATGGATTCAATGGGTGTGGACCTTGAATTTAAATATTTTCTTAAAATGATACTTTTAATGCTTGATTGAGTCCTGAAACCTACATCAACATATTAGCTCTAAAATCATGCATGACTCCATATAATTTTGACATAATTTTTTCATATTGATTGCTCCAAAAAATGATAAAGAAATTTTTCCTTAAATACACTTGACAATAATCTTGTTCATAAACTTTGAGCTATAAGGATGCACTCATCAAAATTCCTAGGTGAAACATAGTGAAATGACCTCTTATTTATACATATCTTAACATTAATTCCTGAAATTCAAATATCACAAGATGACATTGAATTGTGGATTTGAAATCAATAAAATACCACCAAAAACATAGCTTAAATCTAGGTCCTATGCCTAAGTGAAGACTCATTTTCCCTATGGCAAATGGGTCTAAGTTCACTTTCCTAGGACACACATTGCTCAATGTTAAACATTATGTTATGAAATTTATGAATGTCAGGTTTTATCCCTCAAAAATTATAATTAATTAGGCTTGGATTTTAATTAAAGGATCAAATTATGGAAAATTAACCTCAATTAAATAATAATTCCCTGAATTAATGTGAAAGTGTAAAGATACACCTTACAACACCAAAAATAAGGCACAATTAAATCCATTATAATTAAAATTCCCTAAACTCAATGTGAATATGTAAAATACATATTATGTAACACTAAATTAAGCCATCATTAAGCTCATTTTATTACTAGTGCTTGCACCTCAATGAGGTGCAATGGTTACACCGATAGCAAGATATACTATGACAATATATTGAAGGACATGGGAAAAAGTGCAAAAAAATGTTAATTGCTTTTCATAAGACTAACTATTTAGGAAAATACAAAGTGTTTAAAATTAATATATTTTTATTAATTATTTATGTAGAAATCAAATTCTCTTTATCACAATGGATGCAATTAATGTTTCTTTTCAAGTATGTCACTCAAGCTTAATCTTTCTCACAACATATTTGGTAAGATATGGGATGCTAGTTGAGTTATTTGTACAGACACAATCAAAAAGATGTTCAAAGATGGGTAAACAATCAAATCCAAGTGACTAATGGCTGCATAAAGACATGCATAGATGAATGATATAAAAATAAAGCAAATGCATAAAAGTGTTTCCATATAAATAAGAACTAAACTCATATAAATAAACAAATATAAAAATAAATACAATACAAAAATAAAAAAGCCACCTTCATTTAAAATTATACCATTTAATAATATAAACATTTATTAAAATGTTTCTTTCAAACATACATACAAATTTCAGCATTAAAAAATAATATTACCTTTAACCTATTTCATTATTTTATTTGTGCAACTGGCACCATTTTTGATTGACTATCAATAGAAATTAGTGATAACATCTTATATTCTTCTAATTAAAATACATATGTCAAAATCAATTTGTCCGCACCTAATGACACGACAATCAACAACTCTGCTCATAAAAAGCATTCCTTAACTAATGTTGTTCCTCTGGAGAAATGAGGAGGAACCACCTGCATATATCTAAGATTAACTCCTCCACAACACAAATTAATGACACACTCCTGATTCACTGTCCAAATGACAAGAATTTACACATTTAATTCCAAATGCATTTTTTCTCATCTTAATGGGACTCCAGAAGGCAGAAGAGTATTAAGGAAGCCAAGCTACATTTCTTGAAACATTTCAACTCAAATTTGAAGGCACCTACCTCAGTGATGTTTGCTGACATTTTTAATAAAGAAAGCAAGTTAAAAACAAAGCTTATTAGAGACACAATAAAAAGAAAAATTATTTAAGAAGGCTAAAAAATGTTTAAGAAAGAGTAAACAAATCATGTTTATTAAAGCATGTAAAGCCAATATAGTTTTTTTTAGTTGAAAGAACCAGAACATACCATTCGTTCAAACCATAGTAAGATACCATCCATCTCAAGACCATTGGTAGATGCCATCCATCTCGAGACCATATTTTCCTGATAAGGGTCAGCCATCCATGAGACCTACAATGTCACAACAGAGGTTAGATTTTCATGGGAAAGTAAATAAATGCATTGTACTATCATATATTTATAGGACACAACATCTACTTTGTACCTTGCAACAATTTATTTAAAAAGGTCATCATCACAGATTATAAAGAGGCGGTGAAGCACATGGTTGAATGCATGGCTTTAATGCTCATGCTTTGGATAAATACAATGATATACATCCTCCTACCAGGTGGTAGAGCTTGCAAAAAGGCCCCTCTTTGATAATATATACTCTATTGAAATGCCCTGTTGAACTAAGATTCTCCTAGCCTTTGTATCTACAAAAGTACAGACATAAGTTTACAGATGCTTCTACATAAGGAAAAAAGTCGGTTATCAAACAAATAAGAAGTGGATTAAGGATTTTTCCTACAAAAATATCAGAGCCAGGCAGCTGGACTTTTACTAAATTTCCAAACAAATTAATGGTAAATAAAAATAAAAAAAAAAGGCCACCATGAACATAGAATTAAAATTTTGAGAAGGAATTTATTAGAAGAAACCCTTACCGTTGATGAAAGAACAAGTTAATCCAACAGAAAAGCTGATACTAAGCATAAACAGGGCAAGGAGAAAAAGATTTTTTGGGTGACTATGCGAGTAATAGTACAGAGGAAACACCATTGACACAAAGAATTCACAAAAATATGAGAATTTAAAAGAAATATTGGCTTATACAGTGGATTATAAAGAAATAGCTGACTTACCGATGAAGGAGAAAATGAGCAGGAATATGTATAATCCAAGACCGACCAGAGTGGAGACAAAGAAGTGAGCAACAGGGTGAACAAAGACAATTGCAATGGCCACAACAATGGTGATCAACAACTACAGGCTCAAAATTATGTAAATTTTTCTTATGAAGCCCAAGAAGGGGCATTTAATCAACGCGCCTCCCTCTTTTTCTTCTTTTTTCACTTTTGGATTGGCGTGCATATTAAATGTATGTCTGTCAATGTTGCAATTAATAAGCATGGAACCCCCTGCTCAGCCCCATACTTCTGTCCACTTTCCCACGTGAATGAAGTATCTTTAATTTTTTGGCAGTGGAAAACTTAAACCGGTAGTGGAAAATCGGACATCAGACGAATCTAGTGGGTTTTCCCACCCAAAATAGCCTATCGGCTAATTAAAATTATTTATTCCCAAATTAAGTGTGAAAAAGGGATACTTTTTCCTACACCACACAACTATATGGTAAATTTTATTCTAAGTCATGCATAGATTGAAATGTTTTGATAGAAGGTCAGCTAGAGTCCCCAGAAATGAAGAGGATCCCTTCACCTTGGATACATTTAAAGCCTACTTCATCAAGACATATTATGCGCTATGCTAGTTTTAGGGGGGATGCCCAGAATAGGATATCAATACCCAGGATCTCAAGTATATGGTTGTTGACATTCAAAACCCTATGGTAAATATTGAATTTGAATTTGACATGTTAATTAAAATTTGCATCCACATGTAGCTAATAGAGGTAAAGAAGAATAAAAAAGTAATAAATTTTAGGTGGTACTCTCTCCTATGCCACATGTTTAGGCATGGTGGAAGGACAAGGTAGGATAAAGCCTCACAAGTCCACATGGAAGATAATAAGGAAAATCCTCCTTTAGTCCAATGTTGGAACCATGTATGGGATATACATTGTGATGCACCAAACGATGTGATTTTTGAAAATCACTTTGTTAAGAAAGTACTCTCAAACTTGGGGGTTTGAGAAGATAGATTGCAAAAGGAAAGTTCAAATTTCCTAAGGCCAAAGGATAGAGTACCTAAATTGGGCATACAAGACAATCGAGGAGATCGGTATCTCCAAACTGAATTCATAGTAATCAGGGTGTATGGGTGTCTTCTTGGACCCCAGATATTGCTAGAGTATGTACCTAGTAGGTTGGAAATTTTGGAGGTGATATGGGAATTGAGTTAGATAAGTCTCACCTAAAGGGCTATAAGAATGGTTCCCTCTTCCATTTTTTAATAATATTATTTTATTTTACAATAACTAGGGGACACCTTGAATTTATTTACCAAGAGTTATATTCCTATACAATGGCTAAATAATTTTGAAGGCCATTAGATCATGAGGATTTTGTTAATTAGATCAAAGTGAGTATAAAAAGGTCAACATTCCATCACTAGCTCCAATTTGGTTAGGATGTCTTAAGGAATTGCATAGATGACAAGGAGGCCAAAGGTAGGAAGATAAAATGAGATTCTTTCAAAAAAGTAGAGGAAGCAAAGATTAAGAAGAACCTAGATTACAAAGGGGCCTCCCTTTCAACTCTCTCTCCTTACATCTCTATCCCTCCCTCTCTCTATCTCAACTCTTTCTCTCCCTACAACTCTATCCCTCCCTCTCTCTCTCCCCCCCTCTTTCTATCTCTTCTCTCCATATCTCTCTCATCTCCCTCTATACCTACTCCCCCTCCCATCTCGCTCTCTCTACCTACCTATCTCTACCCCCCTCTCTCTATCTCTCTATCTCTATATCTCACCTATATCCATCCCACTCTACCTCTCCCTACCTCTCTCCTTCAAGACTATATGCTCTCTATCTCCCCCATCAATCTCTCGACCTACCTCTCTATCTCACATATACCTCTTTAACTCTCCCCCCCTCTCTCTCCCACCATCACCTCTATCTCCAACCCACCCTCCTATCTCTCTATATATCTTTATTTTTATCTTGCTTTGATGAGCACCAAGATGTGATACAAAAAGGGGAGGAAAGTGGGTAGCTTGTGAGAGAGGGAAGGAGGGAGGGATATGCAGAGATAGAGAGATAGATAGATAGGAGGGAGTGAGAGAGAAAGAGGGGGAGGGAGAGAGAGAGGTTAGATAGAGAGAATAGAGAGGAAAGAAGAGAGAGAATGAGGAAGGTGCAGAGATTGAGCGAAGGAGGGAGAGAGGGAGAGAGAAAAAGGTATAGAGGTATATGTAGGCAAAGAGAAGTAGAGAGGGAAGTGAAGATGTAGGTATGGAGAGAGATAGGTGAGAGAAAGAGTAATAGAGAGATAGAGGTGGGTAGAGAGGGAAGGGGAGATGGAGGAAGAGGTAGGTATGGAAAGAGAGAGAGAGAGGTGAGAGAAAGAGTAATAGAGAGATAGAGGTAGGTAGAGAGGGAGGAGGATATAGAGAGAAGTAGAGAGGGAAGGAGAGAGGGAGGGAGAGGTAGGAGAAAGGGAGATAGAGGAGAGGTAGAGAGGGGAGAGAGAGGGATAGATATAAAGAGAGGTGAGATAGAGAGAGTGGAGATGGAAGGAGTGAGAGAGAGTAGAGAGAGAGAATGGTGAGCTAAAGAGAACTAGAGAGGGAAGGAGAGAAGGAGAGAGAAAGAGGGGGGAGAAAGAGGAGGGAGAGACAGATGGAGGGAGGGAGAGGTAGGGATAGATATGTAGAGAGGTGAGATATTAGAGAGAGATTAGAGAGGGGAGGAGAGAGAGAGAGAGAGGGAGAGGGGGAGGGAAGGAGGGAGAAGTGAGAGAGATATGTGATAGAGAGAAGTAGAGAAGGAAAGGGAGAGTGTGAGATGTGATAGACCCTTGCACTCCAGATATTTTTCCTCTACAATTATTTTTGGAGTTACCTCAAAGCTAACACTCCTAATTAACACCTTTCCCTCCCTCCATGCATTGAATAATTTTAAAGTAAGGTCATCCCTACTTCTTTAAATAACCTCTGAAGTTCAAATTTTATTTGAGGGCCACACAAGACAAAGGTTTGGAACCCTTCCTTGATCCTCATATTTGAGTTCCACAAGCCTTACACCCTTTACACAATGAAGTTTGAGACATGGTAACCATGTTCCAATAGTAGCTATTGACCAAGTAGAAAAGATAGAGCAAGCTAAGACTATCTCTAGAAATTTTGTGGGAGTGGTAAGCTAAAAATTTAGTCAAAGGATGAGTCAGAATATAAAAACCATCTTTCTCAAAGTCTCAACAATTTTTTCTAATGATGAAGCCTTAAGTATTTGAAATAAATTGAATCTTATGCAAGATCACCATTATCCTCATAAAATACTCAAGTCTTGTGTGAGCCATAATCTTAGCTGGAAAAATCATAAATACTTTAAAATAACACTTCTTCAAAGCAAGGAATGATATGAGAACAACCAAGCAGTTTCATACTAATCATTTGGTAGGCCTCCCATTTATTACATGAAAACACTTTGGGGATGTAATAATTAATAAACACATCCCTTAAATTATTTATATAACTTTTATCCTTCATCATATTAAAGCGACACCATCATCCAAAAAGTTATTCCATAGGATAGAACATGAAATAATAATAAAAGACATGTGATATAAAATGTCTCCATATTTAGCAAGGAAAAAACCACCAATTTTGGCATTTAGCCTTGTCCTCTTCATTTATATCATTTTCTTGACATTTAAATTCAAATTTCTTAAAAAATCACCAAATACTAACCCTTCCCAACTATTAGAGATAACCTTAGCCATTGTATTCAAGATAAAAAAAATTCTCATTAATTCCCACTTTATTAATATTCAAATTATCTATTCTTAGGGATTCCTCAAAGATGATCTCTTTAATTCGTTCAGTGATATCCTACTAATTCCAACTCTATACTATAAATAGGAGATTCCTACATTGGAGGCAACATTGGCAACTTTATTCCCTTCCCTATAAATATGTTGAATATTGAACTAGTTAAGACTTTCTAGCATCCTTTTTCAATCATCCGAAAAAAAATTAATCTTCCACAGGGCTTCAATAGTACTCTTAAAGAATATCAATAATTAGTTTATAATTTCCTTTTATATTAAATTTATTAAAACATTTTTCCTTGACTGTCTTTAGGACCCACCAGAAAATAGTAGCTTTCACCTTGTTACTAGTACCCATACCCCTATGATCTCTTATTTGACCACTAGAAGCAACAACACTTGGATTTACCTTTGAGAAACCATTAAAATTATGATAGATCTATCCTTTGGTAGGGGAAGGCCAGAAGGTCAATCTTCTACTCAGTATCTTGGCCCAATTAACTCTTGTTAGATATTGATTGATTCCCCAATTTTATTTTATTCTGAGGTCCTTATAAGTAGGCATTATCTTGGATAGACTGAATCATTTTGAGTTTATGTTCTCCTTAATTTTTTATCTTATGCTCAAGAAAACCTACATGATGTTTCTTTGCTACTCTCTAAATACCCTGTTATTTCTTTCCTTCCACAATTCCATGAAACACATGAAGGAATATGATTCTATAGTTTCTCAATAATAGTATGTATAAAAGGATGGTTATTCCATTGGTCGATAAGTTCCTTAAGGTCATAGGGAAACACCCAATAAAAAAATAAAAAAATAGAGAACCATTGTCCAAACCTCCCTCATGAAAGGGTAGTGAAACAAAAAATGAATGATACTCTTAAAAGATTCACAATAGAGAGAATATCTTAACAAATTGAAATCCTCTTCTATTAAGGAAGACAATAGTGAGAATTATACCACAATCCAGAACCCACTAGAAGAAGTTAATTTTTGGGAAAAGTTTGGAATTCCATTATTTTTTCCAATAAAAATTCTGAGGGAGAAAGGGTTCCTCCAAACTAATATAGGAAAATTTAACCTAGGAATCACTAGAAGGGTTTTCACTCAAGACCCAAGCATCTTCATCATTATAAACTAATATAAGACAATATCCAACAAGAGAGTCCAAGATAATAAGGGAATTTGACCCCACAAGTTAGTTATCCCCTCTCAAGGCTCTCAACTCGTACACTTGGTCTCTAAGAATTTTCCACTTTGGTGTCTCACCTCCCCAATCCACATAATCATGTAAAAAGATCCCATTAATTCTTATGAGATCCTATTTGATTTGGTTTAGTTGGCTAATAGATGAAATAATTAGACAATCACCCCAAACATCGTCCCATAATCTAACCTTTATGTCATTCCTCACTCTCCTAATACATTTTTTAGAGAAATCCTTGATTTCATTATATTATTTCATATGACCAATCCATTAATCCAATCTGAAGAAGAGAGAAAATAGCAAGAATCATCATTTCCTTGATAATTAGCTTTTAGAATGTTAACACAATCCTTCTTCCCTTGACTGGATAACTAGCCATTTTTTGAGAGGAAATCTTTATTAAACAGACACAATATTTGTATCCCCCAAATTTTTTAGGAGAGAAAACCTTCTCCTAGCTTAACAAGGAAATCCTGAATTTTTCTTCAGTTCCTATTGGATGAAAGTTCCTTTGGATTTTCTCAATTTTGTTGATAATATAAGCTAGAATTTTGAAGATAGAGAAAATAAATCAGAATAATTTTTAGGGAGGATTTAAGGAGTTGTATTTTCCTTGTTTGTCTTAATAGCTTACCTTTCCAACCAGCAATATTTTTCAAAATTATTTCAATGATTCCATTCTAGTAAAAACTAGGAGGCTTTTTAGTATTTAAGGGGAGACCAAGGTAGACATCTAGAAGAAAAACTTCTTGAAAAGCTACAATTCTTAAAATCTAAACCTTTAGCTAATAATTATAATCAAAGAAATACATCTTACTTTTAGAATAATTAATATTCCATACTAAGCATTAGCATAAACCTGTAGGATGGACTTCTAGTTAGTAGCTTCAACCACATAAGGAAGACCAAAATAAATTGTGTAATAAACAAACTATGATGCCAAGAAAGAGGGAGAGAAGAGGCCACATTGATTCCCTTGAGAAGGCCTCGATAGATTTTTTTGCAAGATTCATCCTTGAACCTCAGCAACAATTATGAACAAGGGGAAAGAGGGTCACCTTTTCATAAATCCTTACCACAAGAAAAGATCACTTTTCAGACATTGTTTAAAAGAACAGAGAATCTTGGAGAACTAACACAACCTTTGATCAATTTTAAAATATTTCTACTAACACCAAACTTTTCCAAAATAGCAAAAAGAAACCTCCAAAAACCTTGTCATAGGCCATTGAAATATCTATTTTTAAAACCATTCACACTTTCTTACAATGCTCCATAGAGTGGATATACTCATGAGAGACAATGGAAACATCCAAAACTTGTCTATTTATAACAAATCCTTTTTGGTTAACTAAAATCATCTTATCAAGCACCACTTTTAGCTTATTAATAATAATCTTAGAAAAAAATTAATACACAATATTACATAAGCTAATAAGACAATCATATTGGATGGATATGGAATCCTCTTTCTTTAGAATTAAAACCAAAAAGGTCAAATTAAGTTGACTTAGAAGTCTTCTCAATCTAAAACAATATCTCGTAGTGTTAAGAAAATCATATAAGAGGACATCAAAAAAATCCTAAGAAAAGAAAGAGGGAAACCATTTGGTCCTAGTATTTTGAAAGATCTGAAGGAAAAAATAACATTTTTGATCTCTTGTAACATAACCACTTTCTTCAAGTCCTTTATGTCCATATCCATCACCACCTTAGGGATGACATCAAGAAGAGGTTCAAGCTCTATATTAGTTGTATCCTAAATACCTCCAACATATTTAAGAAAGGAAACAACCACAGTAACTATATCATCATCATTTTTTAGAGAATCACTATTCTCATTAACTAGATAAAAATTATTATTCCTTTTCCTATGTTTAAAGGTCAATTGAATGGAAGAACTTGTTATTTTTGTTTCATTGTAGCCTTTGTATTCAAGATTTATGTTTCCAAAATATTTCATCCTTCTTTGTAACTTGGAGCCATTCCTCCCTAAGCTCTATTTATCTCCTCGAAGTGTTATCATCAAAAACTCCAAAAATCCATCTTGGCTTGAATATATTTAAGATTAGAAAGTATAGAATGCTTACTATGGAAAATGTTTCTAAAGGAAATTCATTCCATTCTTACACAACATATTTGATCCTTTTATTTTTTTGATCCCTTTGAAATATGGGCATGCCTTGGAAAGGGTAATTTTTCCAATTTTGAATCAAGTACTTATAATTAGGATGCAAGTTACACATAATCTAATATTTGAAGAGAAAAGGGTCTTTGGACCTAAGCTCATCCCACCTCAGAACAAGAGCACTATGATTTGAAGTGGATCTAGGAAGTGACAAAAGATAAATTATTTGTAAAGGATGTCCCTATCACCAAAAATTAACACCTTGTTCAACTTTACTTGAATATTATTTTTTCCATGGAATCCATTAGACCAACTAAAATTAGAACCCTTAAGATCATCCAAACAAAATTGATCAAAAAGGAAAATTAGAAAAATCTAACATATTGTTCCATAATTCCTCCAAATCTCCCATTTTTCAAAAAGATAAAGAGGGGTGTTAAAGTCCCCAACCAACATCCATTGCACCCTATGGTTATACATAAGTATTGATAAGTAGTTATAGAGTTGATTTCTAGTAGCCCTTTTGTTAAGAGTATAGATAGTAAGAATATTCCACTTTGAAGTGTTTGTTTCATCTTCCATTATGGTTTCTAAGTAGTTTTTATGACTAAAACCTTTGGTGCCTTTAATTATTAGAAGATTCCAAATAGTGGCAAGGCCCCCAAAGGTCCCCTTTTCATTACATATACAATAATCTACCCTTAGCCAAATATTTGTAACAATTTTATCAAAATTTTCCTACTGCATTTTTTTTTCTTGGATAATGAGGAAATTCACTTTAAAATCAATAATAGAGCATTTAGCAATATGTTGTTTTAATAGGCTATTTAGCTCATAAGGAAAAATAATGAGTCAGTATCCTCCTAATACTGACCATAGGGGAGAAGAGTCCCCAAAGATGGCTTTTAGATTTCATTTGGTTCGAGAGGCCTACTAGGGTCCTCTGTTGGCAACCTCTTTGGATACTTCTCTAGATCTAGTATCCCTCTAAGAGGGTATCCCTATTTTTATTCACTCCCCACATCTATTTTCCTCTTCTTTATTGATTTCACATTGAACTAAGTCCATAATTCTTCCAAATCATCTTTCTTAAGGGACAAAGGATCATACAAATCTTTAAACCCCAATAAAGTAAGAGAATCATGCATCCTTTTACTAAAATTTTCCTCATGTGAGTCATGTTCCTTGTCTAAAGAAACAAAAAAATTCTCTCCAATGTCCATCTTTGATGTCCTAGGGGAAGTTGGGGGAGGGCCCAAAACACCATTATTAGTTTCTTCATGGGACACATCCTTGAACTAAGTTAGTGGAGAGGGATCCTTAAGGAATACTAGTGTTTCTTGATCATTTTTATTGTACCTACTGAAATTGTCTAGTTGAATCATAGGAATCATCCCAACATAAAGATTAGGGAAGAGAGGACTCAACACTATATTTATGGGTTCACCAAAGCCCCCCACCTTAGAGGGGGTAGTTACAACCACTAAAACTATATTATTAATTTTTTTAATTAGAAAATTATGGAAGGGCCCTGACCCTTACAAAATGGAAAAAGTAGATCCAAATAGCTCAACAAAACAAACTGGTCCAACACAGCCAAATTGAGAGAAACAACAACCAACATAGGAATAGTTAGAAATAGTAAACAGTGAGAAATTGTTCAATGACCAATGCTTGAACTAGGAAAAGCCTCAGAAGGAGAATTAAAAGAAACTATAACATTCTTAGAAGAGTGCTTCTTCTTTCTGTGAACCGTTGTATAACGCCCCGTCGTGCGAACCCCAAAGGACAACTAAAGCAACAATTACCACACAATTTTTTTATTTTTTTTTTATATAAAAGTAAAACTAACATACATGAGATTCACATTAAGTTATGACGTGAACATTCATTTAAACAAATCCACTATCACTTACGTCCCTTGGAGTACACGGGGATACATTACGAAACTTAATTCCATACATCAATGATACAGAATGAAAGCCAAATTTAATCCATGACAAAGCATACATATAAAACCATGAATAAGAAACCATTCACTTAAATAAATACAACACTTTGAATAACATCTGATATGGATCCATATCCACACAAGGTTTACCAATGATAAAATATTACATCACATCCTTTTCATTACTTTACATTGTTTAAGTCTTACAAAGATACAAACAAGTTTCCCAATATGGGCAGGAACCACATGACAAGATAGAATGATACAACTCTAGAATCGCCACAACAACACCAATCTGCACCTCTCGATCCTCGACTAGGGACCCAATGGGGTGCTTAGCACGTTCCACCCAACCACGTGGGTCCGAAGACCCACCCTTTGTGCTAAGGAGCTGACAAGAAAGAGACCTCAACCAAGTACATCCAAACAGGGAACCACAAGACTCAACACCATACAAAAGTATCATAAAACTCAAGGATTACAATGACATAATCAACAACATTCAAGAGTCAACATAATAACTTAAAGTCATAAATCTCATCACATAAATCAAAGTAATAACCAATAAAAAAGTAACCAAAGGATGATCATGAAACACTTCCAAATCAAACAGAAATAATAAACAAAATACAATTCTAGAGGCAATAAGGAAGCAAGACAAATGGGTGACAAGTGGAGAGTGTCATCACATAGCTCTCATGGGATCTCCTGGCCCTTCCTCCAACTTGAGGCGCCAACACCCATCTATGGATCTCCTGGCTCTTCCTCCTACTTGAGGCGCCGACACCATAGGGTAGCTCATGCAGACACGATTCCAGAGGCAACAAGAAACAAGGCACAAGGGTTTCAAGTGGAGAGTGTCATCGCATAGCTCTCATGGGATCTCCTATCCCTTCCTCCAACTTGAGGCGCCGGCACCCATCTATGGATCTCCTTGCTCTTCCTCCTAATTGAGGTGTTGGCACCATAAGGTAGCTCATGCGGAGCCGATAATCTCTCATGAAGATGAGATTATGACTTTTCTGACCATGGCTTTCTCAGTCTATCATTAGTCTATGATAGCCCTAATGCATAGATGAGGTATCCAATATTTATTATCTTGTGTGTTTTACTACCCATCCCCTAAATTCTATTTTTAGGTTATCACTTGTTTAACTACTCTTATGTGGGTTCTCCTGTGCACTTCCTCTTACCTGAGGTGTTGGCCGCCATGAAGAGCCACTCTCCCTAGAGACCCAACAAACATCAAACAAGAATCCAAGGGTTGTACAACATAACAAGAACATAAGATCACAACAGAGAAACATGTGAGGCATTACCCATCTCGCTATAACCACATAATCAAAGTCTCAACAATTCTCATACAACCCTTTCAAAATCCTGATACCAAAACACTTGCCACTTCAAGGGAACATAAAAGGAGAAACATTGACCAACAATAAAAACAAGCCTTTGGAAGACTCTCAAAAAGTTTACACTAGGGTTTCTCCATCAAAGAATTGACAACAATAATTGCAAGGCCTCAAAGAACTATTTTCAATTCAAATATAATGAGTGAATACATCAAGACAAGATCAACAACTCCATTCAAACTACATCAACAACTTCGATACGAACTAAATTGGAAATCCAAGGGAGACCTCTATTTCCTCCTCTCAGGATACCCATTACTCAAAGAACTTTCAATTCAACTCATTAACAACTCAATCAAAACCATCAACCATGACAACGATAACATTAACCGAGTTACCACTCAACTCAAAAGACACCCAATAAATCAGCACGAACAACCAAACCATAATCTTCCTAAGCAAGCAATAACCATTTCAAGAAGAGTTCAACTTGCATAATAGCACCCCATTTAACCAACTTCACCCAAAATCCCATACTAAACACATTATTTAAAACATACCCAAAGTAAATTAACACACCATTTGATAAACAATTATATAAGAGGTCAACATTTAAAAGATAAACTAATTCCATCAACATCACATTACTACACATGTTTTCTTCATAACTATAACTATAGCATTTCCATAATATTCTAATGTTTACCAATTCTCATTATTTAATATAATCATTTAGTTTTAGAACCAAAGCGAACATTCTACTCTAACGATTGAAGATTGCAAGCATATGAATAGATGGTGTCGTAACATTCATATATTGATTTTTTCAAAAGATATAATCTTTCATTCCATGTAAGTATGCAAGCAATAGTTTAAAGAAGGTTTAACCCATGCATGAAGTATATACATATATATGTGATTGCTTCTCTTATAATTATAAGCTATCTTTTGATTAAGGTCAAATGATTTCATAAGGTAATTTTCTACTAATCATTGTATGGAAACTAAATTGTCAAAAGGAGAACATTAAATATAAGAAATTTAGTTAGATTGAATTAAGAATAATCAAAGACTAAGATTTAACTCAAGCCTAAAGATAGGAAGATAATAAGATTCCTATCCTATAACCATTCAATTTATATTCTATAGTTAACTTAACATTTTCTTTCTAGACCACTAACTTTTCTACTAGAATTTAATTTCATATAACAAAGCAACTTTAACTAAACAAACTTCATCTAAACTAAATATAAAGAACCAAGAACCACATGTATACCACATACAAGTACTGCCACTTTGACAGATTGTGAATAGCATCAGAGAGTTTATTTAAACCTATACAACCTACCATGTTCAAGTGTGCCGCTGTGACAGGTTGCAATTAGAATCCGAGAGTTTGTTTAAATATATACACCCTACCATGTTCTAGTGCACCGCTGTGATAGGTTGCCAATGAAATCAGAGAGATTATTTAATTTACTACACTTTTCAAGTCTAAAAGTTGCAGTTGTGATGGGTTGCCAATGGTTTCAAGGAGGCTACTTAATTTTGTACAATGCCTCAACTCAAAATGTCGTAATAGTGACAGGTTGCCAAGTATATTAGAAACTGAATATTGGAATTTGGAAATATTGCCATCTTCTTGGATTATTGTCAAATCCCAAATGTTATCCCCAAGACTGAAGGGAAAGAGAAAGGTGAGGTGCAAATACGTGACTTAACAATAGGAGAAATAATGTACAACTTTTCTGTTTTGAACTAGACACATTTCTATTTGGTGGTGAGTTTCCAGAGACACACTCAAGTTTGAAGTCTAGAAATTTAAACTTCACCATGATCAAAGGTAAGCTCTCTATTATGTTAGTACATTGACAATATTTATTTTCAAGTGCTGCAACTGCAATAGATTGTCAGAAGAATCAAGCAGGATATTTAAATCTTTAAAATCTTCCTATTAAGTTCAAGCGCCGCAGCTGAGATAGGATGACAGAGAGAATATTTAAACCTTTAAAATTCCTATTATGTTCAGGTGTGATGGCTAAGATAGGTTGTCAATGAAATCAAAGAGATTATTTAAACTTTTAAACTTCCAATTATGTTCAGGTGCGCAACTGTGACAGGTAAACAAGTTTATGAAGAATCACCGAATGATCTATAAATTGAATTTCTGGCGAAACACAACATCATCACAATATATATATCAATGACCAATTTATTAACCACAAGCAGATCTGACAAGATTTGGCACAACACATAGTATTTGAACACAGGATACCAAAAAGGCACAAAGTATAAATTTTGATTATAAAATTGCAATCCTTCTATAACAAAATCCAAGCATCATGGTATGTATCTAATACCAACTAGAAGCACAAATAACAATCTTAAGCATAGTGTGTAATCTTCAATCATGCATATTTATTGGAATCACAGTAACCAAGGCAGACCAAAGGATAGGCCCATCCATTTACAACTACAGACCAAAGCTTGATATCGCCATACCATAAGGGCAATAAACCAGATATCCAGGTAGGCAACAAGGCTTTAGAGAGTGGTATTTAAAATAAATCACAAGGCATCAACTTAGTGCATAGAAAAGTAACGAACCAGAGTGAAAGGAGGCGACAATCATGCAAGACTTTAGTCATACCTAACTGCCTACATAAGATCTGGGTGTTAATTCCTTAACCACAAGCACTTTGGAGTACCAAATGGACGGCTATGAGTAAGCGTCGCGCCATCCATTTCCAATCTTAACCTTAGACCAAAACAAAAGGTAGAGCCAAACAAACGTAAGTCAAAAACAACCCAGCTTTAATTAAGTCTAAAATTTAACTAGTAGTAATACAAGTAAATCAAAACAGAACCTCAATAAGTTTGCAATAACTAACCAAAAGAGTATTTAATAGCTGGATTACTGGAAATCATGAGATCAGATTAACTGGGATGATTGAGGACATCGAAAACTAAGGATACCCTACCAAATTCATATACTACATATAAATCACAAACAAGCAACATCCAACAATCAGTATTCGTTTTCTACCAACAAGAGCAATAGAATTTATTTTCCTTAAAGAGAAGTCACACAAAGAACAAAATCATGCTAACCTGGACCTTAAAGCTTAACCACATTGGAGATTCGATACCAAGATCAACCGTCTGTTCGCAACCATCTGTTCTCTCAAAACAATTTCCTAAATACAATTCCTTCTTCCAACCGCCAAATTTTATTTTCCATCTTCGATTTTTTTTTCGGCTATCTTCTCTTCCTGAACATTCATACCCAGTTCCTTTGAATTCCATCCCTGGTTCCCTACTGCAACCCCTCTCTTTTATTATTATTTTTTTTTTAAAAAAAAAAAACAAAAAATATCTAAGATGATCCGTAGGAATCTCTTGAGCCCATCCAAGATAAGCTTTTTAAAACACAAAAAAATCCACAAAATTAACAAGTTTCCCATTCAAGACTAGTTTCCAACTGTGCAAAAGCACGTTTTATGCTTTTACTATCTTTTCCAGCTTTTCTTGCCATTTACTCTTCAAAATCTTATCACCATGCTTTATTATTATTTATTTATTTAGCAATAAACTATTCTTTTTCCATTTTTCAATTGATTTCCTTGCTTTAATCCTTATTCAAACTTGAGTTCAAATTTTTAAATATTTTATCTACTTTAATATTTTCTCATTTTTTAAAATTTATTAATTAAATTCACTCATTAGACAACAATTATCTTTATTAAATTCATTTACTTACAATTATATTTCTTTCATCTTAAAATAAGAAATTTTCAATGATAATACAATTAACATGTATTATTAAATCTAGCTCTTTATTTGATCCCAAACCAAATCAAGTGACCTTAAAAATTAGATTAATTTGATAAAGTACATCTAGTCATAATATTAGTGATATTGTCTAACCTAAAAATCCAATTAAATAATGCAATCCCAAAATCATCATGACCTAGCAAATCACCAACCACATGTAACAAGCGAAAATGACATGGCCACCAAACAACCTACTTCCTAAAATTTCAAGAATGACCAAAACGGAGGGGCATTACATGTTGTCTAAGCAGAATCAAAAATAAAAAAAATTGAGAAATTTTGAATACAGGGAGAAGACTCCCCTCCATAGTAGCATACAATAGGAAGATCAACATCCACAGGAACAATTAATGAAATGAAGCATTTGAAACCAAGCCTAAAGCTGATACTACAAGAAGAGTAGTATCCAGATGAAGAACAACATCCATAGGAACAACTGATACTTTAGGAGAAGCATCTAAAATCAATCATGAAACTGTAGGATTGATAGCATCAGTTTCCAAACATGAGCCCCCAAAGAAGTAGTATTAATAGCATTAGGACCAACCATAACCAGAGATGGCCTCAATGTATCCACAATAAGAGTAGCATCCACCATAACCAAACAATTATTTTGCTTCCTAGGAATAGGAGGATTTGAGTTTTCATCAAAAGAAGCAGAAGCAGAATCAACAACATGGTGCACAGTTAAGCATATATTGTTATGATAATATAATACTATTGTTAAGTATATATTGTGAAGATAATATAATACTATTGTATTATTAATGATGTGGGATCATCTAGCCTAGAAATCTTGCATCCAAAAGACATTGTTATTTTAATTTTTGTTTATTTTCAATAAGCGTTTAGGTGTTAGGTGAATAAATAATTTTAATTACAACTTATTAATTTCCCTTGTAGAAAATCATAATTGTATTTTTTGTGGGTTATTATACAATGGTACATGTTTTAAGGAATAAATGGGAAAATATTCTTCTTGGGAATCCCATTTCAAGATGTGGGACACTCTAGGTGCATGTGATTACATGTTTAATTACATTCATTGTATGTATTTTCATCTTTGTGCCACAATATTTGCATGTTGTTGCATGTATGTTTGGGAAGCCATAGGAGTAGCCCAGAATCAATGAAGGTGTCATCATTGACCAAGATCATTGGCCAAGAGCTAGGTTCCCATATTTGAGTCATATTTGTAATAAAATATTTTATATTTGAAGCACCCTTCAAAATCTGCATACACCCTTAAAATTCATGACAAAGGTTAGTGCATACAAACTTGCTAAGTACCCCTATGAAATAAAATGTAAATTATTAAGAAAATGTAACCAATAACAAGGATTAAAATAAATCTAAAAGCATAACATGTACCTATTCCATATTGGATTGGTGTCAATTGTGAAAATTACCCTTTCCCAATCATTGCTAAAACTAAAATGATGCAAATGAAATGGTGATGGGAAAAATTAGTTCTCAATTGAAGAGAGTAAATTTGCATGAAGGTTGTGGATGGGTTGATGAAGAATAAGCCTTCCATTTATATATTTTCAAGTTGGAAGAGAGCTCAAAATAGAGAAATTTGGGATAATGATTTGACCAATGAGATGAAGCCACTTGTCACATTGTGATAGGTTGAGGAATGTGCAAGTTTTTGCCAATGTGCCAAAGAGGGGGAGATTCAAATTTGAAATTGAGATTTAAATGTTGAGTGGGGGACATGTAAGAGAGAAGTTATTTCCATTTTGGAAGGGACAAGTCAACTTGTCTTCATATTCAAACTTGAGGAATATTCTCAAAAGACATGCTTTGTTGAGAGAAAATGATGATTTTATAAATGAATTAAAATGTTTTATTGGTGCAAGTGGGAAAAGCAAGAGGATGTGATGGGTGGTTAGATTAGTTTAATCGGGATTAGCTTAACTTAGATGATGATTAGGGGTTTTGACCCATTTGACTTAAATATTTTGATTTATTTAAATCAAGAGAGAGAAATATGAATTTTGAGATTTAATTAAATAAAGTTTGGTTTATTTAATTAAAAGGAAGATACGAGATAAAGGTTAATTAATTTGAGGATGATGAATCTAGGAGATAATAGATGAAATGTTAGGATTTGACTGATTTATTTAAATGAGGTAATGATAAAGTAAATTTATTTAATTAAAGGATGGAATGTTAGATTTTATTAAATGAAGGTTATTTAATTAAACTATTGGATTGAAATGTATGCATATTTTGTGTGTCTACATTTTTCCCCTCTTTGAAGTAATGTACTTGTTGCGTTGGTTCAAAGAATAAACTTGTTGTGATCAAAATTCAATTTTTTTAATTTTTCAGATCCCCTTGAAGCACTATAAATCTGCAAATGAACCAATCTCAAACACTCATTAGGAGGGTTAGTTTACACATGCAAATCTACAAATACCTCTATGGAATAACAAATCAATGTTTAAGAAATGCAACAATAACAAGGATTCAAAGACATTCAAAAAACATGACATATACCTATTCCATATTGGATTGGTGTCAAATGTACAAATGACCCTTTCCCAATCCTTGCTCAAAAACTGAAATGATGAGATGCAATGGTGATGAAGAGAAAAATTAGTTCTCAAACCAAAAGAGTAACTTTGCATGAAGATGTAGATGATTTGATGAAGGTTAAGGCCTTTATTTATAGATTTTCTTGATGAGAGATTGGCCAAATGGATGAATGTGGAACTAAATGTAAACCAATGAAAACAGGCCACTTGTCAACTTGTCATAGGTTGAGGGATGTGCAAGTTTTGGCCAATGTTCCCAAGAGAGAGAGTTTCAAATTCAAATTTGTGCAATAAATGTTGAGAGGGGGACATGAAAATGAGAAGTTAATGCAATGTTGGAAGGGACAAGTCAACTTGTCATCATTTTCAAACTTGAGGGAATATTCTATTTTTTATGCCAAGTTGAAAGAAAATAAGGATTTTAATAAATCAATAAATTGATTTATTTGTGCAAGTGGGATTGTCTAGAGCATGTGATGGGTGGTTAGGTTAGGCTAATTAGGATTAGATTAGCTTAATGATTATTAGGATGATTTTGAACTTTTGACTTGAATATTTGGATTTATTTAAATCAAAGAGGGATGGCATATGCATCTGGAGATTTAATTAAATAAGGTTTGGTTTATTTAATTAAAAGGTTGATGTTTGATTTATTTAATTTAAATGAACAACCTTAGGAATGAACTTAATGAGTTTAATTTACCAGATGAATGGACTAAGGTGAACTTGATTAATTTAATAAGTGGATGAATGTGAAACCTAGTTTACTTGATGAATGGACCTATTTGAATGCATACTGCTAATTTTGTATGTCTACATTTTTCCCCTCTTTGAAGCAATGAACTTGCTGCGTTGGTTCAAAGAATAAACTTGTCATGATAGAAATTCAAATTTTTTTATTTTTTCGGTTGCTCCAGTTGAAAGAAGTACACTAGTATATTTCCCCCTCGAGAGATCAAGTGAAAAGATTTGATTTGAGGGTCGATCTCGTGATAAAGAGGTTCAAAATGGATGGTTATGGATGATGATGAAAATGAGATGGTTTTTTAAGATGCTTAGAATAACAAATCTATATTATCGTAAACAACTTAAATGATGATATGATGTGAGATGGATGGGATGGATGATGTGATATACTATGATTATGAAAATGGATGCTTTATGCAGATACTTAGACTAACAAATCTATATTATGATGATGAACATGCATGTGAAATGATCGTTGTTTCCTATTATAATATGAATGATATGTGGCATGCTGACGGTTTGTGGATGCAGGATGGATGCATGAGGGATGCATTGGTGATGTTATGTTAGCGTGGAAATAAGAAATGAGATTATGACAAGAGGATACAACAAGCCAACTTTATGAAAGATGATGATGATAGATGGATGATTTTCTTATCAAGGATTGGGATTTTAAAAGGGTCACTTACCTTATGTTTGATAACATGCATAAGTATGATGCATCAAGGAATAAAGCACCAGGATGGCATGGTACTTAGTGTGATGTACTTTGACTCGACAAATAGATAGCAGTAGTCTTGTTCACTCCTGACAGACAAAAACCTTGCTAGGATGCACTTTAGAAGTTTCAAACATCTCAGACCAAAACAAAGAAAGGTATAACCAATCAATGCAATAGTCAACAAGCTGTCCAAAACATCCTCTATGCATATCTAACAAAACAAGTATTCGCTAGGTTATTTTACAAGAACGTCCAACAAGCATAGCAAACAAAAGAGTAATGATCATTGCCCCATTCCTATCTCTCTAAATCCTTCATTCAGATATCATCGAGAGGTCATTGGACTGAGCACAATAAGATAAGTCAAAAGACAAAGATAAAGCACACAAACAAGTTAATATTCTTCAATACCGCTAACCAAAAGGGAATGTGTTTTTAAGGATAAGAACCAAAACTATTGCCAAAAGATAATGCCCATTGTAGGAAGGATGCATCCTAGGACATGTTAGTGGATGGCGGAACGTCATTTCATTTATCCAAAATGTTCCTTATGATAAATAATGCCCCCTGTAGGAAGGATTTATCCTAGGACATGGTGTTATCGGATGATTGATATGGGACTATTTGGATGATGGACTATCAACACAAAGAATTGGCCAACTTGCTTACATACTGACTTAAACCTGAGACTGACGTTTTTGAGTTTTACATTTAAGCTGCTAGACTTATTTCTAATTGTTTCACCAAAGGTTGAGGATGAAAATTAGTTTATTATGGATGGTGTTATTGTGGGTGCAAGTGAGATGAGGTGGATGGATTTTTTTAAATATTTGGATGTTTTTGAAGTTTTTCCAATGTTTTGAGGTTGTTTTGGTGTTTTTTGAGATTTTCAAATGTTTTGATTTTCAATTATATAGTGTTTTTGGGATTTTCTGAGATTTTGACCAAGAGAATAACCTAAGGACCTATCCTAGGGGCTTCAAGGGCTGATCAACAGATTAGCCTTGCCTACGTTATACACGTAGAGACCACATAGTTTGACTGATGACTTGACCGATTTATAAATAACGATATACATGATGAGATGCCAGTTTATTATGACAGACTCCTAGAGGACTGACCTAAATGTCTTAGGGGATGATCAAAGATCAACCTTGCCTACGTTCAAGCTCAGAGATGATGTAGTTCAACAAGACAACTCTGTTTTTGAATTTTTGACCTGTTTTTGGATTTTCATATGTTTTGAATGTTTTTGGATTTTGTAACATTTTGATGTTTTTGGATTTTTCAATTTTTTGATGTTTTTGGATTTTTTTATATTTAGGACTTCAAGAATATATATGAATTTGATCCAATAAGAACATGCCCCTGGTGTGATGCACTAGACTACTCCGATAAAGGCAGGACAAATTGACCTTGAGGATGGGCCTAGTAGTACTAGGAGGGACCATGATACGAACATGTGACCAAGCTATGGTGCAGATGCGAGTGGATGAGAGAAATGGATGGATCATGCGGAATAAGCTGTAAAGATCCTCATGGATAGAAAATTCTTATTTACGCAAGGCGCCTATTTTCCAGGTTTTCACCAAGGTACTTTCCCAAAGTGCCACCAAAGTGGTATTCACTAGAGGACAATTTTTTCCTTTACTATTTTTTGATCCATTTTTTGATTTTTTTTTATTTTTTGATTTTTTGATTTTTTTGTTGTCACTAAGATGCCTGTTTGCTAGGTTTTTGCTGAAGTAACCATTTTTTTATGATATTTTCTAATTTTTTAGATTTTTGGTTCTATACCTTGAAAGATTTAGGCATAAAACTTTTTGAGATGGGAGCTATTCATGGGCTCCTATAGAGGTTCCCCTTTAGGTGTTGATAGCTAATATTCCCCTAATTTGTAACTTGTTGTTATGATGAATGGTCCAAACCAATTGGGTTCAAACTTTCCTTTGCTACTTGGGTTTGGGACATTCTTTTGATTTTCCTTCAATACCAGTTCTATGACTTCAAACATCCTACTTCTGATTTTATTATTGTAGCTCCTTTTGAGTCTATTCTGATAGAATTTTGAATGATTTAAAGCATCTATACATCTTTCATCTAGTAGCTCTAGCTCATTTAGTCTTGATATCTGGTACTCTTCATCTATGATGAGGTTTTTTAGTGATATCCTGAGGGATGGGAGCTCGATCTCTCTGGGGAGTACTGCTTCTTATCCGTAGACCAAGGAGAATGGAGTGGTGTCGGTGGGTGTGTGGATGCTGGTTCAATAGGCCCAAAGGGTTGGATTAAGTTGTAGATGCCAGTCACAACCTGTGTCATTGACTGTTTTCTTGAGGATTTTCAAAATAGTTTTTTTTTTAGCTTCTGCTTGGCCATTGCCTTGGGGATAGTATGGGGTGGAGAAGCAATGTTGGATTTTGAATTTTTTTCACAAGTCATGGACATCTTGATTATTGAATGGTGTCCCATTATCTGAGATAATGGCTTGTGGAACACCATAGTGACAAATAAGATAGTTCAGGATGAACTTTGAGATCTACTTCCAAGTTATGTATGTCATCGGTATGGCCTCCACCAACTTAGTAAAGTACTTGGTTGCGGTTATGATGAATTTGTGGCCATTAGATGAGGTGGGTGTGATTTTTCGAATGAGATCGAGTCCCCACTGGGAAAAGGGCCATGGTGTGAAAATAGGATGAAACTCTTGAGTTGGTGCATGGATGAGGTCACCATGCTGCTAACATTGTAGACACTTTCTAGCATGATCATGTGCTTCTCTTTCCATTGTGGGCCAATAACACCCCATCATCACTAGTTTCTTAGCTATGGTAATTCCACTCAAGTGTGAACCACATATACCATTGTGAACTTCAGTCAGAGTAGTTAATTCCTCCTTAGTGTTTAGGCAGCGTAGTAGGGTTCCTTCTATGCTCCTATGATATAGGGTATCTCCTAGGATGAAAAATATGGATTCCTTTTTTACAAAGGTTCATTTTAGGTTTGTTGGTAAGTCAGTGGGTATGAATCCTATTCAAAGGTATGTGTAAATGTCATGGTACCAAGGATCACTAGGACCAATGATTTTGCACATGAATTTTGATTCTAGTACCCTGAATGTGGGCACGAGAAGCTGCTCTATCAATAATTCATATTTTGGAATATTGTTGGGGATATCCAATAGGGACCCAATTGTTGCCATGGCATCTGCTGCTCTATTGCTCACTCTAGGTATCTGCTCAAATGTAATTTCGATGAATGATTCTTTGAGAGTCTCCACCAATTTCTTGTATGGAGTGAGCTTGTCGACCTTGGTCTAGTATTCATCATTCACTTTATTTATGATCAATTTGGAATCTCTGTACACTTGAGAGCTATGATGTTCCATTGCACTACTATTTTGAGACCTATGGTTAAAGCCTTGTATTACACAATGTTATTAGTGCAAGGAAATGCCAGTTTGTAAGACCTTGGTATGCAATCCCTTTGTGGGGTGATGAACAAGACACCAACTCCTGATCCATGCTCTGTATGAGCCATCGAAGTATAGTTTCCAATGGTCAGCTACATTGAGTTTGAAAATAGATTCATCTAGAAACTCCGAGACAAGAGGATTCTCATAATAGATAGGTACTTCTGCTAGTTGATATGTGATGAATTAGCCCTTAATTGCTTTCCTTTCTAAATATTCGATGTTGTATTCTAATAATATCATCACCCACTTTTCCATTCTTCCTGTGAGCATTGCCTTTGATAGTAGATACTTGACAGGGTCAATTTTGGCGATGAGCTTTATTTTGTGTGCCAACATGTAATGTCTGAATTTTTGAGATGCAAACACTACTGCAAGACATTCTTTCTCGATGAATGAGTATTTTAGCTCATGACCAACCATTTTCCTACTGATGTAATAGATAGCTCTCTCTATTCCATTTTGGTCAGGCTAAGCTAGGAGAGCTCCAAGGGTTGTTGTTGTTGCTGACACATATAGGATCAATGGCGTCTTTGGGATGGGTGGGATTAAGATTGGTGGTGTCAGTAGATATTCCTTGATTTTGTTGAATGCCTTTTCGTACTTGGTATCCCATTTGTATGCTACTCCCTTGTGGATTAGGTGAGAGTATGGGTTATGTTTGTCTACTAGTTGTGCTATGAATCTTCTAATGGATTGGAATCTGCCTTGGAGGCCTCTCAATTGTTTTAATGTTTTTGGTGCTTCCATTTCAAGGATTTCTTTCACTTTTGCTGGATCCACCTCGATACCCCTCATGGACAATATATATCCTAGCAATTTACCTGATTGTATGCCAAAGATGCACTTTTTGGGATTTAGTCTGACTTTGTATTCCTCTAGTCTATAAAAGATAGCACTTAGGGTTGCTATGTGATTTTTTCTCTTTCTTGACTTAGCTAGAATGTCGTCAACATAGTCTTCGATTGTTTTATGAATCATTTCATGGAAGATCAATGTCATGGCCCTTTGATATGTTGCTCCTGCCATCTTTAGGCCAAATGGCATCTTATTCCAGCAATAAGTCCCCATGGACAAGTGAAGGCCATCTTATGTTGATCTTCTTTTTCTATCATGATTTGATTGTATCTTGAAAATCTATCCATTAGTGATAGCATCTCATGTCCAGCTGTCATATCTACTATCATGTCGATGTTGGGAAGCAGGAAGTCATATTTTGGACATGCCTTGTTCAAATCGCTGAAGTCCGTGCAGATTTTGATGTTTCCATCAGGTTTTGAAATAGGTACCAAGTTTGATACCCATTCTGGATAGTCTATGGGTTAGATGAATCCTGCATCTAATAGCTTTTTTAACTCCATTTTGACTAGCAGGGCAATTTGAGGGTGCATTTTTCGAAGCTTTTGTCTAATAGGTTTTTCTTTTGGATACACTCCTAAGTGGTGAACCATGGTCTTTGGATCAAGTCTTGGCATGTCAGCATAACTCCATGCAAATTTTATCTTTCTTTCCCTTAGGAATGCTGCTAGGAGTTCTTGCTCTTTTGATAGTAGTTATTCTGCATAGAATGTGATATGCGGGGTCTCCTCTGTTCCCAGGTTGACAAGATTGCATTTTTCTGCCAAGACTGCTGACTTTTCCTGATGAATAGCTCTTAAAGGAAGATTGAATCCCCCATCCTCAGGTGCCTTAGAGAGGTTTTCACCATTGGATGCGTCCTCTCTTTTTACCTTTTTCTTGTCAGAGAGTTCCATAGTGTGGTTTTCACTCAAGGACCTGAATATTATTCTTAATTTCTTACTTTTACGACTGAAGGATTCAATCATTTCCCCATAATAGGCATGTGTGTCCAACTCCATTATAAAACCTACTTTGTGATCTCCATCCGGAATGTTATCCCACAGTCCCATGAATTTTGAGAGTGCCTCATCATTTTTGAACGTATCAAGAGCTAGTGGTCCTCGTTGGTCGTAGTCGATGAGTTGGGGGTATACTAAATGGATCTCATGATTTTGATGGTCTATTTCTGAGGAGAGGGTGTTAATCATGCAAAGGGTAGTATCCTCAAATAACCTAGGTAGATTGGTCAAGTGATCCTCGTTATCACTACTACTATGAACATCTGTTATATAAAATGTAAAGTTATTTATGACATGAATTGTAGATACAGGTAGGTGTAATTCTATTGTGGTTGGCTGAGGAGGATTGTTAACCATTATAACTGGAGGACTTTGGCCTCGTATGGTTATACTCGAAGGGGTACATCAAAGGCCAATATTTGTTATTGGTTGCATCTTTGGCATGATAGGTATTATAAGCCCATTGTTGTTTTGTCCAAGTCTATGGTTTCTATCGTAGCCCATTGCAAGCATCATTTGCAAGCCTTTGCTTCTATTATCCATTGGTATTTTAGGTGCTAGTTTTTCATCTTGATACAACATGTGAGATGGATCTTCCTTGATAACTTCTCATCCAATATCTCCCCATCTTGTGAAGGTGGGAGTTTTCAAGAGGTGTTTGGGATATGGAAGCTTCATTTGTTTGTGGACATTCTCATGATCTAGGAGATTGTGGTAACTCTCCTATCACAAAATCATTATTAGGGAGATTGTAGTTTCCAAAAACACTATCTTGGATGATAAGATTGATGTCAAAGATGGTGGGAATGGCGGGAGTGGTGGGTGTCTTTGTCATAGAAGTGGATGCAAGGGTGGCAGGATCGATGTATGGAATGGATGGGCTCTCATCATTTTTTGGTACTTGGGGGATTTTGTAGTACTTTGCTTCAATATTTTTGTAGTATGAGAAAGGTTTGGGATCTCTGTGAATGGTGACCTCTTGTCCCTCATGTGTGAATTTCACAGAGTAATGGAAAGTAGATGCTACGACCTTCATTGTATGAATCCATGTGAATCCCAAAAGGATGTTATATGGTAGGTCAAGGTCCAAGAACAGACAAGTTCTTTCCATGAGAGATGGCCCTACTTGAATAGGGAGTTTGATTGTGCCTTGGGATACTCTTTCTTGATTGTCATATGCTCTTATTGTGATACCTTTTCCTTTTTTAATAGAGTCCTCTGGGATTTTCAGTTGTTTGTGAGGTTGAGAGAACAAATGTTCAAACCCACACCTCCGTCCACCAAGACCCTTTTGACTTTGCTTTTGTTTACTATGACTTCTAGGTGAAGTGCACGGTTGTGAGATGGTTGAGCAAGGAAATCCTGGTCAAAGAATGTGATAAGGTTAGGCGTAATGATATTTCTGACCATAGCTTGGAATTGCTCCGCATCAAGGTCCATGGGGATAGTGGATGAGGCCAATGCTTCTTCAAGGATTTTCTTATGGGAAAATGATATTTTTAGCAACTCCATGATGGAGATTTTTGCTGGCATTCTCTTGAGTTGATCTAGGACATTATAGCCATTAGGAATGGATGTAGATCCAGGGGCTCTGTTTGGCTAGGATGATCCTACGATGGTTATTTTTTTGCCTCTTGTGGTGACTCCGCAATCGACATGGGATCCTTTGATGGTGATGACTGTGCAGTAATCATCTATGGAGGCAACAAAATTTTGTACACATGGTTCACATTTGTGTGGGTACCTTTCCCTTTATCATTTTTATTCTCTTTGTTACCATGATTTGACATTGGATTCATATATATCTTAAGATCCTGATTTCCTATAGGTTGTTCCATGTTTATAATTCTTTTATTGATGAGATCTTGAATGATGTTTTTCAATCTCATCCACTTGTTTGTGCTATGGCCTTTTATTTTGTGGAATTCACAAAGTTGGTTCTTGTTATACCAAGAAGGTTTGACATTTGGTTCTTGGTAATTCTCAAATGTAGGAGCTTGGATGAGTTTTTCGTCTATCAAATTTTTCATTATGTATTCAAGTGGTTCCCCCAAAGTGGTGTATTTTCTCTTGGGATAAATCCTGCATTGGGGTGGTCCTCTTTGCTCGTTGAGATTATTGATTGTTGGATGATTGTTTTGGTGTTGTATTTGGATTTGCGGTGTGGGTGTATTTTGAAAAGGAGCACTAATGACCACCTTGGCATCAACGACACCATTATTAGTAATATTTTTGTTTCTTGCCCACATATAAGGTTTTTCATTGTAATTGGATGGTGGGCAATTGTTTTGTTGTTCATGGTATGATGTTGATTCTGCAGGTTTAGTTATGAGGGCTCTTTTGATGCTGAGTGCCTTGGAGATTAATTGATCATATGTGGTGATGCCTTGAACCTTGAGATGAAATTACAAGTGGCCTTCAAGGTTGGCTATGATGGTGCAAAATTTTTGTTCTGGCATGTTTCACTTGCTTTGATTGGCCTTGGATCGCCATCGTTGTAGGAATGAGGTGAATGATTCACCCTTTCCTTGTTTTAGAGCTGAAAGTTCTTCTAGACTAACATCCATTGCAATGTTGCATGCATACTTTTTAATGAATGTGTCCCTAATTTCTTGGAATGTTCTAATGCTTGAAGGTAAACGAGAGAACCATTCTATAGCACAGCCTTCTAAGCTCCTAGGAAATAGTCACATCAGATAAGTATCATTGTATGCAACTTCCATGCAATGAACCTAGAATTCCCTGATGTAATCTTTAGGATTTCCCATTCTCAATATTTTTCAAATTTGGGGATTTCAAATCCCTTTGGGAATGGTTTCATCACTAGGCTCTTGTCGAATGGATACAAACACAAGTTTCTTGGTTTCTTCATTGTTCATCTTGATTGAAGATCGAGCACTTGTTACGAGAGCAACCTGATTTGTGTCGTCACATCATTTTGTGGATCAGGAGGTGGGATGAAAGTGTTTTGGGGTGTTTCAATCATGGGTTGGATGGGTGGGTTGGTCAGTGTGTTGTTCAATGGTATCTGTATGTTCTGTCGAGCGAGGTAGGCTTGCACCTAGTTTTGTATGAGCAACACCTGTTGTTGATCTTGTTGTTGCTGCACTAAAATTTGTGCTTGTTGTTGCGCTTGTTGCTATTCCAACAATGCTTGTTGTCGTGGTTGTTGTTGTTCCAACAATGCTTGTTGTTGGGCTGCCAATTCTACTGCTTCTTGCTACTCTTGATATTGCTTTATGGCTTGCTGATATGCTTGCAATTGTGTTGCTTGTCTGTGTGCTAGGAGTTGTGCTTGATTTTGGGCTTGTTGTGCCTAATATTGAGCTTGCACTTGTGTTGCTTGTGCTTGTGCTTCTTGTTGTTGCAATAGAGCTTGTGCTTGAGTATTCTTGTTTGCTTGCGATTCTTGAATGACTTTTTGTTGTTGTTGTTGCAATAAAGCTTGGGCTTGTGCGGCTTGTTGCATTTGTAGTGTGGGTTGGGCTGCTTGGGTTGCTTGCGTAGCTTGAGTGGCTTGTTGAGAAACTAGGTATATATATTTTTGTTTTTTCACTTGTTCAAATCCCCTATGAAAAGAAACTTGCAACGTTGCATTGTATTGGCTTGATGTGGTGGAAGTTGGTGGTGGTGGGAGTGGTGGTGGATTTGGAATGGTGTTTGTGGTGAGCGATAATGTCGTGTTTGTATTTTGTGTGGTGGATGGTGTTGTTGATGTGGTGGTTTGAGTGATAAGTGGTGTTGTTGATGGGATTGGCCCTTGAGAGACCATTCTTTGCGATGTTATGGGGGTGTTTCATGATGTTGGGATTGTTTGTGTGTTTTTCGTTTGTTGTTGCAATGTTGACGAGAAGTTTTGAGTGTTTGGAATAATGCTTTGGTTGATATTTGGGATGTTGTTTTGATTGATACTTGGTAAAGGGGAAATCCCTAAGCCAAGGAGTGGTGTGGTGGAAATGTAAGGGGGTGAATCCTTGCGAAAATGTTGTGGTGTCGAAAATGCCCCCTAGTCCAAACATGTCTCCTTGCTCTTGCGAATTTGTGAGGAAAGGGGTTTGAGGCATTGTGTGAAAAAATGATGATGATGGATCATGATGGAATGTGAGAGGAATTTTTTTGTGTAATGGGTTTTGGGGTATTTTTTGTTCCAATATGGTGTTTGCATCCATGTTTTGATTATAAACAAGGCGGTGTGCTTAAATAGCATTGAGAAATGAATTTCCCTTATTAACATTAGGTTGGGTTGGAGAAAACGATGTCTTGATCTACGGGATGTTTTGTGTAATGTTTTGGGATGGTGGTGTGGATGAGATGGGAATGGTGGATGAGGTTGGAGGAAATGATGTCTCCACTATGGTACTCATGTTGAAATCCAAAGGTAACTTAGCTCCTTGTTTTGATAATTCAAGCATGTATAACAAAGGGTTGAGCCTCATCATGATGTTGATGATTTTATGATTTTCTAGATTTTGAAGCATTTTATTCATTTCATCATGAGACATCCCAAAGGTGAGATCTTCTCCTTGATTTTCCTCTTTTAGATTTTGTGATGATGTTGGAAGGTTAAATGTGAGAGTTCTAGACCCAATGGGATTTATTTTAGGAGTGGTTTGACTTAAATCACTTGAAGCGGGTGTTTCTTTGTTGGCTTCCATGCTCTTCTTGTATTGAGATCTGGTTTGAACCATAAAACAAGGACCAACTTTTAAGAATAGGAGATGAATCTCTTGATTTCTTTGGATTGATTTTTCTTTTATGCCCCAAAGTGAAAAATTTTAGAATATCTTGCAGATCGAAAGATGATATGATGATGATGCAAGGGGTAAATGAAGTGGATTTTGTGATCTTTTGGTAAATCTTGAAGGAGATGCTAGGATTTTTTTGGACTTTCGGATATGTTTTAGATTTTGATTTGGGATTTGTCCTTGATTGATTTTGATTTGGATTTGGATTTTGAACAAATAGATGCTAAGATGTTTGGATGATTACCTAAGGATGAATTTTCTCAAATGATGATAATTTGAATATGTGTGGGGAGAAGGATGCATCTACCCACACACCTATTCAAACAAGATGATAATTTCACTAAGTATACGAAGAAGGATTCATCTACATATATTGTAGACACGTGAAATTAACATCGTGCACCCAATTCACATTCATCTGCTCATTAAATAAATCAAATGCAGCAAATCCATTCCCTAGGTAAATCAGGTCTATTAAATAAATCAACTTGTCTCACGTAAAAATTACTTAAATAAACAAAGCTTTATTTAATTAAATCTCCAAATCATACTCCATCCTTTTATGATTTAAATAAATCAAATATTTAAGTCATAAAAGTCAAAATCACCTAAACATCATTAAGCTAACCTAATCACCCATCACATCCTCTAGATAATCCCACTTGCACAAATAAATCAATTTATTGATTTATTAAATCATCATTTTCACTCAACATAGCATTTATGGGGAATATTCTGTCAAGTTTGAAAAATATGACAAGTTGACTTGTCCCCTCCAACATTGCAATAAATTCTCCATTTCATGTCCCCCTCTCAAAATTTATTCCACAAATTTGAATTTGAAACTCCCTCTCTTGGGAACATTTCCCAAATATTGCACATCCCTCAACCTATGTGAAGTTGAAAAGTGGCCTCTTCCTATTGGCCAAATATTTAGTCCCACATCCTCCATGTTTGGAACTCTTGGCATTTGAGAATATACAAATAGAGAACTCCATTCATCAATAAATCCTCCACAATTTGATCCACAAATCTCATGCAAGGTTACTCTCTTCAACTGAGAGCTAATATTTCCCATTCATCATCATGATCATCAATATATCATTTTCATATCATGGAGCTTAAGCAAGGATTGGGAAAGGGCTTCTTTTCATAGAAGCACCAATCCAATATGAGATAGAATTGACATCATGTTTTTATGTGCTTTTGTTTTAGTCATCTTGTTATTGTTTGCATTTTAAAACATGCTTGGATTATCCCATATGGATGTGAAGATTTGCTTTGTTGCTAATGTTGTATGTTGAAATTTTAGCCATTTGCAGATTTAGCATCCACAAAATGGCGCTAGAAGGAGGGCAATAATTTCAGGTGTATGCTACAGAAAAGTCATGCTACAAGAAACTTAGCTGCTAAATAAGCTAGTTTTTCTCTTATTCATTGCTAGCTTTTCTTTTCATAACGTGCTGAAAGTGTGATTTCTTAAACTAACGTGCTCTCTTAGAAGATTGACTAAACAGGCCTTTGAACTGATAAATTTATTTTCATGTCAGAGTTGTGTCTTTCTGTCTACTTTCAAATACAAAGAGTTTGCTTATTTCTTTGTCAGTGGTCTTTCATTTGTCTCTCGCCAGGTTGAAAATTATAAACAGGGCCGAATCATTATTAGGTATATTCACGATTTAAATTTTCATATATAAGTTGAATCATTATCAGCGGCTTCCTCTTGATTTCACCTATCACACTTCATTTGGAGTGAGCTTTGATAGTCTACTTTCTTTAGTAAGCACATGTTATCCAGCTATAGGTAAATGCACATTAACTTGAAAGCATTTTTTAAAAGAAAATATTTTTCAATCTGGTTTTTCATTCGCCTACCAACCAACATTTATACATTCATTCAAATGACCATCAATTCACCATAGTCTACTTTAATTGTTTAGATGTGATTTATTTTTAATTTTTTGCAAACTTATCCTCTATGCTGATGTCTATGCAGGCAGTAATCAGTTTAAAAGTTTTCTTAAATAAGCTGCACAATGTTCTCACCTATTAATGACATTTGCTTGTAATTTTTTTTTCCTTTTCTGCATGAGACCATGTCTTTGAAACAGTCTATCAAAAATTATATGTGCCTTATCTGTCAAACAGTTCGCATGCTGCTCTGTGCTTCCATTTGCATGTAGGCAGGGAGGATGTTGGAAAGGTTGTAGACTTCGGTTTTACACCGGCAATTACATTTGCATGAAAGTTTCTAAAGCCTTTTCATTTTCACACCTTCCAAATGCATTCGCTTTATGCCCACAACCTCTTTTCTTCTAGAAGCATGCCTTCCTCTTAGCATGATATTTGTCTTTCAACAGCCTCCTATCAAAACTTTGCATGTGATTCTAATTACGCACAAATTTTGTCACTAAATAGCCTGCAAAAGGGACCACAATTAATAGTCGTGTGAGGGCAATGAAATAGACGTATACCTTTAATGTGCTATGTGGCAATCAAATCATATTTCTCAGGTTCTTTGCATGTCATTCATACCTTTTTTTTATGAGATCACACTGTCTTGATGTTGTTAAATGATATTTTCATCCTCCTTTCTCAATGTTACTTCGTACTCAGATTTGATTTGCATCCAGAAGAGGAATTTGTGAAGATACAACAAGGATGCCTCTTTGTAAAGTCACCGCATATGCTGGAGCAGTAGAGAGAATAAGTAGAGAAATATTGGACGGCGCAACTATGGCTATATTTTTTTTGGCAAGGATAACACGTACATTGCATGTGTATTTGTTGCAAGAATTGAAGCATATGATCCAATCGCCTCCAATAAATGGGCATTGTATTGAAAGCGAGCCCTAAAAGTTATAAGCATTAGAACAAACAACGGTGGGTCTGGATGCACATAAACAAAAAATGACTTCTTACAAATTGATAGAGCTTTTTTGAAGATTATACCCGCTGCATATGAATTAAGATAGTTCGCCTTCAATTCTCATTTGCCAACGAAAAATCTGATTTCTTTCTACTGTTTGAAATCTGCAATATATTTCTGCTATTTAGAAATCTATGATTGATGCTTTGGAGTGTACCATTTTTTGAAAAAAGAAATTTTGAGTTAAAAATACATTAATTTTGAGGACTGTTATTGATTATGTTCGAACACTCTAACAACCTTCTTTAAAGATCAAATGGAAAAGGGCGTTAAGAAATTAAAATATTTGTTGACTATTGGTTGTTCACTCTGTTAAAAGCTAAGTATGACCTTCTCCATTATCTCCTTCAGTCCTTTTAGGGAAGCATATCAAATAGTGAATGACAGTGATATGACTTGGTCTTTTAGAAATTTTATACTCCTCTTTAATGTGATCAACCAGATCTTGGACTTGAACTCACATCATAATTTAAAATTTTGAAATAAATGATAGAAATTCCTTTTAAACGTTTGTGTTTACTAGCTTTGTATAGGATCCATTTAAATAGATGATAGAAATTCTTTTTAGTGTGGAAATAAAATTTTGATGATATCATTGTCAAAATATTTTGAAGTTCTAAATTTGTATTTCTAATCTTGTATTTATAAGGGTTTTGGTATAGTGGATACAATAAGCAATAGAAAGGTCATCTGTATCAACTTATGTTTATCTATGACTATCAATTGTTTTTTATCTTGATCCCTTGAAATAAATCTTATTTCTAATGACTTCCTAATGTTTGCAGAATTGCATCAAATGGGGAATCACTAATATGGTGGTGTTGAAAGATGGATAAAGCACAAGTAGTTGAAGAAAGTGAACATTGAACTTGAAAGAGCATTTTTAAATGCTTATTGTAATGATTCTAGATCATCCGTTCACTACTTTTATTTTATGTTTTAGACCAATTAAATCAATTTGGGTTTAAAATTAATCAGTGATTGATTCTTTTTCAAAGTTGGTCTAAAATTAAACATTAGAAACTGACTAGTCTTTTCATTTTGGGTTCTAAAACTAAGCAAGACAAATTTCACATTTCATCTTAGTGCTTTAAAGTGAACTCATCATTGCTTTGAAGGCTAAAATAAACAAGTGTTTGAGTTGAGTTATTTTTTCTTTGGTGCATTTTGAATGTGTATCCTCTCCCCTTGCACTTCGTGCAATCTAGGGTGCAAGAGAAACACTCAAAATGCATTTTATTGCTTTGAGTCACCTTTAGAGGGGCCTGCCTAAGAGACACATCCAAAAGGAGAACGCGAAGGTGACTCCAAATAATTTTTCATTTGGGCTAGTATATAAATGGATAAGACTAACTTGTCAAGTCCTCATGGTATGTAGGCCTTAGCCATACAGTGTCTGTTAGAACGGGGTACTACCATAAAATGTATAAGAGCCCCTAGGAGAATTGATTAAAGCCTTTAGTGGCTTGTTGGATGCTCACAAGGTGCCATGTCTCTAATGTTGTATCATTAAGAACCTTGTTTGTAGTTGCCAACTAGTCCATCCAACGAGTTTAACAAAGTGGTGCATTGGAACTTACATTCCAAGAAGTTACTTGCCATGTCCGATCTTGGTTGAAATATAGAGGTTAAGACTTCATTCTTAACATACCTTTATATTCTATCCTTGGTTGAATCTAAGATCATCTCTTCTACTATGAAGGGCATGAGGCAAGCCCACTAAGAAAAACATACCAATTGAGCTAGGATGTTATATTGTTTGTGAGTTACTTTGAAAACATAGTGCTTTAATCGAAAACATTGAAACCAACATTCAACGAATCATCAAAATTGCAAACCCTTTAGGAGAGGTAAATATCCTTGAACAAATTCACATGTTATTGCTTTCCCTTGGGATTCGTATCCTTAGAGACATCTAAACATCTGTATTTCATCTCAATTTGCCTCTACTAAAGTCAACTTTAGGTAACTCTTGCCTCAAATCTCCTCGATTTCCACATAATACACTTTGTGGGATAAGGGGAAAGTTGAGACATTATACATCTAGATTGAAAATATAATCAAGAACGTGTTTGTGGTAAAAATAATCCATTAAGCAAAGATTAAATCAATTGGACCCCACATGTGTGCTTGGCATCTTTTGGGTCATATGGTTTTCATGCAAACATTGACCTTTCGATTTTGAATTACTTTTAGAGAAAGGCATGTTATTCACTATCTTGGTCTCATAAACAAGTCCTTCCTAGGTTCATTTAGGACCAAATCAAACACTTCATCCATCCAAACTTTTATCATCTTCATCCCACAAACAAAGTTTAGAGCTTTGGAAACATCATTCTAGACTTGGGTAAATCATCTCAATCAAAATCACCTTGTTTAGTTAGGTGTATGGGAATGCATCCTTTCTCATAAGTTTAATTAAATTAGCAATCCTTTGAACAAGTTCATCCTAAGATAACATCTAACATCTTAGGGTTACAATTTCATTATCCTATCCAAATTAAACAATAAAAATCAAACCTTAAGTCTAGCATTGATCCAAAGTCCCTAAACATTCATCACCCATATCATTTTCACTTTTCATCCTTCATCTCGTCATTAGTCCTAAGAACCTTAGAGGTCACTTTCGCAACAAGGTCAAAACACAAGGAGAACATGGAATACAAAATTTATCCATACATCATGAGTAATCCAAGTCAACTAAGCTATCAAAGCCTTACAACGCCGATTGATTATCAACACTCACATCTATACAAACCGTACATGGGATCAATACCTTTGATAAATGTTAATAGTACAACAAATGTGAGCATGCCCAAATCAAAGATTGGAATGCATTTCCTGATGGTATATCTAAATCCAAACCTACAAGTCTATCAACCAAACAATCAATGCATGAGCCTTCAAGAAAACAACGTCATCCCACCAAATCCCTACATGCCAAATGAGAATGTACCAAGTACAAGTTTTCCAAACATGAATCCAGAAAACTCTAGGATAAATATGTTTGAAAATCATACGAATATTGTTCAAAATCCAAACAAAATGTTAATGACTCCAAAACAAGGCAATGTGATTCCCAACATGAACAATGTTCAATTTCAACCTATCATGCCAAATTTAAGTGTCATCCCAAATCAAAACATTGTCCAAAATCAAACACAAGGACACACTCCAAATCTACATGAACAAAAACTAAATCAACTATATCAAGGGAGTCAAGATCAAAATCAGGATCAAATCTGGCGAGATCAAATCGCTGCACTTACCAAAATAGTTGAGTCATTGCACCAAGAGACATCTCCACCACCATTACCCATATCAACATCATTCCTTGGCTTAGGAATTTCCCCTTTACCTAGCACCAATCACTCCATCCAAATCAACCCACCTAATACCAACCAAGCTATCACATCAAATCCTTTGAATATACCATTGACATTGCACCAACAAATGGTATTCAATCAAGCAACAATGTTGATCCTGAAAAATCAAAACACGATCTCCAAAAAACTTATCACCTTGTTCATTCCAACCATTCCTATCACCTCAATCACTCCCACCACCCCTATCACACCCATCATATCTTGATCCCTCATGATCACTCCAGGCGTATCTCAACCACTTTTCACCACATCCAACATGATTCCCAATCCACCACCACTACCACCTAAACCAAACGTTGCAAGACAATATAACATTGCACTCAAATCTCATGAAGCCTACCAAAAGGCTATTCAACAATATCTAGCCATGCAACAAGAAAGAAAAGCTCAACAAGTGCAACAAGCCTCTCAAGCTGCCCAACAAACACAAGCACAAACACAAAAAATGACAACTGTTGAGAACAAGGATCAAGATCAATCCATCACTGGGCACCTTGAAGATATGTCTACTTCATCCAATGATCAAATCAACATATGTCAAGAGTTTCTTTTCAATCATGATCATAATCCACCAACAATACCCAACAATGATCCAATTCAAGAAATGTCAACATCACTTGACCCTATGGTTGAAGACATTCACAATCTCTTTGCCACAATTGTTGAAAACAATGTCCAAAATCTCTCAATTAAGGAGAACATTGAGGATGTTTCTACCCGATCCAATGATCAACTCACCATACATCAAGAGCCACGTTTTAATGATCTCTTTCGAGGAGTGTTAGGATTATTTGATCCTATTAACATAATGCATGATCCATCAACCAATGATCATGTTGAAAATGTCTCTACATCACCTAATGAGTTAGATGACATATCTCAAGAATTTATTCCAAAGCAAGATCAAAATCTTCCACTAAGGTTTAGCAATGGTCCTTTCCAAGACATACTGACATCCTTCAACCTCATGGTTGCAGATACTGAAGAAACCCTGAACTTGACATTTGAAGATATTAAACCACTTACCACATCTAATGACGACATCCAAGAACCATTTGTAAGTAATCCATCCTTTGAAATTCACCCATGTCAAGAATTTGATCCAAAGCATGTTGAAAGTAACTCTGAAATCATTCAAGATCAAGAATTTGTATCTTTAAGATACTACAATAATCTAATGGAAACTTTCCTATCTATGTAAGATGATCATATACATGTAGCACATACTCCTCCATCTACCCATGAGATGCTTTCTATGGATGGACATGTAGATGATCTTCATTCATAACATGATTCCTTTACTCTTGATATTATTACACAAAAAGAGTAGGTTATTGGTTCCTACAGTCAAACAGAGTTGTCAACATCAGGATCAAATATATCCCAAACTCAAACTGATGAAATCATGAATAAAGATATCCAACATTATCCACTCAAGGAAACAAGTCAGATAGAACAGTATAATTCAGAGTTAGCAGAGCAGCAAATTGAAACGTCACCTATGAGGGTCATTTATCAGAGAATTCATTCTAAACAAGAGCTCTTGGACCAATCACAATCAAACCATGAAGGTATTACTACTACCATACTGGGGGAAACTTCGTCTCAAGCAAATGCCAACATAGGGAGCACAAATAATCCTTATGATGAAACCAATGCCAATACTACAACTAGCCATATCATGAATCTCCATCCACCCATCACCCCATCCATGAATTGGGACCAACATCAAAAGAAAGATTTGAATCAAAGTACAAAGAATGTTATCAAAGCAAAAGAAGCTAAGAAGCATAATGGACAAATCAAATACAAATGGATACCAAAAAATACAAAGGAAGATCCTCCCTATCAAATTCCATCAGTCAAAGAAACTATGGGGCAAAATAAAAAAGGGAAAAATATCCATCAAAGATGTCCACAAAAGAAAAAAAAAGGATTTTCAAGCAACGTACAAAGTGTATCTAGCAGTTGATCCTAATTCAACGCACACTTTTGTATCCACCCATCATTGCTCATCTTCCCACATTTGGAGAGTCAAACATTCCAAGCTATCAACCAATCCATCTCTTATCCCTAAACACACTCCATCCACACCTCCATGCATGATATCCGATTCTCATATTGACCATTAAACGCCCCTTCATCATAAGGATTCAGAGGGAACTCTATCAATGCACAAAGACAAAGTTAACTCTAGTATCAATAAGGCAAATCAAGAATCCCAAAAGATGCATTCAAGTGCATGTATCTTAGCAAAGCATCTCCTTTAGGTAGGATATCGATGACACATTATGAAAGGGGTATCTACATCGGCAACACCTTGTGATTCAGTATGAGCTTAAAATATTTCAAAAAATACAAAAAAATAAAAATAAAAATATGAAAATCCAAAAAAATTAGAAAATGGATTGAAAATAGTAAAGATAAAAAATCATCCTCTAGTGAAAACCACATGGGCGACACTTTGGGCAAGACCATGACAAAAACCTGGAAATTAGGTGTCATGTGTAGAATCGAGCATCTATGTGTGCCAATTTAGTTGAAAGCATCTCATCCCATCCAAAATAAATCCAACAATCCATCCATATCATCCATAATAAATCCATTCATCCACGAACCATTATCCAATCCATTTTCATCCATTTGCGTCCATCATTTGAGTTATCTTGATCTTGATGAGAATTTGGGGCACACTTTACACTTGCTTATGGTAAACATCTTGACATGGGTCATTTTCATCGATCCTATCCTATGCAACATTATTTGAGCCATGAAGCATTATTCGATGAAGCATTCCTTCATTCAAACACCGTATCTTATTGCAAGATAATCCTTGGAATCCTTTGTGTGCTTATCATATCCATCCATCTGTATACCTATCTAAGCATCCATCCATCACATTCCATACATTGCTAGACACTAGGGGCAGATATTTACATCTTGCTTCTAGAATAAATCTTGGTCTATATCCTCCAACTTATGTGGTGATCTGAACATTGACAAATGTGAAACCAAATTGGTCAAAGCATTTGTGATCCAGAATCCAAATCACTAGCCCATGGAATATTTTGATGAAAAAACATCCCTTATCAAGCTCCATATTTCATCAAACATCACTCCAAATAATCACTATCATTCACATCTAGTTTTCATGTTAATGTCACATCAATCATTCAAACATCTTTTATTTCAAACCAAGCTTCATCAATCATGATAAATCTAATCCAATAAAAAAAATCATAATCTTGGGATATCCTTCTTGATCATTGTGTTTCTTAACACTATCCTTGCATTGTTGTGCATCCTCAACAATGTTATCATCATCAATCCTGATCAATCAAATCCTCGCATTATTGTGTGTCCTCAACATTGTTATGATCATCATCAATCCATCGATTCAATCAATCAACCTTAGCTTGATCTTCAGCAAAATCCCAAATAGAGCATTGATATTGTCACAAGCATCCTTATCCAAATCATCAAAATCATGCACAAATACAAAAACATCAAAACTTAAAAAATCCAAAAAGAACATTCAAAACATATCAAAATCCAAAAACAAATCAAAAAGTTAGAAAAACATGAAAAACATTGGAATCCGAACTACATTGTCTCTGAGCTTAAACATAGGGAAGGCTAATCTTTGATTAGCCCCTGAGACATCAAAATCCAAAAAATATTTGAAAAAACATCAAAATCCAAAAAACATTCAAAAAAATCAAAACTCAAAACATTTGCAAAATCTTGAAACAGCACCAAAAATAGCTTCAAAACATTTCAAAAACATGAAAAACATCCAAATATTTGAAAAAATCCATTCGTATCATCTCGCTTTCACTCATAATAATCAATAATCCATAATAAACTGATCTTCACCTTTATCCTTTGGCAAAACAAATAGAAACAATCACAACAATCAGAAAAAGAAAACTTCAATCATAAAATCTAAATCAAAGCAACAAACCGTTAAACACAAAATCAAAATCTTGATCATTTTCAAACATGTCAGTCCACCATATATCAACATCCTATTAATCAACTTATCAAACCATCATCATCCTATACAATGCATGTCCTAGGATATATCGTTCTGACAATGGGCATCATTTTGGATATCACCTTGGATTCTTATCCTATCGAAACAAATCCCTCTGGCTGAAGGTATGAAGAACATTGGCTTGTTTGTGTACTTGATATTTTCATTTGATTTATCTTATTGCGCTCATTCCAAGGACCTCTCGATGATATCCGAATGAAGGATTTAGAGAGATAGGAATGGAGAAACAATCATTATCTTTTGTCTGTTGTGCTTTTTGGACGTTCTTGTGAAATAACTTGGAAAATACTTTCTTTGTTAGGTATGTCCTAGCAAGGTTTCCATATGTCAAGTGTGAAAAGGAATACTCCTATCTATTTTTCGAGTCAAGGTCCATTGCACTAGGTATAATGCCATCTTAGTTCTTTATACCTTGATGCATCATATCTACATGTGTTATCAAACATAAGGTAAGTAGCCCTTTTAAAATCCCGATCCTTTATAAGAAAATCATCATCATCTATCATCATCATCATCTCTAATAAAGTCTCATCAGATCATAGAATTTTTGGATTCTCTTGTCATCATCTCATTTCCACGCTAACATAACATCACCAATGCATCCATCATGCATCAATCATGCATCCAGAAAACTATCAGCATACCACATATCATTCATATCATACATAATAGGAAACATCAATCATTTCACATGCATTGCATTTGCATCATCATCATAATATAGATCTGTTAGTCTAAGCATCTGCATAAATCATCCATTGCATAATCACAACATATCACATCATCCATATCATCCATCTCACATCATATCATCATTTAAGTTGTTTAAGATAATATAGATTTGTTATTATAAGCATCTTAAAATCATCTCATTTTCATCATCATCCATAACCATCCATTTTGAACCTCTTTATCACAAGATCAACCTTCAAATGGAATATTTTCACTTGATCTCTTGAGAAGGCAATGTACCAATGTACTTCTTTCCGCTGGGGCATCTGAAAAATCAGAAAATTTTTGAATTTTGATTGCGACAAGTTTATTCTTTGAACCAACGCAACAAGTACATTGTTTCAAAGAGGGGAAAAATGTAGAAATGTGAAATTAACATCATGCACCCAATTCATATTCATCTGCTCATTAAATAAATCAAACGCAAAAAATCCATTCACTAGGTAAATCGGGACTATTGAATAAATCAACTTGTATCACATCAACCTTTAATTAAATAAACAAAGCTTTATTTAATTAAATCTCCAAGTCATATTCCATCCTTTTCTGATTTAAATAAATCAAATATTTAAGTCATAAAAGTCAAAATCACCTAAACATCATTAAGCTAACCTCATCCTAATTAAACTAACCTAATCACCCATCACATCCTCTAGATAATCCCACTTGCACAAATAAATCAATTTATTGATTTATTAAATCATCATTTTCACTCAACATGGAATTTATGGGGTATATTCCCTCAAGTTTGAAAAATATGACAAGTTGACTTGTCCCCTCCAACATTGCAATAAATTCTCCATTTCATGTCCCCCTCTCAAAATTTATTCCAAAAATTTGAATTTGAAACTCCCTCTCTTGGGAGCATTTCCCAAATCTTGCACATCCCTCAATCTATGGCAAGTTGACAAGTGGCCTCTTCCTATTGGCCAAATATTTCGTCCCACATCCTCCATGTTTGGCACTCTTGGCATTTGAGAATCTACAAATAGAGAGCTTCATTCATCAAAAAATCCTCCACAATTTGATCCACAAATCTCATGCAAGGTTACTCTCTTCAACTGAGAGCTAATCTTTCCCATTCATCATCTTGATCATCAATATATCATTTTAATATCATGGAACTTAAGCAAGGATTTGGAAAGGGCTTCTTTCCATAGAAGCACCAATCCAATATGAGATAGAATTGACATCATGTTTTTATGTGCTTTTGTTTTAGTCATCTTGTTATTGTTTTCATTTTAAAACATGCTTGGATTATCCCATATGGATTTGAAAATTTTCTTTGTTTCTAATGTTGTGTGTTGAAATTTTAGCCATTTTCAGATTTAGCATCCACATATACTTAGCCAAAGGTGATTTGATAATGTTTTCAAGGATTCAGTCTCAAGGGTTTTGATGATTTTGATTTTTCCAAAAATCCTAACATTAAGGATGATTTCAAAATTTTCCAAAAGGTGATTTGTGAGATGATTTTTTTTTATGTTTTGAAGGATGGATGAAAAATATTTTGATTTTCTTTGATCCTAAGATGAACCTAAAAAAGACCCTTTGTTTTCCTAGACTTAGGTATTGAAGAACAAGCTTTTCTCTAAACAAGATGTTCAAACTCTCTGAAAGGATTTGGATTTCAGCAGTAATAGAATGAATACAAACCAGGATTATTCCTTGAAGCCTTCTTGTAAAAGTTGAAAAGCAGTCTTTTTCTAACTTCGTATAACATAGAGAGACATTCTTGATGGGCTTTTAGACTAAGGGCTTTCACCTTTGGTTTATTTATTATTTTACGTGAAATCATTGGAGACACATGTGTGGGGTCTAATTTTTTTTAATATTTTCTTAATTGATTCTTTTTACCACAAATACACTCTTGATTAGATTTCAAACTGAATGTCCAGTGTCTTAATTTCATCTCATTTCACAAGGTATATTATGTGAAACTTTGATGAAATTAAGGCAAGGGTTACCTATTTTTTAACTCTAGGGGGAAAATTGAGGTGTAAATTCAAGTGCTTAGAAACCTCTAAGGATGTAATCCCAAGGGAAAACAATAACACGAGAATTTGGTCAATGGTATTTTCCTCCTAAAGGGTTTGAAATTTTGAGGATCATGTTGAATGTTTGTTTACAATTTTTTTTGAAAAAGCAAAGCATTTTGTAACCAAGAAAAGTACAACCCTATGGATGTGTAGGACAATATTTGTTGAATCCCCACTTGGACAAGTCCAACTTGAATTGTCTTTAGCGAATGGTTAGATGCCTGACCCCATTGGCTCCCCTCCATGACACTCACTTATACGGGGCAGCCAAGCATCAACACCCATGAAACTCCCATGGCATGTTGTCCATTTGTACTAAAGATCATAAAAGTGTGGGGCAGCTTCAGAACGACCGTTATTGCACCAACAAATAGATTAAGGATTTTGGGAAATTCTAGCACATGGGTTTTAGTAAGGAATTTTCATTTGTGGAGATTGAGCCATACGACAAGAGTCCCCTTTCGAATCCATCTTGTCAGAATCAACCATGTGATACTGGCGTTTCTTCCAATATCCACATTTATATCCCAGTTGGAAATACTCTTGGCTTTAGAGTGTTACTAGTTGAGTCATTCCCTTGGGTGAGTACTTTTTCCCCAAGGTAGGCCCTCTAGGATAAACAAAAGCGAGTAAAAACAAAATCCATAACTCGATCAATATTTGATGGCAACAAAGAGAGAGAATATACATGATAATGCCCGCACTCACAGTCGCACAAGATCTTGTCCAGTTTTAAAACCAAATCGAAGTGTGGAGGTGATTGCTTTATCTCACCCTAACGTCATGAAAATGACCTTTTGATTCTCAAGATCGCTATAAAGCGTGAGAGAAGCACATACATCATTTTTCAATGCCTTTATTTTAAGTAAGCCTTCACAGAAAACAAAGTTACACTTGTTCTTTTTAAATCCACAAAGCAAAATTTGAGTAATTTTTAAGCACCAAAAGACGAGTGAGAGATATTTTGTTCAATTTGTTAATCTAAGAAACAAAATCTAGTAAGTTGTGATCCTAAAGTTATTTTTAACCTTTACAAGAATAATTTGAAAGATTCTTTTTAAAACCAAAAAAAAATTAATGTCCTAAGAACAAAAAAAATAATGATTTCTTGGAGAAGTACACTAGTATATTGACCCCTCGATAGATCAAGAGAAAAGATTCTATTTGAGGGTTGATATCACGATAAAGAGGTTCAAAATGGATGGTTTTAAGATGCTTAGAATAACCAATCTATATTATCCTAAACAACTTAAATGATGATACAATGTGAAATGGATGAGATGGATGATGTGATATGCTACGATTATGTAATGGATGTTTATGCAAATATATGATTTATGATATTCTTAGACTAATAGATCTATATTATGATGATGAACATGCATGTCAGATGATATGCATAATACTGATGGTCTTTGGATGCAAGATGGATGCACTGGTGATGATGATTAGCTATTCATGGCGTGATGTTAGTGCGGAAAATAAGAAATTAGATGATGACAAGAGGATCCAACAAGCCAACTTTGTGAGATATGATGATGAGAAATGGTGATGAAAAATTGATAATTTTCTTATCAGGGATTGGGATTTTAAAAGGGTCACTTACCTTATGTTTGATAACACACATAAGTACGATGCATCAAGGTATAAAGGACCAGGATGGCATTGTACTTAGTGTGATGGACTTTGACTTGACAAATAGATTTGAGTGTTCTTTTTCACACCTAACATACAAAAACCTTGCTAGGATGCACTTTAGAAGTTTCAAATATCTCGGACCAAAACACGAAAAGGTATAACCAATCAATGCAATAGTCAACAAGTTGTCCCAAAACACCCTCTATACATATCTAATAAAGCAAGTATTCACCAAGTTATTTTACAAGAACGTCCAACAAGCACAATAGACAAAAGATAATGAACGTTTTCCCCATTCCTATCTCTCTAAATCTCTTTGTTTCGACATCATTGAGAGGTTATTGGAATAAGCACAAAGAGATAATTCAAAAAGAACAAGATAAAGTAATCAAACAAGCTAATTTTCTTCAATACTACTAACCAAAAAAAAATGTGTTTTTAAGGATAAGAACCGAAACTATTGGTAAAAGATAATGCCCATTGTAGGAAGGATACATCCTAGGACATGTTAGTGGATGGTGGCACACCATTTTGTTTATCCAAAGTGTTATTTATGATAAATAATTCCCATTGTAGGAAGGATTCATCCTAGGACATGATGTTATCAGATGTTTGAAATGGGATTGATTGGATGATGGGCTACCGATGCAAAGAGTTGACCAATTTGTTTATGTACTGACTTAGACTTGAGACTTGACGTTTTTGAGTTTTCACTTTTAACCTGCTAGACTTGTTTCTAACTGTTTCACCAAAGGTTGAGGATGAAAATAATTTTATTATGAGTGGTGTTTGTTGGGGGTGCAAGCGAGATGAGATGGATGGATTTTTTCAAATATTTGGATGTTTTTTACGTTTTACAATGTTTTGAGGATGTTTTTTGGTATTTTTCAAGATTTTCAAATGTTTTGATTTTTTATTTTCCAATGTTTTGGGATTTTATGAGATTTTGAACAAGAGACTAACCTAAAGACCTATCCTAGGGGCCTCAGGGGCTAATCAATAGATTAGCCTTGCCTACATTATACACAGAGACCACATAGTTTGACTGATGACTTGACCGATTTATAGATTGAGATATACATGATGAGATTTTTTATGTGTTTTTTATGCACTTCTCAACATAGGCAGTGCGTAAGTGCACTACCTCTCTTGAAAAACAATCTTCCACAATCAGATTGCAGAACACTATCACAAGGTCTCTAATGTCAGGTCTTGACAGTGCTTGGAATATCTCAGTTGTTTTATGTGATTTGCTGGAATCACAAGGTGGTCTTACAGATGAGTTACAAAGCATGGAAGTTGGGTTTGCAAATGTAGCTTCAAAGTGCTGAAAGTGAATGAACAATGGATGTCCACTCAAAATAGCAAGTAGACACTCATCAAGTTCATCTGATTTAGCTTCATGGTGATGCTTTGGGTCCTACTCTAACCAAGGATTAAAAGAAACAGCAAAAGGAGAAGGGTTAAGAAAGCTATTCTAATCCTAAGCTACGAATAAATAGTAACAATGGTGGCTGCTAAAGTAGACAGGCTTCCTAAACTAAGTTTTTGCTTGACCAAGAGAAACCTACAGCTACACAAAACTAATGCAATCTCCTAAGGTCTGCTGATTTTCAAATTGCACATGCACATCATGAACATGCAATCAAACTAAGTTGCAGCAATGGAATAAAGAAGCCTAGGCTAACTTTGCACATCAATTGTCATCAACAAGTGCTAAAAGTATGGGCTGAAATCTCATCAAATACTATAGCAGCAACACCATCATGACAGCCATTCAAGAAACTAATACTAAAACTAACATGGAAGTAGAACCATGCATGCAAGATGAGCAAAATCAAAGAGAACATTCATAAACTCATGCAATGCTATCTTCTATTGCTGCAAAATGCATTTTACAACAGCTCTCCAACCCTTACAAATGAGGGGCAAGCCCCTATTTATAAGTTTCCAAAGCCCAAATGAATGGCTAGGATTGAATTACATTGAATGGCCCAGATTTGATTACATTAGGGTTTCACCTACCCCTCATTATCCAACAATTTTAAAATACATTCCTTGTCTTTTCTCTGTTTTTCCATCTAGTGCTCAGGTGTTGTAGCAGATTTGTCTTATAGCTGATTTCTCTTTTTACTATAGTAGAGACTGTTTGAAGGCTGCCCTCCATCTGGTGGACTTGCAGCATTTTTGATTGGATCAAACAGGTCAGTCGATGACTTGCATTAATGGATTGGTGGCCCCTAATTTGGGTAGAAAGCTCCTTAGAAATCATCATCATCTGGAAAAATCTAGGACAACTCCCTCAATGGGCCTCTTCGATAGACCTACGGAAGGCTTCTTGACTCCTGCAAACATGAAGTTTCGTAAGTGCATTGATACATGAGTTAAGGAAAATGTAATTCAAACCTACAAATTCTCTGTTAGATCTATCCATGCATCATCAAAATATCTTGATATTCATATTTGGAGCTCATTCAGGCCACAACATTAATGCGTGCTTCAAGGGCGTGAGCGCCAATGGGCGAAAAGATGGCGGAAGAAAGTTAGAACGCAGACAACGGACGAAAGAAAAAATAGCTAGGAAGAAGGCAGGCTCCTGGATGTTCAAAATAGCTAGGAAGAAGGAAGGTTCCTGGATGTTCAAAACAGCCGGGAAGGAAGAAGGTTTTTGGATGTTCAAAATAGCTGGGAAGGAGGCAGGCTCCTAGATGTTTAAAACAACCAAGAAGAAGGGAGGCTCCCAGATGTTCAAAAAAACCAAGGAGGGATAGACTAACGGAAACAACCATGAAGGGCCCGGGTTCCGAAGGCCGGGAAGGAGGTGGCCATCGAATGTTCCAAATGGCCAAAGGGGGACGGACTTTCGGAAACGGCCACAAAGGACTTGGGTTCCAGAGGCTGGGAAGGAGATGGCCACCAGATGTTCCAAAACATCCACAGAGAGGCGGAATCCTGGAAACGGCCACGAAGGGGCCGGGCTTTGGAGGCCGGGAAGGAGATGGCCGCCGGATGTTCCAAAATGACCATGGAGAAGAGGAATCCCAGAAATGGCCACGGTGGGGCCAGGCTCAGGAGGCCGAGAAGGAGGTGGCCGCTGGATGTTCCCAAATGGCCACAGAGAGGCGGAATCCCAAAAACGGCCACGGAGGAGCCAGGCTCCGAAGGCTAGGAAGGAGGTGGCCGTCGGATGTTCCAAAACAGCAAAAGGGGGATGAAGCTCTGAAACCATCAAAACTTAACCAAACTTTGATGAAACCCTGACAGTTCATTTACGCACTTCAAACACATCCCAGATTCAAAAAATATTGCCCCCAAAGTCAAAATTGTGGAAATGGGAGCGACGAGGGTCCATGGATGTTTCCAATAACCAAGGAGGAAGGGGATTCCAAAGGTAAAGTTCTGAAACCATCGAAACTTAATGGAACATTGACAAAACCTTGGTAGTTCATTTAAGCACTAGGAACATATCCCAAATCCAAAACAAGGTTGCTCCCAAAGTCAAAAATGTGGAAATGGGAATGACAGGGGTCCGCGGATGTTTCCAAACAGCCAAGGAGGAAGGGAATTCTGGAGGGAAAGTTCTAAAACCATCAAAACTTAATGGAACATTGAAAAAACCTTGGTAGTTCATTTATGCACTTCAAACACATCCCAGATCCAAAAAAGGGTGACCCTAAAGTCAAAAATGTGGAAACGGGAGCAACAAGGGTCCACGGATGTTTCCAAATAGCCAAGAAGGAAGGAAATTCTAGAGGTAAAGTTCTGAAACCATCGAAACTTAACAGAATGTTCACAAAACCTTAGCAGTTCATTTATGCACTTCAAACACATCCTAGATCCAAGAAAGGTTTCCCCCAAAGTCAAAATTGTGGAAACTGGAGCGACGGGGGTCCGCGGATGTTTCCAAACAGCCAAGGAGGAAGGGAATTCCGGAGGGAAAGTTCCAAAACCATTGAAACCTAATGCAACATTGACGAAACCTTGGTAGATCATTTACGCACTTCAAATACATCCCTGATCCAGAAAAGGTTGACCCCAAAGTAAAAAATGTGGAAACGGGAGCGACAGGGGTCCACGGATGTTTCCAAATAGCCAAGGAGGAAGGGAATTCCAGAGGGAAAGTTTTGAAATCATCGAAACTTAACGAAATGTTGACAAAACCTTGGCAGTTCATTTATAGACTTCAAACACATCCTCGATCCAAAAAGGGTTTTTCCCAAATTCAAAATTGAGGAAACGGGAGCGACGGGGGTCCGCAGATGTTTCCAAATAGCAAAAACAAGACAAAAGGCAGAAAAGGGGACAGTGGACCTCATTTCTCCGTAGATTTGAATACCCTAGCTAGGTGAATTTGGGTAAGGGATTTGATCATTTGAAGGCACATGATCAATTTGGGCTTGGAAATGGGGCACGCAAAACAAGACAGGAGCAAAAAAAAGGGGGTCCCTGCCTATGGTGGGGCATGTGTGCAAAACATGCACAACAAAGATGTTAGTTTATTTTGACAGAATCCTAAACAACTGAACTAAGTGTCTTGGGGGATGATCAAATATCAACGTTTTCTACGTTCAAGGCTTAGAGACCTGTAGTTTGACAAGATGACTCTGTTTTTGACTTTTTGACTTGTTTTGGGATTTTGATGATTTTTTGAATGTTTTTTGAATTTTTTCTGATGTATTGATATTTTTGGATTTTCTGTTGTTTTGATGTTTTTGGATTTTATAATGTTTTGATGTTTTTGGATTTTCTAATTTTTTATGTTTTTGTGGATTTTTTTATTTTTAGGACCTTAAGGATATATATGAATCTAATCCAATGAGAACATGCCCCCAATGTGAGGCAATAAACTACTTTGGTAAAGGCATAAAAAAATGACCTTAAGGATGGGATGATTAGTACTAGGAGAGATCATGATATGAAAACAAAACCAACTATGGTGCAGATGCAAGTGGATCAGTGATGGATGGAGATCTAGATGCGATGGATGATGGATGGATGATGTAGAACAAGTCGTAAAGATCCTGGTGGATGGAAAGTTCTTATTTACACAAGGTTCCTATTTTCCAGGTTTTCACCAAGGTACTTGTCCAAAGTGCCACCGAAGTGGTTTTCACTAGAGGACATTTTTTTTCTTTACTATTTTCAATCATTTTCTGATTTTTGGATTTCTTTTTTTTATTTCTTTTTTTATCACCAAGACACCTATTTGCCAGGTTTTCCCCAAAGTAACCATTTTTTCAAGAAATTTTCTAATATTTTTGATTTTTTGGTTCTATACCTTGAAAGATTTAGGCATAAATTTTTTTGACATGAGAGATATTCATGGGTTCTTGCAGAGGTTCCCCTTCAGGTGTTGATAATTGATATACCCTTGACTTATAACTTGTTGTGATAACAAATATTCCTAACCAATTGGGTTCAAATTTTTCTTTGCTTCTTAGGTTTGAGACATTCTTTTGATTCTCCTTTAATACCAGTTCTCTAACTTGGAAAGTATTGCCCCTGATTTTCTTATTATAGCTCCTTTTGAGTCTATTCTAATAGACTTGCAAATGATTCAAAGCATCCATACGTCACTCATCCAGTAGCTCCAACTCATTTATTCTTGATACTTTGTACAATTTATTTATGATGAGGTTTTGTAGTGATATCCTAAGTAGTGGGAGCTCGATCTCAATGGGGAGTATTGCTTCTGATCTATAGAATAGGGAGAAAGGGGTGGAACCTTTGGGTGTGTGGATGCTAGTTTGATAAGCCCAAAGGGTGGGATTAAGTTGAAAATTCTAGTCATGACCTACGCCATTGACTGTTTTCTTAAGGATATTCAAAATGGTTTTGTTTGTAGATTTTGCTTCGCCATTGCCTTTGGGATAGTATGGGGTGGAGAAGCGATGTTGGATTTTGAATTTTTCACATAAGTCATGAACATCCTAATTCTTGAATGGTGTCCCATTATCTGAGATAATGGCTTGTGGAACACCATAGTGGCAAATGAGATAGTTTAGGATGAACTTTGATATCTACTTCCCAGTTATATATGTCATGGGTATGGCTTCCACCTACTTAGTAAAGAACTATGTGGTGGTTATGAAGAATTTTTGGCGGTTATATGAAGTGGGGGTGATTTTCCCAATGAGATTGATTCCCCACTGCGAAAAGGGCCATGGTGTGATGATGGGATGAAGCTCTTGAGCTGGAGCATGGATGAGGTCCCCATGTTGTTGACATTGTAGACACCTTCTAACATAGTCATGTGCCTCTCTTTCCATTATGGACCAATAATACCCTATCCTCAAAAATTTCTTGGCTTTAGTCATTCCACTCGAGTGCAAACCATAGATATTGTTATGTACTTTAGTTAGAGTGGTCAATGACTCCTCAACATTTAAACAGTGCAGTAGGGTTCCTTCTATGCTCTTATGATATAGGCTATCTCTTAGGATGAAAAATTAGGATGCCTTTTTTACAAAGGTTCATTTTAGGATTGAAGGTAAGTCGGCGGGTATGACTCCTATTTGAAGGTATGTATAAATGTTGTGGTACCAAGGATCACTAGGACCAACAATTTTGTACACGAATTCTGATTCCGGTACCTCAAATGTGGGCAAGAGAAGCTGCTCTATCAAGAATCCATATTTTGGAACATTGTTGGGGGTATCCAATAGGGACCCAATTGTTTCCATGGAATCTGCTACTCTATTGTTTGTTCTAGGAATCTTCTCAAATGTTATTTCAATGAAGGATTCTTTGAGGGCCTCCACCAATTTATTGTATAGAGTGAGTTTGTCTTCCTTGGTCTGTTATTCATCATTCACTTGATTTATTAACAATTGGGAGTCTCCATATACTCTAAGAGCTATAATGTTCCAATGTATTGCTATTATGAGACCTATGGTTAGAGCCTCATATTCTGCAATGTTATTGGTGTAGGGAAATTCCAGTTTGTAGGACCTTGGTATGCAATCCCCTTGTGGGGTGATAAAGAAGATGCCAACTCCTAATCCATGTTGTGTGTATGAGCCATCGAAGTATAGTTTCCAGTGGTCAGCTACATTGAGATTAAAAATAGATTCATTTAGAAACTTTGAGATGAGAGAATTCTCAGAATAGATTGGTGCTTCTACAAGTTGATCTACGATTACTTGGCATTTGATTTCTTTCCTCTCTACATATTCAATGTCGTATTCTAACAATATCATCACCCATTTTGCCATTCTTCTTGTGAGCATTTCCTTTGACAATAAGTATTTGAGAGGGTCGATTTTGGCAATAATTTTTATTTTGTGTGCCAACATATAATGTCTAAATTTCTATGATGCGAACACTACCACTAGGCATGCTTTATCGATGAATGAATAATTTAGCTCATGGCCAACCATTGTTCTATTGATGTAATAGATAGCCCTTTCTGTTCCATTTTTGTCATGCTGAGCTAAGAGAGCTCCAAGGGCTGTTGTTGTTGTTGATACATAGAGAATCAATGGTTTTATTGGGATTGGTGGCATTAATACTAGTGGTGTCAACATATATTCTTTGATTTTATTGAACGCTTCTTCACATTTGGTATCCCATTTGTACGCTACTCCCTTGTGGAGTAGGTGAGAGTATGGGTTCTATTTGTTCGCTAATTGTGCTATGAATCTTTGAATGGATTGAAGCCTTCCTTGGAGACCTCTCAATTAATTTAGTGTTTTTGGTGGCTCCATCTTGAGGATTGCTTTTACCTTTGCTGGATCTACCTCGATACATCTCATTGACACAATATATCCTAGCAATTTTCTCAATTGTACACCAAAGACACACTTCTTTGGGTTTAATCTAACTTTCTACTCCTCTAGCCTATCAAAAATGGCACTAAGGGTTGCTATGTGATCTTTTCTCTTTCTTGACTTGGATAAAATATCATCAACATAATATTCGACCATCTTATCGATCATGTTGTGGAATATCAATTTCATAGCCCTTTAGTATGTTGCTCCTATGTTCTTTAAGTCGAATGGCATCATATTCCAACAGTAGGTCCCCCATGGACAAGTGAAAGTTGTTTTATGTTGGTCTTCTTTAGCTATCATAATCTGATTATACCCTAAAAAATCCATCCATTAGTGATAACATTTCATGTCTAGCTATTATATCAATGATATCAATGTTTGGAAGTGGGAAGTCATCTTTTGGACATGCCTTATTAAAGTCTCTCAAGTTTGTGTAGATTCTGATGTTCCCATCAGTTTTTGAAACAGGTACCAAGTTTGACACCCATTCTAGATAATCTATCAGTTGGATGAATCCTACATCTAATAGATTTTTTAGCTCCATTTTCACTAATAAGGCGATTTGAGGGGGCATTTTTCAAAGCTTTTGTTTAACAGGCTTTGCTTCTGGATATACTGCTAAGTGGTGGACCATGGTTTCTGGATCAAGTCCTCGCATGTCAGCATAGCTCCATGCAAAATTTATTTTTCTTTCTCTTAGGAAGGCTGCTAAGAGCTCTTGTTCCTCTGATAGTAATGATTCCGCATAGAATGTCATAGGCGGGGTTTCCTCTGTTCCAAGATTGACTGGATTGCATTTTTCTGCTAGGACTGCTGCTTTTTCTTGATGAATAGCTTGGAAAGGAAGATTGAATCCCCCATCCTTGGGTGCCTCAGAGAGGTTTTCACGATTGGATGCATCCTTTATTTTTATTTTTTTCTGGTCGAAGAGTGCCACAGTGTGGTTTTCACTCAAGGACTTAGATATTATTCTTAATTTTTCACTTTTTGTGACTAATGTATTCAATCATTTCCCCATAATAGGAATGTGTATCTAGCTCGATTAGGAACCCTACTTTATGATCCCCACGTGGAATGTTATCTCGTAGTCCCATGAATTCTGAGACTGCCTCATCATTTTTGAATGTATCAAGAACTGGCGCTCCTCATTGGTCATAGTTGATGAGTTGGGGATATACTAGGTGGATGTTGTGATTTTTGGTGGTTTGATTCATAACATAGGGTGCTAATCATGCAAAGAGTGGTATCCTCAAATAGTCTAACTAAGTTGGGTGTGGGATCCTCATCATCACTACTACTACAAACTTCGATTATTTCAAATTTAAAGTTATCTATGACATGACCTGTAGATATTGGTAGGCATAATTCTTCTATATTTGGATGAGGAGGATTATTAACCCTTGTAACTAGAGGACTTCAGCCACGTATGGTTATACTTGGAGGGGTACATCCAAGGTCAAGATTTTTGATTGCTTGCATCTCTAGCATGATAGGTATTATAAGCCCATTGTTGTTTCTCCCAAGTATTTGATTTCTGTCATAGCCCATTGCGAGCATCATTTGTAGACCCTTGCTTCTATCATCCATTGGTAAATCAGCTACTGGTCTCTCATCTTGGTATAGCATATGAGATGGATCTGCCTCAATAACTTCTTGGCCAAGATCCCTCCATCTTGTAAAGGTTGGATAGTCTGTAGGAGACATTTAGGATGTGAAGGCTTCATTTATTTGTGGACATCCTAGTGATCTAGGAGATTGTGGTAACTCTCCTACCATAAAAGCATTTTTAGGGATCGTGTAGTTTCCACAGTCGTTATCTTGGATGATGACCTTAATGTCAGAGGTGGTGGGAATGGTAGGAGTGGCGGGTGTCTCTATCACAGAAGTGGATGTGAGAGTGGTGGGATTGATGTATGGTGTAGATGGTATGTCATCATTTTTTGGTACTTGGGGGATTTTATAGTATTTTTCTTCAAGGATTTTGCTATAGGAGAAAGGTTTGGGATCTCCATGGATGGTGACTTCTTGTCCCTCATGTGTGAATTTCACACATTGATAGAAAATTGATGCTACTAATTTCATCGCATGAATCCATGGGCATCCTAGGAGGATGTTATACATCAAGTCAAGGTCCAAGACCTGAAAAGTGGTTTCCATGGATGGTGACTTCTTGTCCCTCATGTGTGAATTTCACACATTGATAGAAAGTTGATGCTACTACTTTCTTCACATGAATCCATGGGCATCCTAGGAGGATGTTATACAGCAAGTCAAGGTCCAAGACCTGACAAGTGGTTTCCATGATGGTAGGCCGTACTTGAATATGGAGTTTGATCATGCCTTGGGACACCCTTTCTTGATCATCAAATGCTCTTATTGTGATACCCTTTCCTTTGTCGATAAAATCTTCTGAGATTTTCAATTGTTTGATGAGGTTGAGAGAACATATATTCAAACCTGCACCTCCATCCACCAAGACCCTTTTGAATTTTCCTTTTTGTACTATGACCTCTAAGTGGAGCACACAGTTGTGAGATGGTTGAGCGAGGAAATCCTGGTCAGAGAATGTGAGGATATTTGGTGTAATGATATTTCTGACCATAGCTTGGAATTGTTTTGCATCAAGATCTGCGGGGATAGTGGATGAAGGTATTGCTTCTCTAAGATTTTCTTATGGGCTGACGATATTTTTAGAAACTCCATGATGGAGATTTACACTGGCATTCTCTTGAGTTGATCTAGGACATTGCAGCCATTGGGGGCAGATCTAGATGTGGGGGCTCTGTTTGGCTGGGATGATCCTGCAATGGTCACTTTTTTACCCGCTTGTGGTGACTCCACAATCAGCATGGGTGCCTTTGATGGTGACAACCATGCATTATTCAGATCTAGGGAGGCGATGACAGTTTCATACACATGATTTACGTTTGTTTGGGTGCCCTTACCTTGTCATTGTTATTGTTATTCCCTTTATTGCCATGATTAGGCATCAGATTTGTGTATATCTTAAGGTCTTGGTTTCCTGTAGGTTGTTCCACATTTATAATCCTCTTATTGATGACATCTTGAATTATGTTTTTTAATCTCATGCAACTGTTTGTGGTATGGCCTTTGAATTTATGGAATTCACAAAGTTGATTCTCATTATACCAAGGAGGTTTCACATCCGATTCTTGGTAATTATTAAAGGTAGGATCCTTGATGAGCTTTTTGTTTATCATCTTCTTCATTATGATTTCAAGTGGTTCCCCCAAAGCAGTGTATTTTCATTTGGGATAATTCTTGTTCCGTTGGGCTAGTCCCCTTTGATCATTGAGATTGTTGATTGTTGGATTGTTTTTTGGTTGTTGTATTGCATGATGATTGTTTTGGTGTTGGATTTGGATTTGTGGTGTAGGTGTATTTTAGCGAGGGGCACTAATGACCACCTTGGCATCTACAACACCATCATTAAAGTAACATTTTGTTTCCTTGCCCACATGTGAGGTTTATCATTGTAGTTGGAAGGTGGGTGGTTTTTTTGTTGTTTTGGGTATGAGGTTGATCCCATAGGTTGAGTCATAAGGGATCATTTGATGCTGAGCACCTTGGAGATAAATTTGTCATATGTGGTGATCCCTTAAACCTTGAGATGAAATTCCAAGAGGCCATCAAGGTTGGATATGATGGTTTAAAATTGTTGTTCCTTAGGCATGGTCCATTTTCTCCAATTGGCCTTGGATCACCATCTTTGTAGGAATGAAGTGAATGATTTACCCTTTGGGTCATCCCACAATAATGGGTTACACTTTTTGGCCAAACTTGACATTGAAATCAATATTTTTAGAGAAAACTTCACTTTTTGACACTTATAGTAGGTAAACTATTAGGAATTTGAAAATGATGTAAACTAGTGATTTGTGAGATTTTGTCTATATATTTTAAATGTATTTTTTTTATAAAAAATTGAAATTAAATTGTAATTTTTTTGCGTCTCCCTTGATAAATAGTTTTTAATAGTAAACAACATTTTTAAAAGCTGGTGTGTACTTTGGCTTGCATAACTTTTTTCTACAAAGGATAAAACTCTAATTCTTTTGAATTTAGGTTGGTAACACAAGTATCTAGGGCTTTCATTTTATTTCATATCATTTTGTTGAATATTTTTCTTTTAATTAAGTTTTGAAGTCAAAACATTTATAATTTAGACATAGGTGCACTTTGGCTTGCATAACTTTTTGGTATGTATTGAAATTCAATTTTTCTTTTTTTTTGTTAGAATGAGGACATCAATACCTATTGGATATATATTTTTCAAATTTTTTCCCTCAAATTCACTATTTTTCCATGATGATTTTTTATCAAACTTGAAATTCGGTGAAAAACCTATGTACAATAAAACTAAAAAATAAAATATAAAATAAAAACAAAATATATTAAATTTATAGTTGTTGGAAAGCATGTTTCAATAACTACAATCATCTAACTTGGTTTATCAAGTTGACTCCATTTGCACCTCCTTCCCAAGCTTCGATAGTAAAAAAAATGCATAAATTTTTAAATGGTGGAGGGGAAGGTGAAAAAAGGGGGTTCATTCAAACCCCCTTCATTAGAAGAGGGGTTAATTTGAACCCCCCTTATATGGTGCAAAAGGGGGTTCATTATAATGGAGGGGGGTTCATTAGAAGGGGGGAGGGTTCATTAGAACGGGGGGTTCATTAGAAGGAGTAAACCATTTTAAATTTTTTGATGAGAATTTCTAATTATTCTTCCTTCAAAAAATTGTAACCCACTATTGTGGATTTACCCCTTTCCTTGTTTCAGAGCTGAGAGTTCTTCTAGACTAACATCCATGGTGATGTTGCATGCATAATTTTTCATGAATATGTCTATAATTTCTTGGAATGTTCTAATGCTTGAAGGTAGGCGAGAGAACCATTCCATAGCGTGGCCATCCAAACTCTTAGGAAATAGTCGCATTAGATAATTATCATCATATGCGACTTCCATGCAATGAACCTGAAATTCCCTAATGTGATCTTCAGGGTTTCCCATCCCACGATATTTTTTGAACTTTGGGATCTCAAATCCCTTGCGGAAGGGTTTCATCACAAGGCTCCTGTCAAATGGATAGGGACACAAGTTGCTTGGTGTTTTTGTGGTTTTCCTTGATTGAAAATCAAACACTTGTTGAGAGAGCAACCTGATTTGTGTTGTAACATCATTTTGCAGATCAGGGGGTGGGATGAAGGTGTTATGGGCTATTTCAATTATGGGTTAAATGGGTGGGTTGGTTGGTGTTCTATTTGATGGTATCTGTATATTCTACTGAGCTAGGTATGCTTGGACCCGTTGTTTTATGAACAACACTTGTTGTTGATCTTGTTGTTGTTGTGCTAGGATTGCCTGTTGTTGTGCTTCATTTTTCCTTGCTGTTGGGATGCTAATTGGGTTGCTTCTTGCTACTCTTGATATTGTTTTATTGCTTTCCGATATTCCTGTAGTTGGTCTGCTTGTTTTTGTGCAAGAATTTGTGCTTTTGCTTGATATTGGGCATGCACTTGAGCTTGAGCTTGGGCTTGTGCCACTTTTTGTTGCAATAGAATTTGGGCTTGGGAAGCCTTTTATGCTTGTAATGTCGCTTGGGATACTTGAGTGGCTTGTGTGGCTTGATAAAATTATTCTTCTTCTTGTTGTTGCATTAAAGCTTGGGCTTGTGGAGCTTGTTACACTTGTAATGCAACTTGGGTTGCTTGGGCAGTTTGCGTAGCTTGAGTGGCTTGCTAAGAAGCTAGTTGTGTGGATTTTTGTTTTTGCACTTTTAGGAATCCCCTTTGAAAAGTAGCTTGCAATTCCATGTTGTATTGGCTTGATATGCTGGAAGCTAGTGGTGGTAGGGGTGGTGGTAAGTGGTGATGTCATGTTGGTAGTTTGAGTGGTGGATGGTATTCTCGTGTTGGTGGTTACAGTGGTGGATTGTGTTCTCGATGTGGTTAGAGTGGTGGATGGTGTTGTCGATTTGGTTAGAGTGGTGGGTAGTGTCATGATTGCTTGTGTAGTTTTCATCTATTGTTGTGATGTTGATGACAAGTTTTGCATGATGTTTTGATTGGTGTTCGGGGTGTTTGGTTTGATTGATACTTGGTAAAGGGGGAAGCCCTAAAATAAGTAGAGGTGTGGATAATGGTAGTAATGGTAGAACAGGTGAAAATGTGAGGGGGGTGAGTCCTTGATAAAATGTTGTCGTGTCAAAAACTCCCCCAGGTCCAAACATGTCTCCTTCCTCTTGTGAACTTGTGAGGAGAGGATTTTGAGGTGTTTCGCAGAAGGATGATGATGATGGATCATGATGTAAAGTGAGAGGAACATACTTTTGTAATGGATTTTGGGGTATTTTTTTTTCCAGGATGGTATTTGCATCCATGTATTGATTGTTAACAAGGGGGTGTATTTGAATAGAAATAAGAAATGTATTTCCCTTATTAAGATTGGGTTGGATTGGAGCAAAAGATGTCATTATTTTCAGAATGTTTTGAGTGATGCTTTGGGATGGGGGTGTGGATGAGATGGGAAGTGTGGATGAAATTAGAGGCATGCCTTCCAAAGATGGTTCCACTATAGAGCTCGTATCGAAATTAGAAGGTAATTTGGCCCCTTGCTTTGCTAGTTCGAGCATGTATAGTGAAGGGTTGAGTCTCATCATGATATTGAAAATTTTATGGTTTTCCATATTTTGAAGCATTTCAGTGATTTCCTCATGTGTCATTCCAAAGGGGTTATTGATAAGATCTTCCTCTTGATGGTCTTTCGAAGATGTAGGAAGGTTAACTGTGAGATTTCTAGACCCAATGGGATTCATATTAGGAGTGGTTTGACTTAAGTCACTTGTAGTAGATGTTTCTTTGTTGGCTTCCATGTCCCTCTTTTGTTGTGATCTAGTTTGCACCGTAAAATAGGGATCAATCTTCAAGAATGTGGAAGGTGAATTCTTTAATTCTCTTGGATTGATCTAACTTTTGGTATAAAGGAGAAATTTTAGGGTAATTTAAGTATCAAAGGATGATAATGATATGGATGTAAGATGGATGTTTGATGGATGAGTGGAAATCTTGCAAGAATATTGAAGGGAAATGTTAAAATTTAGGACTTGATTTAGGATTCATTTGTTTCGGATTCATATTTTGTTGAACTCATAAACTCTAAGAGGTTGGATGTTGTCCTAGAGTTAAATCATTCACAAAATGATAATTTTTCTAGGTGTGAGAAGAAGGATTCATCTAAATACTCCTATTCAAACAAGATGATATTGATAATGAACTCTTAAATCCCCACATGTTGGATGTTATCAAGGGATGAATTTGTTCTTAAGTTTTGATAATTTGATCAAATATGTGTAGAAGGATGCATCAACACACATTCAATCAAACAAGGTGATTTTGGATTGATTTCAAATGCTTTTCCCAAAGTTTAACATAAAGGATTTTTCCAAGACTTTCAAAGATTTTTCAATGAGATGATTTTGGTCTTTTGTGTTTCAAGGATGGTGAAGTTTTGATTTTGATCCTAGGATGTACCTAAAAAGACACTTTTTTACTAGACCTCGGTATTGAAGAATTTTTTTTTCTCTAAACAAGATGTTCAAACTCTCAAAAGATTTTGGTTTTGGCAGTAATAGAATGAGTATAAACCAAGATTGTTTTTTGAAGCCTTTCTGTAAAATTTAAAAAGTAGTCTTCATCTGAATTAGTATAGCATTGAGAGATGCTTTTGATGGGCTTTTAGACTAAGGGTTTTTTCCTTTGGTTTCTTGATCTTTATCTTGCGTGAAATCATTGGAGACATATGTGTGGGGTCCAATTGTTTTTTAATCTTTGCTTAATGATTTTTTTTTACCACAAACACTTCTTGATTAGGTTTTCAAACTAGATGTCCAATGTATCAACTTCTTCTCATTTCACAAGGTATATTATGTGAAACTTTTATGAAATTAAGGAAAGGGTTACCTATTGTTTTAACTTTAGTGGGAAAATTGAGATGTAAATTCAAGTTTTTAGAAAACTCTAAGGATGTAATCCCAAGGGAAAGCAATAACACGAGAATTTTTTCAATGGTATTTTCCTCCTAAAGGGTTTGAAATTTTGATGATGATGTTAAATGTTTGTTTCAAAATTTTTTCGAACAAGCAAAGTGTTTTGACCCACAAACAATATAACATCCTAGCTCAATTGGTACATTTTTCTTAGTGGGCTTGCCTCATGACCTTTGTATAAGAAGAGATGATTTTACATACAACCAAGGAAAGAGTATAAAAGGTATGTTAAAAATGAATTCTTAACCTCTATACTTTAACCAAGATCAGACATGACAAGTAACTTCTTGGAATCTAAGTTCCAATGCACCACTTTGATAAAATCGTTGAATGGATCAGTTGGTCACTACAAATAAAGGTTTTATTTTGGACTTTCCATTCCAGGAGATTGACCCATACGGCGAGAGTCCCTTTTTAGATCCATCTTGTCAAAGCCAACCACGTGATATTGGTGTTTATTCCAATACTGACATTTATATCCCAGCTGGAAATACTCTAGGGTTCATACTGTTATTGTTTGAGTCATACCCTTGGGTAAGTAATTTTTCCCCAAGGTTGGCCCTCTAAGATAAACAAAAGCGAGCAAACATATTAATAGTTTGATCAACCTTCGTTTAGAAACAAAGAAAGAAAACATGCTATAGGTTTACTCACTCGTACAAATGTTTTGTTCAATTTTTAAACCCAAACTGAAGTGTGGAGGTGGTCACTTTATCTCAACCTAAGATCACAAAAAAGGCCTTTTGACTCTCAAGATCGATATAAAGCACAAGAGAAGCGCATACGTCCTTTTCAATGATGTTAGTTTAAGTAAGCAATCACAAAAACAAAGCTGCACATGTTCATTTTAAATCCACAAAGCAATGCTTTTGATTCATTTTAAAGAACCAAAATGAGATATGAGAGTTCCCTTGTTCAATTTTTTAACCTCAAACAAAATCTAGTCAATGTTGCCTAAAGTTCATTTTACCCCTTTTGCAAAGAAAATTGAAAGCCTAGGTAATGTTCATTTTAAAGCCCAAAACCAAAGATGAGTTAGCCTAAAATAGAAAATTAAGGTGTATGACAGAATCTCCAAGCATTAAAAAATGCTTTCTAATTTCAATTTTGATGTTCAATTTATCGCCAAGTTCCTTCAAAATCCCTTGCAAGCTCAAAATCTGCATACACCCTTAAACTTCATGACAAAGGTTACTGCATACAAACTTGCTATGTACCCCTATGAAATAACATGTAAATTCTTAAGAAAATGTAACCAATAACAAGGATTAAAAGACACCTAAAAGTATTAAATGTATCAATTCTATATCGTATTGGTGTCAGTTGTGCAAATGACCCTTTTCCAATCCTTTCTAAAACTCAAATGATGCAAATGCAATGGCAATGGGAAAAAATAGCTCTCAATTGAAGAGAGTAACTTTGCATGAGCGTTGTGGATGGGTTGATGAAGAATAAGCCTTCCATTTATAGATTTTCAAGTTGGAAGAGAGATCAAAATAGTGCAATGTGGGATAATGATTTGACCAATGAGATGAAGCCACTTGTCATGTTGTGATAGGTTGAGGAATGTGCAAGTTTTGGCCAATGTGCCAAAGAGGGGGAGATTCAAATTTGAAATTGAGATTTAAATGTTGAGTGGGGGACATGTAAGAGAGAATTTATTGCCATGTTCAAAGGGACAAGTCAACTTTTCTTCATATTAAAACTTGAGGAATATTCTCAAAAGATGCTTTGTTGAGAGAAAATGATGATTTTATAAATGAATTAAAATGCTTTATTGGTGCAAGTGGGAAAATATAGAGGATGTGATGGGTGGTTAGATTAGTATAATTAGGATTAGCTTAACTTATATGATGATTAGGGGTTTTGACCCATTTGAATTAAATATTTTGATTTATTTAAATCAAGAGGGAGAAATATGAATTTTGAGATTTAATTAAATAAATTTTGGTTTATTTAATTAAAAGGAAGATGCAAGATAAAGGTTAATTAATTTGAGGATGATGAATCTAGGAGATGATAGATGAAATGTTAGGATTTGGTTGATTTATTTAAAGATGAAATGTTAGGATTTGGTTGATTTATTTAAATGAGGTAATGATGAAGTGAATTTATTTAATTGAAGGATGGAATGTTAGATTTGATTAAATGAAGGTTATTTAATTAAACTAGTGGATTGAAATGTATGCATATTTTGTGTGTCTATAATATTAAATATTTTATTATTTTCAAAGTGGATTGTTGGATTTCAAGGTGGTAATTGAAGGTTGGTTTTGGAAACCATATATGGTTTTCTTCTCACACACTCTCTATATATTGATTGTATACATGCAAAATTAACATTGTGCATTCAATCAGGTTCATTCATTAACTAAACTAGATTTCACATTAGGTTCATTCATCAATTAATCAGGTTCACCTTCATCCATTCATTAGGTAATCTCATCTCCTAAGGTCATTAATTTAAAATCAAATAAACATTATCATCAACCTTTTTAATCAAATAAATCCAACATCCATTTAATAAAATCATAATGCATACTCCATCCTTTTCTGAATTAAATAAATAAAATATCTAAGTCAAAAAGGTCAAATCATCTTAATCATCATTTAACTAATCTAACCATGATTAAATGCTAATCCTAACCACTTGCATTCTCTAGATTTTTCCACTTTCACCAATAAATCAATTTATTGATTTATTAAAACCAACATTTTCACTCAACATGGTATTTATGAGGAAATTCCCTCAAGTTTGAAAAACATGACAAGTTGACTTGTCCCTCCAACATTGCATTTATTTCTCATTTTCTTGTCCCCCTCTCAAAATTTATTGCCCAAATTTAAATTTGAAACTCCCTCTCATGGGCATACTTCCCAAATCCTGCACATCCCTTGGCCTATCACCACTTGACAAGTGGCCTCTTCTCATTGGTGGATATTTAGTCCCACACTCGCCCACTTGCCCAATTTCTCATCAAGAAAATCTATAAATGAAGGCCTTAATCTTCATCAATCCATCTACAAATTCTATGCAAAGTCACTCTCTTGGTTTGAGAACTAATTTTGTGCTTCATTATATTGGTATTAACATCATTTTAAGCTTTGAGCAAGGATTGGGAAAGGGTCATTTGCATATTTGACACGAATCCAATATGGAATAGGTGATTGTCTTGCTTTTGTAATGTCTTCTTGATCTTCTTTCTGTTATTTGTGACATTTCTTGAGCATAGACATGCTATTCCATAGAGGTATTTACAAATTTGCATGTCTAAACTAACCCTTCTAATGAGTGTTTGAAGTTAGTTTCACTTGCATATTTTCAGGTACTTCAGTTTGGCGCTAGAAGGAGGTTATTGAGGAAGATCCATCACACATGCTTTATCAAGATGAAAGACCAATCCTAGATTTACCAATGGATAACAGAAGCAAAGGCCTTCAAATGATGCTTGCAATAGGCTATGACAGAAATTGAAGACTGGGACAAAATGACAATGGGCTCATAATACCTATCATGCCAGAGATACGACTGATAACAAATCTTGGCCTTGGATGTACCCATCTGAGGTAAATCTGAGGATAACCATACATGGCTGAAGTCCTCCGGTTAGAATGGTTAATATTTCTCCTCAGCCAATACTAGCACAAATACACTCACCAATATTCACAGGTATAGACAACACATAACTTTATAACTGAGGCCTATGTTAGTAGCAATGACAAAGATACCTGGACCAATCTACCTAGGTTATTTGAAGATACTTCCCTTTGCATGATTAGTGTCGTCTCCTTTGAAACAGACCATCAAAATCATGAGATTCGCCTAGTATACCCCCAACTGATCAATATGACCAATGAGGACCACCGATTCTCGAGACATTCGAAAATGATGAGGCGCTCTCAAAATTCATGGGACTATAGGACAACATTCTAGATGGGGATCACAAAGCAGGATTTATAATGGAGTTGGACACATATGCCTATTATAGGGAAACGATTGAATCCTTTAGTCACAAAAGTGAGAAACTAAGAATCATATCCAAGTCCTTGAGTGAAAACCACACTGTGGCACTCTCTGATAAGAAAAAAGTAAAAAGAAAGGATGTAACGAATGGTGAAAACCTCTCTTAGGTGCCTGAGGATGGGGGATTCAATCTTCCTTTAAGATCTATTCATTAGGAAAAGTCAGTAGTCTTGGCCGAAAAATGCAATCCAGTCAACCTAGGAATAAAGGAGACCCCTCATATCACATTCTATGCGGAATCACTATTATTAGAAGAGCAAGAAATCCTAGCATCATTCCTAAAATAAAGAAAAATAAATTTTGCATGGAGTTATGTTGACATGCCAGAGCTTGATTCAAAGACTATGGTTCATCACTTAGTAGTGTATCTAGATGCAAAACCTGTCAGACAAAAGCTTCAAAAAATGCATCCACATATCACCTTATTGGTCAAAATGGAGCTCAAAAAGTTGTTAGATGCATGATTCATATGACCAATAGACTATCCAGAATGGGTATCAAACTTGGTACCTGTTTCAAAGCTTGATGCAGCCATTAGAATCTGCACAAACTTCCAAGATTTGAACAAGGCATGTCCAAAAGATGATTTTCCACTTCCAAACATTGACATGAGATGCTATCACTAATGGATGGATTTTCAGGATACAACCAGATCATGATAGCAAAAGAGGATCAACATAAGACGGCTTTCACTTGCCCATGGAGGACCTACTGCTGGAACATGATGCCATTTAGCCTAAAGAATGCATGAGAAACATATCAAAGGGCCATGACATTCATCTTCCATGACATGATTCATAAAATAGTCAAATACTATGTTGACGACATCCGACATCCTAGCTAAGTCAAGAAAGAAAGATCATATAGCAACCCTAAGTGCTATCTTTGACAGATTAGAGGAATACAAAGTCAGACTAAATCCAAAGAAGTGCATCTTCGGTGTACAATTAGGTAAATTACTAGGATATATAGTGTCCATGAGGGGTATTGAGGTGGATCCAGAAAAAGTGAAAGCAATCCTTGAAATGGAAGCACCAAAGACATTAAAACAGTTAAGAGGCCTCCAAGGTAGGATCCAATCCATTAGAAGGTTCATAGCACAGCTGGTAGATAAGAAGAATCCATACTCTCACCTACTCCATAAGGGAGTAGCATACAAATGGGATACAAAATGCAAAGAGGCAATTAATAAAATCAAGGAATATCTACTAACACCACCAGTCTTAATGCCACCCATCCCAAAGAAGCCATTGATCTTATATGTTTTAGCAATAGCAGCAACCCTTGGGGCTCTCTTAGGCCAGCATTATGAAAACAAAACTAAGAGGGCTATCTACTATATCAATAGAACAATGGTCAGGCATGAGCTAAACTACTCATTCATCGAGAAAGCATGTCTCACAGTAGTTTTTGCATCCCAAAAATTTAGACATTACATGTTGGCACACAAGATAAAGCTCATCACCAAAATCGACCCCCTCAAGTATCTACTATCAAAGGCAATGCTCACAGGTAGAATGGAAAAATGGGTCATGATACTGTCAGAGTATGACATCAAGTATGTAGAACAGAAATCCATTAAGGGTCAAGTTATCGTAGATCAACTGGCAGAGGTACCAATTTATTCAAAGAACCCTCTTGTCTTAGAGTTTCTAGATGAATCTATTTTCAACATCAACACAACTAACCACTAGAAACTATACTTCGATGGTTCATACACACAACATGGATTAGGAGCTGGTGTTTTCTTCATCACTCCACAAGGGGATTGCATACCAAGGTCATACAAACTGGCATTTCCTTGCATGAATAACATTATGGAATACGAGGATTTGACTATAGGTCTCAGGATAGCAGTACAATGGAACATCATGGCTCTCAAAGTGTATGGAGATTCTTAGTTGATCATAAATCAAGTCAATAATGAATATCATACCAAGGACGATAAGCTCACTCCATACAATAAATTGGTGGAGACTCTCAAAGAATCTTTCATTGAAATAACATTTGAGCAGATACCTAGAACCAACAATAGAGTGGCAGATGCCATGGCAACAATTGGGTCCCTACTCGACATCCCCAACAATGTTCCAAAATACAAATTCCTAATCGAGCAGCTTCTTGTACCCACATTCGAGGTACCAGAATTAGAATTCATGTGCAAAATCATTGGTCCTAATGATCCTTGGTACCATGACATCTACACATATCTTCACATAGGAGTTGTACCCGCTGACCTCCCGTCAAACCTAAAACGCACTTTTATCAGAAAGGCATCCAAATTTGTCATCCTAGGTGATACCTTATTGTAGAAGCATAGAAGGTACCTTGTTATGCTGCCTAAATGTTGATGAGGCATTAACCACCCCAACTGAAGTTCATAACAGTATTTGTGGTTCACACTCGAGTGGAATTACCATAGCTAAGAAACTGTTGAGGATGGGGTATTATTGGCCCACAATGGAAAAAGAAGCACATGATCATGCAAGAAGATGTCTACAATGTCAACAACATGGGGACCTCATCCATCCTCTAGCTCAAGAGCTTCACCCCATCATCACACCATGGCCCTTTTCATAGTGGGGCCTTGATCTCATTGGAAAGATCACACCCACCTCATCCAATGGCCATAAATTCATCATAACTACAACTGAGTACTTTAGAAAGTGGGTGGAAGCCATACCCATGATGTATATCACTGGGAAGCAAATCTCAAAATTCATCCTGAAGTATCTCATTTGTCATTATGGTGTCCCACAAGCCATTATCTTAGATAATGGGACACCATTCAAGAATCAGGATGTCCATGACTTGTGCGAGAAATTCAAAATTTAGCATCATTTCTCCACACCGTACTATCCCCAAGGCAATGGCCAAGCAGAAGCCATGAACAAAACTATCCTCAAAATCCTTAAGAAAACAGTCAATGATGTAGGTTGTGACTAGCATGTGCAGCTTAATCCTGCCCTCTGTGCTTATCGAACCAGCATCCACACACCCATCGGTGCCACCTCCTCATCCTTGGTCTACGGATCAAAAGCCATACTCCCCATTGAGATCAAGCTCCCATATCTCAGGATATCACTACAAAACCTCATCATGAATGAAGAATATCAGGTATCAAGACTAAATGAGCTAGAGTTACTAGATGAGAGATGCATAGATGCTTTAAATCATTTGCAAGTCTATCAAAATTGACTCAAATGGAGCTACAACAAGAAAATTAGAAGCAGGACTTTCCAAGTCAGAGAACTGGTCTTAAAAGAAAATCAGAAGAATGTCCCAAACCCAAGGAGCAAAGGAAAGTTTGAACCTAATTGGTTAGGACCTTTTGTCATCACAACAAGTTATAAATCAGGGGCATATCAGTTATCAACACCCAAAGGGGAACCTCTGCAGGAGCCAATGAATAGTTCCCATCTTAAAAAGTTTTATGCCTAATTCTTTCAAGGTATAAAACCAAAAAATCCAAAAAATCATAAAAGAAAAAAATCCAAAAAAATTAGAAAAAGGATCAAAAATAGTAAAGAGAAAAAAATTGTCCTCTAGTGAAAACCACTTCAGTGGCACTTTGGGTAAGTACCTCGGTGAAAACATGGAAAAAAGGTGCCTTGTGTAAATAAGCACTTTCCATCCACCAGGATCTTGATGGCTTGATCTGCATCATCGATCCATTTCGCTTCCATCACACATCCAATCGCATCTGCACCATAGCTTGGTCCTATGTTTGTATCATGATCCCTCCTAGTACTACTCAGCCCATCCTCAAGGTCAGTTTATCCTACCTTTATCAAAGTAGTCTATTGCATCACACTGAGGGCATGTTCTCATTGGATCAGATTCGTATATATTCTTAAAGTCCTCAAATCAGAAAATCCAAAAAAATTAGAAAATCAGAAAATCCAAAAATATCAGATAATTAGAAAATCTAAAAACATTCAAAACATCCAAATCCAAAACTAGGTCAAAAAGTAAGTCAAATGTCAAAAACAGAGTTGTCTTGTTGAACTACGTTGTCTCTGAGCTTGAACATAGGAAAGGTTGATCTTTGATCATCCCCCGAGACATTTAGGTCAGTCCTATAGGAGTCTGTCATAATAAACTAACATCTCATCATGCATATCTTCATTTGTAAATTGATCAAGCCATCAGTTGAACTTTGTGGTCTTTGATTGTATAATGTAGGCAAGGATAATCTTTCGATTAGCCCCCGAAGCCCCTAGGATAGGTCCTTAGGTTAGTTTCTCGGTCAAAATCTCAGAAAATCCTAAAAACCTTGAAAAATCAAAACATTTGTAAAACCCCGTAAAATATGAAAAATAGCCTCAAAACATTGCAAAACTCCAAAAAAAACCATCCATCCACCTCATCTCACTTCCACCCACAATAAACATCACTCATAATAAACAGATCATCATCCTCAACCTTTGGTGAAACAGTTAGAAACAAGTCTAGCAAGTTAAAAGTGAAAACTCCAAACATCAAGCCTCATGTCTAAGTCAGTACGTAAACAAGTTGGTCAATTCTTTGTTTCTATAGTTCATCATCCAAACAATCCCATATCAATCATCTGATAACATCATGTCCTAGGATGTATCCTTCCTACAAGGGGCATTATTTATTAGAAAGAACACTTTGGATAAACGAAATGACGTGCCTCCATCCACTAACATGTCCTAGGACGTATCGTTCCTACAATGGGCATTATCTTTTGGCAATAGTTTCGGTCCTTATCCTTAAAAAACACATTCCCTTATGGTTAGCATTATTGAAGAACATCAGCTTGTTTGTGTGCTTTATCTTTGTCTTTTGACTTATCTCATTGCGCTCAATCCAAGGACCTCTCGATGATATCCGAACGAAGGATTTAGAGATATAGGAATGGGGCAATGATCATTATCCTTTTGTCTGCTATGCTTGTTGGAAATCTCTTGTAAAATAACTTACCGAATACTTGCTTTGTTAGATATGTATGGAGGATGTTTTGGACAGCTTGTTGACTATTGCATTGATTGGTTATACCTTTCTTTTTTTGGTCCGAGGTGTTTAAAACTTCTAAAGTGCATCCTAGCAAGGTTTCTGTATGTAAGGTATGAACAAGAATACTCTTATCTATTTTTTGAATCAAATTCCATCACACTAAGTACAACGCCATCCTGGTCCTTTATACCTTGATGCATCATGCTTAGGCATGTTATCAAGCATAAAGTAAGTCACCATTTTAAAATCCCAATCCTTGATAATAAAATCATCCATCTATCATCATTTTCCTATCATCATCATCATTATCTCTCATAAATTTGGCTTCTTGGACCCTCTTGTCATCATCTAATGTCTTCCACACTAACATCATAGTAGGAGTAATTAACCATCATCACCAGTGCATTCATCTTGCATCCATAAATCATCAGTATTTTGCATATCATCTCAAATACATATTCATCATCATAATATAGATATGTTAGTCTAAGCATCTCATAAATCATCCATTGCATAATCATATCATATTACATCATCCATGTCATTCATCATCACATCATATCATCATTTAAGCTATTTAAAATAATATATATTTGTTATTCTAAGCATCTTAAAACCATCTCATTTTCATCATCATCCATAACCATCCATTTTGAACCTCTTTATCAAGAGATCGACCCTCAAATTGAATTTTTTTGCTCAATCTCTCGAGGGGGCAATGTACCAGTGTACTTCTTTCCGTCGAGGCATCTGAAAAATCAAGAATTTTTTTAAATTTTCATCGCAGCAAGTTTATTCTTTGAACCAACGCAACAAGTACATTGCTTCAAAGAGGGGTACAATGTAGACATGCAAAATTAATATTTTCCATTCAATGAGGTTCATTCATAAACTAAACTAGATTTCACATTAGGTCCATTCATCAATTAATTAGGTTCACCTTCATCCATTCATTAGGTAATCTCATCTCCTAAGGTCATTAATTTAAAATCAAATAAACATTATCATCAACCTTTTTAATCAAATAAATCCAACATCCATTTAATAAAATCATAATGCATACTCCATCCTTTTCTGAATTAAATAAATCAAATATCTAAGTCAAAAAGGTCAAATCATCTTAATCATCATTTAACTAATCTAACCATGATTAAATGCTAATCCTAACAACTTGCATTCTCTAGATTTTGCCACTTGCACCAATAAATCAATTTATTGATTTATTAAAACCAACATTTTCACTCAACCTGGCATTTATGACGAATATTCCCTCAAGTTTGAAAAACATGACAAGTTGACTTGTCCCTCCAACATTGCATTTATTTCTCATTTTCTTGTTCCCCTCTCAAAATTTATTGCCCAAATTTGAATTTGAAACTCCCTCTTGTGGGAACACTTATCAAATCTTTCACATCCCTTGGCCTATCACCACTTGACAAGTGACCTCTTCTCATTTGTGGATCTTTAGTCCCACATTCACCCATTTGGCCAATCTCTCATCAAGAAAATCTATAAATGAAGGCCTTAATCTTCATCAATCCATCTACAAATTTTATGAAAAGTCACTCGCTTGGTTGGAGAACTAATTTTTATCTTCATCATATTGGCATTAGCATCATTTTAAGCTTTGATCAAGGATTGGGAAAGGGTCATTTGCATATTTGACACCAATCAAATATGGAATAGGTGATTGTCTTGCGTTTGTCATGTCTTCTTGATCTTCTTTATGTTATTTGTGACATTTCTTGAGCATTGACATGCCATTCCATAGAGGTATTTGTAGATTTGCATGTCTAAACTAACCCTTCTAATAGGTGTTTGAAGTTATTTTCACTTGCAGATTTTTAGGTACTTCATTGATGCTTGTTCATTTGGAGAGAAGGGATTTTGGAGAAATTGTGGTTACATACCCAGATGTTGATGGAATAATACTAAAATGTTGAAGACATTATGTTTCAGATTTTTGTATGTATGAAGCCTAGATTGTAAGGAAGCCTATGAGTTTCATGTTTATGTAATCTTTTTTTAAATTCTGAATAAAATATATGCTGCACATTTCTCTTCATAATTTGTGTTACATTATAATTTTTTTCTTCATGCATAGTCTATTGTTGAAGTTTGATTTTAGATTTAAAAGGGAGAGTATCCCTCTTCATTAGTGGTATCTGTGGAGGAGTTCATGAGTGAGTAGGTAGAAGCATCAATGTGGGGTAGTTTACACCAGGACCTAAGGGTGGAGTGTGTATTTTTATTGTAGGTTTATGTGCAACTTGAAAGAATGGCTACACAAAATATTTGAGTAGAGGTTCTTAAGTATGTAAACATACCACCAAATGTGAGGCAATTTGTAAGAGAACCAAAGAGTTATGAGAATTGTATTTGCGTGATGTGAGGTGAGGAAATTGTAGTAGTTGAGAGGATAGGATGAGTCTTAAAGAGGTGTGTAATAATTTTATTCGAGGAAAAATATTGAGAAGAAGTGGAAATTAGGGAGTACCATGAAGAATTTGAAAAGCTCAAGGATGAAGTAGATGTATTGAAAAATATGTTAATGGAGGATGTGAGAATATGAGATGAGAGATATGGGAAAAATAGCATTCTCATAAAAGGGGTCAGCAAAGAGAAGATGGAAAGAAAAAAGTATTGTAGTACTTTAATAGAGGTCAAAAGGATAAAAAATGAAGAGATGAGAGTTGGATGTAATATTAATTATTTTTCTAATGATATTTCGAATGCAAGAAAGAAGATGTAGTAGAGTATCATGCATGTGGCACAAAATAAGAAGAAGCAAATGAATACAAAAAAATTAATAAGCCTAAATATGAGGAATGCATATTGGAAAACATGAAGGATGAAAATATAGATGTTGAAATAACAAAAAAAGAGTTGAGTGTTATGAAGAATATTGAAGAAGAGGACATTGAAGTTGAAACAATAAAAGAGGACATAAAACTTTTTTTTTTTTGATAAAGGGTAAAACGGGTTTTACCCGGATCCGAAACCAAAAAGTTTACAACAATAAAGATAGGAAAGAAAATTCCAAAAAAAACAACAAGCTTCACAAAAGGTAACGACCAGAGCAAGCAGCAACCAACCGCAATAGACCAGAAAGGTCAAGAAAAAAGAGCCAGTAGAGTAGACAACAAAAAAACTAGCCGCAACTAACCCAGAGTCTTAAGGACAAACTCTGTCTCTGCCTCCAAGTTCTGCATGTTATGAACTCCCTTCTTAAAAGTTTGAATCATATTCAGAGTGGGGGGAACCTTCCCCTTCAATTTAGCCCTAGTTCTCTTTGAAATGATAGCATCAACCTCTTGGATTTTTTCATTGGCTTCCTCTAGGTCAACCACTAGAGACCCCTATTGGGATTTTTCTAACTTCTTAGTCATAGCATTAATAATAATGGTGTTGTGTCTGGCCATTCAATTTTTTTTCCCTGTAATAATTTTGATAGTATTTTTCATTTTCTCAACCTCAATTTCAACATTTATGTTCTTGTCAGCATGGTACAGCGTATGTTTGTTGAGACTGAAATCTCTTTGTTCCATCTCTTTATTTTCATTCGCTGCAACCTTGGCTCCCAACTCTTCCATTTTTCTTTGAAGGGCCCAATTTTTTATCTTTAGCTCATTAATTTCATTGAAAGTCCATTTCAAAAGTTTAAAATGGGTATCAACATTATTTCTAGCTAAATTCAAAACATCCACAGAGGGCTCCCCACCATTGTTGAAACAAGTTTTATCAGGGTCTGAAGTAATAGGGGAGCCAGCTCTAGTGGTTCTATCCAACAACGGGTCAGCACTTGGCTTAGTGTTGTTGGCACCTGACACCTCAAATTCAGGGGAATCTTCAAAGTAGGAGACAAGTTTTTTAGCCTGGGGATTCTTATCAACAAGACTAGTCTTGAGAGAGGGGCTTCCCGGCTCAAACACAACATGAGATTTAACAAAAATCGGGTTAGGGTTTTTCTTGCCAGAAAGGACAGTAGGCGGGCAAAGGATAGTTCTAGCCAGACTTAAATTGGGTAAAAACCCCAAGTAGCTGGGTTCAGTGTCGTCTTCCTCATAATCAGGGGGGCTTCCAGATTAGTAGGGAATACTTTCATTTTGTTAGTTAATTGGTGATTCTAATTTTCTTATGAATTATGTGAATGAGATGGGTGAATATGAGAAATCTAAAAATTTTGTTCCAGTAGTAAGGAAGAGAGGAATATCAGATTTTGATGAGGTTAGAACCAAATTTTATTTGTGTTTGAACAATATGACGATTTATGTAATGAAGAAAGAATTGTAGGAGTGAAATTTTTAATAGAAAGAAATGAGGTAAAATAATATTTTAATCTATATTTCAATGAGGATAAGAATGCAAAAATGGATAAATATGTTGCAACAATGAATCAATTTGAGAACGTTAAAATTTGAGAAACATTAGGTGAAGGTAAAAAGAAGTTTGAAAAATGGATTTGTATGTATGAAAATTTGTTGTAGGATGGAAAGGATGAATATTTTCATTATGTTATTAACATTGAAATCAATGTAGAGGAGGAAGATGGAAAGTATGAATATCTTAATTGTGTTATTGAAATTGAATTTGCAACACTAGCCATATGACAAGGAAATGGTATAGTTGCATGTCTTATAGAATGCATGAAGGAAGAAAATAAAGTTGAAGATGCAACAAGTCATAAGAAGGTAAATTCAAATTTTAGTGAGTTTGAAAATAATTATTTTCATGTTGAGACAAATTAGGTAGTGAATGCAGATTAGATGGTTAAGTTAGATTTTGTTAGAGATGATTGATATGCAGAGAAGTATTTTTATGGCATTGCAAAGTTAAATGTAGGTGCAAAATGGTGGAGGTGGATGGACTATGGTGGGTTGAATCCCATAAGATTGGAGGAGGATTTCAATTACACTGGGAGGAGATGGTTTATGGTGGAAGTGATTCCACATTCAGGAGGTTGTGTATAGAGTAGAGATGTCAGAGAAGGAAGCTTGTTCTAGTTGAGTGTTGGAAGAGGATTGAGAAAGGAGAATCAATTGCAAGTACCAATTTAGTGATAGATTTTTTTGAGGAATGATTTCAATAGAAAAAGGGTTGTACTACCACTCAACTCCATTTTTTGAATCCATATTCACAAAAATTTCCCTACCTAGGTGTTTGATGTCGGAACATTTAGGGGTACTAGCAAGTTTGTCTCACCAAAAATATTGCTATTTAATTTTCAATTAGGTCTTAGAGGTTAGGAGAAAAAATATTTTTAATGTGAAACTTATTAATTTCCCTTGTAGAAAATTGTAATTGTAATTTTCATTGGAAATTATGCAATGGTAAATGTTTTATTTTATTGTTTTAGACTATAGGAATCGGGTAGCATGGCCCCCTATAAATTGCAGTGCGCTAGTAAACTTTTTAACGTAACTGGTGGTAACAATGGTAAATGTTTTAAGGCTTAAATGGGAGAATATTTTTCTTGGGCATCTAATTTCAAGGTGGGGGAAACTTGGGGTGTATGTGCTTGCATGTTCAATTTCATGCCTTTCATTTTTTTGCATATTTGTGTCACAATCTTTTCATGTTGTTGCATGTCTATTTGGAAAGCCATCAAGGCTGTTGGGAATCAATGAAGGTGTCATAGTTGGGAATCAATGAAATATTTTATATTAAATATTGTATTCTTCTCAAATTGGGGCATTGGATTTCAAGGTGGTAATTGAAGGTTGATTTTGAAAAATATTTATGGTTTTCTACTCACACTCTCTATATATTGATGTTTGTTCATTTGGAGAAGGGGGATTTAGGAGGAGTGGTTGCATACCCAAATTCTACGAGAATGATGTGAAAATATTGAAGATATTATGTTACATATTTTTGTATGTATGAAGCCTAAATTGTAAGGAATCCCATGAGCTTCATGTTTATGTAATCCATTTTTAGATTTTGAATACAATATATGTTGTGGATTTCTCTTTCATAAGTTGTGTTACATTGTAATTTGTGGCTTTCTTTCATAGTCTATTGTTGAAGTTTGATTTTATATTTGAAAGGGAGTGTATCCCTCTTCATCAATTAATATTATAATTTCAATTTAAATACAATTAGGTTGAATATTATATTAAATTATAATTATATAATATTATATTAAATTTATATAATCTTATATTATTTAATGTTTAGTATTATCAATAATTATATGTATTTAATAGTGCTTTATTATTAATATATTTATCTTATATATGTTAGAATAGTTATACAATCAACCAAGACTTATCCAATACATAAGTGAAAAACTTGTATTGTAATTGACTCATATTGATATTACATTTCTATTATGTTTAAATAATAATTTTATGTTTATATAATTATTATTATTCTTATATGATTAATTATTTATTTAACTAGCATATATAATATATATTATTATTAATAATATATATAAAAACATGGAGAGATATCTATTTTGAAGCATCTATTACATTTTTATGTGAGTAATTGATTAAAAAATAAATGCCTCAGGAAAGATATCTCTTGATGCTTTTATATATATTATTATTAATATTAATATATATATGCTAGTAGCATTCATAGATGGAAGAAAAAATTATTATGGTTAGGGTTAGGGTTACAATTATGGTTAGGTTAGGGTTAAGGTTAGGGTTTAGGTTAGAGATAAAATTAGGGTTAACATTGGCATCAAGGTTATAATCAGAGTTAGGGTTAGGGTTATGATTAGGGTTACAATTATATTTAGGTTTGGAGTTAGAGTTACGGCTAGGGTTAAATTCAAATTTAGGGTTAGGGTTAGGGTTAGGGTTAGGGTTAGAGTTAGGGTTAGGATTGGAATTAGACTTTGAGTTTAGAGTTAGGGTTTGAATTGGAGATAGAATATGGGTAGAGTTAGGGCTAGGGTATTAATTATAATTATGGTTGTGGATAACGTTAGATTTAGGGTTGGGGATGAGGTTAGGGTTAGAATTAAAACTAGTGTTAGTTTTAGAACTAAGGCTAATATTAGGGTTAGCATTAGAGTTATGCTCAAGGATGGAGTTAGAGTTAGAATTGGTGTTAGTTTTAGGGTTGTGGTTAGGGTTAGGGTTAGAGTTACAATTAGTTTTAGAGTTAGCATTAATTTAGAGTTAGGGTTAGAGATATAAATAAGGTTAGTTTTAAATTTACAATTAGAATTATTATTAAATTTAGAATTAGGGTTTGGATTAGAGATAGATTTAGATTAGGGGTTGGAGTTAGAAATAGTGATAGTGTTAGAATGATTGCAATGTATATTGAATTATAACCCTAACTTAATTGAATCATAACCCTCACCCTAATTAAAACCTAATGATTATCTTATTTATATGAAAAACGTTACCTTAACTCAAATGTTAAACCTAATTATAATTGAAATTTAACCCTAACCCTAACCCTTACTATAATTGAACGATAACCCTAAATGAGCATTAACCATAAGACTAATTAATCCCCAAGCCTAACCCTACTCTTACTCTGGGCCTAACCCTAACCCTAACCCTTATCCAATTCTAACCCTAACCCTAACCCTTTCTAACTATAATACTAATTGAACCTTAACCCTAATTAAAACCTAACCCTAGTTGAAGCATTATCCTAACCTAACATTAACCATAACCCTAGCCTTAATTATATTGTTCACCCTAATTGAATTGTAAGCCTAACCCCAAACCTAACCCTAAATTTTACTCCAAGCTTCATCCTATAATCTTAACTTTAACCCTATCCCTAATTTAACCCTAAATTAATACTAACCATAATTGAATTGTAACCCTTATCCTAATTCTAACCCTAACCCTAGTTGTACTGCTAACTCTTCATATTTCTAATTCTAACACTAATCCTAAACCCTAATTAAAACCTAACCCTAATTGAACCATTACCCTAAGCTAACATTAAACCTAATCCTAACCCTAAATATGTTGAACCCTAATCAAGTTGTAACCCTAACCTCGACCCTAACCCTCAACTTTACCCCTAACTTTATCTTGTAACTCTAACCTTAATGCTAAACCTAGAGTTGAACTTTATTCTAACCCTATCCACAATTTAAACCTAACCCTAACCCCAACCTTCATTGTAATGCTAACTTGAAAATTTATCCTATAACCCTAATTGAACCCTAACCCAAATTAAATTCTAATTTTAAACCTAACCCTAACCCTAACCCTTATCCTATTTATAACCCTAACCATAACTATAACCCTAATTCTAATTCTAAATGTAATTGTATTTCTAACTCTATTCATAATTATAATTCTAACATTAACCCTAACCCTAACCTAAATTATATTGAACCCTAATTTAACTCTAATCTTGAACCACTTGAGTCCTAACCTTAACCCCAAACCTAACCCTAAAATTTACTCCAAGCTTTATCCTATAACCCTAACTTTAACCCTATCCCTAATTGAACCTTAAATTAATACCCAGATAATTGAACTATAGCCCTAATTAAACTCAAACAATAATCAGACCATGATTGAACCCTAACCCTAATTCTTACCCCAAGATTTATTTCCAAACACTAACCCTAATTTAACCCTAACCCTAATCACAAGTTTCACCTTAATACTGACCCCAAGATTTATCTTATGACCCTAATTGAACCCTAATTGTAATTGAATCCTAAGCCTAATTGAATCTAACCCAAAAACTTATTTTAATTCTAACACTAACCCTAACTATAAACCTAATTCTTATTCTAACCCTGACCTTAATTCTAATGACAACCCTAATTATAACTGTAATACCAATTGATACCTAACCCTAACAATTATTAAAACCTAATCCTAGTTAAACCCTTACCCTAGCCTAAAGTTAATCCTAGCCCTAACCCCAGTTGAGTCCTAACCCTAATCCTAACCTTTATCGAAATTTTTATCCTATAACCCTAACCTTAATCCTAATCCTAACCTAACCTTAATCTTAATTAAAATCTAATTGAACCCTTTTAAACCCTAACCCTAATAGTAACCTTAATCTAACCCCAATCATGCTAACCCTAACTCCAAGCTTTATCTTAGAATTCAAATTGAACCCCAATCCTAACTAAGTCCTAATCATAATCATAACCCAATTCTAAATAATAATAATACGTAAATAATAATAACATTATATATTTTTTTATAAGATAAAGTTAAATGTAAATTTAATTTTTAATTACATTATGTTTTAAGATAAATATGTTAGTTTTAACTATGTTAGTCTTAAATATATTAGTTTTAAATATATTTTTATGTGTAATATTAGATTTAGGATTTTTTTTAATTTAATTTTCTAATTTTTTAATTTTAAATAAATTAATTTAGAATATAGAAAATAATAATTGGTTTTCATTTCTTATAATTTTATTTCTATTTTATTATTTAAAAATAATTTTACAATAAAATCAAAAATATTTTTTTATTCTTAAAGATTTGCAATGTTTTTTTAATTTTAAGTATATTAATTTAAAAACTTACTCTCATATGCAATATCAAATTTCAAAAAGTTCTTTCATACTTAATTTTCTAAATTTTAGAAATTTTATATTTTATATTTAGGAATTTAACATACTATTTTAATACTAATTATTATTCTTGATTGAAAAAGATTACTTAAATAAATCTATACAAAAATCACAAAAGATATCTTTTTCAAAAAGATATTTTTTATCTTAATAATATTAATTTAGAAACTTACTTTTATATGAAATAGTAAGTTTACTATATTTCTTTTATGCTTACTTTTTAAAATTTTAGAAACTTATATATATATATATATATATAGTGCTCCATGAAATTCACTCAGAAAATCAGAATAATCTTCAACTATAATAATGATTGCTTAAAAGCTACATTAATTAACAGTACATGAATAGTAGAAATCCATCAACAACTAAACATACTAAATTGATAATTGAGGATTATTTCTTTTGAAGATCTCAACCAAAGTCTAAAACTAAACTTATTCTTTAAACAATCCACAATTAAGGAAGGTGTAAGCTTTATCAACAATCATAAGCATGTATTTCATTGTCAATCTATCTAAAATAGGACATCATAAATGCTCAAGAAATAAATAAAATGAATATAATACAAACATTACTTGTCTTAATCCATTTTTTTAATTTTTATTTTACAATTTTGTTATAGTAGGGATTATCTTTGTATATATTAACAATAAGATATAGTGAAAAACTTGGTAAAACCCAACCACCACATGCCAAAAAAAAAAAAAAAACTAACAATTATCAAATAGTCTATTAAAAACATAACACTACTATGCAGAAACGAGTTTCAATCCCTTAATGCACATATATCCTCACATATATCCTCTTCCCATGCTTTCATTCAATCACATAAATTCATAATTATCACATTTTTCACCCATTAAAATCAGTCTATTTGTGGAGTTTGCAAACCAGAGAAATAATATCTGCAATTAGGAAGGTCGACATAATATATAAGTGGCCCATAAAGCCTCTTTGATGTCACCATATTATATTATTTGTTTAATTGCACAAATTATCACCCAAAAGGCATAATGAGGTCAGAGGAAAACTATGAATGATAAACCAAACAATACACATAATCTTTGAGAATCTTACATCCATGTCACAGAACCAGAAAAGATAAGAAATTGTAACAGTCAGTGCCCTTCCTAGACCTGCTATGTAGTGAACATAAATAGTACCCCTTTTGAGATTGCCCACCATAAAGAAGATACTACCTTTGGCAGCTCCTTTCATAAAGAATTTGGATTGAAGTCTCATGCCTGTCATTAATGACAGGTCAGTTCCCTGTTCAACTACTAACCTGGACTCCTCTATTGATACCCATCACCGATTCTTATTGTGATCACCGCATTTCATGGAAAAAGGATGCGCAAACGTCTTCAAGCCTAATTTTCCTTTCGATTGATCCAACCAAATGCTTTGTATTATTCAAAAAAGCTGAATAAAAACGAACTCCATTACAAAGCGATATTGAATCAGATTATTTTCCTCACCTGAACGACTTCTACAATTGTCTTAGTAACCTCCACAGTGGCCTACTCAGTATAATGGCCTATGGCAATAATCCTATCAAACAATTTCCCTTCCTCCTCAGAGGTCCGTGACCAAATGCAGGGCATTGTGGTCCTCAAAATCTATGAAACAAACAAAAATCAGCTATATAATTATTCAATTTTATTTTGTTACACGCAGCAACTAGCAAATCCAACAAAGACATCTGCGAATGCTCTACACCACCCAAAAAAATGCATACGAATAAATATACATGCTGATCTATTCATGCAAAATTATATAAATAGCGGTAGAGAACAGCAATTGTAACTGTCAACATCATTTCAATAATGCCAGGCTATAGTTGGCTACGCAATGAGAGGAGGTCGTGAATTTGACAACAGTGACTCCTCATTAATGTTCATCCTTGCATATGTTATATAAATTAGACTTGTTTTTATTATTATATAAATGATATATAAATTTAAATATTTAATTCAAAATTAATTTATTAAATTTGCATTATATTTATACATATTATTATTTATATCAAAGATATGGGCTCTCTATTCCTTTCAAGTTTTTAGATTTCTTTTGCAATAAAGAAACCATTATAACTAAATTTAAGGTCAACTTTTCCTTAGATTATAAAATTCTTTTAAAATCCAGTTTTAATCTTCACGCCTGTCAAACCACAAGATGTACATCGTTCTTGGATCACGGAATGTATATTTGTAATTGTTAGCAAACCCTGTGCTTGTAGGTTATTTCGTCTATTCAAAAGTGTACTATAGTGATTGATAGTAACTTTCTTTTGTCTCTGATATTATTTAATATGAGCCTGGCTGTTAGAAGTACTTCCAATTTCTGATGTTATTGGCGAAGGCAAAACATTTAAACTCGCTTATGTGAAGGACGAAGTAAAACGCAAAGTAATGCTTCCGTTGAATCATTGCTGATCCAAGTAAAGAGCACATTCAATCCTACAGGTAAAATGTGGCAAATCTCTAGAAAGGTTTGCATTTATAGGATGATTAAATGCATGATGGTTTCCAATCCTGAAAACTATGCTGCTTTCGTTATATCATTTGGGCCATACCATCACCAAAACAATCCTCAACTATGTACAACGGATCAATATAAACTCGGAGCAATTCATAGAATGTTGGCAAGAATTCAAAGGCTGGAGAGTGAAATAAGAGAATGCTACTCAAAACCAATCGAGTGGGATGGAGAAACATTATCTTGGATGTTAGTAATGGATGCTTGCTTTATTCTTGAAATGCTTCGCCCTAACAAGAGAAGAGAATGATACAAATTGTTTTAGCCTTTCTTTTCCAAAATAAAAATTTTGAGAACTCGAGTTTTGGTGGGATATTAGATGACATTATGAAGTTAGAAAACAAAATTCCTCTATTTATTCTCATAGAGCTATTCCAGTCAGAGTTTGGAACCGAGAACTTGCAATTACACAATTAGCTGCACAGTGGAGTACTTGCAAAATATTTTAGGGAAGATTGAACCAACACTGAAGAAACCGAGAGAGAAAGATTGTGCAGCTAATTGACTCCCAACAAGATTCAGTATTCATAAGAAAATGAAGAAAACACACAAAGTAAGTTATATAGATGAATTGGGAACTCATGGACATATTCTCTAACTATGTATATTCATTCTTATTGTATTAATATATAAATATATGCGCTTACAGCCTTTGTTTAAAAAAATAAAAATTATATAGATGAATAAATTTTAACCCCTCTTTTATTTCAAAAAAAGTTATATAGATAAATACAAGAAGAAGGAGCCCATCAGTTTCCTGATCTTGGATCTGATTCCCAAATTCTTTGAGTTCATACCTATTTTTCATTTTCCACTAAAACATCAAAATCTTTGTTCTACACATTGAAAAATAGAAAAATATATTATGCTGTTGTATTTGTTTAATAACATAAAATTAATTTGAAAAATGAAAAAAAATCAGTTATATACAACAATGGTATCAGGAACATAAGATCTACCAATTGACGTCTCCATATTATTCTGAGCCAAACACTCTTCTTGAAGAGCTTCTGGACCCTTATACAGATTTTTCTGATATCATTAATTGTGAGTATTGTGTAATTCTCTTAAAACAATAGACAATAGCCAGTTTGATTTTGAGACATGCTTTCAAAAAATTGAAACTAAAATTATCAATGAAAACACCATGTAAATTTTTTTCTAAGATATTTAAACTTTGATATAATTGAAAAAATACAGCTATCAATATGTTTTTATGAGCCATTATAAAAATCAAAACTACTAAATTTTGTATGAAAATAGATTTATTAGTAGAACTGATCGAATAAACCAAGTAAATGATTTAGTTTAAGAGCAGATCATTTTTCTTGCAAAAACCCATAGAACGGTTGGAAGAGAATTCATGTTCAATAATAATAAATAATTAAATCACTTATTTTGTATGCTACAATCCAGTAGAAGGGAACTCAGAGGAAGAAAGCTTACCTTATGTTTTTAATTAGATCATCAAAAGAGTGATAAGGAAAAGGCATTCCAAAAGCCTCAAACTCCATTAAAAATGTTCTACCAACTTCTTACATGATTACATCATTTATAGCGCAATAAACCGGCATTTATAAAGATACCTAGAGTGCTGCCATGTAGAGATTTGCAGAAATGTAAAGACAAGTTATAATTAGTGTATGCCACATACAGGCCTGTCATGGACGTCTGTGCAGTTATAATTAGTGTATGCCACATATAGGCCTATCTTGGACGTCTGTGCAGTTATATAATTACTGTGTGCCATATATAAACCTGTCATGGACGTCAGTGCTGCACAGAAAGTAAACTCAAATCAAAATTAATATATATTTTTGAAAAAGCGTTTCAATTTTACTTATATATAAATTTGTAAACTCTGTACTCTTTCATATTTTGTTTTATAACATTTTAAAATACAATAATTAATAACAAATACTTTAAAAAAATTTACATGTTACTAACATAAACTATTTTCTTGTTAATATTATTATATATTTTCTAAAAGAAAATTTTAAAAATTATTGTGTATCAGTATATTAATTATTTATTTAATCAATTATTTTTATAGTATTTTATTTCATAACTAATTAAAAAAAAAACAAATCAAAAGAATTACTTAATTCATATGTTAAGTACATAAATAGTCATTTAAATAAAATATTTTTTAGTAAAAAAGTAAAGATTTAGTAAAACAAATTAAAATAAGAAGAAGTTGTAGTTTAACAAAAACAAATTAGTAATTTAATGAGTTATATACTACATATGTACATGCATAGACATATAAATTTCAATATTGAAATTTGACCATGATTTTGATTTTTTTTATGGAGGAATCAATATCTAGTAGGACCCATGAAGTGAAGTCCTTATACACAACACTATAACTTTCATTAGCATGAGTTGTCCTCAATTTATGTGGGGGCTAAACCTAACACAATCCAACCTAAAATCATCATTTATGTTTTCTAGCCACTTGAACATCTAGTCTAATCCTAAGGGCTAATTTTGATGATTTATTGTATATTTATTAAAAAATAAATTAAAGTAAATAGTGTCAAAACTAAAAATATTTTTTAAATAAAAGAAGATTAAATTTCAAGCTTGTATTTTATGCCCATTGTGTGTTTAGTAATTTATATAGATATTTAAAAAAATATTCATATAAATATGTAAAGGAAAATAATTTGGGGAAGCTCCTCCCTCCCTTCTTGATGGGTTTACATTTTAAACATGATTCCATACTCTTTATACATGTTATCTATTTTTTGATCTGCTATTCTCCCCTCCTATGGGTATGACATAATAAATTATTCACACCAACATAAACATAATGAAAGTAAGATGCAAACACAATGCAAACATGTGAAGGGGCTCTGACAATCACAAACTAGTAAGCTCTACAAAAATATTACAAAGATCCATTCCCATGAAGGCATGCATGAGTCATAGATTAATAATGTTAAATATTTTCTAAGTGAACCATGAACCAAAGAATCATAGGCTAGTGAAGTCTGATATCCACTAGTTGTTCCTTCTAAAAGTAGCAAATGAGCAACACACAAGGGCTAGTGAGACCCATTTTTCACTATGTGTGCACACATGTCAACCGTATCAAGAATTATAGTCCCAATAATTTCAATAAGGCACTACATAAAGTCCAACATGTTGGAATGAAGTCAAGCACATAATGTAATGCATGCTTCCACCTTAAAGTAATTGATAACACCAGTTGTTAACAATTGCATTTAAGGTAGAGTAAGACAATAAACTCAACATGAAAAAAAAGGCCATGAGAGCTTATTGGAAAACCTTATTCCAATGATATGTTCCCAATAGAGCTAACTCATGAAAAGGGGTTTCTCCCAAGACAAAGCCAAAAACAAGACAAACAATGTCACATAAGGGATCCATAGATCTGGGATTAGATATACCTTTGATAATGTGTAATATAATTATACTCGAGATTGACCTTATTATCCCAGATACATGGAACTATGAGCACAATGGAAGAAAAACACATAGAGATAAAAAAAAAAAAACCTTTTGGGTCAACATGGATGATACCTAAATGCCTCAATTTCTTGCATCATCCCTAAAAGGAAAACATGGGATGATGTAGGAGCTCATTCGGGTGCATGGACAATCCTAGACAACCAAAAACATTCTATAACTTAATGCTTTTTTTTTGTTTTGAATTTTTCTTGCAGACATAATTTATTGAAATTCTCAACTCCTTTAGCATACTAAAATTTGATGATGGATTATGAAAAAATAAATTGTTTAATTAATTCATTTTCAAATTGTTTTAAAATGATTTGAAAGATGTTAAATTTACAAAAAAGGAAAATCCCACACCCAAGCTTGTGAGTGGTCCTTTAATGTGCTCTATAATCCATTTGAAAATTTTGAGTTTGTATTATATTGCAAGATTGGAATGCAGGGTGTTGCAGAGAGTGGAGAGAGTGGGTTGAAGAGCGGGAAAGAAATTTTGAATTGCATATTGAAGGCACATTTTGGGAGAGGAAAACCCATGCCTAGGAAGGAGTAATGGATGTTTAGAAGCTTTTACTAGTAGAACAGAGGAAATCCCACACACAAGTTACCCAGGATCATTCAGATAGAAAAGAGATGCAAGGAAGTTTGGTGTTGCTAGATTGACATAGTTTGGAGAATATGGTAGATAATTTAATATATTATTGTTGCAAGCACTTTAAAATGAAATATAATTTCAGATTTAATATTGCATGTGTTCTCCATTTGCATTTTAAATTTTAGAAGGAAACTTGCTGCAACAATTGATAATCTTGTGGATTCTCAATTTTTGAGCTACACCATTTGGTATTAGAGCATGTCAAGGAAGAGGAAAATAATTCATCCCACACAAAAGATGTGGGAGAGAGAGAGAAACATGAGGAGAAGACAATACTATTGTTATGTATATTTTGAGAGGAATAACAACACTCCTGGATGTCATGGACGATGTTAGTGAAGATGATGAAGAATTTGTAGAATTTTCAGAAGTGGAAAGAGGAGATGCAGATGAAGAGAAATTCCTATAAGTACTATCCAATTTGGGTAATAAGCCAAGGATGGACCCATCAAGCTATAGTGGAAGCCTAAATTTAGAAGAACTCATTGATTGGATTGTGGATATGGAAAAATATTTCAACTTGGAGATAACCAAAGATAACATGAAGGTGAATTATGCTTACACAAGGTTGAAAGGAAGAGAAAGGGAAAGGATAAATAAGGTTGTGAGATAAAATGGTGGAAAAATTCTTATGAGTAGACTACAAAATTAATTTATTCAAGAAGTTGCAGAATCTAAAACAAAAATATGTAAGTGTCATGGAGTACACTAAGGAGTTTTACTAGCTAAATATTTGGGCTCGACCTTTTGAGGATAACGAAGAATAGATAGTAAGGTATATAAATGGTCTAAAAATATCAATCCAAGATGAGCCAATTTTATTCATGATAAGTAGAATAAAGGAGGCCTATAGATATGCACTCAAAATTAAAGAAAAATAACAAGGAGATAGTAAAATAATCTTGGAGGGAGAGGTAAATGTCTTAGAGGTACATGAAAACCAAACACAAGATGAGGAAAACCATCAAGGAATGTGAGACAAGTTGGTCACAAACGAACTATGGCACCAATGTGAGAGGAAGGGGATATTTATTTAGAGGAGGAGGTGAAAATTCAAGACCAAGGGGAGATTATGGAAGGGGGAGATAATTTTTAGGAGTTTTATTCAATTATGGAGAGACTAGTCATAGAGAATTTGAATTCCCTCAAGTGCAAAAAAAGGATAGGAAGAGCAATACTGAGAGAACATTTACTATAGAGGCTAAAGAAGAAAATGAAATAGAAGAACTATAGGATGGACAAGCTCTTATGCTAATAAGAGTGCTCTTAAATCCAAAAAAGTAGAAACAAGAACCCATATAGAGGAGGAATTCATTTATAACCTTTTTCAAAGAAAAAGGGAAGTGTTGCATTGTGATTCTGAATAGCGGTAGAACAAGCAATTTGGTGTCTCAAGAAATGGTAAAAAGGCTAAGTTTGGAGAAGACAAAGCATATTGACCCTTACAAGGTTATGTGGTTGCAAAAGGGCCATCAACTTTTAGTGAAAGAACAATTGGGTGAGTTTTCAAATTGGCAATTATATTGATGAGATTGTGTGTGATACAATACCTATAGATGCTTGTCCCATTAAATTGGGTAGGCCATGGTAGTATGATAAAAATCCATATATGATGGTGAAACAAATACTTACACAATAACCAAAGGTGCAAGAAAATATGTTATGACACTAGTAAAATAAAAATAGGAGGTGGCCATTGACACCAAAGTATGTGTAATAATTGAAAAATAATTTCTATAAGAGATACAAGTGGAAAAAATGTGCTATGCCTTTGTTTCTCATCCAGAATAAGTTGGGACTAAAAAATAAAATTAGAAAATACCTATAAAAATCAAGGAAATATTTCAAGAGTATAGTGACATCTTGATGAAAGACTTACCAGATGGATTACCACCTATGAGGAGTGTGATTCATTGCATGGATTTGATATCAATATCAAGCTTACCAAACAAGGTAGCCTACAGAATGAGCCTAAAGGAAATTGAGGAAATAAATAGACAAGTTCAAGATTGTTGGATAAAGGTTTAATAAGAGGAAGTTTATGTTCATGTGTTGTTCAAACAGTCCTAGACCAAAGAAAAATGGATAATGGCATATGTGAATAGATTCAATAGATATTAACAAGATCACCATCAAGTATAGGTTCCCATTGCCACAAATGGATGACTTAATGGTTTACTTGAGTGCAAAAAAATGTTTCACAAAGATTGATCTCAAAAGAGGGTACCATCATAGAAAGATAAGGTAAGGAGATTAATGGAAAACCACATTTTAAACAAAGGACGGGTTGTATGGGTGGTTTTTTATGCTATTTTTATGTAGGAGCATCCAGTGGTGTAAGGGAAATCTTGCATCACCCAAAAATATTTTCATTTCCTATTGGTAGTTTCTTATATGTTTTTGTAGTTTTGGATACCCTTTTCGTCATAATGTAATTCCCAACTTTCAATTTTGTTTTTCTGCCTTTTCTAGTCAACTACTATTTTTAGTAGGTATTGGAATTTAAAAGTATTTGGGGACAAAAAATTATATGGGAGGATTCAAAATGGGAAAATAAGAACATTGGTGAAAGAATCAGATCAAGAGCATTCTTGGTTTGAAAGATATTGCAGTTTCAGTCTTCCATAATTGCACATGAAAACCTTCCAGATCATATTTGAGGCATTAAATGGCCCTAAAATGGCCCTAAAACTTGCTGAAATCAGTGTAGTAGATTTCAAACATTTTCTTGACTTTGAGACCTTTCCAACGGTTCAAACGGTTTGAAAAACAGAGTCCCAAGACAAAAGTTATGGTTCCCAGAAGTTAGTGCACTTTCAAAAATGTGTTAACTTTCGAATAAGGTTTTAAAATTTGAGTTTCAATTTGTAATTTTTGGTGCCAAACTTCCAAATATTATAATTTGAATGTTTTTTATGCTTGAAAACTGAAATGGAGCTATTTATGGGTGGGGTTTTCTAATTTTTGTAGCTTTTTGGGAACAAGAGTGAAAAATGGGGAAAAGGGCAACTCTGTAATTGTTTCTAAGAGTATGTAATGCAAAACTTGAGGATTTGAGATCCTCTACATGTAAGATTTCCTATTTATGAATAAAATAATATTCTTTGTGTTGTGTGTGATTTTATGTGTCTTAGGTTAGCACCCTCATCAGGTGGTATCAGAGAAGGCTTTCTTGAGCATGTGGACAAATCATTGATCACAAGGCAGCTCACACTAGGACCATGGTTGTGGGTTCAAGATATTCAAGATACCTCCAAGAGTGATGCTTGGTAGGCATGGTGGTGCCAGAGGTGGCAGAAATGCTAGTGGAAGAGATCCATTGGCGGTTGAGGGTTTTAGAGCCCTCCAGAGACAACTTGATGCATTGCACGAATAGATGAGAAGAGGGTTAAACCCAAGAAGGAGAGAAGAAAGTGAGGATGCAAAAGAGGTGGAAGATTCAGATATAGAAAAGGAAGAAGAAGCAATTGATCAAGACCAAATGTGGCTGATAGGGGCCATTTCAAAGATTTGAAAAAGACCCAGAATAGAAGTTTCTAGTTATTTTGGAAGTCTGGACCTGGAAGAGTTGATCGATTGGATTAATGAGATAGAGGAGTATTTTGAGTATGAAGAAGTAGAGGACCTAGATTGGGTTAAGCTTTCAAAAATGAACCTCAAGTGCCATGCAAATATTTGGTGGAAAGAGGTCCAGTTGGAGAGAAATCAAAGAGGAAAAGGAAAGATCAGCAATTGGGATAGCATGGTGGAGAAATTGAAGAAGCAGTTCATACTAGTGCACTATGAGTTAGATCTGCTAAAGAAATTGCAAAGGTTGAAACAAGGAAATAGATTTGTGAAAGAATATATAGAATATTTTCACAAGATGATCATCAAAACGAGACATGTAGAGGCCAACAAGGAGAAGGTAGCCTGTTATCTTAATGGGTTACGACCAAGCATTCTAGTGGAACTAAGCCTAGTCAGAATGGCCACTATTGAGGATGTGTACCATTTCTCTCTAAAAGTTGAAGAGAAGTTGAACAAAAGATTTTAGAGCAAGCAAAGGGAATGAGGAGGTCAAAGTGGAAGGGGTAGTGGAAGATGTTATAGAAACTGAAATGAGGATGAGAAGAAAATTGGAGATGTAGGTATTGGCTAAGGCTAGAAGAGTGATAACTTATACCACCCTCATGATCAAAATAGTGGTGATCAAAGAGGTAGAGGACAAGGTAGATTTGGGAAAGGATTCAGAAGAGGTGGTTTCAGAGAAGCTTACTTCTAGTGTGGTGAAGAAGGGCATCAAGCCTATGAATGCCCACAACACCAAGGAAGGATAGATAGAAGGCCAAAAGGTCATGCAATGGTTGCACATGTAGATGAGGAGGCTCAATCCAAGCATTTAGATGATGCTAAAAGAGGAGAAGCCCTTGTGGTTAGAAGAGCCCTGGTGATGGAAGAGAAGGATCCATAATAGAGGAAGAATCTACTTCACACAAGGTGCAAAGGTGAAGCAAAATTTTGTGATGCCATTATTGATAGTGGGAGCACTGATAATTTGGCAGAAGAGATGGTTATTGTGACATAGATTTTTGGAACCTAGAATGCTTACTCTCTTCCTAGGGTTTTCCACCTACAAAGAGAAATTTGAGTTCCTAAAATATTTATGCACACTCAAATAAGGATGTATGCAATGTCATGTGATGTAAAAGAACTAAAATAAATGCAATTGACTAGTAAAATGATCTAAAATGAATGTTAAAGTGCAATTTAAGCTATTTTTGAAAACACACTGTGATATGAAAACAACTATGAAAGATGAAGAAATTGAAAGAAATATGCACAACATAAGGTATAGGGTCAAATATGAGTGCACCTGGATGTTGTGTGAGCTTCTTGGAGTGTCTGGAATGCTAATGAAATTTTCTGATTTTTCAGTGGGACTCATTCGCCAAGGGTGGTGAATCAGTCCTCCCTAAGATTTCTGGAAAATCAGGAGGCAACACTGCTACACCAGATTTCAAAATGTCTGAACATTAGGTTGTCGGGGTCATTTATGTAGAAAATGGACAAAAAACAACTCAAAATTCTTGAAAATATGATGAGTTGACTTCAAGAGCCTAGTTGACTTGAATTCCACTTTTCAACACCTTTAAACTTGTTAAATCTACAAAAAAAAGCTACAAATACACATGCACAAAGGGGAAAATTTTTGGGGGTTAGTGAATAGGGGTTTTCCTTTGTCAAACCCCAATTTGGTAATCAAACCCAATATAAATGAATAGCATGAAAGTATTACAAACTTACCAAATCCTTGAATATGGAAATGTGAAGTGATGTCAATGGCTGCTCCAAAGTGCTTGAAAATGCTTGAATTGATGATGCAAAATGATTGATTCCTTGAATGACTTAGGATATTGAATGCTTGAATGAAATGATTGTGTAGGATCTATAAAATGAGGTGAAAATCACTTATTTATACAAATCTTGTGCCTTACTATCCATTCATACCTCATCACAGGCCAACATGAAGTGAATTTGAGTAAAATCACAAAAGAAATTTTGAAATATTTTGAATTTGGGGCCAAAGGGGACTCATTCGCCACCCTTGGAAAATGAGTCTCATTTGGGACCCAAAACCAAGTGTTGGAAATAATGTTGTGTTTAATGTTGTTTGTCAGGATAGGACTGAAAAATACACTTAATATAAGCATATGAGGGCATAAACAGATAAAATAAAGCATGGGAAGGGTGTAAATAGTAAAAATATGCCTAGAAAAGCATGAAATCTTGTTACAAGACTTTACAACACTTCAAAATAGGACTTGTTAATGAGTAAAAAGTTTTTTTTAGGTTAATTGCAATAAATAGAGTCTAGAAGAATGTATAAATGTCTTACAACACTTCACAAGACACCGTTCTTTGAGTTTTAGCACAAAATAAGCATGTTGAAGCAAAGATACATCATACAATTAAAGAAATATAGTTCCAATAGTTTGAAACAAGACCTAAAATACCATGAAAATGACAAGGGTCTATTTTTCAATGGCACATTTAGCCCCGACTTTAGTGAGAGAAACTTGCTTCCTCACACTAAAGTAGCCATGAACATCAAGAAGAGGGTTCGAATAGACTTACATTAGCAAGATGGAATACAACAAACAAGGAGGATGATCATGCCCCCAGGATGAAGATCCCATGGCAAACTGAACTTAAGGACAAAGGAACACACAAGTGTTGAGAGAAATTGAGTGAAGCTTTGATCATCAATCCAACTAGTTGTGAAAAGAGATCTAGGCTGATTGTTTGAAAACGAGAAAATGTGTACTCACTCTGGGGCCATGGAACTAGTTGTCTGCAGGGTGAGAAAGCCCAAAAAGTAAGATACATACACTAGTTGGTATGCACTTACAAAAACACAAAAGTGGCTATGGGGAAAAGTCATGCTGCTAGATGGGCTTCCTGCTCAACCATGCCAAAGTTGTACCCATTCAATAACTTTAACAAGGCACCAAAAATCTAAAGAAAATCCAATTTTTGGTTTAAGTTTCATAAGACAAGAAAAATAGAATGGCACCATAGGCATGCAAGTTGTGTTATGCAAGGTGGCCAAAAAAATAAGACAGCTCCATAGGCATGCAAGTTGTGTTATGCAAGGTGGCCGAGTGGGAATGCAATATGTAAAAATGTTATGCTTAATATGTTCAAAGGAGTCTTGTTCAGTTCATGTAAGGTCAGTCACTTAGAGAACATTGTGTCTAATGTCTCCAAGAGAGGACCAATCAAAGAATAGTATATTCACAATTTTGGGGATGTCGTTCGTCACATCAAACCATAAAGAGGAATGCAATATGCTAAGAAAGATCACCCTTATGAAGGAAATCACACCCAATGTCATCCACAAAGTGACAAACACATCACATAAATGACAAGGCTTCACAAAGAATGCAAATGAAATAATGGTAATGTATGCCCCCCACTTTAAAGGAATTGCTACACATCGTTCTATGAGAAATTACTTGAAAGTAGAGAAGAGGAAGAAAGTAAGGCATGAGAGCTAACTTGGAAAGCTCTATGCCAAGTCATGTGTTTCGAAGTTAAGCTGCTTCATGTCAAGGAGGAAGGAAGAGCAAGGAAAGAAGGGAGTTTCCCCCCAGAAAAGAAAGCATACCAAACACATAAGCAATCTATGGATTTGGGGTCAGTATGTTTGTTTCTGCAATGTTTTTATGAAAGAGCTTGGAACTGTCATCATTCCCCAAAGTACATAGAACTGGAAGAATGACACAAAGAGAGCGAAAAAAAAGGGAAAAAAATTTCTGTTTTGAGTCAACATGGAAGAGACATTCCAGTCTCAATGCTTTTCATAATCCTCAAAAGGAAAACACAAGCGAAAAGACAAAAAAGAAAAGTGAAAAAGCCTTTGGGTCAACATGAAGGAGAAATTTTGGTCTCAATGCCTTGCATCATCCCCAAAAGGAAAACACAAGAAAATACAAAGAAAAAGGAAACAAAAAAGGGGTTTTCAGTTCAACATGGAAGAGACATAGGGCGTCTCAATGCTTTGTGTCATCCCCAAAAGGAAAACACAAACAAAAAGTGAAAAGAAAAAGACAAGGACCTTGTGGGTGAACATGGAAGAGACATATGGTGTCTCAATGCTTTCCGTCATCCCCAAAAGGAAAACACAAAACAAAAGTAAAAAGGGAAAGGCACGACAAATAGAAGAATAAAGATACACATAGAAGAAGTGTGCAAAGAGAAGGAAACATCAAACACACAATACCCACATAAAAAGAAAGAAGAAAAAGGTAAAAGATAAGATAGGAAAAGGAAAATCACTCATCGAACAAGTCATCTACCTCCCAATCATGTTCAGTGCAATGCAAAGGCAGTTGACTGCCCAAAGGAGGTATCGCAAGTTCCAAACTAGGGGTTCTACCAGGTTCTTCACTTGGTAAAGAGGATTTATCATTTAAACTCATTGTAGACGAAAATAAAGAGTTTAAATCATTGTGTATTTCTTCATCTATTTTAACAATTGTCCCATCATCCTCTTCATCATCAAGATTAATAATGACGAGAGGATGAAGGGTGATTTCTAAAGATGGATGTATCAAAAGTGTTGGTTGTTGAATATTCTCATTTTGTTGTGATGGTGGTATAGGACTATCATGTGGTTGCTCAAGAGAGGGAAGGTGATCATCTATTACTTTTCTCAAGGGCATAGGTTGATTTTCTTTATTGTCTATTAGGCAAGATTGATGAGCAAGGAGACGATGAGGATGCCTTCATTCCCTAGTACCATGGTTCCATTTAATTTAGTTTTACAATTATTGAGGTGTACGCATGGATTGAGTCAGTATAGGTTTTCCTACTTCTGAAGGGGGAAGAATAGAGAAAACCAAAGAAGATGGATCAACCACTTTCTCTTTTGCTTTATACACTTGTTTTGTTCGAGGGGCTGAAGAGGGTTTGTGTCAAGTTCCCTTTGATGTTTGAATGATGGTGGGGAAGGGTCTAGAGGGATTTTTTCTGAAGTTGTGTTGGTTTGTTTAATGTCCTACTCAAGTGTAATCATGGTTTCATCTAGGATAAGAGGAGTGGAAGTGGACAGAGATGTATTATGAAGAGATAATCTAGCGATCTTTTTAGCTTTAAACTTTTGATAAGTGATGTAAAAGAAGTCCTTTTGAGGGGTGATAGGTTCGATGGGTGTAGGCCAAAAGGCTTCTAATGAAAAGTTACCTTTGGAAGATAAAGGATTAAATCCACTATGGTGTATAGTGATTACCTCATTTCCATGCGGAAACTTTAAGCACTTGTGAATGACTGATGGGACCACTTTCATGTAGTGAAGCCAAGGAAGGCCTAGCCACAAATGACATTGGTCGAATTGTGGAATAATAGAAAACTTTACCTCCAAAGTCTTAGGTCCTATGTATAAAGGCAGTATGATCGATCCAATCATAGGGCATGCAAAACCATTATGTGTTTTGATCCATGCAGTTGGTGGATTATAGTTATCTTGATATAGATCATGTAATACTAGAAGTTATTTTGTGATCACATTCTTGCCACAAGTAGGATCTATTACTATCCCATTAGTAGGTTTATCATGGATTTTTTCAGCTATGTAGAGAGGATCATGAAGAATCTTTTGTAGTATGTGATTAGCAGAAAAAGTTAAATCAAGAGATTGAGTGGTTTGGCCCTTGTGAGGGATAACGTCTATCGTAGTGACAAGTTTATCCAGAGGACTAGCTTGGGGAACAGGAGCAGATGTATTAGGTTGTTCATTGTGTGTATCAACAGTCATCACGTCGGACTTGGAAGGTTCACTAGCCTTGATGAATGAGGTAGTATTCTTAGGCAAAGGATTGGTGAAAATATGGAGATTTTTTTTAGGGGGTGCAACAGACTTATTGCGTTGATCATTAACACCCATAATGGTCAATTCCCCTGAATCAATGAGGTCTTGAACTAGATGTTTAAGATGCTTGCAATGTTCAATGTCATGGCCATTTTGATGATGAAAATGACAATAAGTGTTAGGATTGGAGGTAGGAGGTAGGGGTTGATTAGGATCAAGTGGTCAAATAGGTGGTAAGGTAATCATGTGTTTTTGGATAATTTGGTTAATTGTCTGGTGGAGGGTATCAGGTAAAGGGGTGAAATGTCTATTTGGATCACCATAATGATAAGGCATGACTATTTTAGAGGTGGCCATTGAATTTTGAACTTGTGAAGTTGGTTGTGGTTGGGGTGAAGTAGGTGAACTAAATTTTAAGAAGCCTCAGTTAAGTTTGCAGAAATTTTGTGTGTTGTTTTGGTGTTGATTGTTATTTTCAGTTTTGTCAATTTGGCTAGAAGTGGATTTTGACTCACGACTTGAAACCAAATTTTGATACTCACATAAGGTTGTACACAAATGCATGAATGAAGGTAAATTCATCAACGTAAGCTTATCTTGAAGGTTATTTTGCAAATTATCAATAAACATCTTCTGTAGATGTGCATCAAGAATTTCAACATCAACTTGAGCATATAAGGATTGGTAATGAGAGATGAAATCGATTACTTTTTCGTCAGTTTTTTGTGTACATAGCATAAGGTCAGCCATTGTCTTTTTAGGTGTCATGTGCACTTGAAAGTGATTAATGAAAGCTTTCGCCAATTCATTAAATGAATGGATGGAATGGTTAGGTAAGTTGGAAAACCATTCTAAGCCAATATCCTTCAAGGTCCTTGGAAAGAGTTTTGCTAATAGTTCATCATCAAGTACAAAATCCAAACACAAAGTAGTAAAAGCATTGACATGGTTGATAGGATCTCCTTTTCCTCCATTTTTCTCAAACCTTGGCATTTCTATCCCTTGTGGCATTGGGGTACGCAATATTTCTAATGATAAGGGGCTGCTACAAACAAGATATGTGGTTGGAGTAGCTTGAGGTTGAATAATGGTGCCAAGTTGGTGTTGCATGCATGAAATAGTGTTAAGGATTTGTGTCATAAAGGGATCAAGATAATGGGGTTGAGATGGAAGGGAAAATGGTGATGGAGTGTAGGTGATGTTAGGGGAAGTGGAAGGAATCGTAAGGGGTGTGAAAGTGGTGGAAGGAGGTTGCGATGCCACAAATGAAGTAGGAATGTTAGTGGAAATTGGGAATGAAATAGCAACATAATTGGATTGATGTAAAGTTGTATGGACTAGTGGATTGGTATAATTTGGTATGGAAGCTTTGATTGAAGGAGGAGGAACTTGAGATGCTCCTTGGGTGACATGAATGTTTGTTGATGGAGTATTAGAAGAGGCATGGTTATTGTAAATCTTGGCTATTTTTTTAAGCACTTGCAAGCCATTATCACTTTCAATTAAGTGATGAAGGGTCTCAATAGTAGGTATAGCAATGGTGAAGATGTTTTCAAGTGAAAAATCTTGTTGTAAATGTGAAAAGTCCTCATGAATGTTAATAACCTTTTCTTGCAAGCTCGGGATTTGTTTTGATTGTCAACATGCATAGTATGGAAAGGGGAAGAAATGGAAGTGGTATTGCCAAGGCCTAATGCACCATTTTCCATACCAGGAGTAGGAGCTCATGAGATCCCAAGGTACACAATGAAAGTGCTATCATGGGATGCCATAAGTCTAGAACTTCTCACTAAATTATTATCAACAGGGCACCAAACACTCATGCAAGTACCACAAGGAAGGGTAAATGGAAATAGAAGCTAATCTAAGAATGTAAAATTCCAATAACAAAAAATATGCTAACTATAATAGGGGTGAGAATACATAAATAAAAAATGCAGGAAAATGCTAGAAACAATGCAAAATTAATGTCTAAAATATGCAGAGGGACTGATTTGCCCTAGGTGGTGAATGAGTCCCAGGACACAATTTTTTTGTGTTTTTTAGAATTTTAGGGATGATTTTAAATGCTTTTTACAATGCAAATATAGACATAGAATGCAGAGTTTCAATTTTTTCAATGATATTGAGTGCAAGAATGAAAACTAAATGAATTTTTCACTAATGCAAAATAAAACGTCCTAGAATGCAATAAGAAATCAATGTCCTAATTGAATGTCAATGCAAATGAAAACTAGGATGCAAGATCAGCATGTAATCAAAACTTCAAAAATGTTCAAAAGTTGTGTTCACCAAAATGTGACATAGATTTTGGGAACCTACAATTCTTTCTCTCTTCCTAGGGTTTTCCACCTAGAAAGAGAGAGATTTGGGTTCCTAAAATATTTATGCACATTCAAATAAGGATGTATGCAATGTGATGTGATGTAATAAAACTAAAGCAAATGCAATTGACTGATAAAATGATCTAAAATGAATTTTAAAGTACAATTTAAGCTATGTTTGAAGACACGCTATGATATGCAAACAACTATGAAAGATGAAGAAATTGAAAGAAATATGCAGAACAAAAGTTACAGAGTCAAATCTGAGTGCACCTAGATGTTGTGTGATATTTTTGGAGTGTCTGGAATGTTGATGATTTTTTTTGATTTTTCACAGTGAGACTCATTCGCCAAGGGTGGTGAATCAACCCTCCTATTGTTGAAAAAGTGTCGGGAACTGATCTTTGACAACCAAGAGTTGATTTTTGACAAAATGAAGATTTTTAAAATTTCAAGTGGGACTCATTTTCCAAGGGTGACGAATCAGTCCTCTCTGAGATTTCTGGAAAATCAGGAGGCAACACTTCTACACCAGATCTAGCAATGTCTGAATGTTTGGTTGTTGGGGTCAATTTTGTAGAAAATGGACATAAAACACTTCAAAATGCTTGAAAAGATGATGAGTTGACTTGAATTCCACTTTTCAACACCTTTAAACCTATTAAATCCAAAAAGAAAGCTACAAATACACCTGCACAAAGGGGAAAAATGTTGGGGGGTTAGTGAATAGGGTTTTCCATGTTCAAACCCCACTTTGGTAATCAAACCCAATAGAAATGAATTAAATGCAAAAGGAAATGATAAATGAATAGCATGAAAGTATTACAAACTTACCAAATCATTGAATATGCAAATTTGAAGTGATTTCAATGGTTGCTTGAAAGTGCTTGAATTGATGATGCAAAATGCTTAATTGCTTGAATGACTTAGGAGATTGATTGCTTGGATGACTTAGGAGATTGAATACTTGAATGAATGGATTGTGTAGGAGTTGTAGAGTGAGGTGAAAATAACCTACTTATACAAATATTGTGCCTTACTATCCATTCATACCTCATCACAGGCCGACATTTAGTGAATTTGAGTAAAATCCCCAAAAGAAATTTTGAAATATTTTGAATTTGGGGCCAAGGGGGAATCATTTTCTACCCTTGGTGAATGAGTTCCACCTAGGACCCAAAATGAAGTGTCAGAAATAATGTTGTGTTTAATGTTGTTTGTCAAGATAGGACCCAAAAATATACTTAATATAAGCATATGAGGGCATAAAGAGATAAAATAAAGCATGAGAATGGTGCAAATAGTGAAAATATGCCTAGAAAAGCGTGAAATCTTGTTACAAGACTTTACAACACTTCAAAATAGGACTTTTTAATGAGTGAAAGGTATTTTTTAGGTGAATTACATTAAATACAATCTAGAAGAATGTAGAAATGTCTTACAACACTTCACAACACCTTCACAAGACATTGTTCTTTGAGTTTTAGCACCAAAATAAGCATGTTGAAGCCAAGATACATCATAAAATTAAAGCAACATAGTTCCAACACTATGAAACAAGACCTAAAAGACCATGAAAATGATAAGGGTCCATTTTTCGATGGCATAGTTATGAAGTTGAAGCTAAAGAGGGAAAGGAACCCACATCTGTATCAAATTTCTTGTTTGTAGAAGGACCACAAGTTCTAGTCAATGAGCAGTGCCTGGTGAAGTTAAGATTGTAAGTTATCATGATGAGGTACTCTTTGATGTCATCACTATGGATGCATGTTACGTGTTGTTGGGGAGGTTGTGGTAGTTCGACATATGAGCTATACTTGATGGGCATGCAAACACTTATTCCCTAATGAAGGATGGAGTCTGCCATAAGTTGAAACCCATGAAGGAGGCTGAAGAAAAGGTATGCATTAGTGCTAGAGTTTGTTATGTTGATGGAAGGAAATTTTTAGAAGGCATGAAGCATGAGCATATGTGTTATGCATTGATTCCTAGAATGGTTAAGGAAGATAGTGAGAAGGTGCTAGAAGAAGTTTCTGGATTATTGGACGAGTTTCAGAATATTATTTCTGATAATGTACATGAAGGTTTAGCACTAGTGAGGAAGATCAGACATCAGATTCAATTGATCCCTAGAGCAAGCTTTCCAAATAAGGTAGCTCATAGAATGACTCCTCCAAAAAATGAGGAGTTGAATAGACAAGTTTAGGAGTTGTTGAGAAAGGGTTTGATTCAAGAGAGTCTAAGTCCATTTGTAGTACATGTATTACTAGTACCAAAGAAGGATGGGGAGTGGAGGATGTGTATTTCCCATGCCAAGGGTGGATGACCTAATGGACTGTTTGAGTGGAGCCTAGTACTTCACAAAGATTAATTTGAAAAGTGGATATCACTAGATTCAGATTCATGAGGGAGATGAATGGAAGACCGCCATCAAGACAAAAGAGGGCCTGTACAAGTGGTTAGTCATGCCCTTTGGGCTAACCAATGCACTGAGCACTTTCATGCAGTTCATGAATGAACTACTGAAAGAGTTTATGGGGAGTTTTATTATTGTGTATTTAGATGATATTTTGATATTCAGTAAGCCATTGGATGAGTATTTAATGCATATTCATAGAATCTTTGAGAAGTGGAGAGAAGAGAAAATGTTGATTAATCTAAAGAAGTGTAGTTTTGTCAAGGAGTTAGTGTACTTGGGGTTTGTTGTCTCAGTGGAAGGTCTCAAGATGGACCCAGAGAGGGTGGAGGCTATTCTGGAATGACCTAACCCAAGAATTGCTACCGAGGTGAGGTCTTTCCATGGTTTGGCTAGATTTTTAGCCGATAGGCTTTTTTATGTGGGGGAACCCCACCGGCATTTCCCCCAGTCTAACGCCGGAGGGAACCCCACGAACATTACAGTGGCATTTTTTCCATCTACCGCTCTGCTAAAAGGATTGACAACACCACTAATAATTGGTACGGGGAACCGCACAAATTTCCTATCTTCATCTTTGAACGTGTAGTGGCAAAATTTTAAAGGCGAATTGTTTAATTCTGCTCATCCCGTTTATCACGTTTTCCAAGTTGGGGGAACTTCCGAGATTGATGAACATTCTCCAACGAAGGTGGTTTTGTTTCTATTCCGCTCCTTTCAAGCACGCAAGACCCTGGTTTAAGGGGTTTTACATGGTAGTGATAGCTAGGTGGCCATATGCGTATGGGGGATTTAAGAGCCATATTTCTACAAATACTTTTACTTAGCAGTGGCGCCACAACCAAGTCATCACATAATTTTACCTGTGAAATATTGGCAGGAAATGAATAGAATGGAATTGAAAGATATTTTATACAATGAACTACCAGCATTAAATATTCATTGGATGCATCTCATCCCTATCACCATCAGGTATGGCTCTCGAATTGAAAGATATTTTATATGAACTACCAGCATTAAATATTCATTGGACGCATCTCATCCCTGTCACCATCAGGTATGGCTCCCAGTGCGGCCGCACCGTTTAACATCATTTCTTGGTGTCTTCGTGCTTGCCTTGCCATTTAATAGGCCACCAAAACTCACTCCATCCAATAAATGTGAAGCAACCTGGAGCAACCTTAAATGGCTCTCAGCTGGATGAGATTTGGCTGTGTTTTAAAACTCTCAGTGGTGAAGAAGTAGGCGGAACCAGAGCATTGGCGAAGAAATAAACTTGAGGTGATTCACTTGCTACCTTTTCAATGAATCTGTTGGTTTTTTAGTTGTGTTTTACTCCATTGTAATGCGTATCTAGTGCAATAAGTAAGCCTTTGATGTCTCAGAAAGATTTACATACTCTACAATTTATAGTGGGCTGTAGTAGCTATTATTTAAAATCTGAAAATTTACCCATTTTCGCCTTGCCACTTGAATTAGCTTTATTCCCTTCATCACCATCATAACCTCCTGCTACCATGAAAGTATTCTTGAAAGTTTCCTCATAGGAATGATGGTCCTGTCCTTTTTAACTCCCTTTCCATGCCTTGCCTCTACAAAATGGGCATACACAATATTGTATTTATTCATGAACTCCGCCATGTAAAGCCCCAGAGCCTCTAGATTTGTGTTATAGGCGTCTAAATAGTCTGAGTAGGGAGAAAGCCTCATTCCCATGCATTCTGCTCCTACTTCATCTACCACTACTTCCACGACTTCAAGAGCAAATCTGCAACGATTCTCCAAATTTCCGCCATAGAGATCCATCCTATCATTTATAGTGTCTTTCATGAACTGGGCCATTTGAATTTACGGCCTCATCTTAGTATAGAACACGTCAGCCCATCCCACTTTAAGACATCACCTTTTACGTCTAGGCAGGGCAGTTTCAGATAGATGCATCAGGTGTTGAGAGGAAGGACAAGTAGTCAAAGGTGCACAGGGAGCCTATCTCCTCCTTTTGTTAGTTGTTGGTTTCTTCTGACTCTTTTCTATGCAATGCGCACTAATTATCTTTTATTCTTCTTTGAAGCCTGCAAAAGCGGGATTCAAATTTCCTGTGATTGCACCATTTATTCATATATGTGGTAAGCCACATGTCGTAGATCTCCAGATTGTTTCCTTGCTATGGATTAGCTAGGATTTGCGGCACATCATTAGGCTATAAATGGAATACGAAATCTGGAGAGAATCTACGCAAGAGATAAAATATGCATTTTTCTATTTATGATTTCTACCAGCCCTTGTTTCAGTAATGGACAATGATAATACAATTTCTTCCTTTGCTATTTGATGGAAGCAGCAGGTATAACAACTTTTTGAATTTTTCTCGTTGGAATAAATGTTTATAAATTATGAAATGCTGGGAATCAATTTTTTATTTAGTGGATTCGTCGTTTTCTTGCTCTGGATCTACGTAAAACACAATGGTGTGGTGTTTTATTCTTGCATCATCCATATCGCGTTTTTGATTTTGTAGATTAGGCTTCGGAGAAATTTTAAAAAATTTCATATCAAAGGGTTTTTATCGAGGTCTGAAGAGTGCCCACTCTGAGATATATTGAAATATGTTTAGCTTGAATTTTCTGACAAATAAACAACCTCAGTAGGAATTATTGGGCACTCTATTCTAGGTAACTGTTAATTGGGGAGGGCAAACCCTACTTCTGGATATGCAGAGCAGCAGAGGTGAGACTATTATACCGATTTTTATTACTTGGCGAGATCTTTCTGCTTTGCATTTTGTTTTAAGGCTATTGGTTTGTATTAACCACTGAATAATTATTGAGGAAGAATTTATTCTGGTAAGTTTTTGCATTTTTCGCAGTCTGGTGTCTGTGTGCATTTTACACGCTTTACTTACAGTATAAGGTCCTAAAAAATAAGTTCCATACAAAAAATTTGTTTTATTTCTGGTTGAGACTCAAATTCAAATTATTTGGTTTTGAGTTTGGAATTTAAGATGAAAAATATCAGATAGTCTACCCAATCAGTTGCCAATCTCTCTTTAGTAGTTAAAATCGATCACCACTAGTAGTGAATCAAACAACTAACTTTTTTATTTTCTTTTTCAATTTTTTAAAATGCATGACATTATTTTAAATTTATGAAGCTCATCTATATTTTCAGTTTTAGGGCTTATATTTGATGGCCGTGTGACCGTATTTAGAGATTTTTGTTGTAAAATGCAATCAAAATTTTAAGAAGATTGTATCAAATGAAAGGAGAGATTTTGGATAGAATTGTAATGATATATATATTTGATTTGTATATAATTTTACTTACACTAAGGTATATAATAATGTTTTAAAGGCACCTTTGAATAGATAACCGTCATTTAAAAAATTGTTGACAGGCAAGGTGACAAGGTGGACCATCAAATTTAAGCTCAAGGTTCAATGTTAATCGAAATAAAATGATTAAATTTATATACACATGCATAGTATAGCTGGTCAAGTTATTTTAGTTAACAAAGTCAATCCTCCTACCATCTGTCCAAACGCCATAGTCCCGTTGGAATAAATATAAAAGAGGTAATGGTTAGGAAATACATGTTTCTATTTAATAGGTTGATGTGATTGAGTAAGTTCCAAGGAAATACGCATTTCTATTTAATAGGCTGATGTGATCAAGTTAACTGTTTTAAAAAAAAATGGGTGAAACTAAACGTTAATTATGATAAGTATAACATATATTACACAGATAAATCCCAAATCCCAATTGCTACTGCAAGGCCTTACCTCATGGTTTGCTTATATTTTTAGGAGAATAGTTGTTCTTGCAAATTTAATATAGAAGATTTAAAAAGTTTGGATTGAAATGATATCTTCACTATTTAATTAACAATTTTAGGTTTTCTTCCTTCGCCCTTTAAATGTTTTTTTCAACATATATCCAAAAAAAAATACATATATTTATTATTAATTTACTTTTGATATTTTTAAAAATTTGAATAATAGTAGAAATTGATATCAAATTTAAGAAACATGTTTTGTCTTTATCATTATTTCATTTTGTTAATGAACATTTTCATTCTACTGTTGTACATAGTCATTTTTTGGTTTAATTTCACACTAAATCTTATGACTATGAAGATACTACTTTGATTATTTATTCCTAAATATTCATATATTATGAAGTCAAGTCCTCATAAGACTCATATAACCTCACAGCCATCTAATGATTAATCGCATTCTAAAGTGAATTAAGAATAGATTTGAATTTCTATTCAACAACCATATTATGTTTAATTTAATCTAAATTGTTTTATTACATCCATACAGTATTTACAAATTTAATTATATTTATTAACTAGAATGTATATTTTTTAATAATTACAAAATAATATTAAATTAATTTACTATATAGTATTTAATACAATTTAAATAATTTATTATATTAATTAATAATTTAAAAGTCTTACACTTTCACTCTGTAGTTGTATGAATACTGTTAAATTTTTTATTTCATTTAAAAATAGTCCATCAAAACAAAAATTCATAGAGCCTCTTAGACTTATTTAAAAATTTAATAGCAAATTTTAAAAATTAGTAAAAATTAAAAACCAAAAACTGTTAGAAAATTTTTAGTTTTTTCATCTTTCATAATAATTTATTATAATTACAAAATAATATTATATTAATTTATTATATAATATAAACTAAATTTACACTTTCACTCTCTAGTTGTATGAATACTTATGCGCTTGTCAATGAGAACTATTTTTAATATTAGTATTGCTCTTTTGAATTATAGTTTCAGGATATGGCTAATGCACAAGCACTTGAAGATGCTATTACTATTTCAAGGAGTGGTTCTATGTCCAATACACCCTCACCACAAACCCATGAGCTACCTCTATCAGTAACTGACTCAACATAAGTGGATTGGTTGGGTTTTCCTCAGCACAATGTTGATGCTTTTTCAAACAATGTCTTGACAAGTTGCTATGAAATTTTTGAAGAAGTTATGCAAAGAAGTCAAGATGTATGCGATGTGGAGGATCATGAAGTTGAATTGGTACAAGAAGTTGTTCAAAAATTTCATGCGATGTATGAAGCTCTTGAGCTATATTATGGTTTTCTGTGTGAATTAAAGTACTGCCAATATTATGGAGTGGCCAATGCATTTGAACTAAAGCATGAATTCCAAGCTTTATTGAGTGATATATGGTCTAAGAAGTTCAACTAAATTCTTGAAAGTTAGTTACTTTTTCAATATGTTTATCAAGATTACTAGTATGATACAAATTAGATGTTTTTGTGAAACTAAATGAAGATGCCAAAATAGTTATATATAGAGCGAAATGGATTTAGTGGTTGATCTTATATTTGGAACCTTAGTTATATATTATGTTTACATTGTAATGTCATTGTACATAGTGATCTTTATTGTTCTAATTTTAATGAATAGAACTTATTGTAATACTTGTGTCCCCTTATTTTGAATATTATCTTGAACTATAACCTTAAGTCTAACAAATATATATTGCAACGCTACTCAAAATGATGATATATTTGATCATCATTCTAAATATTCACTCTTCCAACATTTCACTACGTGAAGTATCATAGTCATATGTATGCTTCTTTCAAACCCTTTGATATATTCAATGTTGAATATAGTTGTTATATATTAAGTTTACATTGTAGCACCATTGTGCATATTGGTCTTCATAGCACTAATTTTACTAAATAGATCTTATAGTACATATTGAGGAAAAATATTGCTCCTCACTTTTTTTCTCTTTTTTGAAAATGGTGTACTCCGACACTTGTGTATTCTTATTCTCGACAATATGTTGAGGTATATGTTTTCTGAAACAAGAACATCTGTCAATTGTATGCAAACACTATCTTACACATAATATAATTTTGCAGGGTTAGTGAAATTCCATAGACCATGGCTACAATATTAACCACAAATGCAATTAAACGTATCCACGATGGGAATGAAGGGTTCAAACCTAATGTGCAAATTTTGTCTATTTCAAACTTCGGACATGGCCATGAACGTAACAACTGGTACAAGGTAGAAATATCTGATGGGGCTTACAAACAAAAAGCATCTTTACCTCAGAAATACAATCATTACATAGCCTCTAGTGAAATTACAGTTGGATCAATAATACGAATGACAAGATATAATTGCCCCAGACCGAGTGGGTCTCGATGAGTAAAGGAATTCAAAATTTCCTAAAAAAAAATCATTATTAACTTCTTAGCTCCTTCCTTATATTACCAATTCTTACTCTTGTGTTCCAAATGTATAGGTGGATTTTCATTATGAACCTTGAGATTATTTCTACAAACAAAGATATAATTGATCATCCTACTTCACTTTTTATGGAACCAAAGCACCATATAGAATAGGCAATGGAAAATTCCTCAAATCCACATGCGGAGCCTAAGACAATTAGCGTTGCTAGAGTATCAACTCCTACGAGAAGATTATTTGGCGTAAATCCTTCTAGGAGTAGAATGGAAGCACTAGTGACAATTACACGTATTAAAAATTTGAATCCTTTTCAACCAAGATGGACTATTAAAGGTTGTGTGACTGCCAAAAAGGATATCCGCAAGTGCAATACCCAAAAAGGTACTGGTCAACTGTTTACCTTTGACATCATTGATAGAGAAGGGACTGAAACACGTATGACTTGGTTCAATGAAATTGTTGTTCTTCATTATCAAAATATTAATATTGGAAAAACCTATACATTATCTAGTGGTGTAGTAAAGGCTGCTAATAAGTCTTACAACAGGTTAAATAGTGGGCTAGAAATTTCCTTGTCGATAGAGTCAAAGGTCACTCTTTGTGAAGATGACCATTCTATTCCAAAACACCTATTCTCATTTACACCTATCAATGAATTTGCAAAGAAGAGTAGCAACTCAACTGTTGATGTTATTGGAGTTGTCACTTGTCTTAGCCCAAGCTCCACAATTAGGAGAAGAGATGGGACAGAGGTCCTAAGGCACACAATATCCTTGTTGGGCATGTCTGGGGAAACTATAGATATCACTCTATGGGGCATGATAGCAGAGAAGGAAGGTGGTCATCTTCAAGAAAAGTATCACATACAAGAAACAACTATTCTCGCTATTAAAAATGGACGATTTTGCGAGTACAATGGAATGATGTTGAGCACATCAAACAATACAAATTTATTTATAGACCTTGACATACAAGAGATAGAACAACTACAAACTTGGTTCAAACAAAGTGAGGCTAATATTCTATCACCTTCAACAAAGTTTAGCAACCCATCTATGCCTAACACTACAATAACAATTAGGTATGTTCGAGAACAAATCCTGCATAAAGTTCATCATCTCCAATGTACAATAAATGCAACATTGTTGTTCATCAAATCTGAATCATTTTGCTATCCAACATGCCCTAATGAATTGGGGGAAAATAGTGCAAGAAAAGATTGGTGCAGACTGAAGATGAAAAGTGGTTTTTCTCAAAGTGCAACATAGCATGTACCTCTTGTAATTATAGGTACATACTACAAATAAAGTTATAGGACCACAATGATATGCTATGGGCAGTTGCATTCAATGAAGCAGCAATAGAACTCATGGGAATGTCTACAGAAAAGCTATACTCTCTACAGTTTGAGGATGGCATGGAAAGGGATACTCAATAGGTAATTAGAGATGTTTTGAACAAAAAATACTTGTTCACTTTGACATGTAGAAATGAAAAATACAATAATGAAGAACGCTTGAAGGCAACTATCACAAAGGTTGAGCAAGTTGACTTCACTGCAGAGAGCAACATCTTACTTTCCAAGATCAAAGAAATATGTAGTGACTCTTATAAAATTATAATTGATCTAAGCTTCTAAGTTTACATTTTCCAACAGATGTCATGTATATGACTCTTATAAAATTAAAGTTGATGGTTTTGTTCAATCAAAAAGATGTATTCAAATCTCCAACCACATGTGTCATGTCTACCTATAAATAGAAATATGTAAGTTACTAAGTTTACATTTCCCAACCCATGTCATGTATATAACTCTTATAAAATTATATTTCTACTCCCTTCAATATTGTGTGTTTCAATTATAACTATAATAGTAATATCTCAATAAAACAAATGTAACAATGTGTATTTGTTTGCTTATGTCTATATATATGTGGAATCTACTTCTTCTACCATTGCAAGACTCACTTATTTTGACATGATGTAATCTACAACTATCTTACAACTACACTTTAATATCTATATTAGTTCTAAAAATTATGACTTGAATATGCCATATTTTTATTTTATATTTTTTGTTTTGGCATATATATATGAATTTTAAGCATTCTCCTTTCAGCATTGTAAGCTTTAGATATGTTGTGTTCATCCCACGTATAGTTGTTTGAGTGTGTTTATGCTTCTCTTATTACTAATTCATCCTTGCATTGCCACTGTACAGATGGCGGATCCCTCCCCTGAAACAAGTCAAGCTAGCTTGCAACAAGTAGAGATTAGAAGACAACAAACCCAGAAAATAAATCAAGATTACTATGCTAGGAATAAAGAAGCAATTGCCACCCGAAGACAGATAAAAATTTTGCACCCCATCAAACAAAAGCACAAAGGCTATGAGATCATCAAAGAAACTGTGATTACTATGCTCATCATAGAGAGGAAATAACTACAAAGAAACACATGAAACGTTTAGAGAAACAAACATGGCAAGCTCAACATATGAAAATATAACAAGACATAGAAGATCAAACATCATTCAACACAACTAATAGCCTCATAAAAATAATGAAAATATTCTGACAAAAGATAGGTGCACTTTCCAATAGGAAAACATGCATTATATGCAAGGAAAACTACCCAGGCCTGCTTCTTCATTCATTCGACCCTAATGCTACTTGAAAAAGATGTTTCAATGAGAGAGGTATACATTGATTCTCTTCACTCAACAACATGGACCCAGGAGAACAACCTGATGTGTTGAGAAGACTGACCCAAGTGGAGGAAATGCTCATTGCTAGAATTAAGCCAGTACTACAAGTAACCCATGCTCCTGGAGGGTAGTATAAATATAGTGGTCACACAATTAGCTTCCCACAAGATATCAAAAACATTGCCAAAGTTCTCCCTCGAAGGATACAAGACTTGGATGTGCTTATAGTTCGAAGACTTCATATAGAAGGCCATTTCTATGATTGTTATGTGAGTCGAATTCACATCAGAGATGCATTGCAATACAAAGTGAAATATGACCCATACTATAATGATGTTTCCATAAGTGTTGATGGTTTGGCTCAAATTCCTAAAGTTAGCATGGATATTTCAAGCATGTTGCACACCATTGAAACTAGAGAATGTTTAGGGGTGCCAAATAATGGGAACACCATTGATGAAGATGAAATTGAGGATAGCATAGTACACACATCATCATTCATGGCTAAGTTTCCAAATAGACGTCGTGAGCTAGAATTTATTAAGCAAGCACTAGAGCTTGAGGACAACACAAATAGCACTATAGATTGGCCTGAAATGTACTCATCACCAATAAATGAATACAATACCGAAGGATTGCTTGATATGGCATTTCCAACCCTCTTCCCCAATGGGGTTGCACTACAAATGCAACCATAGATTAGGGAAGTCTGAATGCATGAGTATGTACTACACTTGATAAGGTTCCATGACCAGAGGTTTGGCAGGCATCCAAGGTTTTGATATTTTATGTTCAATCTTATGTTGCGACACTGTAGCCAAGGGCTTGCAACAATTTTCATTAAAAAAAATGCAGAAGAAAACACCCTGACAACTATTCAAAGCCTTCGTGTACACTTGAAAATCCTCCCTGACACACAATTAGCTAAAGAACTCATGCACTTTGGCTCTTCAATGCGAGGCACAAGACCATATTGGAACAAGTGTCATTATGAGCTAACAAATATGATCAACTAAATAGGGTCTCCCACTCTATTTTTCACATTGAGTGCAGCAGACACAAAGTGGCCGAACCTACAATGATTGCTTTCAAATGACACAATAGTGGAAATGCAAACAAATAAACAATGTTTGGACAATGTAATCAATAACCCCCACACCGCATCATTATATCTCCACCAACGATTTACAGTCTTCTGTGAAGAGGTCATCCAAAAGCTTCTTGTTGTAAAAGATTATTGCTATAGATATGAATGGCAGCATCGAGGAACTGCACATATGCATGGATTCCTTTGGCTCTAAAACGCACTAGACATGGATAAACTTGATTGGGAGAACAACATAGAAGTTGAACAGGCAAGGAAATTCTTCGACAGGTATGTAAGTGCTTGGAATCCTCATCCTGCTTCACATAGAAACAACCCAGTATATCATCCCCAACACAATTACCCATGCTTGCTAAACACAGCTTAGATATTAGCTATAGATCCCTCTCATGACTATGAGGAGCTAATCACCATGTCCAGAGGCACAAAAAATGCAAAGAGGGGACATGCTTATAGAAAAAGGGGAAACAACTACAGTGTCGATACAAAGCTCCATGGAAAGAACAAGTTGTATCTACCTTAACATATGATGATAATGGGAAAAAAAAATATGGACCTGCAAGGAATGATGATAGGCTAAACATACACAATCCAAAAATGCTTTTGATATGGAGAGCCAACATAGATTGCCAACCAGTTATCTCACGAGCACTTGTATTAAAATACATAGCCAAGTATGCATCAAAAGCAGAGAGAACATCTTAGTCTTGTATTGATATGTTATCAAGAATATCTGCATGCCAGAGAACAAATGACCTAGCTATCATAGCATTTCAAAAATTCATGACAGAGCTTGTTGTATAGCGTGATATAGGAGCACAAGAAACATGTCATATGCTTCAAAAATTGCCGCTTGTTGTTTGTAATCGACCATTCACATCTTTGAATGTTGGCCAAAAAATGTTCCAAAGAATAACAAGACAACTAGATGAAATACACCTCCATTCGAGCTACCTGCATTGCTACATTAATTGGCCTCAAGAAATGGAAACAATAACACTACTTGAATCTGCAAGATCTTTCTCCTATTCTGCAAGGCACAAAGGTTGCAAATGTAAAGAGAGAGGTAAAAGCGATAGTTAATGTTTTCCCAAAGTTCTATACCATCCCAAATGAGGACTTAGACAACTTTGAAACTTTTTGCTGGAGCAGGCTACTATTATACAAACATTTTCGAAGCATACAAAGTGAGGTAGGACTTACTAAGGATACAATAATTGCAAATTGGAAGAAAATGTACACAACCAAATATGATGCATGGCATGTTAATCATACAATTGAAATAGAAGCAACCACTGAAGAAGAAGATGAGAGCGGTACAGAGATGGACACAAGGGACACAATAGAACTTAATGAATGGGAATTGTTTTCACAAATGGGTCCCTCAAACAATATCATCCTGAATGAACTTGACATGCTTGGTAGGCATGAGTTTGACAACAACAATAGATGGGATCAACTACTAGTACCCCAAGATCTTCATGAAATTTCCATCCACTTCATATCCATGAAAAATGCATGTAGCCAAGAAGACACTATGGTAAGCAACTTGGATGTGCCAGACTATACACTATCGTCGCAACAAAAACTAGCACTCACAATTATCATTGACCATAGTGAATGCTCCTCAGAAAATATGTTACACATGATTGTTCAAGGAATAGCAGGTATAGGAAAATTGTACCTAATTGCTTGCATAATAAAAGCACTCACAAGTAATAGCCCACAACAAAAAAGCCAACTACTCACATTAGCTCCTACAAGGGTGGCTACATTTAATATTCATGCATCAACTATACATTCAACGCTCCAGATCCCTGTTAAAGAAATGCACCCACTACAAGGACAGGCATTAACAACATTTCAAGAAGATATGAAATATATAAGATATATTTTGATTGATGAGATGAGCTTCATAGGTCCAAAGTTGCTACTAAAAATAGACACAAGGCTACGTGAGGCTTTCCCGCACCGACAACATCTACACTTTGGTGGAGTGTCTATAATATTGATTGGTGACCTCGCCCAACTGCCACCCGTGATGGACTGTAAACCTATGTGCACAACACACTCAAATGCAAAAATATTGTGGAACCAATTTACAACTGTTGTCACCTTACAAACAGTCTTTCATCATCAAGGTGAGACTCTAGCACAACAAAAATTTCATCAACTATTGCAAAACATATGGAATGCAGAAGCAACTGAAGGAGATTGTCAACTTTTAATGACACGCACAAACAAGTAGCTCACGTCAAGAGAAAAAGAAGAGTTTGATAGTTCAATGCACTTGTTTGCTACCAATGATTTAGTTAGACTGCATAATAGAAGAATGTTAAAATCATTGAACCGTCCAATTGCAATCAGTGTTGCGACAAGCACTAGGCATGGAATAAATAGTGCAGCTGATGACGAACAATTTGAAAGGAAGTATTGCTTTGTAAAGGGAAATGCATCGTGCTCACATCCAACATATGGACACAAGTAGGCCTAGTGAATGGAGCTCTTGGTGAAGTTGTTGAAATCATTTACAACCATGGTTCCAAACCACCATATGTTCCCATGTATATTGTAACAAGGTTAGATACCTACAGTGGACCACCATGGAATGGGCATGACCCTAAGAGCATACCGATCATACCTATTTCCTTGGGAAATAGAAGATAGATACTGCTCACAATGGCATGGGCTATTACCATACACAAAGCTCAAGGACTAACAGTGCAAAAAGCAACAATTGATATTGGTAAAATAGATAGGCAGGGACTAACATTTACAGCCATGTCTAGAGTTAAATCGTTAAATTATCTTCGCATTCAACCACCATTCTCTTTTGAAAGATACTCCAAAATGAAAACTAATCCATTTGCAGTCATAAGGAAACGAGAGGAGGTCCACTTACAACAACTATGTCTCTCCTAAAACAAGGTATGCAACTCTCATTCCTATCTACCCGATCTCTCCCCAATTCCCATGGTGCATCATGTACAAATCATTACACAAAGCAAACTTCAAAGCTTAAAATTGGTTCTAGAACTTGATTGCATCAATGTCTATTCTATGAAACTAACCACCCCATTTCTTTTGTTGTACAGGTCTTGAAGAAAAATCACATAGACCACATAAGCTCATTCCCAAAAACAAATCCCACCACTTCTACATGTTCATAATATAATACGAAAGTATATCAGCCTATTGGTGTAACCATTGCACCTCATTGGGGTGTGAGTGCTAGTATAAAATGTTCATTAGAAACTTTAGTAGTATTTGTGCACCCTTGACTAGAACAATGAGAGGGGATAGAAAGGAGTTTAAGTGGAGCACAAGAGCAGCAAAAAGTTTTGATCTATTGAAGAAGAAGGTGATAGAACAACCCGTTCTAGCCCTCCCGTATTTCAATAAGGTGTTTCAAGTGGATTGTGACACCAGTGGTTGTGCCATTGGAGTAGTGTTGAGTAAAGAAGGTAAGCCCATGGCCTATTTCAGTGAAAAGTTAAATGATGCAAAGAGAAATTACTCTATATATGATCAAGAATTTTATGCAATAGTTCAAGCATTAAAGAAATGGAGACATTATCTATTGCTAAAGGAGTTTGTTCTATTTACTAATCATCAAGCATTACAATACCTAAATAGTCAGAGAAAACTAAATTAGAGGCATATGAAACGGGTAGAATTTTTGTAGAGCTATAGCTTTTTTTTAAAGAATAGGAGTGGGAGGTTGAATAGGGTTGTAGATGCCTTAAGTAGGAGGTAAAAATTGTTGACAGAGATGCATATTGAAATGGTTGGGTTCAATGAACTCAAGATATTATACCCTGAAGATCCTGATTTTGCAGAGGCTTGGAAAGCTTGCAAGGAGCCTGTTATAGTTGACAGGATGAAGTGGCTGGATTTCATAATCTAGAATGGCATGTTGTTTAAGGGAAGTCAATTGTGTATTTTGAGGATTTCCATGATGGAGAACCTGATAAAGGAGAAGCACAGTGGAGGAATGGCAATAAATTTTGGTTGGGATAAGACCATTCCATTATCAGTGAGCATTATTATTGGCCTCAATTATTATAGGATGTGAAGAATTTTTTGCAAAGTTGCAAGGTATGCCAGATGGCTAAAGGAGCGAGCCAAAATATAGGGTTGTATCAGCCCTTACCTGTACTAGAGAGGCCATGGAAGGATATAAGTATGTACTTTGTTCTTGGCTTTCCAAGGACATAGAGAGGGAATGATTCAGTGTTTGTGGTAGTTGATAGATTTTCAAAGATGGTACATTTCATTCCATGCTAGAAGACCCATGATGTAGTCTACATTGCTGACTTGTTCTTTAGAGAGGTGGTGAGGCTACAAGGTCTACCAAAGAGTAGTCTCATATCGTGATACCAAGTTTGTTGGATACTTTTGAAGGACCTTGTGGAAAATGTTGAAGATGGAGTTGAAGTTCAATTCTGCACACCATTCACAGATGGATGAGCAGACTGAGGTCGTGAATAGAAGTCTAGGTAACCTACTGAGATGTTTGGTAGGAGATAAACCCAATAGATGGGACATGATCTTACCTTAGGAAAACATTTCTTACAAAAATTTTGCCAACTGGAGCACACAAAGATCACCATTCCAAATTGTGTATGGAGGTAGTCCCAAAAATGCTCCCGAACTTAGGAAGATGGACGAAGAGAAGAATACTAGTGCTAAAGCTGAAGACTTTGTAGAGCACATCAATAATGTACATAAGGAGGTACGAGAACATATTAATAAGATGAATATGTAGTATAAGGCCACGGTAGATGAGAAGAGGAGGAATAAGGAGTTTTAGGTTTGTGATGAAGTGATGGTCCACTTGAAGAAAGAAAGGTTTCTAGTGGGATCCTATAACAAATTGAAGATGAAGAAGTTCAGTCCCTGTAAAATTTCGAAGAGGCATGATCTAGGGAGCGCATATAAGGTAAATTTGTTGGATGGAGTCAACATTTCCCATGTGTTGAACATTTCAGATTTGACCGAGTATCATGAAGGTGGCATAGAAGAAGTACCAGCAATGGAGCGGTATGGAATTCTAGCACCTAATTCATAGAAGGAGGAGATCAAAGCAATCCTAGACAGCTGTGTTGGAAGGAGTACTAGAAACAAGAAATATGAAGAATATCTGGTAAAGTGGAGAGGAAGGCCAGTGGAGGATTTGTCCTAGCTATCTAAGGCAAAGGTTGACCATTTGGGTTTTCCTCTACCATCTAAGGTGTGACGGGGTCACTTCTCAATTTACCCTAGGTGTCTAATGTTGGAGCATCAAATGGTGTAAGGGCAATCCTACATCACCCAAAAATATTTGCATTTATTATTAGTATTTTCTTAGATTTTTTTGAAGTTTTGGATACCCTTTTCATCATAATGTAATTCCCAACTTTTAGTTTTGTTTTTCTGCTTTTTCTGGTCAATTGCTATTTTTAGCAAATATTGGGATTTGAAGGTATTTGGGGAAAAATATTAAATGGGAGGATTCAAAATGAAAAAATAAGAACATTGGAGAAAGAATCAGGCCAAGAGCATTCCTGGTTTGAAAGATATTACAGTTTCGATCTCCCAAAATTGCACCTAAAAACCTTCTAGATCAGATTTGAGGCATTAAACAACCCTTAAATGGCCCTAAAACTTGCTGAAATTGGCATAGTATATTTCAAGCACATTCTTGACTCTGAGAAATTTCCAACAGTTCAAACGGTTCAAAAAACGGAGTCCCGGGTCAAAAGTTATGGCTCCCGGAAGTTAGTGCACTTTCAAAAATGTGCTAACTTTCGAATAAGGTTTCAAAATTTGAGTTTCAATTTTTAATTTTTGGTGCCAAACCACCAAATCTCATAATTCGAATGTTTTTTTGGCTCCAAAACTGAAAAATAGCTATTTATGGGTGAGGTTTTCTGATTTTTGTAGCTTTTTGGGAACAAGAGTGAAAAACTAGGGAAGAGGGGAACTCTGTAATTTTCTGTAAGAGCAATGTAATGTAGATCTCGAGGATTTGAGATCCTTTGCATGTAAGATTTTCCTATTTCTAAATAAAATAATATTCTCTTTGTTGTGTGAGTCTTTTTGTGTCTCGAGTTAGTACCCTCAACACATTGGGCTCACAAATTCTCTATGTACCTTCATGAGATTGATGATCCAAGTTTTTGAAACCCTTCCTTGGTAAGTTTGTGATTGTTTATTTGGATGATATCATGGATTTTATTAAAGAAAAGGATTAACATTTAGCACATGTGAGGGTTTTTTTTCAAAGGTCAAGAGAGGAAAATTTGTTAGTTAATCTCAAGAAATGTAGTTTTATGAAGGAAGAGTTGGTGTATTTGGGTTTTTTAATTTCAAAGGAAGGCCTATAGATGGATCCAAAGAAGGTAAAGGAAATCCTAGAATGGACAACTCCAAGAAGCATGTTTGAAGCAAGGATTTTCATGGTTTGACAAGCTTCTATAGGAATTTTATAAAAATTTCAATAATATGTGTGCTCCCATTACATATATAATGAAGGGAGAGAGGAGAGAATTCAATTTGAAAGCTTCAATATAGTGAAGTTTTAATATTTTGAAAGAGAAAGTGACCAAAAACCCCATACTAGGACTAGCATATTTTAACATGGTGATCCAAGTTGATTGTGATGCAAGTGGAACAACCATTGGAGGAGTTCTAAGTCAAGAGGGAAGACCTATAACTTACTTTAATGAGAATCTAAATAAGACCAAAAGGAATTAATCATTATATGATTAGGAGTTCTATCCTATTGTTCAAGCATTGTAGAAGTAGAGACACTACCTACTACCTAAGGAGTTTTTTCCTTACACCAATCATCATGATTTAAAATTCATTGATAACCAAGGAAAGATAAATCAAAGACACATCAAATGGTTTGAGTTTATTTAGATTTACTCATTTGTTATTAAACATTGAAGTGGCAATTCAAATCGAGTAGTTGATGCATTAAGTATAAGATGTTTGTTGTTACATAAGATGCAAGTAAACATTTTGGGTTTTGAATCCATGAAAGAAATGTATGAGTAGGATTATTATTTTAGTGAAATATGGTTTTCTTGCAAATGTCCAATTGAAGGGGAAAGAACCTAGTGGTTAGAATATTTCATTCAATAAGGATTTTTCTTTCAAGGGGCAATGATTTAGCATTCCAAGGGGATTAATGAGAGAGAATCTAATTAGAGAGAAACATAGTGGAGGACCTTGGGAGCACTTTGGGGTGGATAAAAAATTGTGATAGCTTCAATAAGGTTACTATTGGTCAAGGATGTATAAAAATGTGAAGAATGTAGTGCAAGGGTGCTCAATATGTAAACATGCAAGTCAAAATACCGGGTCATATCAACCTTTGCCTACACCTGAAAGACCATGGGAAGTTATGAGTATGGAATTTGTCATTGGGCTGCCAAGAACTCAAAAAGGTAATGATTTCTTTTTTTTGCAGTAGATAGATTCTTTAAGATGGCACACTTTATACCATGCAAGAAATCAAATGATTCAAAGCATATTGCACATTTATTTTTCAAGGAAGTTGTGATGTTACATAGGTTATCTAAGACCATTGGTTTAGATAAAAGATCTATGTCTGTTGGTCATTTTTGGAAAATATTGTGGAAGAAGTTTGTAGACATTCAAAAATAACTCAGGCTTATGAATCCCATTTTTCCACATTGATTTCCTTTCTTCTTAGCATAATTGAATAATTTTAATTATTTATCTAATTCATTTTGTCTTTCTTTATCCTTCCTTCGATTAATTAAATAAATTATCATTTATTTATTTATCCACCCTTCACTTTGCATCTATAGTTAAATAATTATGTTAATTATTTAACTCTTCATTAGCCTTTTCTTCCTTCCATAAGTTAAATAATTTTTTAAATTATTTAAGTATTTATATCCCTCTTTCATCCATTATTAAATAATTAATCAAATTTAATTATTTAACATCTCTATCCCATTTCCTCCATGTTTAATTAAATGAATGAATATCAATCATTTTAATTAAACCCTTATTTCCCTCTTCTTCCATAAATAAATAATCATTTAGATTATTTAATTCTCCACATTCTCTCCCAAATTGAGTAATATGATTATTTAATTAGCTCCACCTTTCCTCCACTTCCTCTTTTGAATTTCCACCATTGATCACTTCCAGTCTTCTTTTAATCTTGACTATCTATCCTTAGCCATCCCTAACCTTTCCTCTTCATGATGCATACAACCTTGACCATTGATCTTGGCATCATTTTGGATTTTGATCTTGACCATCTGTTCAAGTAGCTTTTTATAAAAGAGAATTGTCTCCCTCATTCAGCTTGTTAAGCACAATCTCTAAACTTATCTAGTCACTATCACACCATTGTCACTTGCAGGTAGAATGGGAAATGATGAATTTCAAAATGAAAAAGCTTTGAAAGAGGAACTTTCCAAAGTTCTAAAGAGAGAAGAATTCTTTTGGAGGCAATAGTCCAAGGAGACATGGTTGAAGGAGGAAGATAGAAACACCAAATACTCTCAAAAATAGTTGTTGCAGATTGAAATTGAAATAAAATTATAGAGGTCAAAAGGGAAGATGGGTCAATAACACAGTCCTTAGAAGAAGTGAATAATGAAGTAGTGAGAATTTTTGAGGTAATTCTAAATAGATAAGCACTGGAGCACAAGGAAGTAAGGGACAAATTTCTCAACCACATCCCAACCATAATCAATCCATAAAATAATGAGGTTCTATGTAAAAAAATCAATAAGGAGGAAGTAAGAGTGGCTACATTTCAATTAAACCTGAACAAAGATACTATACTAGATGGCTTCCTAGCGGGCTTCTTCAAGAAATTTTGAGATATAGTTGGGGATGACATGTCATTAGTTGTCGAGGAGTCAAGAAGGAAGATGATAATGTTGAGAGCACTCAACCACAGATTCCTTGCTCTGATCTCCAAGAAGAAGGAGCCATTGACTATGAGTGATTTTAGACCAATTGCACTATGCAACACATTCTACAAAGTTATAAGCTAGATCATTTGAAATAGGCTTAAGGTTGTATTGAATGGAATCATTTCAAAAGAGCGGATTGGATTTTCCCCAAGAATATCAACTGTTGAAGGAATCATTATTGAAAATGAAATAATCCACTCTGCAAGAATGGTGAGAGAAGCCAGTATGATCCTCAAATTAGACATATTAAAGTCTTATGACCTAGTGGATAGGAAATTCCTATTGGAATTATTGATTAAATTTGGGTTTGAGGCAAACTAGATTAAGTGGGTAAGTAGTTGCATATCACTGACCAAATTTTTAATTCTAGTCAATGGAGTGGCGCATGGAATTTTCACATCAACTATTAGATTGAGGCAAGGAGGCCCTCTCTCTCCATTCCTCTTCATCATCATGGAAAAAGTATTGGGCAGGGAAATCAATTCACTCATGAGAAAGGGGAGGTGGTTGGGGGTCTCAGTGGCTAATGGATTAGATGCAATCACACATCAAAAATTTACCGATGACACCATGTTGTTTGGTGCTACTAGCAGAAAAGAAGCCAAGACAAATAAGGTTGGAAATAGTAGTTAATCAAATTCACCTCAAAGGAGACTCACTTGTAACAGTAAATTCCATCTAGCTCAATCATATGCCAAATTCGAAACTCAGCCATTGGTTGCGACCTATAAGAGAGCTACTGGCCAAATTTCAAGCATATAAGATTAGCCATGTATACCGAGAGGGAAATGATGTGGTAGATGGCCTTGCAAAGGTGGAGGCTGAAAGGGCTTGAGATTGAGCTGGCCACTACATTGACATAGAATCAGATTGGTAGGAAAAGATCATTAAGAAGAAAGAAAATTGTAGATAGGATGGAATATGAAAGGGGTACACCCCAGGTATGAATGCAGGATATCTGGCATTGGAAAGGATGACTCATTGAATTTGGTAATTATAAACTAGTGTGGAAGGACATGTATGTGTGGTGATAGTTGTGGCTATATCACTCCAAGTTATCTATGGATTTACAATGGTGATTTGAATGATACAATTATCGATTAAGCCATTATAACTTGGTAAGGAAAGCATCTTAAAGTATGTGTTGGCAGTCACGGTGAAATCAAATTTTGTTTTTTCTCTTAACAACTCTTCATCTACATGCAATGTACACTCCATTGTTCTTGAACTACACCAAATAACAACAGGCCTTTCATGGTGACATTACTAACAAATGGTGGAAGGGAATTATGGTTTCGACTCATCCTCTGGTTCTCTAGGCAACCAAGCAAATTCTAGGGTGTGAATTCCTGCTAGCTCATCAAGGGTTCATGGTCAATATTGGCATCATGGTAATGTTCTTGGCTATGCTGCTCTAGATGAGGGTATCCAAAACCAAAAGCAAGTGGCTTTACCAAATGGTCTTTCAACACATGATGCTTAGTGAAATGGATGAAGCCCTTGATAATGTGGACAGTAATTTGCTTGTTTCAATGCCACAAAATTATTACATGTCGCTTGGGAATGGGTTGGAAGTGTGAAATTTTCTAGTAGAGAGGACCCTAAAGCCAAACGAGTTACCAAAGAGCATCACTTTCCTCATGCATGCAGCCAGAATTTCCAAGAATATGAAGCCTAGTTGGGTTCAAGAGTATGTGGTGGTAGAAGGGTTGGAGGGGAAGATCTAGGCTAATGACGATGACAAATGGGACCTAGGTCTTGGGGATGACTAGATCAAAAATGACTTATGCGACATGGAGGAGAAAGCCAACCACCTAGCCCACCATGCATGCGGTGCCAAGTACCCAATTGTTGTTGATGCCATTGAAGCCAAGAAGATGTAGAATGTTGGGGATGTTGACAACTAAAAACTCCAGTTCAAGTCTATGATGGTGTAGTCATGGTGATAATATTATATTTTTGTTTTTTGCATATGGGTCTGTGTCTGTGAATATGTTGTGTATAATTCCTTACACTTGCATCAGTTTTTGTCTATGTGATGCTCGATTTTGATGGTGTCTACAAATTCGGTAGTAGTCTAGCCAAGGATGGATCTATCAAAATCTATAACATAGAAGTGTAGGGCTTAGGTGTTCAAGGTCAAATGCAAAAAATGTTGGAAGCAATGTAATGTGCTGGTAACATAAAGTAAAAATTCTGATGTAAACCTCTTTTGCTAATTAATAGAATGGGTATTGCCCCAAATAAATGCAACATAGGCTTGTAAACTAGGAAAGGTGAACGAAATGCCATAAATCAATTTTAAGTTTTTAAAAAGCCAGAATCAAGGGCATGCTTGTAAATTAAGAAAGGCACATAGGCTTGTAAATTAGGAAAGGTGAGGGAAATGCCATAAATCTATTTTAATTTTTAAAAAAGCTAGAATCAAGGGCATGCTTGTAAATTAGGAAAGGCACACAGAATGCCACCACGTCGCATGAAAATAATAATTAAGTGGAAAGGATTTCTCTACAATTTTTTTTGGATTGGATTTGTATTTGGGGATTTTAAATTATTTATGATTGTGAATTATGGTGTGTGCAACAGAGTGGAGTGGGCCCACTTTCCCCTCCCTATTTCATATATATAATATTTAAATTTTTGTTTCATTTAAAAAATGTTTTTGTTGAAGAGGGGTGAAAGGTTAAATATTTATGTTATTATTTTAATATGATTTTTTATTTGAAAGATTTTATATTATTTTGTGAGGTGTTTTAAATATATTATTTTAGTATACAATTTTGATTAATTTATATATTAAATATTATATAATTTTTATTTAGAATATTATTAAAATATCTTTCTTGTACAAAATAATATAATTATTATTTAAAAATAAATATAATAAATTATAAATTTCTTTTTTAAAATTAAAATTATTTAAATATAATTTTTATTATATTGATCATAAAAATTAAATAAATTATATATTTATAATTTAATAATTTAAAAATATTTCATATTTTATTGTATATGTATAATTATGACTATACAAATTAAGGTATAATTAAAATTCTATAGATTTATATTATTTAATTAATGATTTAATACTATCATTTCTATGAATATTTAGGGGAATATTTAATATTATATAATATATTTAATAATTATTTCATATTAAAAAAATAATATTAGTGTATTAGCATTAATAATAATTATAGTATATTACATTTATTATAATATATTAATCATTATTTTTATAATTTTTTTATATAATAATTCATACAATATTTATTATTAATAATAATTAATAATTAATAATTAATTTTTATTATGCCGAGAGGCGTTCTTACAGTGGCATCATGGATGTTTCAGGTCCATGTAAGAAAAAATAAATGAAAGTTAAAAAGGAAGTTGGAATGAAGAAGGTGGAAGTTGAAGAGCCAAGAGTAACTGATGCAGCTTGGCATGTCTACATATTGATTGCAATAATCAAAGGCACTCCTCCACTTCTTCTGTCTTTAGCGATCTCATCCCCACCTTCTCTAACTTTGCCATCAACTCTGCTTCATATCGTTGGATCTCCTTCATTTGTATTTGCAGCTTCATGTTCTTAGATCTAGGGCCTGTATTTCTTGAGAATAGCTTATTTCAATTTCAATCCCAATTAAAAATAAGGGGAAGGGCAGAAGTTCGAAGCTTTGTATGTGCAACATGTTTTATCTTTTCACTTGTGGCAGTTGTATTGCAGTGGAAAAGAAAGTGGGGAAAAGCTCCGGCAAGGCAGTGATCACCTGGTGTTCTACTCAATGCAACCTGAAAGTAAATACACAATATCAATTTCAACGCATTCCCAACGTATAGTTCTATTGTGTAATTGGGTTTGTTTTGTTTTATCTTTTCTTTTCAATTATATGTCTCTGAATGAGATGCACCCTTCTACTGTAATGAGAGCTTTGGAGATTGAAATTCCTGTCAACTGCTTTCTTTCATTTTTCCCATTAAAAAATGGCTACTGTGTATGTACAGAGTGATTTTTTTCAAAGAAGATAGCTAAAATCTTGGAAATCTCTTTTGATTTATAATGATTGGTCTTGCATGGTACCATCAATAGATGTAAATTTTGCTTCCACAAAATAAGGAACATATAAGGCACTACAGATTTATTCCAACGAGTTTGAAATGCATTCTAGAGAGCTTGAAATACATGTACACTTACCCGTACCATGAAATTGACAGCGAATTTGAGCTCTTTTTAGGGCGGTTTTAAAAGTAGCGGATTTGTAGGTAGTGATTATACATTATGACGACTTAATAAGATTTATGTCTCTGGTTTTTCAATTAAAATTATTAATTTATATTTTATGGATAGGGTTTATATAAATTTAATTTGTATGAGTATGGATGGTCTATTTATTGAAAAGAGAAAACAAAAAATTAAATCAGAATTGTAAAACTAAACACAAATAGAGAAATATCAAGATTTATAGTGGTTCCCCTTAAAAGACTATGTCCACTCTCAAAGTAGGGGAATCTATTTTATATTAAATCTAGAATACATGTTGCTTCAACATATCACAGCTATACATACATCTTCTAGCAAATACACTCCACTCCCTTAATGACTAATAAATCAATAGCCTACAAAGACACTATATTTAGCCTCATTATGGGAGAGCCAGAAATGAAAGAGGCGGCTCTAATGGTTGGGCTTCACCACCCAAAAATCTCTCACTTGAAGTCAAACTAGTACAATCATGATATCACTTGCATGTACAACCTTGATGTCAAATTTTAATGACCGTAGTGTCTCCAAATGTTGTTCATGAACACTTCACATTAATCTTCTCCAAGTTGGATAGAACAAAGCTTAACACAATCTTGGAAAAATATTTATCATCTCTAGTAACCTTGGTAGTTACATTTGGATTGTGGTCTCTCTCACCCCCCATCCAAGAACCAAAGCTGACATGAGAGAAAGTTAAAGGAAGGGGCTTAACATATATTTAGCCTCATCATGGAAGAGCCAAAAATGAAAGAGGTGGCTATAATGGTTGGGCTTCACCACCCAAAAAGCTCTCACTTGAAGTGAAACCAGTACAATCATGATATCCCTTGCATGTACAACCTTAATGTCAAATTTTAATCGAGATTGAAGACCATAGTGTCTCCAAATTTTGTTCATGAACACTTCACATTAATCTTCTCCAAGTTTGATAGAACAAAGCTTAACACAATCTTGGAAAAATATTTATCATCTCTATTAACCTTGGTAGTTACATTTGGATGGTGGTCTCTGTCACCTCCCATCCAAGAACCAAAGTCAACAGGAGAGAAATTTAAAGGAAGGGGCTTACTAGTGTGCATTTTTAAGGCAACACTTACGGCTTTCCAAAGGGACTGCTCCACAATATTCAAACCACCTCATGCTTCACCCATAGGTGTAGGCTTGCAACACATCAGCTCATCAGTCTGCCATAAGCAAGTAATCTTCCTTATCAAATCTTTAATCAAAATTTCTTTGTCTTGAGCGTGGGCATCAATTGCATTTGCAAAAGCAAAGCTATGGTATTCACTGTTGCCAAGTTCTTGAACACACCTTTTACCAATGTTTACTCTATCAAATGGTGGTTGGTCACCTACCTTGACCATCCCAGACTTGAACACAAGGAGCTAGAGTCGGTGCTCAAGGAAGTTCTCAACTATCAATGCTGAAAGATAATCAAGCTTGTTCTGAATTTCATCAAGAAATGCATACCTGATCATGCAATGCAGCAGTGCCTCACCCTCAAATTTTTGATGGGGATTCTTGATGGAAATTTAACCTTCGCTCATGCCACTACTACTAGATGATCCCCCATACACCTCCTCCTCAACCAAGGCCGTGGAGGCAATGAAAAATTCCTTATCAAGATCCTCTTCCTCTCAAAAACTAAAACTTTCAGATGCCAGTTTGTTTGCTTTTGTTTCTTTGTCCTCAATTACAAATTGAATTTGTAGAGACTGTGCAGGGGACGACCTCTCAACGGACCCATAGAAATCAGCATGGTGATCTCCCTCAGCCAATGTAGAAATAAGTACAACCCTTTCCTCACATCCTTCCATTGTGTCCCATTGCTTCCTCATGTTACCATCCCATGCCTCCTCATGGCTGATTTCTTCTACCTTTGCCTCAAGGCACAAAACCTTAAACACTATATCTCCCTTTTTTGCCTCTTGATTGATGCTACAACCTCTATTCTAGGCTCTTCCACCAATGATTGATCCCTTATTACCTAGATTTCCTCTATTCGCTTCAACATTTTTTTCATCACCCACAACAACTATCTCTCCACCGTGAGACTTATGCTACAAGTCATCTGACTTAGGTGGCAGTGTCATACAACCTATGCCCTAGCTCACCACAAAAGTGACAAAACTCATTATCTCTTATTACAAGTTCTCTTAGTTGTTCCTTCTTGTGCTCATTCAAACCCTCATCCATAGGCTGCAAAAGCGACTCCATCATGCTTTCAACCTCCTCAACCTCTACCGAAACATGCAAATCCTCATTTTCCCTAGGATCTTGGTTTCAGATCTCGTTGCTGCTACAACCTTCCCTCTTTAAGAGAACCCTTGCTTCTGGTTTCCTTCTCCATTCTACTCATGATAGGAGTAGCCAAGAAAATAGGAGCTAGAAAGAGATCTGAGAGTGAATCAGTGGTAGACTTGAAAGAAGTAGATAAAGTTTCGATTAGTAAATCAAATCTAGTCCTTTTTTCTTACAAACTAAGTATTATAACCATTCCTTGAACACATTGTGTTTGAATCTTCTACCTCCTCTTGCAACTTGAAAAGAGAGACTTCATTATCAGCAAAATAAAATATTTCTTCTACCTCTTCCTCTTCTCTAGACTAAGCCACAACACTTTTTATTTCTTGCATCTACTCCATATCACTACCTAATTCCATCATTCCAAGAAACTCCTCAATAATAGAATCAACCTCATCATTTAATTCATCCAAAAACATTTGATGAATAACTCCCACTTCATCATGACTCTCTTCATGGCCATGTCACATAGACATGAGAGCTTGAACCTAATCATCCCATTTGGGACTCTCTTCCATATCTGCTTCATCCATTCTTCTGGGAATTCTTCAAGATTTCCAACTAGCTTCACCACTGAGCTGCTTCACCGAGCTTCTTCAGCAGAGCTCTGATACCAATTGTTGAAAATATTTGCAGACAATTTGAAAAGAAAAAAATAGAAAATTAAATCAGAATTGTAAAACCAAACACAAACAAAGAAATACCAATATTTATAGTGGTTCATCGACTACATCTACTCTCAAAGCAGAAGAATCTATTTTATATTAAATCCAGAATACATGTTGCTTCAACATATCATAGCTATATATACTTCTTCTAGAAAATACCCTCCACTCCCTTAATGACTAATAATAGCCAATAAATTAATAGCCTGCAAAGACACTATATTTAGCCTCATCATGGGAGATCCAGAAATGAAAGACGCGATTGTAAGGTTGGGCCTCACTTTCGAACACTATTACAATGATTTAATAATATTTATGTTTGTAAGTCTTTCAGTTTAAATGAACAATTTATATGTTATAGATAGGGTTTATATGAATTTGATATTTATGAATTTAATATTTATGAATATGGATGGTCTATTAAGCATATTGTATGTAAGTGATGTTAATAGAGATGAATTACTGGGATTTCTTTAAATATTACTTATTGGAATAATATTATAATTAAAATCATTTATTTTTAAAAATTTAAGTGGCATGGAATATAGAAAGAAGAAGAGGGTTTTATTTTTAGAAATTATTCACATTGTCTCTTAAAATGATTGAGATAATTTAAATTTTAGAAAAGAAATGTTTAGGAGGAAATGTGAATGATCATGTATAACAAAAGAGAGGAGCTTTGTTGAAAATAAAATTTTAATAATAAAAGAAGATAAAGTAATATTAGAATTTTGAGTTTTAATTTTTTAAAAGTGAATGATTTGTTATATTATGACAAGTTATTTATTATCTATTGGAATCAAATGCATTGGTTCATTGAATTTATATAATTAATAATTTCCAAAAAAAAAAAAATATTTTTAAACATAAGACAAAAAAATATTAAATTACTTGACATAGAAAGAAGTTTGTAAAATTTAGAAAATTAAACATTGAAACAACATATCTTATTAGATTTATTTAAGTAATCTTTTCTAATAAAAATATTATTATTTATAAAAAATTACATATAAAAAGAAGTTTCTAAAATTTATAAGATTAACTATGAAACAACTTTCTTAAATTTACTACTACATATAAAACTAAGTTTCTACATTGATGTACATAAAATTAAAAAAATATTGAAAAATATTTTAAATATATATTATTTTATTCAATGTAAAATATGTAGTCTAATATAAGGTCTTTCATAATAAAAAGCACATCTAAAAATAATTTAAACCTAGCAATCACACTACTATATATAAAACTAAGTTTCTATACTGATATACATAAAATTAAAAACTATATTCTAAGAAATATATTATTTTCTTCCATGTAAAATATTTAGTCTAATATAAGGCCTTTCATAATAAGAGCACATCTAAAAATAATTTAAACCTAGCAATCACACTTTGGTGTGAAATGGGTAAACACTGAAAATGTGTGGAACATAAATTACGGAAAATTTTGGTCTACTTTTTGCATACATTTGTGCAGTATACATGAATTCAATTGGTAGTCCATTTAGAAAATGATTTTTGAGCAATAAAGGTCACAAATTTTAATAGAAAAGTGAGAAATTCAAATCAATTATGCATCCAATTACAAGGATCTACACACAACTAAACAAAACATCTAAATCAACAAGATTATCAAGCTCCATTACCAATAGGGTCATGTTATGCTTCAAATAGGGAGAGAGGGAGAGGTAGGAATGGAAAGAGGGAGAGATATAGGGGGAAGAGCAAGAGAGATACAAATGGGTAAGGAGATAGGGATAGAGATGGAAATGAAAATGGAAATGGAGATGGGGATGGAGATGGAGGAGACGGATATGGAGAGGAGAGGGAGATACATATAGAGAGAGGATAGAGGGATAGATAGCTATGAAAGAAATAAATATATAGAGATGGAGAGAAATGGAGAGAATAAGGGGGAGATAGAAATACAAAGATATAGGGAGTGATATATAAGAGGTAGATATGGAAATATATAGGGGTAGAGAGACATGGAGAGATAATAAGATAGAGATATAGGGATTGGTTAAGGAAGCAATGTGGAGAGATAGATATAGAGAGGTAGAGAGATAGATATAGAGATAGAGGTAGAGATAGGGAGGGAGAAACAACGAGTGTTTGTGTATGCATAAGAGAGAGAGAGGGAGATAGTTATGTATAAAAATATATAGAGAGGTAGGGAGACGAAGAAGAAAAATAGAGATAAGAGAGAGGAGAAGTATAAAGATATAAAAAGGAGTGATAGGGAGAAAGAGTGAGAAAGGGAGAGATGGGGACATAAAGGAGAGATGGAGAGATAAATACAACTTGGTAAAGATAGAGGGGGTGAGATATAGAGAGTCTAAGAAAAAATCAAGGCGATAAATATATAGAGGGAGAGATTGAAGGAGAGACAAAGAGGGACAAGGATAAATAGAGAGAAAAGGAGGGAAACAATGAAAGAGGGGGAGATGGAGAGAGTAAGATAAAGATATAGAAAGTAATATATAGAGAGAGATAGAGAGGGATATAGAGATATTAGGAGAGATGGAGTGAATAAGATAGAGTGATAGAGATAATGAGATATAAAGAGTGGAGGAGAGGGAGAGATGGGAGATAAAAAGACATTATAGAGATAAGAAATTTAGAGATACAGAGGGAGAGTGAGAGAGAGGGGGAGTGAGGAAGATATAGAGAGGGGAAATAGGGAGTTTATGTGTGAGAGAGAAATTTATGGAGATAAATATTGGGAGGGAGAAATGGAGAGTGTGTGGGTTAGAGAGGGAGAGATATTGAGAAAGGGATAGAGAGGGATAAATGTAGGGAGAGAGAGAGAGGGAAAGAAATAGAGAGAGGATAGAGAAGTAGAGAGATATAGAAAGAGAGTGATAGGGAGGGGGAAGAGAGAGAGAGAGAGAGAGGGGGGGAGAGAGATATGCAGGGAGAGGTAAGGACTGAGAGATAAGGGAGAAAGATAGAAAGGAAGATAGAGATAGAGATGTAGACAGGTATGGAGAGAGAGGGAGAGAGAAATAGAGATATAAAGAGGGAGAGATAAAGAGAGGGAAATCTATGGAGGGATAGAAAGATATAGGAAGTTATATATAGAGGAAGAGAGGGAGATCTATGGATGGATATAAATATATAGGAAGTTATATGTAGAGGTAGAAAGATAAAGGAATTTATATATATATATAGAGAGAGAGAGAGAGATACAAATGTACTAAATTAGGATATATATGTATATAGAGAGAGATGGAGATATATATGTATATATAGAGAGAGAGGGAGATATATATGTATATCTCCCTAAGAGAGAGAAATATATATGTATATAGAGAGAGATGAATATAATTATGATTAGGATTAGGATTAAATTAGGGTTAGGGTTCAATAAAAATTCTAAGATAAAGCTTGGAGTTAGGGTTTAGGTGATTGAAGATAAATCAGGATTAGGGTTGAATTAGGGATAGGGATAGGGTTAGGTTTGGGATCAATTAGGATTAAGCTTCAATTAGGGTTGAGGTTTAAGTTAGGATTAGAATTCAATTAGGATTAGGATTCAATTAGGATTAGGGTTCACCTAGGGTTAGTATTAGGTTTCAAATTATAACTAGGACTAAAGTTAGGATGGGGTTTAAAATAGAAAGATAACATGTCAATATTAAGATTATAAAATGTAAAACTTAAGTAAATAATTAATTTAGTATATGAAATTTGATGATAGCATTTTTTCACAGGCTATAATTCGTCATTGCAACATATAATTGAAATTTTTATATTAAAATTTTAAATATGTTGATATATCATGCTCTAAAAAATATATCTTCACATTAAAAAAATTAAAATAATAATCACTACACTAATATATTTAATAAATTTCTAAAAAAATTATTTCTCCACATTAAAACTTCATTTTACATGGATAATAAATTATATTGAATTAATTTTATATATTCTATTTTTTATTTTAAAAAATATTAAAAAATAAATATATTCAATGTATTTATTTATATTAATTGTATAAATTTCATTTTAAATTATCACAACATAATTACCCAAATGAGTGCGATGATAGGCAACTAGCCACCTTATTCGAGAAGCATCCTTATTACATTTTATAAAGATATGAACCATAAGAATCAAAGGGACTCTTTTCATATGAATCATAAGAATAAGAAAGCCATTCCTTGTTCTATCTATAAAGCTATTATATAACTTCAATTCTTTCTTTATACATCAATAGTTCTATAAATGTTTCTATGTTATCAACATTTATTGTAATTCCATACATGTTTCTAGTATATGCAATCAAGACAAATCAACACAAATCTTAAGGTATGAAGGAATGACATTTTAACATTTAGAGGTAGTGTTGCCCTTTGTACTCCTAGACTTATATAAGGCCCTCTACCACGGAATGCTTGTTGGGATGTTTTATTTTGCCGACCACTAAGAAATTTTCTAACCTACAAATTAGATATATTAGATGGTTTTTACATAAACATGTGTTGTTATGAGAAGGAGTGCAGTGTTCAGTTTATTTGTGGCCTCTTGCATAAACTATACTAATTATAAGTTTTCTAGACTATGAAGATATGCAGCCAGTATTACTCTCTCTATCTCTGATGTTTAAAAATTAATAATCAGATTTAGATCACGTAAGAAAAAAAGAAAAAAACGACTTTAGAGAATTCTAGGAGAATAATAATACCATCTGCAAATTTGTACTCTCACAAAAACCTTTGGGTATAAAAAAAAAAAAAAAACCGATTTGTTCACTAATATCTAAAATATTTTCTTATCAATTAAAAAAACTTAGATTCATATGAAATGTATTTACCTTACTGCATTTAATATTGCTTTTGTTTCTGATTGTCAAAATAATAAATGACTTTTTCATTAACCTAAAAATATCTAAATTAATTAGTTATAATTTTTTGTAAACAAATTAGATTCATATTAAAATTATTTCCCTCACTATCCTAAATGTTTTTTATTAGAGGAGAAATAGGTTTTGAATGGACCCGAAACCTAAACAAGGGTGGACAAGCTACCTAAAGAGAATACAATAAAGCCCATCAACGAAACAAAGACAAACCAATAGCTGAAATCAGCTGACCAACACAAAACCAAGAAACTACATGGATCTTAAACCCATTGATTTTGACAGGACCAACAACCCAATACAACCGGGTTTTGGCAGGGAAGTTAAACCCAAGAGAAAAGCTTGCAACAACTAGGAAATAGCATACCCAATCACTCAAGAAGATTAGTCTCTCCATACCAGTTACAAAAAAAACTATGTTATAGGTTTGCAGAAGCAGAGCCCCAAAAGTAGACAAAATATTTCCCAACAACATACCCTCTTCACCTCTATAGGAGAGATCATCACAAGAACTCGAGGCTCCAAGTGTGTTCCATAAAAACTAATTGCTCAATCCACCTCTATAGGAGACATGACCAAACTTGTCCAACCCACCACAACCACAACACCCCTGAACACCAACATTCCACCTCAATAAATATTGGGATCCCCCTCAATGGGAAAAGTAGTAAGAGACCTTCATTCCCAAAATACACCTCAACCCTAGAGGGAGAGGAATCCACCTCCAAAGGAGAGGTCTTCACCTCAAAATAAGACCCAGTATTTGGAGAGAAGGAAGAGACTGTAGTGAGAAGGAGGACCTTAGCAAGCAGCAGTAGCAACAACATCTAGGTCTTCAAAATTATCTCTGAAAACCACCCAGCCCTCAACACATTCAACACAGAACAAAGTTGATACAGCTCCAAACCCATACCCACAGAAGGCTCTAGCCAAAGTACCAACCCCCAACAAGAAAAACCATTGATAACACTAGCGCAGGCCCACACAAAACCCTACAGAGCACAGGGAAGAGAACGACCTCATTTGAGCATTACAACTGCTCCATCTTATGGGCCAACCACCCAAAATACACTCCAAACCAAGATAATAGGAATTAAAGCCCATCTACCATTTGGAAACCACAACCGTGCTGACGAAACCCCCAAAAGATAGCCCCCAAACAGAGAACACATTGACGCATCAAACAACCTAGAGGAAGCGAGAAGAAGAAAAGGCCAACAAATAAAGCCCCCAAGCCATCCTACTAAACCGAGTAGAACCAAAAATAAGCCTCTTCTTCAACCTATAAATCCCAAGAACACCCAAGTAACCGCACACTCCCTTTAGGGAACAACAAAGCAAAAGGGGAAAATGCACAACACCAGGAAACACATAGGGCCACAGGCTATCCCACCAACACCTAACATTAACCATAACAACACAAAAAGTAGTAATTCCAAGGGAGAAACCAAGACCCGACATAGGGCAACCAAAGATCTCACCAACCACTGCATCTCCCGCCTTAGAGAAACCCCCAACCTCTCTCAAGGCCCTGTCAACACTGCACCCACCAGATCTACTGCTTCCCTTCTCAGCTCTGAAACAGATGACTCCCACACAACAATCCAAAAGAGCACAAACCTTCACATAGGCCTTCCACTGTAGTTGATGTTCCCAAATAGTTGCTTCCCCCCGCCATCATCATCCTCTGATTCAGATTCCTCCTCTCCCTCTTTTGTAGATTTCAAACCGCCCTTGTTGCGCGTACTCCTGCCCATTGCTTTATGGTCATGAATTCAAAAACATCCTTCAGGTCAATTTTTTTAAATAAATTTTGATTAAGATGAAACTTATTTCCCTTATTGTAGTTAATGTTTTTCTTACTTATGATTTTCAAATAATAATAATTGAATTGTTCACTAAATTTAAAATATCTAAATTAGCTATTTATGAATTTTTATAGTCAAAATAGATACATATTGAAATTATTTCCCTTAGTGCCTTAAAAATGTTTTTTTATGGTCATAAATTCAAAAAAAATCATTAATCCACTTATCCATTGTTGTCAATTCAAAATACCAAAATTTTGAACATATAAGAATTCTAATACCCTTCAATGGTACAACCCAATCTATTGTAGCTAATAGCCAATATAGCCAAATTAAGAAGTTTGTTGATGCTTGAAGTGAGCTTCCAAATAATAGGGACATAGGAACCACTCAATCTATTGTAGGTAATATCCAACACAACATAATTTGGAAGTCTCTCAAACTTGAATACATATCTTAAAAGGATATACATCAGTGAGAGATACAATAGATTTGATGGAATAACTCCTACAAGCCTATTATATCTCAAATTAAAGATATAAAGCTTTCACAAACTACACTTGAATACAACTTCCAAATGGAAAATTTGTACTTCAAGTAAAAACATATGTGATAGAGATACAAGAAAGTATGATGGAATAACACACAAAAGCCCCTTATAGCTCAAGTCAGAACTATCGAGCTTTCTTAACCTACCTAGTGGAGGAATTATGCCACTCAACCTACACTTGAATACAACTTCCGAATGAAATTTTTTTTTCTTCAAGTAAAAACATATGTGATAGAGATACAAGAAAGTATGATGGAATAAAACACAAAAGCCCCTTATAGCTCAAGTCAGAACTATCAAGCTTTCTTAACCTACCTAGTGGAGGAATTATGCCACTCAACCTACACTTGAATACAACTTCTGAATGAAAAATTTGTTCTTCAAGTAAAAACATATGTGATAGAGATACAAGAAAGTATGATGGAATAACACACAAAATCCCCTTGTAACTTCAAGTCAAAATTATTGAGCTTTCTTAACCTACCTAGTTGAGGAATTATGCCACTCAACCTACACTTGAATACAACTTCTGAATGATTTTTTCTTTCTTCAAGTAAAAACATATGTGATAGAGATACAAGAAAGTATGATGGAATAACACACAAAAGACCCTTATAGCTCAAGTTAGAACTATCCTTAACCTGCCTAGTGGAGGAATTATGCCACTCAATAGATTATAAGATAAATCCATTTTACTCCATTTTTCCAAGTTGTTCTAGGAATGAGGTATAGTGGAATAGCATCCAAAAGCATCTTATAGTTCAAAACAACGTTATCAAGATCTCTCAACCTATACTTGAATAGATGAATACATCTTTCAAATGAAAAAATGAATCTTAATTACATATGTGATAGAGATATAGGTAGGTATGATGGAACAACACCTTCAAGTCTGTTATAGCTCAAATCAGAGCTATTAAGCTTTCTCAATCTACCTAGTGGATGAATCATGCCACTCAACATGTTATAAGATAAATCTAATGTACTAAATTTTTCCTAGTTGTTAAAAGCAATGGATCTTTAGCTTCCTCAATTTACCAAGCGAAGGACTTAGGCCACTCAATATGTTATAAGATAAATCTAATATACTAAATTTTTCTAGCTATTCAAGGAATGGGGTAAAGACCCACTTATCCTATTATTTTACAAGTACAAAACCAACAAATTCTTGAGTTTTCCTAACGAATGTGGCAATGATTTAGAGATAATTTTTCCTGATAAGTCAGGTTTGTTGAGCTTACTTAAATTTCTAATGCTCTTGGGTATTCTCCCATGGAATGCATTCTCTACCTAACTTCAGATGGAATGATGCAAGCAACCCCTATATCTTGGCTTTTATAATGTAAGGCTTTGATTCTCATTTTCTTGTGTTTCTCTCACACCTGATCTTGTAGACAAATTGTCTTGTTGAGATGAAATCACATGTATCAATTGAAAATTTCCAGGATCCCAAACACACTAATTGTATGATTGGGTTTCCCTCTACAACATTTTTTAATAGAATTAGAGCCTGGATGTCTGATTTTAAAGTTGTACCCCATTCCAAGTTGCATAAACTACACAAAATCATAACTTGCAACATCACTTTCCAATATCTTTTATAATGTTCCATCAAGAACCTTCAATAACACTAAACTTCTCAATAGATAATAATGTAAAATAGAACATACAAGAACATGAATATTCAACTAGCACTTGTAGCCTGGGGAGCTGCAACGAATACACCATTAGTATTATATAATTAGCTAAACGTTATTGGTCCTGTTATTGCAAATATCATTGAAACCAACTGTAGTTAAAATAATAACAAATATTTAACATATATGACATTTTAAACCTCCCAGGAGTTGATGAATTCTATTTGATTACCTCTGAAATTTTCAAAACTCTCGTTATTTGTGAGACACTATATAAAACTTTAAGCATTTCCAGCAGACCTAGTATCGCTATTGTTCCCATCATTCATAGAAATAGAAGATGGGAAATGGCCATCTGGCAGGATCTATGAATATTTTACAGTTAGCCAGTTTCTTTGAAGCAGGGATAAAACATACAGTTGGTAGTCATACATAGGACACCACTACAATATCTACAAAATATGCAATCCTAAGGCACCTCCATATATGGAACCCTGCTATCATTAATGACACTTTACATGAACTCATAAATATATTTTAAGGAAAATTTAATGAGTAAGCAGCTGAACAAAAATGCATAAATCTACTAGTCTACGATGTCCAATGCCCAAGGGAGACCAATTGACCATTCATAATTGTCTAAATTAGCAAGTTGAATGTCTGCAACTCTTAAGGAAAAGCTATCAAAGTGTCCTAAATCAAACAAAGTTTATTCGGCAGTTGTTAAGCAATGACATGGTAAGAAAAGAGCTTGTTGGTGCTTAGTAATAACAAACATCAAATAGTTGCCAACAGGTCAATCAATGCTATGAGCTACCCTATGGATGAATCAGCTCCACATAATAAAATTGGAATGCAATCCTATGTGCTTTCCTTAGTTTATAAATATAGGCGTCTCTTTGCAACAATCTGTGATCTGCCCTAGTATAAGTTATCAAAATTTCGTTGTCCAGGAGTTTCTACTAGTCTATTTAAATAGTTGGGCAGTTGCGATGGTAGTTATCTAAAGCTTCCTACATGATGGATTTACACCCATAAATCTGCAATGATTTCCTTAAGTTACAAAGGTTTTATTAAGTAAGAATATTCCTTTTAATATTCTTCTCTCCCACGTCTTCAGTTGTTCTGTAGGTTTGGGAAAGGGCATATTCTTTGAAAATATTCTATCCCCTTCTATAAGTAGATCTCCATTGGAGCTAAAGAGTAATTACTATTGCTGTAAAAGAGTTTACATACATTGTTGATGTCAGTTATTCAGTTATAAATATCATTGTATGTGTGGCACAATCCCAAACTTGCACACCAAGCCTCTGTAAATGATATTTTGTAACCTTGGCTCATACAGGTCTTCCATCCACCACCACAGCTCAAAAATAATGGATATTTTTGCTTATCAGGGACTAATTAGGGAATGATACATATTTTCCTTTTATTTATAAATTTTTTGGAAGAATTCTAATTTGTAAGGCAACGCGATAGTGTCGAAGAAATGTTTGGCGTGTTATGTTAAGAAGTTTTAGAGTTGCATGCCTTTTTCCTAATGTTTGCACTTCAATCCTCTTTTGTATGCCTCCTTCCTAAACTTAGAAAAGAAATATTAGCAACCCTAAAATTAATTAAAAAAAATCAGAACAAAACCACGCATACATTAGACGTAAGGATTTGAACGTGTAGAGTCCACTTTGCAATACCCGACTAAAAAACATCTAGTTTCAAGCTTCCCAATATCTATAAATTACACGTATAGAATTCTCATTAGTAAAAAAAACAACATCAATCATAGGATCCCAAATGAATAAAGATATTCGATCCTTGTACAACAAGTTAGGAAAGATTCTAGATGCAACTACTCTAAATAGGAATAGCTTTCTACTTTTCTCTGTTATTGGTATGCCCACAAGATATATGCCCCTAATGCCCTTGAGAACACATAGATAGAGGCTTATCTATGAGCTTACATTTTGTGGTAGTCCTTCACTTTTGATTATGTCTGGATTATGTGATTGTGCTTGTCCTCAATGCAAAACATAAGTATTGCAAGCAACAAGGTGTGATTTTTTTTATAATTTGTATGATGATTGAACTTTTTCAATTGATTGAGATTAAGTTATTAATGGGGAGTGGGTTGAAATTAATGCATTTTCCCTCTTTCTTTCTGTGGAAGGGTCTCCACAAAACTTATGTTGATACTTAAACCTATCCCTATTCCTCCATACGTGCGTGATGTAGAACTATTTTCTTGCATGAATGGCATAGAGACACACCCCTGCTCATGTAATGGAATTCCAACCCTTGTGTCCTCCACACTTACAATTAAATTTATAGTATCTGATGCTTTATTAGAGGTTGATTTGACCGATACAGTAGGCTACTGATGTGCTCCATCTGATAGCAATAGTTTGAATGTCTTGTAGCTATTCTTCCTATCTGCAGCCTCAATCCCACTTAAACTACCACATGATGTAGTTGAACAATGTTTTTGATCTTCAGTCAAATGCTTGGAACATGCCTCAGCATTGCCTTCAATTACAACCTCGAATTTTTCTGCTAGATGCACACATACATAAATTTGACCCCTCTATGTGAACTGTAAAGTTAAATACAGTAAATTAGGTTAGCTTAATAAGGCCTAGAATTGAAGATTTGAAGGTTCAACATTTATTAACCTTTCTATTTAAACTGGTATAAATTTCAACTTGTTACCATGTAAAACTCACATTACTGAAACAAAGACTCAATAATTAAATGTGAAATGGCCTTTCTCATATTAAAACAAGTGTGGAATTTTCATGCTTATCCATGCAAATCTTATCACTAATTTTTGTGGATAGTAGTGGCTATTTATAAGGAAAAAACATTCATATTTCCGCAAACTTAAATCATAAACACCAAATTCAAAATTGAACTTATGAGAACAATCTGATGACCTCTCAAATATCTACTAAGGACAAAAGCTTAATATAGGGGATAGAAAAAATGTGTACCATCTTGCGTTACAAGTGGATACTCTGAAGCGTTGAGCTTAATAAACCAATCCCATTCAAAGCCTTTCATCAAAATAATTTTTGTAGCATAGAGTGGTGCCTCAAGGTCCAAGTGAACCACATACTGGTTCAATGGATGGTATAGTGCCTGCAATGTCCTCTTCAACTTCTCCCCATCTCCTTTTGAGCTTGAAATCAAATAAACCAACCTTGGAGGTAGAGGCACTACTGAAGCAACAATAGGAGAGAATATTTTGGACTCGACAAAAATAACCTTTGTGACATCATTTCTCCCTCCTGTGACGTCATTTCTCCCTCCCTTAAAATGTGCCAACATGAGGTAGACACCATTGTTTGAGGTTGAGATTAGGGTAATGAAAAGTACCAAAAATAGGGACCCCAGAGATAACACAACCAAAGTTAAGACCCATTTTCTTTCCATGCTAGCCAATTTGGAATGCATCTGCATCGGGCCTGGAATTTGACGGCCACCCTTGCCTGTCTTATGAAAATTTTGTGACAGTTTGTTCATTTAAATACCTGTCATTTTACTTTTATGAAAAAATTTAAGTGTCAAAAAAATATTTGAAGTATCTAAAAAATCAATATATTAGTAATCTATGAAATATTATTTTATAAAATAATTATTTTAGAAAATTTACAAATTTTAGAAACTATGCATGCACTCAATTAGTAAATCCAATTGCATATAATAAATTTTATTGATAATTAAATAATTATATATATGTAATTTACATTTTGACAATGCATAGAGTATTAGATTAAGAATAATTATATTGCACAATATGATTTTTTTTCCATATATTTATTCTCTAATTTGTAAAATTGTATTACTATTTTGACTATAAATTAATTTATTGATTTCATATGTGTAAATATCATAAAAACACATTTAAATATCAATTTCAAATCAAATCTAGCAAGAAATAGTTATATAAAATTAAAAATAGTTCAATCGGCAAATTGATCTATCTAAAATCATATTTAAACATCAATTTCAAACCTATTCAGAAATAAATATATAAAATTCAAAATAGTTTAATCCTTATTCAACTCATTATCTAAAATTTCAACATGCTCACCAATAAAACACAAGTAAAATAAATGTTATTGAAAAAACAATGCTATAAAGTGAAATTACCTGCTATTGTTCAAATTTTTTTATAGTTTAATCTTAAATTCATCTATCTAAAACCATAAATTATTTGTAAAAGGAAAAAAAGGTTTCAACATGCTCACCAATAAAATCAAAGCTAAGAGTCACTATACACAAAATGCTATAAAATAAATGCTTTGAAAATACAATGAAAATTTGTACTATGTTGTTATTCATAAGAATATCCTATATATATATATTAAAAAATTGTAAATTTAGAAAATATTCATAATTAGAAATAAATCTTAAATCTTAAATTTATTGTTAATTGTAACAAGAAGTTTCTAAATTATGTAGAAAATAAATCTTGTTGAAATATTCAAAAAGTTAAAAAATCAATTATATTCTATTTTGAAAAGATTTTGAATTAATATATATTTTTATAATAAATATTATAAATCATATATATTAATATAAAGCAATGATAACTATTAGTAAAAGTGTCAAAATCTTTAAAAAATTAGAAAGAACTATATTTAATCTTGAAAAGATTCTATTTTCAATAGATTTTGAATTAATAAATATATTTATAATAAATCATATATATTAATATAAAGTGAAATTAGAAAGAATTATTCCAATTTTCAATTATAAACTTATTTATTTATTTATCATAAACACATATAAACATATATATATATATATATATGCCTAAAATAATTTTTTACAATTTAATAATAATTTGAAGTGTCATATTTACTGTTATATAAAAATGTAGCAAGTCAAATGATACGGTCTAATAAATTTTTAGGTTGTAATATACGGTCCAAAGTGCAAAAAAGAAACACATTAACACCTAGTTCCCAATTTTGGGCTGAAATGCATGACACAACTAGTGATGGCAATTATTAAACACAACACATCGTTATCCTTGGGACACATCAGCTGGCCACAGTAAAAGAAGTCTCCAACCACAAGCTAACGTGCACTAACAATTGTCATTCTGTCCCGATAGTTTGCAGTCTACTTTAACCGATATTAAATGCAAATAAAACTATGTTTTCAGGCATCAGGCTATGAATGTTTAATGGCCACTCTATTTCTAGTGTAGGACAACTTTCAGACGACTCTATTTCTGGCGTGAGACAATAGTCAGGCTGGAACCTAACACTAATATAGCCTATCGGCTAAATTAACTCACAGTTATATCTACATAGATGTTCAACAACCAATTTAATGTAAATGAACTTGGATGGACCTTAAAAATATAAAAGGTGAGATATACTCACTTTTTCTGAAAGTAATCATTATAGTTGCCATAATGTGGCTTAGAATATTTTGTGGAAGGGAAGTGATTCTTAGACGCATTAGGCGATACTGGTTAGCAAATTACATACTAAAAAATATAACAAGATTAGATGTGAACCTCATCATTAATATAATATAAAATCCCTAAAAAGAAAACATTTAACTTTCATATTCTATATCTCATTAATAAATAAGAAATTATGAATTTTATAAATAAAATCTAAATGACAATAAAACCTATATAAATCTTTCTCCAGTATCTTTATAAACTTTAATACTCATTAATTATTATATTTTTTAAATGTGCATTGAAAAACTGAAAATTACTAAATTCTACAAGAAAAATATTTGAAAAATGATTCAGATCAATTGTTTTTAGAAAACCATTTAAAGGTTGCAAGAGAAATCTGAAACTCAACATCTAATAATTACATCACTTATTGCCACAATCCAATAGAAAAAAATACAGAGAAATAAGCTAGCTTACGTTTTTAATTAGATCATCAGATGAGGAGAAAGCATTACAATAGCTTCCATCAAATCTCCTAATTCACCTTATCACCTTCTGCAGAATGACATTATTTATACTACAATAAACCAGTATTTTTAAAGACACGTAAAGTGCTGCAGTGTCAAGATATGCAGAAATATAAAGACAAGTTAGAAGAAACGGCGTGCCACTTATAAGTCAGTGTGACAAGTATCAAACGGTCTGTCTGAGATGTCTCTCGTACACAAAATATAAATTCAAATTCGAAGTCAGTAAATTTTTATGAAAATATGTTTTTCTTATGTACAGATACCATTTAATATTGCTTTTTGATAATTGTGGAATATTTATAGTTTATAATTATTGCATAGTATCTATATTATCATTTATAAAATAGTGTTACAAATTTATAAAAAAAGATGGTGGAAATATTCACACTTTTAGAATTTATATGAGATTTTAGTCTATATTACTAAAACATGAAACATAAAAATAATAAATATCAACTCCTAAATGATGAAAGAAAGAGTAGATAGTGGAGGATCTAGTCATTCAGTTTGCTCTATACATTAGCAGGATCTGAAGTGTTCATGGGAGAGTCTCATCCATCATCATCATCTTTAACATTAATTTCTTGATTATCTTTGTTAACCCACACGAACAAGAGAAATACCAAGAGCTAGCTGAAGAAATTTGTTGGAGTTAAACTAGCCTATATTTCCACCAACATGAGGTGGTGGAGGAGAGTGGTGATTAAAGTGATTCAATTAGCCTCTCTAAGCATGATCTCTTCCTATTAGAGAACGGAATGCCCAAGAGTGAGCATCCTAGTTGTCACAAGCTAAATGACTAAGTACTCAACAATGCCCTCAAGATAGAGACTAGCCTTGAGAGGAGGTGGGAGTTAGAGAAACACGAGCAATAGTACAAGGGGTGTTACTTTAGTGACTCAAAAATATTTAATTGAGAAATATTAAGTGTAAATTTATTCAATTTAACATGAATTTATGTTAACACATCAGAACAAATCATAGCTTTACCGTAAAGTGAGAAATTTTGATCAATAGTACAACAACAAAAAAAAAGTAGAATATATATTTTTTTAGATGCTAAAAATAATCTCCACATTGAAATATATAAAATTAGATTGTATATGTAGGAAATTTGAAATTGACCCTATAATAACATCATATGTAAAAAAAATACTCAAGACTAAACTTTTGAAGAAATCATGAATCTAGGTCCAAATATCTTAAGCTCTAAGAGAGAGCTAGGGAAAATATTTGAGACACTTATGATGATAATAGAAAGGACAATGAGGAATTTAAATATACAAATGGGTTTAACTAGAACGGATGGGGAGGCCTTGAAAAATAATACAAAAAGAAAAGTGGGCAATTGTTGGTTCGAGCACAACTAACTAGATGGTGTGAACTTTGGACTACCAAAAGCAAAGTGGGCAATTGTTGGTTCAAGCACAACCAACTAGATGGTGTGAACTCTAGACTGCCAAACTAATGTAAAATATTGTAGATGTCATATTTGATTAAAAATACCCACCATAGGTGAGTCAATGTAGGATCATGGGGGTCCAAATTAGGACCTAAGTGGCAATTAAAATTCAGAAAAACTGAGTTAAACAAATTGACATAAAAATTTGAATAGGTTATTAACATAATTTGAAAAATATGTAAGAATAAAATTTGTACAAAAATGAATGAATTTAGTTTGTAAATACTAGTCCTCTTTTGAAAAACGTAAATCTATTTGGCAAAAATAATAGATAGATTTCTATCAATTAGCAGTTTATCAAAATGCATGTAAAAAATAAATAATAATTAATAAACGCTTTTGAACCAAAGCTATGAACCAAAATACAACCACTCAACAATACCACCCCAATGGGGTTTGAACCTTTGTGCAAGAACAACAAGGCCACCTTTAAACCAACAGACCATGCCACTATTGGCAGAAAGCTAACAATTTTATGAATAAACAAAATTTTCATTTTATCAAATTTGGATAAAAATTATGTCATCATTTTCATTTTATCATATTCGAATAAAAATTATGTTATCAACCACTTTTAGCTTAAAGCTGAAAATTTTATGATTAAATCATTTTCATTTTATCAAATTTAGATAAAAATTATGTCATCAACCACTTTTAGCTTAGATCGCGAGTTTTTGACCACCATGATCCTACACTCACCTAGGTAGATGAAAAATTCCTTAGCTTCATTCTTGGATAAAACATTCCTAGTAACCTAGGAAAAATGATCAAGAAGGGTTTTGTCCCCCTTTTTCAAAAACCTAAATAATATACCCAAGGAAACATTGCAAGAGGATGATTTTGAAACTAAATAATAAGGGATTATTAAATATTTTTCTAATTAATAGGAAAACCATAATTAAAACTAGTGTCATTCTATATAACCAAAGGTTTCATAGCTCTTCAAGCCCACCAAATATTTTTTTCACAAAGATCCCTTGAACTTGAACAATGTCTTTCATAATAAGGAGGGTGTAAAGAGCAACCCCCTACCAACTTATTATTCTAGAAAGGTGTGCACTAGAGTTTTTCAAGCATAGTTACCCTTAAAATCCTAAATGATCCACTTGGACATAGAGACAAATGTTGATGTTGAGTGAAAATTAATCCTAACCCTCCTAAATCATGTAGAAAATAGTAATACTCTCAATCCACCTAATCAACAAACCAGTGATTCAATGAGGAAGCCCAAGGATAATCTATAAGAATCTTTTCTAACTTCAAATACAAATATTTAGAAATCACCCAACTTGAAAAATAATATACATGAGTGGCCACAAGAATCTTGGAATAAAATTGAAATTCCTAACCAAAGAAAAGTGTTTAGAAACCAAAATAGGCGAATTTCTCATTTCCAGCAAACAAAAATTTCCATAAATTTGTTAGAGAAGCTTGAAAAGAAAAAGGGATGCCAAAAATATTTGTTTATACCAGCCCAATCCACTTCCATCCATAAGAATTAAGGAGAACAGGATTGGGTAAGATGCATTGTTTGTAGCATAGAGTCTTTTGACATTAAATAGTTGGTCCCAAGGCTCTCCAAAAGATATCTAGGCACTAGAGAGTTGGTTTATATTATTTTTTTGCTTCCAAAATAGTGTGAAAATCATAATAAAAAATAAATGATTCTTCTAGTTAGTAAGTTCTCTATTTTTCCCTTTCAATATTTTTCATCATTCCTAGCTTTCCAAACATACAATAAAGTTTCATTAGTGACCAACAACCAAAATAGATTAACAAATATTTCAAAATCCTTTCTTTTTCCAAATATCTAATTTGTTGTTTGTTAATATAATTAAAATTTCCCCATGCATTTGGATTTGCAAAGAGGGTATGTACAGGATCATGATGGTCCAAAAAGTGGCGATATGATGGGTATGTGTAGGGTATGTGGTTGACGACTTTTTTTTATCCAAAATTAATAAAATAAAAAAGGTGTTTAGAGATTCTTAGCTTTCCACTGATATAAATTATGCTTTAATTTGAATTTAATAACTAATTATTATTCATTTTCTATTTGAATTACGACTAAATTCCTGATTGATAGGTTGACTGAAAAATATCTATAGCTTTCAAATAGTATCACATTTTTTGAATCCAAAACATGCTTCACATTCTATGCTTTGCATACTATAGGATTAAAAAACAAATGAATTTCTTGAAGTTTTGACCAAATTAAGATGGTTAGACATACTATTTTTTATATTTTTTAAAAGTTGAAATAAAAAATTCATAATTAATTATTTACTTGGAAAAAAATTACAAAAAAGTATGCATCACATCGGGACATGAGTCCTCTACTTATATCTAAAATCTTACAAAAAAATATTATCATTTTATTGTGGTTAGGGTGGTGAGACAGACACCTACCTCTTATTTTTTCTTTTAAATTTAAGTACTACTCCATTGAAATTTCAAATTTTCACCAAATAGATTTAAAAAAATAAAATAAAACTAGTAGTTTAGAAACTAAATTCAATTTTCTACAAATTCTAATTTTACATATTTTTGAAATAATATAGATAACATATTCAAATTTTTACACCAATTTTCCTAACTCTAATTTTTCTAATTTTTTTGCCACTTAAGAGCATGTTTTTTCCATGATGATTCTGCACATAGCCAAGAACAAAAGCTAGATTTTCTTTTGAAAAAAATAGTCAAAACACTATGATATATTATTTCAATTCTTTTGGATAATTCACAAAATTCTATAGTATTTCTAGACAAAGAAAAGGTATTTTTTAATCAACATCAACCATTTTAAACAACCTTTTTTAGCTCTATTAAGCTATTCCAATTTTATTGAAAGATATTTTTTGAAATTTTATCTTTCTTTTAATCCCAAAATTTTATTTACATGATCAAATATGTAGTTTTTAGATACTTATTGTATCATAAATTTTATTTGAATTCAAGAAGTCCACTCTAGAGCCACATGTCCAACTGTAACTATATACATTAATACCCCATGGTTCTCACAACAAACTCTATTATCTATTGATGTACTTCATATTTTCCATGAGTCCCTTATAACTATGTATGTTCCCCTCTATTCCCATGCCTTTGTTGAACACCCTTGTAGTAGCACAAGGTATTTTTCTTTATGTTGAAGGTTTAACCATATAGATTTATTACTACAACTTAAAACATTATTTATTTTAAGTTCTCATTGTTGTTAATCATAGATTTAACTTTCTCCCATGCTTTTCATATTGTTTTGAAGATCAAGTAACTACTAGGAGATACTTGGAAATATCCGAAAAGAAAATCATACATAGACAAATCTTTCCATGATATTTCTTGTTATGGGGTAGCTCTTTCTATGTTTTCTATAATTATGACTTTCAAAGGTTCATTCCTGTCATTTGAAATAATTATCTATTTAAAAACTAGAGCTATACCATGTTTCTTAATGTTAAGGTATTTCAAGGCTAAACTACCATAATTCTTTGAATATGAAACATAGATTTTTGGTACCCTAATGGCTTCTCTTGCACTCTTAGGGTTTTTCACCTAAAAGGAGAGAAATAGGCCCAAAAATACTTATGAATCACTCAAATCAGGATGTATGCAATTTTTTTTAATGTAATCAAGTTAACAATATGCAATTGAATAATCTAAAAGAATGAAAATGAATGCAAAAGTGAAATAAAAGCTATGTTTGAAAACACATTGTGATATGCAAACAATGAAGAAAATGAAGGAAATATGCAAAACCTAAAGAGATTGGTCAAATTAGAGTGCAACTAGGAAAAATGTGATGATTCTCAAATGTATTGGATGTTGGCAGATTCACTAAGTTTTCATAGTGGGACTCATTCGCATAGGGTGGCAAATCACTCATACTAAAAAAGTGTTGGGAGCTAGTTTTTGTCTATTGGGATCCAAAATCTAACAAAATTCAGATTTTCAATCCTAAGGTGGGACTCATTTGCCATAGGTAGCGAATCATTCTTATCCAAACTTTTTGAAAAATTAAGAGACAACTGTGCAACACCAGTTATCAAAATGTCTGTTTGTCAAGTTGCTAAAGTCAATTCTATAGAAAATAGACAAATAACTCTCTCCAAGCTTGAAATTGACTTAAGTTGACTTGAAGCACCTAGTTGAGTTGGAAATCAATCTTCAACACCTAAAAACATGTCAAAAAAATATAATGAAATGAAAGAGAAAGATAAAATAATAACATGCAAGTTATATCAACTTACCTAACCCTTGATGATGCAAGTCTAAAGTAATGCCAATGGTTGCTTCAAAATGCTTGAATAGTACTTCAAAATATGATGTAAAATGCTTGAATGCTTGAGTGAATAGGTGGATAGATGAACTTGATGAATGGGGATTAAAGTGAGGTGAAAATCACTTTTTTATACAATTCTTTTGCCTTGGTATCCATTCATACCTCATCACAGGCTGACATCAAGTGATTTTGAATAAAATATTGAAAGAAAATTTAAAATATTTTGAATTTGGGGCCAAGGGGGACTCATTCACCACCCATGGCGAATGGTTCCCACCCAAGATCTAAAAACATGTATCAAGAAAAATGTTGTATTTTACTTAATTAAGTCATATGAGGGCATAAAGGGACCAAATAAAGCATGAGAAAGGTGTAAATAATGAAAACATGCCTAGAAAAGCATGGAATCTTGTTACAAGACTTTACAACACTTCAAAATAGGACTTGTTTAGTGATGAAAAGGTGATTTTGAGGTGAATTGTAATGAATAGAGTCTAGAAGAACTTAGAAATTTCTAACAACACTTCACAACACCTTCACAAGACGTTGTTATTTGAATTTTAGTACCTAAAGAAGCATGTTCAAGCCATGTTACAACATAAAATCATAGCAACATAGTTCCAACACTATGAAACAAGACCTAAAAGGCCATGAAAATAACAAGGTGCCATTTTTCTATGACATATCTGGCCCCCACTTTAGTGAGAGTGTGAACTTGCTTCGAGGTCACACTAAAGTATCCATGAACATTGAGAGGAGGGTTCAAATGTAATTACATTAGCGAGATGGAATAACAATGATCTAGAGGGATGATCAAGCCCCCATGATGAAGATCATGTGGAAAACTAAGCATAAGAACAAAGGAACACACAAGTGTTGAAAGATTTGGATGAAGCTTCAATCGTCAATCCAACTAGTTGTGAAAAGAGATCTAGGCTGATTTTTTGAAAAAAATATTATGTACTCACTCTAGGGCCATGGAACTTCAGGTTGTCCATGGGGTGAGAAGGCCTAACTATATACTCACTCTGGGGCCATGAAAATTTTGGTTGTTCATAGGGTGAGAAAGCCCAAAAAGGTAAGATACATACACTAGTTGGTATGCACTCACAAACACAAAGGTGACTATGGGGAAAAGTCATGCCACTAGGTCATCTTCTCGCTCAACCATGCTAAAGTTATACCACCTAATAACTTTAACAAGGTGCCACAAGTAGAAATGCTCATGAACAAAAATAAAAGGTACCACAGTCATGCAAGTTGTGTTATGCAAAATGGAAAAAAGAAATGAAAATTGTAAAAATGTAATTTTACTGCAAAAATGTAATGTAAAATGTGAAAATATGTTCAAAGGAGTTTGGTTCAGTTTATGCAAGGACAGTCACTTAGAGAAAATTGTGTCTAATTTCTCCAAGAGAGGACCCATAAAAGAATAGTATATTCACAACTTAAGGGATGCAGTGCATCACATCAAGCCACCAATAGGAATGTAATATGATGAGCTAAATCACACTTATGAAGGATATCACACCTAATGTCATCCATAAAGTGACAAACACATCATATAAATGAAAATTCTACACTAGGAACCAAGAATTTAAATGAATTATGGTAATGTATGACCCCAACTTTAAAGGAATTATTACACATCATTCTATGAGAAATTAGTTTAAATTAGTGAAGTAAAGAATATGCAACAAGACATGAGAGAAAACCTGGAAATCCCCATGCCAAGTCATATGTTTCAAATTTAGGTTGCATCATGTCAAGGAAAATAAAAAGAAAAGGGGAGTTTCCCCCTAGAAAAGAAAACACACCAAACACATAAGGGATCTATGGATTTGGGGTCAGTATGTTCATTGTTGCAATGTTTTTTATGAAATATCTTAGAACTGTCATCATTCCAAAAATACATAAAATGAGAAGAATGACACAAAGAGATCGAAAAAAAAAGAAAAAGAAACATTTGTTTTGGGTCAACATGGAAGAGACATTGCGGTGTCGATGCCTTGCATCATCCCTAAAAGTAAAACACAAGCGAAAATAAAATGAAAAGGTGAAAGAAAAAGTAATTTTTTTTTTGGGTCAACATGAAGGAGACATTTTGGTCTTGATGCCTTGTGTCATCCCCAAAAGGAAAAACACAAGATAAGACAAAGTAAAAAGGAAAAAAAAGTGTTTTGGGTCAACATGGAAGAGACATAGGGTGTCTCAACACTTTGTGTCATCCCCAAAAGGAAAACACAAAACAAAAGCGAAAACTACAAGGACTATTTTTGTCAACATGGAAGAGACATAGGGTGTATCTATGCTTTACGTCATCCCCAAAAGGAAAAAACAAAAAAAAAATGAAAATGACAAGGACCATTTGGGTCAACATGGAAGAGACATAGGGCATCTCTACGCTTTGCATCATCCCCCAAAGGAAAACACAAAACAAAGCCAAAAAAGACAATGCATGTCAAATAGAAGAACAAAGGTACAAATAAAAGAAGTCTACAAAGAGAGGAAATATCAAACACACAATATGAGGGAACACGATATGCACATGAAAATAAAAATCAAAGAAAAGGAAAAAGAGAAAAGGCTAGATAGGAAAATGCAATTCAATCATCTAACAAGTCATCTGCCTCCCAGTCATGTTCAGTGTAATGCAAGGGTGGTTGACTATTCAAAGGAATAATTGCAAGCACCTAACTAGGAGTCATACCAAGTTCTTGACTTGGTCGAGAGGATTTATCATTTAAGCTCATTGTAGATGAAAATAGAGAGTTTAGGTCGTTATGCACTTCTTCATCTATTTTGGCCATCATCGCATCATCATTTTCATCATCAAGATTAATGATTACAGGAGGATGAAGGATGATTTATAAGGATGGGTGTATCAAGAGCGTTGGTTGTTGGATTAGTTTTTTTTGTTATGATTGTTGCATGAGACTATCTTGTGGTTGGTTAGGAGAGGGAGGGTGGTCATCTGTTACTTCTATCAAGGATGGAGGTTTATTTTCTTTATTTTCTTCACTTTGTGATTAACGATGAAGAAGATGACAATGATGCATGCGTTCCCTACTACCATGGTTTCATTTTATTATGTTTTGTAGTTGTTGAGAAGTAAGAGTGGATTGAATCATCATAGGTTCTTCTATTTGTAAAGAAGGAAAAGCAGAAGAGACCAAAGAAGATGGATTAATCACTTTCTTATTTTCTTTACATACTTGTTTAATTTGAGGAGGCTGAGTAGGATTTGTTTCATGTTCCCTTGGTCATTTAAATGATGGATGGGAAGTGTCTAGGGATGGTTGTTCAGGGGGTTTGATGGTTTTTTCAATGTCATAATTAGGTTGAAAAATGGTTTTATCTATGATAGGATGTGTGGAATTGGATTGGGATGTGTTACAAAGAGGTAGTCCAGCTATCTTTTTGGCTTTAAACTTTTGATAAGCTATGAAAAGGAAGTCCTTGAAAGGGGTGATAGGTTCCATGGGTTCAAGCCAAAAGGATTCTCATGAGAAGTTAACTTTGGAAGATAAAGGATTAAAGCCACTATGGTGTATGGTGACTACCTTATTATCATGTGGAAACTTCAAACACTAATGAACAAATGAGAGGACTACTTTCATTGATTGAAGCCAAGGGTGGCCTAGCTACAAATGAAATTGGTTAGATTGTGGAACAATTGAAACTGTTACATCCAAAGTCTTAGGTCCTATTTGTAACTATAGCATAATCGATCAATCTTTGAAGGTTAACTAGCCTTGACAAATGAGGTAGTATGCTTATCCATAGGATTGGTGAAATTTTTCAAATTCTAGTTAGGGGGTGCAACAAACTTATTGCCTTGATCATTAACATATAAAACGGAAAAATGGATTGAACCAATAAGGTCTTCAACTAAATGTTTTAGATGGTTGCAATGTTTAGTTTCATGTCCATTTTGGAGATGAAAATGACAATAAGTGTTAGGTTTGAAGGTAGGTGGTGATGGCTAATTTGGATCAAGTGGTCTAACGGGTGGGAAAGTAAGCATGCATTGTTGAATTAATTGATTCGTTGTGTTGTGAAGGGTATTAGGTAGGGGTGTAAATTGTCTCCTTGAATCCCCATATGAATAAGTTACTGCTACTTTAACAACTACCACTTTATTTGGAATGGGTGGTGTTGGTGATTCTGGTTATGGTTGAGGACCTGCCGATTAAGTTTTAAAAAGCCTCTATTAGGTTTGCAAAAGTTGTGTGTTAGTTTTATTTTGATTGGTGTGTTTGGGTTTTTCAACTCAGCTAGAAGTTGATTTTGAATCATGTATTGAAACTGAATTTTGGTAGTCACATAAGGTTGTACATAAATGAATGAATGAAGGGAATTTCATCATGGTTAGTTTATCCTGAAGGCTGGTGTGCAAGGTTTTGATAAGCATCTTTTGAAAATATGCATCAGGAATCTTGACATCAATTTGAGCATACAAGGATTGGTAGCGTGAGATGAAATCTATCACCTTTTCATTTGTGTTTTGTCTACCTCTCATAAGGTCGGCCATTGTCTTTTTAGGTGTCATGTGAACTTGTAAGTGACTAATGAAAGAATCAACCAATTAATTGAATGAATGGATGGAATGATTAAGAAAGTTGGAAAACCATTTGAATGTGGTATCTTTCAAGGTCCCTGGTAAATTTTTGCTAAATTTTTTTTCATCAAGGACAAAGTCACTACAATAAGTTGTATAAGAATTAAAATGGTTGATAGGGTCTCCTTTTCCTCTATATTTCTCAAATTGGGGCATTTCTATCCCTTGTGGCATCGAGGTACGTAAGATTTCTAAAGATAAGGGGTTTTTGCAAACATGATATGTGGGTGGAGAAGTTTGACCTTGACTAATAGTGGAAAGTTGGTGTTGCATGGATGAAATAGTGTTATGGAGTTATGTAAGAATAGGATCAGGGTAAGTGGTTTGAGGTGGAAGGGAAAATGATGATGGAGTGTAAGTGATCTTATGGGAAGTGAAAGGAATGCTAAGGGGTGTGAAGGTGGTGGAAGGGACTTGTGATGCCATAAGAGAAGTAGGAATGCTAGGTGGAATTGGAACAGAAGTGACCAAATAGGTAGCTTGGTGCATAGTTTTGTGGACTTGTAGAATGGTATAAGTTGGTATGGATGATATGGTTGAAGGGGGGGGAACTTGAGGTCCTCCTTGGCTTATATGAATGTTTGTAGATTGGGTATTTGAAGACGCATGTTTATTGCAAATATCAATAAGTTTCTTCATAACTTGCAAGCCATCAAGACTTTCACTTAGGCAATGAAGGTTCTCAATGGCAGGTATGGAAGTGGTGGAAATTTTTTCAAGTGACAAATCTTGTTGTAAATGTGCAAAGTCCTCATGAATATTAATGGCATTTTCTTGCAGGAGGGAGTTTTTTTGGTTGTGAACATTCATTGGATGGAAAGGTGAAGGCATGTAAGTGGTATTGTCAGGGCCCAATGCACCATTTTCCATACTAGGAGTATGAGCTCATGAGATCCCAAGGTCCACAAAAAAAGTGCTATCGTGGGATGCCATGAGTCTAGAACTTCTTCTCACTAAAGTATTATCAATGGGGCACCAAAAATGCATACAAGTACCACAACGGATGGGTGAATGGAAATTCAAACTAATCTAAGAGCTCTAAAATGAAAATAACAAAGATTCTACTAAATGTAATAGAGAATGAACAATAGAAAATAGAAATGCAGGAAAATGATTGAAAAATGCCAGAAATGTTGTTTTAAAAGTGTAGAGGGATTGATTCACCCAGGGTGGCGAACGAGTCCTAGTATGAAGGTTTTTAGTGTTTTTAAGAAATTAAAAGATGATGTAAATGCTCTATAGAATGTGATGACAGATTCAGAATACAAATTTTTACTTTTTTCAATGTATTTAATACAAAAATGAAATTTAAATGAAGTTTTCACTAATGCAAAATGAAAATTCCTAGAATGCAATAACAAATCAATTTCCTCATTGACTTCTAATGCAAATGGAAACTAAGATACAATATGTGATTTCAATCAGCAATCCAAAGCATTCAAGAGTTAGGTTCACCAAAATGAAACATAGATTTTTGGTACCCTAATGGCTTCTCTTGCACTCTTAGAGATTTTCACCTAAAAGGAGATAGATAGGGCCAAAATATATTATGAATCACACAAATCAGGATGTATGCAATGCTATTTAATTTAAATGTTGATCATCAAAGCTCTAAGCTCTCTTACACTCTTATGGGAAATTCAGTGAGTGGGAGACAGATTGCATCTTATTGAATACTTCTGAGGTTTTTATAGAAATTCTTCTCTTCTTTTGGGTTTTGAGATAAGGGAGAAAGAAGAAAATGAAAAATATAAAACATGAAAGGAAATACGCCAAAGATTTTACAACATTTCAAACTCAGAAATATTCCTATGATTGATATAGAAGACACAAAATGCCATAACCCTTCATTGTTGGAAAGAGAATGAACATCAAAGGCTAACTTCAAGCACAATGCAGACTTTCAAATTTTTCTACAGGTAGTGTTCATTAAGGTTCGATAAAAAATAAAAAGTTCCTTTGGGAAAAAGAATAATATTTTCAAAAAATTATAGGAACTTTGTGTCCCAATACAACATAGCATAGAAAAATAATGATTTTAAGGATAATGGAAAATTCCAATGTCATAGTCTGATGTTTTCAAGATGTGTAGACACGTGAAATTAGAATTATGCACTAAGTTCATATTCATCTGCTCATTAAATAAATAAAGCTCATCAAATCCATTCACCAAGTATATCAGGTCTATTTAATTCATTCCTATGGTTATTCATTTAAATTAAATAAATCAACTTTGTTTAATTTAAGGCTCACATTAATCTTTTAACTAAATAAACCAAACTTTATCTAATTGAAATCCAAATGAATATTCCATCCCTTTTTCATTTAAATAAATCAAAATATCTAAGTCAAATGGGTCAAAGAATCTAATCACCATCTAAGCTAATCTAATCCTGATTAACCTAATCTAATGACCCATCACATCCTCTAGCTTTTCCCACTTGCACCAATAAATCATTTTAATTCATTTATAAATTCAACATTTTGACATCTTTGAGGAATATTCCCTCAAGTTTGAATTCAAAAGAAAGTTGAAATGTACATCCAACAAGGCATTTAATAGGTCTTACATGTCTCTTACATGTCCCTTGCAAAGGTTAAAGTCACCATTTAACTCTTAAATTCAAATTTGAATCTCCCCTCTTTGGCACATTGACCAAAATGTGCTCATCCTCAAGCCTATCACAAGTTGACAAGTGGCCTCTTCTCATTGGCTAAATCTTTGTCCCACATTCATCCATTTGGCTATTTCTCTCATCAAAATAATATATAAATGAAAGGCTTCATTCTTGATCAGTTCCTCCACATCTTGATCCACAAATCCTATCCAAAGTCACTATCTTCATTTGAGAACTGATTTTTCCCATCTTAATCCATCTTCAAAGAATTTTATCGTTTAGCTTATCTTAGCAAGGATTGGGAAAGGGATTCTTTCCATAGAAGCACCAATCCAATATGAGATGATTTACTTCATGTTTTATTTTATGCTTTCAAATAGTTTATCAAATCCTTTGTTGTTTTGATTGCATCATGAAGCATGCTGATTTATTTCATAGGGATGTTGATTATTGGCTTTGTTTTAAAATTCTAATCATGCTTTGTGTGGTAGGATTTCAACCAAAATGCAGATTTCACATCCACAAAATGCTACTTTTCAGTACAAGCATAAAGCATAGAAATCCGCTATTTAAACTATCAAAATATAGCTTGAAAGACATAGTGTTTCATTCATGACAAAAAAAAAAGGAAGAATACTTGAAAGAGGCCATACATGCACAGTCTCATATTTTCCCTTAATAGTTCATTCCTTTAATTAAAATTGAACTTTGAAACAATGTTTGGATGCCAATTTGACAATAGTTGAAACCTTAATAGCTATAATTTTACATAATAAAGTAGTTCTATAACATGCTTTCTGAAATATAGTTCATAAACCTTAAGAAAATTTAAAGGAAAGACTAATTTCTCTTTTTGGAGAAAAAAACTCCCTATTGGAAAATTTCTCTTCTACGAATCAATTATCCACTACTAAAAATAATCAAAATTCCCCACTCTTATAGCCACTGCAAAGAAGGAAGCACCACCTCAATCAAGAAGTAATGAATTCCAGGTGTTGATGATTCATAGCATATAATCTGATCCAAAATCTTTGTTAGGTCACAAAAGATCTCTGCATTCATTACTCAGCTACTGCTCTAATATCCTCCAGATATTTAAATGAAGATAAGACCCAAAAATGATCAAATCTCAAGAGAATTCATTTGACACGATTGATTGCTCCCATTACTCCAAGGCACTGACTCAAAGACTCTTGTCTCTTATACTAAGAGAGAAAAATGAGAAAAGGTTAGCTCAGAAAAAGCACTTGAGTATATATCTTCTTAGGTAGTGTGGAAGTCTATATTGAGGATGACGTGTTAGCATGGTGGAAGCTCCCGAACTTGCAAATATAGCTTCCAAGGAAAATTCCGACCAAAAAACATGTGTCTTTAAACTTCCCCAAAAGGAAAAGAGAAAAGGAGAAGTTGCACAACCACCACGTGGTGTATTGTGCACCTTTCCAATATTTTCTTTGAGTGCGGAGATATCCAACACCGAAGACATTAATGTAAACTCAAAAGAGGAAATGACCAAAAAAACTTTTACAGTTTTGGCAACTCACAGGGGTCTTCGCTTCAGAGAAGATTCAAACCTGGGCCTTTGGTTGCTCCTAGAGTTTGATGAAAGCTTCCCTCTAAGCTTCGCAATTTGCATCAATTGCTAAAATGAGGGTCTAGATTTGTCAGTATGCCTGCTCAAGATAAAAAAATCTCCTTGAAAGAGAGAACACCCCACTTGGAAGAAATTACACATAGGTGATAATAGAATCAAGAAAGAGGATGTATTTCACACTCAAAATCATCCACCATGGGTGCAGTACTCAAGCCTGGGAGTTCAGTAGTAGTTTGAATCTTATGTTAGATTGCCTCATTGATTTTCTCCATTGTTAGTGCATCTTCATCTAGGAGAGGAGGGGAGGCAACTTGAAACCAACTAGGATGATGAAATCCTTTTTGATCTTGGAGACTCTTTGGCTCAAAACTCATTCTGTAACCTGCTCACTGTCCCTTTTAAATTTTCTAGCTCAGCCTCATGCTTTCTTAATATCCTATCCAGTCGTTCATAATCAGTGAGTTTCATTTAGATCCAGACCCATGACATGAATTTCATTATCCTCTAGTTGCATTTTTCCTTCGAGCTTGGAAACCAGAGGCCTCATTGTAGTGATAATCAAGGAATTTTATTCTTCATTAAAGTAGGCTTGAATTCTTTTAGCTACAGGCCTTTCAGTATTCTTTGACAATTATTTCAACTTTTTGGCCTTTCAAGCCCATTTAGTGGCGTCAAAATGCCCCTAAAGATTTTGAGGGATATCAACACTCTGAGCTACAATGGGAGCACCAGGGGGTAGTTTGAACATGGTGAAATTTGGGGAAACCTTGGATGCATGCGCATGAGGAGACATGAATGGCAGTGTGATTATAGAAAATGGTGGAATACCAAAAGGAGGAGGGGAAGAAATAACAAGAGTAGAAATGGAAAAAGGCCGATATAAGGGGGCCTTCCCTGAAGTAGATGGGTTGGGGGTAATGGGAAAAGCTATAGTTTTGGAAATCATAAGAAGGTTTTTGGATGAAACAACTAATGGCACAATAGCAGCCCCTACGGATGATGTTCTCCCACCGTATTGAAAAGTTTCAGCAAGTTCATTTTCAATGGTAGGGGTTGTATTTATTACTGTTAATTCAAGAGCCAAAAATGGGGCATTATCTCCCACAGGAAGGGTTTGGGATTGAACTAGAGACGCAAAAATAGGAAGAAGAGGGGGAGTAAAACTTACTTGAACTAGAGTCAATGATACCTTTTGCAAAATGGATTCCACTTCCTCCTCCCACTAGATCAACATACCTGGGGCACTTGAGTCATGAATCTTCCTCTGCTTTTCTCTCTTAGAGTCATCACGTTCTGATCTCCTTCCCAAGAAGTCTTACGTTAGGAAGGAATGAGCAGCTGCAGAGAATCCTTTTGGAGATCGTCGAACCTCTTTTCCTTTGTTTTGAGCTTGGGATGTGGATGGAACCTATGGGTCCTCTGGTCCTAATATCCTTCAATTGTCGAGCTAGCGAGGCCTAGGAACCAAGATCAGAACTTGTTTGTCTTCAATTTTGTGGCTTGTTTTAGGATGGCTATTGTCAGAATCAGCTTCCTGGTCATATATGTCCTCCAATTCTTCATCAAGCTAGAAGCGACCAAACGAAACACCCAGATTCCTCATCTCTTGTTGGAATCTCTAGAAATCATCCTTCTTCCATTTATACCATCACTTTCATCTTACCTAAGTGCTATGAGATTTTCTCATTTGGAGGTTCCTCTAGTATTATGTCTGGGGATGATAAAAACTTAGCCATCTTGGCCATCTTTATAGTATTTGCGTCAGGTCAATGTACATTTCAGCACTCTCTTGGGTAGGATTCTTCCTTCTGGAAAAATACTCTCTGAACTCATGTCTTAAGTTGAAACACCCATCTGGGTTATAATTCCACTTCTCACAAATGAGGACCAAACTGAGAATAACCAAATGATTCTTGATCTCATTATCAGCCTTTTACTTGCTTAATACCACTTGGCTCTTTTCAATCATAAGGGGAAGGTAATTTTTTTTGTTTTATTCCTCCCAAGCCTATACATTCTATCAACAACAGATATTTGTTGGCAAGCTTCTAGTGTAAAATTTCTATCTGTCAAAAATATGGGGAGTCAAAAAACTTCTCTAGTATAACCATGGAATCTTATGAAGATAAAATCTTCGCTGAGGAAATAATCCATCAGAATAGGTGGGTGCTCTATCCATTGAATAACTTCTTGAGAAAAATGGCCTAGAGGGTGAGGCAATAAATCTTGCAACACTGGTCTCAGAAAACAATTTGCAAATTGATAGTAAGATCTAGTCCTAAAGAACATGGAGCTCCACACAAAGATTGGCTAGATATAACCTCTCTCATTTTTCCTAGATACTAGTACATCCCTCCCTAGACATTCAAAATTTTGATGCAATAAAAAATGGACTAGGATGGAAGAATACCTGAACTTGGACTCCATGTTGTAGTTCCTCAATTATAGCTTCATATTTCTAGCTATTACTTCAACAAAATCATAGTGTCTTTGCACCTTTTCTCTTTCGAGTACAAGACCTAGAGAAAATTAGGAAGGGTTAACATCTTCATCATTGTTGAGACCAAAGACCAAGGCCAATATCAAGAATATAGACTGTGTATCCTTCTTGAATTTTATTTGTGATAGAGGCTAGTGAAGCTGTCCTCTTTATGGTTGTTCCTTTGTTTCATCTTCTTAAAAACTTGTTCTCCTAAACATATTTTCCCCTAGAGCATCCATCTGTTCTTCATTAAAAAGGTTTTCATTCCAACCCATAGGAATACACATGTCCCATATAGCTTGGGCCGAAATGATGATCTTGACTTCTCGACCTTCAATAGTCTTTGTATGTCTATTAAACCATTTTGTGCACACAACAACTAGCTTTAGGCATGGATGAACCTCAGGCAACATAAACTGTGGTAAACCATTATTCTAGAGCCAAAAAGAAAAACCCTCTATAGATTCATAGCTTAGCATCCTCTAAAAAGAACCTTTCCTTAGGTTTTTAGGGTTGGTGGATAACCGGGGGTCATAGACATTATCGGTTAGATCTTAAACTGCCTCTTTTAGAAGGTGCTTGTTTTCTTGAAGCTTTTTGCAGTGTTCAAATGACCATTCCTCTTGGGCTGGGGAATTAGCAAATGAGTAGTGCCTAAAAATGTCTGCATAACTAGATCTCCTATTTTTCACTTCAGCCTACTTGCCAGAGGTTGATACTTCTGCCATGATTGCCTGGAACTGATATAGGGATCTCTAGTTACAAAATTTTTCCTTTGTACCAAAATCAACCTACTTTGAATGTAATTAATTATAGAACTTTACATATAATTATGAGTTTTTCACTATGAATAGCTCATACATGTTGTCATTGGGGTAATATGTACAGATGGGAGATTTGTATCCCTTGCAAAAGCCAAAAGAGCTAGGAGAAAAGAATTAGTACATTCCTTTCACCACCTCTTTTTTCCTTTAATTCATTACATTGGTAAGCATGCCTTTCATCATATGAAATGTGCCGAGATGACACAAGGTACTCTTTGAAAAGATGGATTCATTAATTTTTCAAAGCCTTAGTATGTTAAACCATGTCCCTTCTTATTAGCAAATAGGTTAGCGTGGATGATGGCAAGGAAACACATCAACTATTGGCATATGAGAGTATTTACACCTCAAAGCTCAAATTTTTTTCTCAAGGCACTCTGTCAGATTCTCCATATGATTTTCCAACCTCACTCTACTTTGCCTCAAAAAAAATTTTTTGCCATTCGGCCAAAAATGGACATCCCATTAGAGAAGCCTCCCTGTTAGCTTTTTCTATATATAGCCGCACCACCTTTTACTAAATTCATTTGAAAATATAGTTTTCTCTAACCTGGCTACTTTTCAGGTGCCTGCTTTTCTGTCATTTTTACTACTATCATGATGTCTACTGGTTTGGGCACCCCTGTTCGGCTTCTTATATGAAGATCGTAGAACTACTTTGCGAGGGTGATTACAAATGGACACATCAAGTTTCTGGTGAAGGATTGTGACTACTTAAGAATGAATTTGCTCCAAGTGGGTCATTGGCATGGACTTCCTTACCAACAAGAACCAACTGCGGAGCAACTGTAATGTGCTTTCATGCTTCATGGCCTCTCTACTAGACTTGGGTGTAGCCAAACCCATGATAATTGTGCTATGCTAGAAGATGTTCAGCACTTCTCTGATGGAAGGGCTCGGTCAAATAGTGCATGTGGTCATCCTAGGTGTTGGCATTATGAGCACCATGAACCTTCGAAGGCATGTGGATTTTGGTGTGGACATGCCCCGGTTTCCCTTCCTAATTGAATTTTGCACGATGGGCATGGAATTACACTGTTGCTCTTCCCAGTCAGGGCCACTTTCCCTCTGCGGTCCTAGTATGGTGTGGAGGAGGTTCCAAGGATTTCCTAAAAAAACACTTTAGTTACCTGGTGCAACTTTGCAGTGGATAGACGTTGGGTCTATTCTACATAGCCCATGTGCGTGATATTTTTTCCCCTGCCTGCAACCTACCTATCGAATGAAGAAGAAGAAGAAGAAAAAGAAAGGAGAATCATAAAATACATATGAATCTCTTTTTCTTTTTCCATTGGAGGAAAAAAAGAAGAAGAAAAATATGACTACAACTTTCATTGCCTCTGCTTTTGACATCTTTTTTGCTAAGAGGGCCTTGGATGACATTTTTGAGCCCTTATCTAAACAATATATTGTAAATTTTGTCGATAAACTTAATATAGTATAGCTCTTATTTCCTTCTTGTGTTATTCTAGGCATTATTGTAAAAAACTTAAAATAATTACAAAGTTCTTACATATAGTACAAAGTTGCTAAAATTTAAAAGAGTTGTGTGTTTTTATAGAAAGTTCTCAGATAAATACCATTCATTGGTAAACCTAAAAACATTTCTTTGAACCTATATGATTTCTTCTTTTGTATATGTTGTTTCTTTAAAAGTCTCTTCAATAGCACTTCAAAATTAATCGGTCATCCTAGCTCTTCAACATTTCTATGATACTCTTGTATTGAAACCCTATTTGTGTAAGAATCAAAGATTTTTTTGATTGCTTGATGATAAAAATTTGTGACTTCATGGGATTTTTCCTTGTAAATTTTATGCCTCAATATTTTTGTAGGATTTTCGTACATTAATTCGTACTCAAAAAATTTTGGGGTCAATTTGAGGGAAATTTTCTCTACTAATAGGAAAAAATTTCTATGGTCATGCCTGTCCTTTTGAGGGGCCAAACCAACATTTTGAGTTTCCACAATTAGGCTTCTAAAAGTTAATTTAGTTGAACCACTTTTAACTACCTCACAATACGGCAAGTTTTCTAAAAAAAAATATTATATTGGATAACAAGATTTGATCTTTGTGATTCATTTGGTTCATGGATACTGAGAGGTATGACGTGCTTGAAAAGACCTATTATGGCTCTTATTTTCTTCACAAAATTCTAAATTTTTTCTTTTCCTCTTTCCAACCAATTGACGACCACTATGTCTTTGAATTTTTTTCAAAAAGGTGCCTTCTTCATTATCATTAGGACATGTGAGGTTGAAATGTTCACAAAATCTGGTATGAATTTGTGAGTAGAGCTAGACTTACCCCAAAAAAAATTATTTAATTCTAGGCATGAAATTGTCCAAAAGTATTTCATTCTTATAAATATGGATGCTTCCCAACTGGTAATAAATTTTGCCCTTAGCTGGTCAGATCCCATCATAAAAAATTCCAATGAGATTTATGCCTTGGTTGAAACTTGGGAGGACTACCGCAAAATCCTTCAATGTCAAGAAAAATCCTTCCTTGTTTGATGGAGACCCATCTTGCCAAGAATTTTTTTCTTGAGCAATCTATCCTTTTTCTTCATTTCTTGTCTTTCCTAAACTATTTTCTGAAGGTAGTCATTAACAGAATTATACCCAGGTCATACCCTTTATCATTGCATCTATAGCAAATTTTCCCCCTTTTTTTTCTTCTATAAGAGGTCCATATACCATCTACAAACCTTTTATCCTTCTCAACCCTAGGCTTAGTACAATCCTTCAAATTTGTGGGGAAATTTTCCTCTATTGGGTCCGAGATTGGTTTCGAACATGTTCCAACAAAAAAAAAATTGATAGATGGTGTTATTTTGCAACCAGGGATATCCTTGCATACTGAAAATATCAAATATTTTGGTGAGCTCCCTTATATCCTGTTCCTAGCATTTTAGACTTACATTCATTGTGGTCACTTTCCTGAAGATCTCAATTTCTATGAAATTTGAACTTAAAATAGCTCACTTTAGACCTACACCTATTTGTTCCACTAGATCGAATTCAAGGATCGATACTTTACATTAAAATTTAACAGTAGAGCATGGGGAAAGAAAATAATAAGCCCCTAGAAATCTTGGTCTCATCGAAAAAATCAAATAGGCACCTATTTTTGGGTCGTCTTTACACCCAACACCATCATGGGGTATGGTCCATACATGATTATAAGGAAAATCACTAAGCTCTTTCAGATTCTTCATTATTTTAAGACAGGCTTGATTTTTATCAGAAATCACATAAGCGCTTAGCCCTGTTGCATGGAAATTGCTAAATGAATCAAAATTGGTGGAATGGTTCAACAAAGTTTCTCCCTCTGCAATTTTTTCCCCTGTGTCTTCTTCTTTTATGAGAATTCTCATATAGTATTTCTCCTAATGGGGACCTAGGATATCATCAGGTCTGAAACATAGATTTGCATCATCCATAATGTGTTTGGGATGCAAAGATTTAGACAAAATATTCATCTTTGCTCCATGTTTGGTGTGCAATATTAAGTGGGACCAATCAAGTGCTAGGTATCCGCCAAGTTTGGCTGTAAAACCTCTTGATAAGCACATTCTGAAAACTGGTGGAATGTCAATTACTACTTTTCCTGAGTGACTATCTAACTTGGACAAGAGAAGAGGGTCAAGCACAAATCCATTATATGACCAATAGTAGGGACTTTCTTTCCATCAAGTTGCATAATATCCTTTTCAAGGGGTTCATACTGGAGTTTAAGGGCCTCCGCTACTTGCTTTGGCATGGCAGTAATGTTGGTTCCCAAATCAATCATATTGTGGGCATGTGTTGGATCATCATGTTAAAAATAGGCCCTTAAGTGGCAAAATATTCAAAAAATATCAAATTTTGGAAACTTGACGTAAAAATTTGAATAAGTTATCTATATTATTTCAAAAATATGTAATAATATAATTTGTAACAAATTTAATGTAGTTTCTAAACTAGTAGGTTTTTTTTTTTTAAATCTATTTGGTCAAAATTTGAAATTTCAATGCAATGGTACTTAAATTTTAGGGAAAAAAAAAGTAGGTGTCTTTGTGACCACCCTAACCATAATAAAATGATAATATTTTTTATAATATTTTAGATATAAGTAGAGGACTAATGCCTCGATGTGATGCATATATTTTTGTAATTATTTTGCAAGTAAATAATTAATTATGAACTTTTTATTACAACTTTTTTTTAAAATATAAAAATCTCCTCTATCTAACCACCTTAACTTGGCCAAAACTTCATGAAATTCAATTTTTATTTTTTTAATCCTATAATATACGAAGCATAGAATGTGATGCATGTTTTGGATTCAAAAGATGTGATACCATTTGAAAGCTATAGATGTTTTTCAATCAGCCTATCAATCAGGACTTTAGTCATAATTTGAATAGAAAATGAATAATAATTACTTATTAAATTGAAAGTAAAGAATAATTTATATCGGTGGAAATTTGAGAATCTCCTTTAAAAGCCCTTTTCGTTTCATCAATTTTGGGTAAAAAAATAGTCATCAGCCACATAACCATGATATTGCCACTTTTTGGCCCATCGTGATCTTGCACATACCCTTATTATGCAAAAATTTATCTCCTATTATAAGCATTAAAAAGAAAGGTGTGGTATTTTTTATTCTTACCTCTTTTTCTTCAACATTATCCATGCTAATCGCATAAGCTGTTGATTTCAGGGCTTGATAAGAAAAAGTGGATATGTAATTTCTAACTTGTTTGCTTAACTGAGTCTCATTTTTTCATACGCCTTGCCCTTCCAACTTCAATTCTTCCTAAAGAAGAGACTATTGTTCAGGAATTGATATAATGTCCCATAATGAAATGATAGTAGGTGCCCTTCTTAACTATTCCACCACATTAAGTGCCCCAATATTTTAGGTTTTTGGCTTAAACAATGGTATCTCTTTTGTTTTCAGGGCAAAACATTTCATCGAAGACGAGTCCTGTACTCTATTTTCCTTCAACACTTTCAGAAGCTAGTTAGGGGACTATGGAATGGACTGTACAATAGGTGGCGGGACTTGCTTCTTTGGGGAAGAAGGTTGACATTTTTGCAGTCATGGCAGAGCCTGTTGCACGTACTCCCTTGTAAACCTCCTTTTTGACCTTGTATTGTAATCTTACTACACTTGTGGAATTCCAGTCATCAAGGCTTCATTTGAAAATATCACTTCATCTTCTTCTAGCCATGAGAAAAGAGCTTGGCCGAGCGTAATGTCCAACTCTTTTTTAAGGGACATCCCTTGCATCTGTGCCCTTAGGCGAGCATTTTCCATTTCGGGTGAGTCATATTCGCCCATGTTCAGGAATATACCCTTGCTTCTTTGCTCAACAATATTTTGTTGCATGTTTCCCATTGGAAAATCTTAGGGCATATGAATATCATTGCATGGGAAGCACCAGACATTATCATCGCCTGCTAGATTGTTTTGGTCTAGTACAATCTCTTTGTTTGAACTGCCCTTGATAGCTTGTAATGATGTCGGAACTGAGACTATCTGGTTCATCAACAATGTTTGTTGATCTCCTCCTCTATAAGATCCATGATACAAATTTTTTTGGTAAGGGGGATTTCCTTCGCGGTAGACCTAAGTGGTTCTTCTCATAGGTGTCACTTGTCATTAATGAAAAACCCATTGGCTTGGCTTGGGTGGTAGGGTATTCATTTTTAGGTTGCGGGGAAACAATCTTTAATTACATAGTAGGGATACTTGGATTGGTTTCCTCTTGATGGTCATCAGATATTTCCACAAATACTGGCAGTGGTGGCTGAGGTGAAAGCTTCCTAGCATCAATTAGGTTGTTCTCTATGTGCACTACCAACTCATATGCGTCAGGAAAGGTAGTTCCTCCAATGGAGGTTATCATAAGTGCAATATCTAGATTGATGGCCTTTAGGTAGAACATAAATGCCATCGTAGCTTGAGGTCAAGCAGTCAGAGAAATCCTTTGCTAGGTTCTATGGAACCTGGTGTTGAAATCACTCATGGCTTCCTTGGGGGCCCTCTTGATGGTGATAAGTTGTTGCAGTAGAGAAGAATGGTCTCCCTTTTCAGAGAATCATTTGAATAGGTGCTTCTCATGTTGGTCCCAAGAAATAATAGAACCTGAGGCTAGAGATCGACAAAAATCTTGAGCTTTCCCTTTGAAAGAGGTAGCTAACAGCCTCAGTGCAATATTCTCCTCCATTATGTTGTGTACCCTACATACTTTTGCTATATCTTGGAGGTGTTCAGAAGGGGTTTTGGAATTCTCCCCAGAGAATCTTGGGATAGCCTTAAGGGTGTTAGCTAGTATAATGAGCCATAAATTTGGGGCATAGGTGGTTGTAACAAACTACCACTATCTCATGTTACAAAGTTCCTAGGGGCAGAAGGTGGTATTTGAGCCATGAGGAAAAGATTCCTATGAATTGGGCACATGGGAAATCTTATCTATAAATTAAAACCTCTGAGTAGAGTAGATAAGGCTCTTGATAAGGGGCTTTGACTTCTTTTTATATTACTCCTTATAGGTGATATAAAAAACCGTAGCTCTTCTCCTTCTATGATTTGAGGTAGGTAGTTGGGAATACAGGAAATGACCTCTTGCAGATGCTCTCATTTGGATTCTAGGCATGGAATTTCTAGTTTTCCTTCTTTAGCCTAATGTAAGAAATATTTTTGACTTCTAATCAGTCTAATTGAAAAATATTCAAGTACCACCAGGTGTGCCAGAAAAATAACTATTGATCATCAAAGCTTGTACCTCTCTGACAATCTTATGGGAAATTTAATGGGTGGGGGACAGATTGCATCTCACTGAATACCTCTGGGGTTTTTATAGAAATCCAAATTTTCTTTTGGGTTTTGAGATAAGGAAGAAAGAAGAAAATGTAAAATGTAAAACATGAAAGGTGATACACTAAAGCTTTTACAACATTTCAAACTCAGAAATATTCCAGTGATTGATATAGAAGACACAGAACACCACCATCCTTCATTGTTGGAAATAGAAAAAGAAACAAAGGAAACTTCAAGCATAGTGCAAACTTTCAAATCTTTCCACAAGTAGTGTTTATTAAGGTTTGATCAAACATAAAAAAAGTCCTTTGGGAAAAAGAATAATATTTTTTAAAAAATTATAGGAACTCTATCTCCCAATACAACATAGCACAAAAAAATAACGATTTTAAGGATAACAGAAAAGTCCAATGACATAGTCTGATTTCTTCAAAATGCTACTTTTCAGTACAAGCATAAAGAATAGAAATCCTCTATTTAAACTATCAGAATACAACTTGCAAGACACAGTGTTTCATTCATGATGAAAAAAAGGAAGAATACTTGAAAGAGGCCATACATGCACAGTCTCAAAATTTCCCTTAATAGTTTGTGCCTTTAACTAAACCTGAACTTTGAAAAAAAGGTCAGATACCAATCTGACAATAGTTTAAAACTTAAGAGATATAATTTTCCTGAATAAAGTAGTTCTATAACATGCTTTCTAAAATATAGTTCATAAACCTTAAGAAAATTTAAAGGGAAGAGTAATTTCTCTTTTCGGAGAAACACAACTACCTATTGGAAAATTTCTCTTCTGCGAATCAATTATCCACTACTAAAAATAATCAAAATTCCCCACTCTTGTAGTTGTTGTGAAGAAGGAAGCATTGTCTCAATCCAAAAGTAATGACTGCTAGGTGTTGACAACTAATAGCATACGATCCAATCCAAAATCTTAGTTAGGCCACAAAAGATCTTTCCATTCATTCCTCAGCTACTACATTAATACTGCATTAAAATCCTCCAAATATTTAAACAAAGATAAGACCCAAAAATTATTAGATCTCAAGAACAATTGTCTAACACAATTGATTGCTCCCATTACTGTAAGGTGCCAACTTGAAGACTCTCGTCTCTTCTACTAATAGAGAAAAAGGAGAAAAGGTTATCTCAGACAAAAGACTTTATTAGAAATCTTCTTAGGTGGTGTGGAAGTCCGTATTGAGGTTTTTTTGGTCATTTCCTCTTGTAAGGCTGTATTTTCTTTGAGTGTGGAGATAGCCAACACCAAAGACTTTAATGCAAACTCAAAAGAGGAAATGACCAAAAAAACCTTTAGAGTAAATTAAGTTAACTAGATGCAATTGACTAATCTAAATGAATGAAAATGAATGCAAAAGTGAAATAAAAGCTATATTTGAAAACACATTGTGATATACAAACAATGAAGAAAATGGATGAAATGTGCAAAACAGAAAGAAGGGTCAAATTAGAGTCCACATGTAAAAAATGTGATGATTCTATAATTTCTTGGATGCTAGCTGAATTCACTAATTTCTAATAGTAGGACTCATTCACCTAAGGTGGCGAATCAGTCCTCCTAGTGAAAAAGTGTTGTGAGCTGGTTTCTGTCTATCAGGATCTGGAATCTAAAAAAAATTATATTTTTCAGTCCTAATGTGGGACTCATTTGCCAGAAGTGGTGAATCACTCCTCTCCCAAATTTCTAAAAAATCAAGAGAATTTTGCGACACCAGATTTGGAAATGTTTGTTTGTCGGGTTGTCGAAGTCAATTCTATAGAAAATAGACAAATAACTCTCTCCAAGCTTGAAATTGACTTAAGTTGACTTGAAGCACCTAGTTGACTTTGAAATCAATCTTCAACACCTAAAAACTTGTCAAATCTACACACAAAGAGCTACAAACAAGCATGCAATAGGGAAAAAATAATTAAGGGTTAGTGAATAGAGGTTTTCCTTGGTCAAACCCCACTTTTGGTAATTAAACCCTCAAAAAGATAAAGAAATGAAAGATAAAGATAAACTAATAACATGCAATTGCTATCAACTTACCTAACCCTTGATGATGCAAGTATGAAGTAATGTCAATGGCTACTTCAAAATGCTTGAATAGTACTTGAAAAGATGATGTAAAATGATTGAATGCTTGAGTGAATAGGTGGATTGGTGAACTTGATGAATGGGGGTTAAAATTAGGTGAAAATCACTTATTTATATAATTCTTGTGCCTTAGTATCCATTCATACCTCATCACAGGCTGACGTCAAGTGATTTTGTATAAAATCCCGAAAGGAAATTTAAAATATTTTGAATTTGGGGCCAAGGGGGACACATTCACCACCCATGGAAAATGGGCCCCACCTAGGACCTAAAAAAAATTGTCAGGAAAAATGTTGTATTTAATGTTATTTGTCAGGATAACATTCAAAAATACTAAGTAGAGGGTTCAAATGTACTTATGTTAGCGAGATGGAATAACAATGATCAAGAGGGATGATGAAGAGCACATGATGAAGATCCCATGGAAAACTAAGCATAAGAATAGAGGAACACACAAGTGTTGAAAAGATTTGGATGAAGCTTCGATCGTCTATTCAACTAGTTGTGAAAAGAGATCTAGGCTAATTGATTGAAAAAGGGAATGCATACTCACTCTGGGGCCACATAACTTCAGGCTATCCATGCGGTGAGAAGGACCAACTGTATACTCACTCTACGGCCATGGAACTTTTGATCGTCCATGTGGTGAGAAGGCCCAACTGTATACTCACTCTGGGGCCATGGAACTTTTGGTTGTTCATGGGGTGAGAAAGCCCAAAAAGGTAGGATACATACGCTAGTTGGTATGCACTCACAAACACAAAGTTGGCTATGGGGAAAAGTAACATGCTACTAGGTGGACTTCCTACTCAACCATGTTAAATTTATGCCACCTGATAAATTTAACAAGGTACCACAAGGAGAAATAATCATGAAGAAAAATAAAAGGTACCACAGTCATGCAAGTTGTGTTATGCAAGGTGGAAAAAAGAAATGCAAAATGTAAAAATGTAATGTAAAATGTGAAAATATGTTCAAAGGAGTCTTTTTTAGTTTATCTAAGGTTAGTCACTTAGGGAACATTATGTATAATGTCTCGAAGAAAGGACCAATCATAGAATAGCATATTCACAACTTAGGGGATGCAATGCATCACATCAAGCCACCAAAAGGAATTTAATATGCTGAAATAGATCACAATTATGAAGGACATCACACCCAATGTCATCCACAAAGTGACAAACCCATGATATAAATTACAAGGCTACACTAGGAACCAAGAATGAAAATGAATTATGGTAATATATGCCCCCCACTTTGAAAGAATTGCTACACATCATTATGTGAGCAATTACTTTCAAGTAGCGAAGGAAAAAATATGCAACAAGACATGAGAACCAGCCTCCAAAGCCTTATCCCAAGTCATATGTCATGTGAAGGAAAATAAAAAATAAAAGAAAGGGGAGTTTCCCCCTAGAAAAGAAAACACACCAAGCACATAAGGGATCTATGGATTTGGGGTCAATATGTTCATTGTTGCATTTTTTTATGAAAGAGCTCAGAACTGTCATCATTCCCCTAATACATAGAATGAGAAATATGACACAAAAAAGTCTTGTTTAGTTCATGGAAGGTCAGTCACCTAGGGAACATTGTGTCTAATGTCTCCAAGAGAGGACCAATCAAAGAATAGTATATTCACAACCTAGGGGATGCAGTGTGTCACATCAGGGCACCAAAAGGAATGTAATATGCTAAGATAGATCACACTTATGAAGGAAATCACACCCAATGTCATCCACAAAGTGACAAACACATCATATAAATGACAAGGCTACACTAGGAACCAAGAATGCAAATGAATTATGGTAATATATGCCCCCCACTTTGAAGGAATTGCTACACATCATTATGTGAGCAATTACTTTCAAGTAGCAAAGGAAAGAATATGCAACAAGACATGAGAAATGACTTGGAAAGCCCTATTCCAAGTTATATGTTTCGATGTTAGGCCACGTCATGTCAAGGAAAATAAAAATCAAAGAGAGGGGAGTTGCCCCCCAGAAAAGAAAACACACCAAGAACATAAGGGATCTATGGATTTGGGGTTAGTATGTTCATTGCTGAATTTTTTTATGAAAGAGCTCAGAACTATCATCATTCCCCTAATACATAGAATGAGGAGAATGACAAAAAGAAGTATTGTTCAGTTCATGCAAGGTTAGTCACCTAGGGAACATTGTGTCTAATGTCTCCAAGAGAGGACCAATCAAAGAACAGTGTGTTCACAACCTAGGGGATGTAGTGTGTCACATCAAGTAACCAAAAGGAATGTAATATGCTAGGATAGATCATAGTTATAAAGGACATCAGACTCAATTCCATCCACAAAGTGACAAAGGCATCACACAAACGACAAGGCTCACTACGAACGAAGAATGCACATAAATTATTTTAATGTATGCCACCCACTTTAAATGAATTGCTACACATCGTTTTGTGAGAAATTAATTTAAAGTAGAGAAGGAAAGACAAAGTAAAATGAAAACAAGACATGAGAGCCAACTTGGAAAGCTCTATGCCAAGTCATATGTTTCGAAGTTAGGCTACATCATGTCAAGGAAAATGAAAAGAAAAGAAAGGGAGTTGCCCTGTAGAAAATAAAACACACCAAACACATGAGGGATCTATGGAATTGGTGTTAGTATGTTCATTGCTATAATGTGTTTGGGTCAACATGGAAGAGACATAGGGAATCTCAATGCTTTGCATCATCCCCAAAAGGAAAATACAAAACAAAAATAGAAAAAGACAAGGATTGTTTGGGTCAACATGGAAGAGAAATAGGGTGTCTCAATGCTTTGTGTCATCCCCAAAAGGAAGACACAAAAAAAAAAAGAGAAAAATTAAAGGCATGACAAAAAGAAGAATAGAGGTACAAATAGAAGAAGTGTACAAAGAGAGGGAAGATCAAACACATGATATAGGGGAACATGATATGCACATAAAAAAGAAAAAAAAAAGAAACAAGTAATGTAGATGTAAGTCAACCATTAACTAAGTTATTGGTTTCTCAATCTTAAATAGATAAGCGGAAAAGGAATAACATAGGTAAGAGACAAAGGAAAATGAATTACAAGGACAAGGATAAAAATATCTTTCCCCCAAAAAAGGTTAAAGACAAGAATGAGATGAGATGGGTGATGGGAAACAATCATGCAATAATGAGAATAGGGAATGCTACAACTATAGCATGAGGAAGGGGATGTGATTGCTTCAAGGTATGATGGGAAATAGTCAATATCAGAGAATTAATACTTATCCAATATGTCCTTCAATGTATGACATTCTTCTATTTGATGTCCAAGAATAAGATGATATTTGTAATATGGTATGTTGGACTTTTTAGGATGAATAAATAACCTATTTGTAGGTGGTAAAAGTACAAGACCTTTGTTTAAAATAAATTGAAGTATCCTTTCACATTCAAGTGGAGGATGTGTGGGAAACTTGATTTTCTTAAATTTTTAAGTTTGTTTTCATTTGCTAGATTCTCCTTGTTCATGAATTGAAGGAGGAGAAGGACCCATGGGGATCCTAACATCCTTATCAATAGAAGAAGATAATGGTTCTTCATGTGGAAGAAGAATATTTATGCTAGGAGGAGCATTCAAGATCACTGTTCTAGCATCCATAAGTCTCCTAGGTTGAAGAGGATGTCTCTTAGGATGAGAAGGATCTTGATATCCTAGTCCTATTGTGTTTGCTTCAGTTGATTGTTGTTCAAGAATTTGATGGATGTCATATTCATGTTTCGTGTCACAACCTTGTGTACTTAAGATAGAAAATCCTTTACCATATGTTTCTTCAAGGTTGATAGGAATTTTTGTGACTTTGTGTTCATAGAATGGTTGGGATTGTGGTGGTTTAGAGGAACTAGGTCCACTTGAGGGAGGAACCGTAGGTCCTATATTGACTTTAGGATGTAAATCTACAAAGTGATCAAGAGGTGGAATAGTGGGAAGGTCATGTGACCTCATAGATGGCTAAAAGGATGCATTGGCTTCTAAGTTGTCAAGGCAATCATTGTAGAACTTGTGCATGATATCATCATCTTATCCAATGATTTCTACTTTATGAGGAGGAAAATCATTAGGAGTTGGAGGAACTTGTTGGAGTTCAAGTCCATTAGGGTCACAGTCAAAGGCATAGTTTGACATGTCTACCAATGATTTTAAGGAATTCCAAAAATTGTAAATAATCTCATAAGAAATAAATGATGAAAAACAAAGATTATGGAAATGAAAATAGAATGCAGGAACAAGAAACAGGAAAGAAAAAAAATTCCAACAAAAATTTATAAATGTTGTCTAAAAAGTGTAGGGGGATTGATTCGCTCTAGGTGGTGAATGAGTCCTAGTATGATGCTTTTTATTTTTTATTTTAATTCAAATGTGATTTAAATGCTCTAAAAAAATGAAATTATAGATGTAGGATGCAGATTTTGACTTTTTCCAATGAGATTGAATGCAAAAATGAAATCTAAATGAAGTTTTCACTAATGCAAAATTAAAAGTCCTAGAATGCAATAACAAATCAATGGTCTAATTGAATACTAATGAAAATGGAAACTAGGATGCAATATAGAAATGAAAACTATAAAAAATTCAGGTTCACCAAAATGAGACATAGATTTTTGGGACCCTAATGCTACTCTTGCACTCTTAGGATTTTTCACCTAAAAGGAGAGATAGAGCAAAAAATGCTTATGTAACACTCAAATCATGATGTGTGTAATGTTTTTTGATGTAAATGAGCTTAACTAAATGCAATTGACTAATCTAAATTACTAAAAATTAATGCAAAGGTGCAATTACAACTATGTTTGAAAACACATTGTGATATGCAAACAACTATGTAAATGAAGAGATTATGCAAAACAGAAAGGACATGGATGAGTTTAAGTGCACCTGGATGAATTATAATGATTTTGGAGTGTTCTGAATGCTGATGGAAAACACTAATTTTTCACAGTGGGACTCATTCACCCAGGGTGGTGAATTAGTCCACCTACTAGTGAAAAACTACCCAAAGTTGGTTTCTCTCTGCCAGGATCCAGAATCTGACAAAATTCAAGTCTTCAATACTAAGGTGGGACTCATTCACCATAGGTGGTGAATCAGTCCTCTCCCAAATTTCTAAAAAATTAGGAGACAACTTTGCAACTCCAGATATAGGAATGTCTACTTGTCTGGTTGTCGAAGTCAGATTTGTAGAAAATGAACAAATAAATCTTTACAAGCTTGAAATTGACTTAAGTTGACTTGAAGCACCAAGTTGACTTGAAAAATAATCTTCAACACCAAATAACCTTTCAAATCTGCAAACAAACTTGTAATAGAGGAAAAATGATTAAGGGTTAGTGGATACGGGTTTGCTGGGTCAAACCCCACATTTGGTAATTAAACCATTGAAAAGATAATAAAATGAGAGAAAGATAAACTAATAACATGAAATTTCTATCAACTTACCTAACCCTTGATGTTGCAAATCTAAATTAATGTCAATGGTTGCTTCAAAGTGCTTGAATGCTTGAAATGTGAAATTGAATGCTTGATTGAATGAGGAGATTGTAGGGAGATGTAAAATGAGGTGAAAATAACTTATTTATACAATTATTGTGCCTTAGTATTTTTTCATACCTCATTATAGGCCAACATCAAGTGATATTTCAATAAAATATCGAAAGGAAATTTAAAATATTTTGAATTTGGCGCCAAGGGGGACTCATTCGCCACCCATTGCGAATGGGTCCCACCTAGGACCTAAAAACATGTGTGAGGAAAAATGTTGTATTTAATGTTATTTTTCATGATAACATTCAAAAGTATACTTAATTAAGAATTATGAGGGAATAAAGGGACCAAATAATGCAAGAGAAAAGTGTAAATAGTGAAAATATGGCCAGAAAAGCATGAAATCTTGTTACAAGACTTTACAACACTTCAAAATAGGACTTTTTGATGAGTAAAAAGGTGGTTTTTAGATGAATTGTAATGAGTAGAGTCTAGAAGAATGTAGAAATGTCTTACAATACTTCACAACACCTTCACAAGACGTCATTCTTTGAATTTTAGTATCTAAATAAGCATGTTCAAGCCATGCTACAACATAATATCAGAGCAACATAGTTCCAACACCATGAAAGAAGACCTAAAAGGCCATAAAAATGAGAAGGGGCCATTTTTCTATGACAAAACTAGAAACTCCTTTGTGATAACTTTCTCATCACAAGTGGGATCTATTAATATCTAATTAGTGGGCTTATCATAGGTTCAACCAACTATGTAGAGAGGACCATCAAGAAGCTTTTGTAGTATGTCTTTAGAAGAAAAAGTAATATCAAGAAATTTAGTGGTTTGGCCCTTATGAGGGATAATGTCTATCGTAGCCACAAGGTTATCCATAGGATTAACTTGGGTAATAGTAGGAGTTGTATTATGTTCACTATTTGTATCAATAGTCATTACATCAGTCTTTGAAGGTTCACTAGCCTTGACAAATGAGGTAGAATGTTTAGGCACAAGATTTGTGAAAATTTGCAAATTCTGGTTAGTGGGTGCAATAGACTTATTGCCTTGATAATTAACACATAAAATGGACAAAGGGTCTAAATCAATGAGGTCTTGAACTAAATGTTTTAGAAAATTCCATTGTTCAATGTCATGTCCATTTTGGTGATGAAAATGAGAATCAACGTTAGGTTTGAAGGTAGGTGGTAAAGGCTAATTTGGATCAAGTGGTCTAATAGGTGGTAAAGTAAGCATGTGTTCTTGAATTAATTGGTTCATTTTATTTTAAAGGGTATCAGGTAGGGGTGTAAACTATCTTTTCAGATCCCCATATGAAGAAGGCACCACTACTTTAACATTTGACACTTGATTTGGAATTGGTGGTGTTGGTGATTGTGGTTATGGTTGAGGAGGCTGATTAAACTATAAAAATGACTATTAGGTTTGTGAAATTTTTGTGTGTTAGCTTGATTTTGATTGGTGTGTTTGGGTTTTTCAACTCGACTAGAAGTGGATTTTGAATCATGACTTGAAACCAAAATTTGCTAGTCACATAAGGTTGTACATAAATGCATGAATGAAGGGAATTTCATCATGGTTAGTTTATCCTAAAGGTTGGTGTGCAAATTTTTGATAAACAACTTTTGCAGATGTGCATCGAGAATCTTGACATCAATTTGAGCATATAAGGATTGGTAGCATGAGATGAAATTCATGACTATTTCAACTATGTTTTATCTACATCTCATAAGGTTGACCATTGTCATTTTAGGGGTCATGTGAACTTGGAAGTGACTAATGAAAGAATACACCAATTCGTTGAATGAATGGATGGAATGATTAGGAAAGTTGGAAAACCATTCCAATGTAGTATATTTCAAGGTCCTTGAAAAATGTTTTTCTAAAATTTTATCATCAAGGAAAGAGTCACTACAGAAAGTTGTATAGGCATTAACATGGTTGATAGGGTCTCATTTTCCCCCGTACTTCTCAAACCAATGTATTTTTATCCCTTGTGGCATTGGGGTATGTAATATTTCTAAAGATAAGGGGTTCTTGCGGACATGATATGTGGGTGGAGCATTTTGACCTTGAATAATGGTGGAAAGTTGGTGTTGCATGGATGAAATAGTGATAAGGAGTTGTCTAAGAACAAGATCATGGTAAGTGGGTTGAGTGGAAGGGAAAATGGTGATGGAGTTTAAGTGATGTTAGGGGAAGTGAAAGGAATTATAATGTGTGTGAATGTGGTGGAATTGGAAGAGAAGTAGCTGCATAGGTAGCTTGGTACATAGTTGTGTGGACTTATGGATTGGTATAAGTTGGTATGGATACTATGGTCAAAGGGGGAGGAAATTTAGATCCTCCCTAGCTTACATGAATGTTTGTATATTGGGTATTTGAAGAGGGATATTTATTGTAAATCTCAAGAATTTTCTCCATCACTTACAAGCCATCATCACTTTCAATTAGGTGATGAAGGTTCTCAATGGTAGGTATGGTTGTGGTGGAAATTTTTTCAAGTGACAAGGCTTGTTGTAAATGTGCAAAGTCCTCATGAATATTAATGACCTTTTCTCGTGGGAGGGAATTGTTTTGGTTGGAAACATTCATTAAATGGAAAGGTGAAGGCATGGAAGTGGTATTCTCATGGCCTAATTCACCATTGTCCATACTAGGAGTAGGAGCTCGTGAGATCCCAAGGTACACAACAAAAGTGCTATCGTGGGATGCCATGAGTCTAGAACTTCTTCTCACTAAAGTATTATCAATGGGGCACCAAACACTCATACAAGTACCACAAAGGATGGGTGAATGGAAATAAAAGATAATCTAAGAGCGCGCTAAAATGAACATAAAAAATATTCTACTAACTGTAATAGATAATGAATTATAGAAAAAAAAATGCAGGAAAATGCCAGAAAAATGTCAATAATGATGTTTTAAAAGTGCAGAGGGACTGATTCACCCAAGGCGGCGAATGAGTCCTAGTATGAAATTTTTTAGTGTTTTTCATAAATTTAAAGATAATTTAAATGCTCTACAGAATGCAATGACAGATGCAGAATGTAGACTTTTACTTTTTTCAATGAGATTTAATGCAAAAATGAAATTTAAATGAAGTTTTCACTAATCCAAAATGAAAATTCCTATAATGCAATAACAAATAAATGTCCTAATTGAATGATAATAAAAATGGAAAATAAGATGGAATATGTGAATGTAATTAGAAATCCAAAGTGTTCAATATTTTGGTTCACCAAAATGAAGCATAGATTTTTGGTACCCTAATGGCTTCTCTTGCACTCTTTGGGTTTTCCACCTAAACGGAGAGAGATAGGGCCAAAAACTATTATGAATCACTCAAATCAAGATGTATGCAATGCTGCTTAATGTAAACGAAGATAACTAGATGCAATTGACTAATCTAAATGAGTGAAAATGAATGCAAAAGTGAAATAAAAGCTAGGTTTGAAAACACATTGTGATATGAAAATAATAAAGAAAAGGAATGGATAAAATCAGAGTGCACTTGGGAAAAATATAATGATTTTTGAATGTCTTGGATGTTGGGTGAATTCATTGATTTTTCAAATTGGGACTCATTCGCCCAGGGTGGCGAATCAATCCTCCTCCTAGTGAAAAAGTGTCAGGAGTTTGTTTCTATCTATCGGGATCTGGAATCTGAAAAAAAAATTAGATTTTCAGTCCTAAGGTGTGACTCATTCACCATTGGTAGTGAATCATTCTACTCCCAAATTTTTGAAAAATCAGGAGACAACTCTACAACACCAAATCTAGAAATGTCTGTTTGTTGGGTTGCCAAAGTTAGTTCTGCAAAAAAAGGGACAAATAACTCTCTCCAAGCTTTAAATTGGCTTAAGTTGACTTGAAGCACCTAGTTGACTTGGAAATCAATCTTGAACACCTAAAAACTTGTCAAATTTGCACATAAAGAGCTGCAAACAAACATGCAATAGAGGAAAAATGATTAAGGGTTAGTGAATAGTGCTTTGCCCTGGTGAAACCCCACTTTTGGTAATTAAACCCTTGAAAAGATAATGAAATGAAAGAGAAAGATAACCTAATAACATGAAAGTGCTATCAAATTACCAAACCATTGATGGTGCAAGTGTGAAGTAATGTCAATGGCTGCTTCAAAGCGCTTGTATAGTATTTGAAAAGATGATGTAAAATGCTTGAATGCTTGAGTGAATAGGTGGATAGGTGAACTTGATGAATGGGGGTTAAAATGAGATGAAAATCACTTATTTATACAATTCTTGTGCCTTAGTATCCATTGATACCTCATCATAGGCTGACATCAAGTGATTTTGAATAAAATCCCGAATGGAAATTTAAAATATTTTGAATTTGGGGCCAAGGGGGACTCATTCACCACCCATGGCAAATGGGACCCACGTAGGACCTACAAACATGTGTCGGGAAAAATGTTGTTAATAATGTTATTGTTTGGGATAACATTGAAAAATACACTTAATTAAGTCATATGAGGGCATAAAGGGACCAGATAAAGCATAAGAAAGGTGTAAATAGTGAAAACATGCCTAGAAAAGTGTGAAATCTTGTTACAAGACTTTACAACACTTTAAAATAGGATTTTTTTAGTGAAGAAAAGGGTGATTTTTTAGGTGAATTATAATGAATATCATGTAGAAGAAAGAAGAAATTTCTTACAACATTTCACAACATCTTCACCAGACATCATTCTTTGAATTTTAGAACCTAAAGAAGCATGTTCAAGCCATGTGACAGCATAAAAGCATAGCAACATAGTTCCAACACTATGAAACAAGTCCTAAAAGGCCATGAAAATGAAAAGGGGCCATTTTTCTATGGCACACAATACAACACCAATTCTAGTTCACAACATGCTTCTTGTTGTTTCATTTTCCATTCAACCAAAGGAAATGCCTTGTATTTTTTTGCACCTCCTTTATGTAGTAACTATATAAAATCCAAACTGAAGAGTAGTATAAGGTATATGAGAACAAGATATTTTGATAGAATTAGAATCTCCTAGCTAAGGAAAGATAATGTTTGTTATATCTATCAAGCTTATTTTCAATTTTATTTTTGACACAATTCATCATGTCTTTCAAACATGGACTAATTACAAAGGGGAATACCTAAGTATCTTGTGTGTTTGGTCCACCCCATGAGATCTTGAACTTATTGAAGTAGTCCAAGAAATATTTTTCAACTTAGTGCATTAATGATTTTGATTTGGAAGCTTTAACCGTCGAATAATCACAACGTATCTCTATTTTTTTATTAAATGATTAAAGTGTTCTTCTTCCAAATTGATAAAAATTATTGTATCATCATAAAAATTAATATTTAACAATTCATTGTGTTTAGAAAATTTTAGGCCTCTTATTTCATGAGGAGTTTGGGTTGATGCAGATGGAGAGTTGGATAATCAAAACATTTTCCTAGAAAAAGTAGTTTGAGTTGATGATGATATAGGGTTGGCTAATCAAATAATTTTCTTAGAAAAAAGAAGTTTATGTTGATGCTGATACAATATTTTAGTCTTCTTTTTTTAATGTAAACCTTAAGGGGGGGTGTTGTTCGAACATTAAGATTTACATTTAATAATTAGTATTTAAGTTAGCTTGTTTTTTTTTGCTATTATGTAAATCTTAAGGAGGTTGTTAAGAAATTAAGATTTACATTGAATAAATTAGTTAGTAGTTAGCTTTTAATTTTAGGGAGTTATTCCCATTAGGGAATTTAGAGGAGTTATTAACTGATCAAGAATATTAATACCTTATTATTTTGTTTTTATTATTTGGTGCAATGGTTTGATCTAGATTTCTGTATTTTTTCTACCATTTTAACAAAAGAGAGGAGTGGAAGACTTAAATTCAACAATTTAGTTAGCAGCGTTATCTTATTCAAAAGATGTATGTGATATTCTTTTTTGTTTTGTATCATTTATATTTGTTCTTCCCCTTGGTGGCAGTTTTAACTCTGTATTGTTTAAATTTGTTCTCTTCAGCCCCATTGACCTCCTTTTGGTCATCTGGGATGTTAATATATTTTATTTCTTTCCAAATAAAAAATACTAAATTAAACCTACTTTTATTTTCAAGGGGAAGACGGACGATGTCTTGAAATTTACATAGAGAGCCCTTATGTGAAAAAAGTTTCATTATACCCAACATCCATAAATAGAAATAATGGCATGCCACAATATTTAAAATGAATGTAGATGAGATGGCTTGGGCTTAGAGCCATACGACTATATTGGCCTGACTAATTAAAGTTGTGTTTGGAAAGGAATTCAAAGCTTTCCTAACGTGTAAACAGAGGATCTTCTGTAGAAGAGAAAAACTGGACACCCTAATGATCTTAGATTAAGATTTAGGCAATGTGTATCACCAATTCAAAATAAAAAATACAAATTATTATGTTAGTTTATGTCCTTATATACTTCTATGGTATAGCTACTGGTCTAGATTCTCAATAATTGATAAATTTGCATGCATCTCCTAGTGGACTTGTTTGGTGTATATCTAATATTTTAATGTTTAAGTAAGTAGTGATTTGCATACTTGTCAGTCATCTTTGAAAAGTTAAATGAATAATAGGAGAGAAAAATGATTTTTTTTTTTAAATACAATCAACACGTGATCTGAAAAAGGGATCAAATAATGGAGGACCAACAAGATCAAGATGTAAGTTTACATGCAGCAAGTTGTAAATACACTTGCAACAATGCAACAAATTCACCTATAGCAAAGCCAAAAGAGATTTAGTTTGCTACAAGGTCACTTTTCCTCTACGGATCTCAACCTCAAATTAATTATAACTATATACCCCAAACAAGTGCAAGTACAGATTTATTTGGCTGATATTTTCATCCATTATAATCTCAAACTATAAAATGGATTTGACATGAAGAAGCTAGCACAACTATTGAATGTGAGGAAGGAGTAGTTGAGGACCTAAAGAGATTCTAACTGTTTCATGAGTTTTGATCAATGAAAAATAAAAAGTAATACAAAGAAGAAAAGTTTTAATGTGAAGCTCATGAATGTAAATTGACAAAAAAATATAGATCAACTAGAAATACCTCTAAAAATTCTATGAATTTGCTATACTTGTAGTACCTTTTCTCTACAGTTATAACTATATTCATGCATTACATTCATTAATATAAATCAACTAGAAATACCTCTAAAAAATGTATAACTTTGCTATACTTGCAATACCTTTGCTCTGCATTTCTAGCTATGTTCATGCATTATATTAACTAGTTGAATATAAATGTCCCCTTTCAATTATAAGTATCCAACATTGTGCATTGGTAAATACGGTTGCTTGCAGCTTTGACTTTATGCACATAAGTAATTATTTTATTAAAATATTTGTAAGGGCTACAATATATAATTTAACAACTTAATATTATTATAAAAACTATGAAGTGCTTGGTATTTGGAATTCTATACCTAAGCCTAAGGGAGTCATATAGGGAGTCATGAAATTTGACTATTTATTGTTGTGTTAAGTTCTTTCGCACCTTTTCCAAAATAGTAGGTTGGCAACAAAAGCGTAAAGGGAAATCCTTACAAAGGAAATTTTTTATTAAAAGACACTTCTTAATGTTGATCCTAACAATATGGCCTTTACAATCTGCTATATCTTCTTTGGAAACCCATTTTAAAAAGATTGATTATTATAGGGGAAAGGAGCAAAAATAAGAGCCAAACTTCAATGGATTAAGTAAGGGAATAGAGGTTCTAAATACTTCTTAAAATTTATGAATTGTAAATATAAGAAGGGGTATACTGGGGCTATTAAAGATGAGTATGGTCATGTGCATACCAACTGGGAAGAGGTTAAGGGTCTATTTCAAAAAAAAACTGAGAAGCTTTTCAAGGAAGACTCTCATTGGAAAGATACTCAACCAATTCTAGAAGACATAATCAAAGATATTATTTTCAAAAAGATGGATATTGAGTATATTAGGTTTTTGGACTGAGAACTTTCAATGGAAGATTTACAACATGTCATTTTTTTAATTCCTTCCAACAATAGCCTTGGTATTGATGGGTTGTCACTGGAATTTTATCTTGTGGAAAAATGAAGTCTCTATTGTTGGATGCCAACCTATAACTCTTCTTAACACTTCTTAAAAAATTATTGTTAAAGCTATTGCTTTGAGAATTAAATGGTGAAAATGATTATTAGACCTAAACAAACTAGGTTCCTTGGAGGGAGATTTATTCTTGATAACTCGATCCTTGCATAGGAAACTATTAAATGGGCTCAACAATTGAGTCAAAATGCCTAATTGGTGAAAATTGACTTTGATAAAGCTTATGAAAGAATACAATAGAGTTTCATTTTTCAAATGATTTATTGGTTGAGTTTTTTTCATAATATTTTTAATCACGTCTAAATGTTGTTCAAGCATCCTAATTCTTAGTCTACTGTTAACAAAGAATTATCAAACTCCTTTCCCTTGCAATGTTCAATCAGACAGGGTTGTCAATTATAATCATTCATTTATGTGATTGCTACTGATGGTCTTGCATATCTTCTACAAAAGTATAATTAGATGAGATTAATAAGGGGGTGTCGATACCTAATGATGTTATTGTGACTAACACACATTTTTTTGATGAAAGCATGCTATTTCTTCAAAATTTTGAAGAATAAATCCATAAATTTATGGAGGTTATTGAACTTTATTATTTTGTTTCTACTTCTAAATTATTTCATCACAAAATAAAATTTATTATTGTGAATATGCATCCCATCTTAGATTGGATACCAAAAGATCGGAAACAAATTAAGCATGGATAAATTACTTGCTACTTGGGAATCCCCTTTGGGATAGGTGTCACTCTATTTGATATGTGGAAATGGTTTCTTTTGCCCCTAGTTGGGAAGATTCAAGTTGTGAACAACATATTTTTGGCTTCACAGGTGTATTACTCATCATGTTGGATGCCTTCAAAAAAGGACAATGAAGATCTTATCAAACTTATTAGATAGATTCTTTTATATAATTGGAATGGTGATGATGGTTATAAATCAACTTTGTGGATGCACTATATTCAACCTAAATCAGGAGGAGGGTTGAGTTTGTTAGATCCCAAAACCCAAGGTGTTCATTTGGCTACTAAATGGATAATTAGAGTGGTTATTTGAGATGAACCTTTGAAGATTTTGGTTTGTTATTGAATAATAGAAGCTACTATTAAAAAGAAATGGAAATTAGTTAGATGGATTGATAAAATTTTGCTTGCTCATTTTCTTCAACTTAAAGCTTCTTTCCCTTTATTTTCCATTTCGAAGGCTTGGTGGCTAGCTTGTAATTTTTTGAATTAGAAAAGTGCCTCTTTACAACATGGTTTTAGTTTTGGTGCATCATCCATTTGGTGGAATAAAATTTTTTACTACCAAGGACAACATCTTGTTGTTGCTTTTCTGAGACATTCCCTTCACCTATTTAATAAAGGAATTCAACATTTTGGAAACTTATGGGACTATAATGTACTTGATTTGGATACTTGGCATATTATTAAGAAAAAAAATAGTTCATCTAATAAGTTTCAAAGCTTTTTTATATTTCTAAGAGCTTTGGCTCCCATGGACCTCATTATAAAACTGTGTACTCCCTTGCAATCCAATGTTCTCAAAGATTGGTGGTGGCTGTTCAAAATCCAATTTGGCTACTTTCCTTTAAAAAAGTGTCTACTTAAGTCTTCTTCCTTATTTTCATTTAACTCCAATGCTTAATCAGAAATGAAAATGTAATTTCAAAGAAAAGACTTGGAGAAGGGAAAAGTTTTACATTTAAAATTACCTATTGGTGATAGGATAAGATACATGTTGGTGCAATTGATTAAATTCCCTTTCTACTAGTATAATGAAAGTTTAAAACACATTTTTTAGGACTACTCATGGACCAAAAGGAAATGAAATGTTATCTTTAAAATTCTACTTGCTATTTTTTTATCACAAATTGATTTGGAAAAAAGCTTCATTAGGATTTGGAATGCAAATAATGTTGTTTTTGATTCTATGAGACATGTTATTCTACTTAATATATGGAAAATTATATGTTTATCAGTTTTTTATAAACATAATTTTTACCAAGAAGGAGAAATTCTATAGTTTTACTCTAATATTATTTTCCAAATTGTTGTGTTGTGTTCCAAATTGTAGGGGGTGCCCAAAGAAAAGGTGAAAATCTACAACCACTTGGATAAGATAAAGTATCAAATGGTTCAAATCTCTGAAGAGGACTCCTTATGATCTATGTAGTTGCAATGTATGTTAAAATTCACAATTTAATGGTGTTGTTTAGTGAGAGCTTTGACAAGTTTCCTGAGGTGTTCATTGCTCATTATGGGTTGTATTCTATGGAAAAAAGACACTTTAGGTCCTATCTAGATATTTATGTTCAAATTAAAAATGTTTTGTTGATGTTCACCAAGGTTTATGCCAAGTTTGGTGAGGTGTTCTCTACCCAGAATAGGTTTTGTTGTACTGTTGATAATCTATGACTAGTTTTAACAATGCTTTTGTTGCCTTTCCTTTTGTAATTTTTTTTTTTTATTGTATGTGGAAAATATCCTACATTTTATCAAACAAAAAATCATAAAATATGATTTATTGCTCTTCAAAAAAATCAAATTATTAATGTAATTATTGATTTTTTTATATAATATTTTTTTCTTATAAATTAAAAAAATAATTATATATTAGATTATATATGTTATATAGTATATAGTATATATATTATTATAACATGATATTAAAGTTAATATATTTCATGTTAATTTAGTATATTAATATAATATATAATGAAATGTAACAAATTTAAAATAATTTAATAATATAATATATTGGAAATATACTAAATTATATAATAGATGCTATAGATTTTATTATATATGTGTGTGTGCTACATGTGTGTTTATATGTCAATACCCTATTTTAAAATATTAAATTATAAATTTTTATTATATTTGTAATGCCCCGCCACGCAACCCTAGAGGAAGTTGCAATTCACTACTTAAATGCACCAATTTTTTTTATTTTTATTTTTATTTTTTTTTATTTTTTTTCAAGTACAAATAACATGTAAGATGAATACACATTGCCAACAACCTCTAAGGCCATGAGATAAAGATTACTTTAAAACCCAAACAAAAACAACAATAATATAAACCGAAACATTAATCACTTAAGGAAATGAGACAACATACATTCCATACAAGATAACTTACAACGAAGGATAATAAATACCAAAAGATTTCAATTAACAATATTTAAACAATAAGATAACAAAACTCATTCCCCGAATGAGGTAATTCCAACAAAATGATTACATATTACAAGCTCCACCTCGATAACAACTGAGGGGTGAAAGAATACAATAAGAACTGAGAGAACAAGGCATGAGAAGAAACTGATTCCCATGAGCTCTCCAATTGGAAATCATGAACCCACAAACAAGAAGAAGAACCAACGGATAAGATGCACGCCACCCGACCACGTGGAACCCAAAGGCCCCACTCCCTCCGTGCTAGGAGATAGTAACCAAGAATTCCTACACAAGGCCATATATCACTAGGCACAAGCTACACAAAATTGATACGAAATAAATACAAGACCTCATCACATGACTGAACAGTCATACGTACAACTCTAGGTATGACTCACACAACACTGCCATAGGTTACATTACTTCCAGACATAAAATAGATCACGAGTGTCACAAATATCAAATACAAACTACTGACTTAGGAAGAGTTTCATCGCATAGTTCGTCAAGGGATATCCTTTGGGAATCTTCCTAGGCCCCAACCCCCACTCCACGGGTTATCCTGGTAGCCTCTACCGCATTCCCGACACCCATGCTTACTCATGCGGAACCAAATACCTCTCGTAAAGATGGGATAGATGATCTTGCCATTCTAGGCCTTCCCATCTCATCCCAAGTCTACAACAAGCACTTGGGTCCATGAGCGAGGCATACTTAATCTTATTTAATGTTTGATGCAACCTAAGCTTCTAAAAGTTTAATTTAGTTATCACTAAATTATTCAACTTACAAAGGTTTATCCTGGCCCCACTTTGTGCGCCGGCACCCATTTGCAAGCCACTCTCCTAAGACAACACACATGGTAATGACCACAATAGGTAATCAGATAAATACAACCTCTCCATTCAAGGAGGTAACATGCCAAGGAGACTCACTCCAAACACTGGAGGCAACAAGGTCAAGACCCTCTCCAGACACTGGAGGAAATCAAAATACCAAAAACCACTCCATCCAAAGGAGGCACACATTACATAACTCACTCCCATTCCCAAGGAGACACCATCCCCGTTCATGAAAACCAGGTGAAACAAACGGGTGTAACTATACACATTTTCCACAACACATCAAAGGTTGACTCACATACGACAACCGATACCCATAAATGAACTTCTATCAGAAGACTTTCAATACAATCACTCTAATCCCACAACATTGAGAAAGTACATATAAACACTAAAAGCATTTCGAGCAACCAAAAGCGCTAATGTTTGAATTTCCTAAATCTAGTCAAACATAGTTTACATGACTTGCATTTATCCAATCAATTTGGACCCATTTCTTTTCACGACATAGAAATATGCAAAGAACAGAACACATACTCTAAATTTCACAACCATATTCCAAAATCAAGACATTTTAATAAATAACATCATCGAACTAGAATTAAACCAATCAATTACTCTATGTCTCACAATCATAGACTTAAATAAATCCACTTGATTATAAAACATTTGGACTAAATAAATTACTCTTATAGAAATAAGTCAAACAACTCAATCACATATGATTCCTTAAATCATTCGTTATTTCTAAGTTTAACCATTGTATTCTCTAAGTTAAACTTTTAGTAAATAATCAATTTGATCAAATAACCCAATCTTAATCTCAATTCCGCATTAAGTAAATCAACTAAAACTCATCTCTCCTTGAACACAAACATATTTCAATCAATTATACTAAATAGTATATACATAAATCCTCTTGCCGACATTAAAGAATTTAAACCAATAATACAACTCTACTTGATCAATCTATAATTAATCAAAGTCAAATTATCAATAAATTAACATTTAACAAATAAAGTCCTTTGATTTATAATAAATCATTTGTTAATCCTAAGCTCTTCAATTATGTTCCATAATTAATGATTAGAACCACCTGATTGATCTAAGTCATTCATTATCTCTAAGTTTCTCAATTGCCTTCCATACTTAAATTGTTTTGATAAATAGACATCTAGATTAAATATATTAATCTTTATTTCTAAGTTTCACTATTATATTCAAGATTAAGATATTTTAATCAATGACCTTTAAGTTAAATCATTTAATCCATATTTCATATAGAGTAAATAAATAAATCAAAGTCAATATTTTCTATAAAATGTATGGTCAAACATCAATTTTCATTCCCTCAATACCTATGAGGTAATCACTTCAGATTAAGTCCAATTTCAGATATTTCAAATATCATTTCAAATTCCCATATTTCCCATTCAAATCATAATTTGAATAAATTCGATTAATTAGAGGAGTTTCGTTGCTTCAACTTTGATGATCAAGGTCAGCTTCTTAATTATATTTTCATATAATTCAATTAAACATATTTTATTCTTTATTATTTTACATAAACAAGATATGTCCTTAATATACATTTAAATAAATAGCTTAAAATCATTTCTTTGAAATTTACGACTATAAATTGGAATATCAATTTCCGCAATCATAATAATCGCATGATCGTTTAGAAGTTCCAATTTAACATTTAACATTATATAAATATACCAAATAAAATAATATTTTATTTGCATATGAATAAATTATATAACTTTAAATTTAAACTCCCATTAAATAAAATATACCAAATAATATATATATATATATATATATTTCAATTAATTCATATTTTAAAATCATCATGATTAACATAAAATATATCTTAAACTTATAATAAATTTCCTTTAATTTAATATATATTAAATATATTATATTTTATATAATATACAATATTAAATATCATATATAATATATAAAATATAATATAAAGAATATATATAAAAGTTAGATTAAAATTAAAAGAAATTCCAAAATTTTGAAGAACAGAGAAAGGGCCGAAGCCCTGGGCACGCAGGCCCTATCCGCCCATAGCAGTGGAGACTATGTGTTCAACACATAGCACCCCACCTCCCGGCCAGGTGGTAGAGCCTGTGCGTTGGGCGCACAGTGCCCGCCTCCCTGCCAGGCGACGGAGCCTGTGTGCAGAGCACACAGTGCCCGCCTCCCTGCGGGGTGGCGGTGGCTATGTGCTCGCACACAGCACTACCTCCCTGCTGGGCGGTGGCCACGGCGGCAGTGGTGGTGGGTGTTGGTCTCCCCACCCCACAAAAATTACATAAATTTATATTATTTTATTTCTGCGTTTTTCCAGAAACGAAAAATCAAAATCAAAATTTTCATGGGGTTTTTTTTTTCTGGGTTTAACTCAAACTCAATTTTTTTTCAAATATATACAAATATATTTGTATATATATTTGTGAATATATCCATGTATTGATATGCATGGGTATATTCACAAACTTATATACCCAGATTTAATTTCATACTTAAATTGTGAAAATAATCCAAATACTTTGCAAGAATAGAAGTTATTTTCAAAAACATTAAGAGGTTTCAAAATCTAGTTCTAAAATAGAGTTTTCTTTGATTTTGTTTCCATTTCATGGTGTAAATTTCTTGTTTGGTTTCTATTTCCAAATCTATCTACAATTTTGCAAATTGGAAAGCTTTTCCATGAATTTTCATTGAATCCAAAACTATATTTTCAATCATTCAAAAAAGAGCAAGAAGATGAAGGTTGAAAGGATGGAACCTTATGTTTTCTCCAAAATTTGCAAGCTTCCACAATAGAGATTTTCAAGCACTCTTTCAACTCCACAATCTTAACCTCCTCCAAGCCTCTCCACCCAAAATTCCAACTAAGAATCCATCCCCATAAAAATAAAAAATCCAAAAGCCCCCCCTTCTCTTGAAAACCCTAAAATGAAACATATATATTCTTTTTCCAATTTTTTAAATTCAAATTCAAATCCAATTTTAATTCCAATTTCCAATTTCAAATTCTAATTAAACTCAAATTCAAACTAAATTCAATTTCAAATTCAACTCTTCACAAATATCTTTCCCCAAAATAGTCAACTATTTAGAAAATATATTTTCTATCCCCAAGTCAAATAAATTTCTTTTCACAAAATATAATTCAACAATTCATAATAACATTATTTTTCAACTTTATTTCTAGGAGTAAAATATAAACCTATTTCTAATTTTTTTGATTTAATCCAAATATCTAATGATGCCAACATGACTAAATTGATTTAATTTATCCCTATTAATTTAATTAGTCAATAAAATAAATCTAATTCAAAATTAGATTATTTTATTAATTAAATTAAATTAATTAATTAATTAATCACTAATTTTCCAACATCTCAATAAGACAAAACAATCATCATTTATAAATTTCAAAAGCCATTTAATCACTTTTAACTTGCAATTAAACACATTTAATCATTAATTAAACTACGCAAGTCATTTAATAAACTTTAAACTTGAAATTAAATAAACACTCAAGGGGAAACTGACCAAGTTAAAACAACTAATCCTGACGACAACTCGACAACACACTATGACTAGGGTGACAACTTGGTTTGGAAAACCTAGCTACTATATCCCAATCAATTTCCATTGGTAAATGGACACGCTCACACCTGTGAAACCAGGTGGAGTCGATGTCATGTACCAACCAAGAACATGTCGAACGTGCAACATATATATGTATCTTATAATCAAACACGCCATGAAGAGGAAATCTCAAAATTGTAGGGCGCTCGCAAGCGAGTGATACATTCCGTCCCCTTCACCAATACAATATCTCTAACTGGTGCATCTAACATCAATGATATGATCAATAGCATAAACATCATTTAATCATATATCTTCTAAGTTATTCTAAATCATGCCATAAAGATAACATCAGAGTAAAAGAACATCACATCAACATATAACTTCCACATCATTTCACCAATCACGATCACAAGTAATCAAGTTCCAAAGTCAAAGCATGTTCAGACACAATCGTCACATCATGATATAACATGCGCATCACTAAACAGTTCATGATCATACAATCACTAAGTTCCAAAATGGAGGGGTGTTACAATATTTTTATGTATTTTAAAATATTAATATAGATTTTTTAATCAATATATTTAACTCTTTCAAGAATTTTTTTTATAACAATTTATAATTTTAACTTTTTCATAATCATTGCACGTTTGCAAAAATTAATTAAGAAGTTAAAAAAATGCCTCATAAAATCTCAAAATATTTAAAAAACAAAAATGTTATGTTGGATTGAACATAATCAGTCCTCGTGGCCTCTAAGCTTTTTTAGCCAACAATTATCAAGAAAAATAATTTCTAAAATTCAAAAATTATAAATTATAAATTTTACTTTAAAAGAATGAAAATATAATGTATAAAAATAAAACAATTAATTATGAAAAATATTAATCACTAGTTACAAATGAACTTCACTATAATTCCATGATAGAAACTAATAACAATATCAACAAATTTAATTCTTACTTATAAATTTATATTTAATCCTATTATTATACCAAGACCAACGGTTCTAACATCCACACAAATTTTATATTCAAGCCAATGGTTAAAACATTGATATGCATCATTTTTAGGCTATTACAAAATACATTATTGAAATATCAAAAGATTTCTAAAATATGATAATTTAGATATTCATTTGACTAAAATACAAATGGTGCCTTGAGATTAGGGTTTCCTTGGCCAAAATTTAGCTGAAGTTGGATAATGATGCTAGTGTGACTATCATCAAGAATATTAGTTGTTGTAGGCAAGACAAAGATGGCATTGTTACTGGGAACAATGTCATTAGTTCCAGGCATCTGAGGATTGTTCTCATAGCTAAATCTAGAGAGATTAATACACCCCCTACTTTAGCTATGAGAACAATCCTCATATGCCTGGAACTAATGACATCTAGGACAAAGATTAATCTAGAGCTAAATCTAGAGAGATTAATACACCCTTGCCCCTCTCTCCACCTTTGCCTCTTCCCTTTCCTCTACATCTAGGATTTGTTGCAACTTCAATGATATTAGGACTTGTTGAAGTTCCCCTTGTTACTTGCAGAGGTAAGGATGATAGAGTAGCTCTTCCTTGTGATGTAATTATCTGCTCAATTGAATAGAGTGGAGCTACATTTGATTTGTGCATTTTGTTGGATTCCTCCGTGTGTGACTTGTCCATTGCACCCTGAGCACATATTTAAATTAATTGAATTCAAATAACTATATATAATAATAAATTTTACTTTATATATAGAACTATGCAATTTAATTTATCAAATCATAGAATAACTATTTTTAGAATAAAACATCACAAATTTAAAAGTATAACTTAAATATTTATTATTTATTTTTCTATCATCAATTTTGTGTGATGAAGATGGAGAAACACTTGTGGGATCAATTTTTAAATTTAAAAATAATTTACAATAGTTTTTGAAAAGGAAATCGTATTAAATTATATGATTTTATGAAAAAATTAAAATTAAAATTAAAAGTTTGCTTAGTCTATGTTTTACTTCATAAAATTTGAAGAGCTTTATTGTGATACATTTTGTTTCATTTTGAAAAAGAAAAAGTAAAATTTTAAATTAATAAATTATTTTTTATGAACAGCTATAAATATCAAATATTTTATAATTAAATTTGAATTATACAATTTCTTAAAAATAGATATAAATTTTAATTATCTTTATTTAAAATTAGAAAGTAATTATTTTTTAGTAAAATTATATGCTTCTAAATATTAAGATTTATAGGGATAAACTAGTTTGAAAAATAATATTACTTTAGTAGTAAATTTATTACTTTCAAACTTATTTAATATATATTACAATTTCATAATTAAAATTATGAAAAATCTATAAATAAAATGAAACAAAATATTAAAAGATTATGAATATAAAAATAACTCTTAAATTTCAAAATGAAAATATTACAACAAAAGGAATTTTATAATATAATAAAATAATAATAAATTTAAAACATACTTTTGACGTCCTTTCTTTTTTTGATGCCCTTTCTTTCCTCATCTCTCTATCATTTATGAAAATTTGAAGATTATTTTGTTTTCTATAAAAATCTTTGCAAACAATTGATATTTTTAATTTTCTTAAGAAGTATAAGCCTCTCATTCATTGAGAAAAATAAAATATCCATAATTATATTCAAAAAGATTTTCTCCTCTAATATTATATGCTAACAAGATTCTTGAAAAAATTAATATTTTAAATGTCCTAATATTATATAATTGAATCCAAATTTCTGTAAAAAACCCTGTGTACATATATTTAAGAATTAATATTTTGAATGCAAATCTTTTAAAAAATACAAAAAGATTAACAATACCTTCTAATTTATGTTGCTCTCAATTTGATTTGAGAAACCAACCTACAAGACAAATCATTTTATTTGATGAAAACTATAAAAAGAATAATGCTAACTCTTTCAAATTCCATTCCATAAAAATAATACTCTACATCCCCAACCAAAGTAGAATATTATATTTTAACTTTCCAAAATGTTATATACATATGCATATACATACATATACATATATACATACACATATATATTTATGTATTTATTTCTTACTTACTGTCACTAAATTTAGTGTAAAAGTTCTAAGTAAAAAAAATGATAAACATAATATATAAATATGTTTAAGAAAAATTTTATATATAAAATATTATAAAAAACATATATACAAATAAATAAATAATAAAAATGACACAAAACTGTTCTAACTTACATGTTTTTAATTAGATCATCAAAGGAGGGATGAGCATAAAGCATTCCAATACTCTCAACCTCCATTAAACAATCTCCTGTAACTCACCTCATCAACTTGTTAGAACAATCGCATTATTTATAGTGCAATAAAACCAGCATTTATAAAGACACGTAGAGTGCTGCTGTGTAGAGATCTGCCGAAATATAATGACAAGTTATAAAACAGTTTTGCCACTTCTAAATCTTTTTGCCAAGTATCATACGGCCTGTCCCATATGTCTGTCTCTATACAAAAATATAAATTCAAATTTAGTTAATAAATGTTTTTTTGAAACACTATTGTAATTATAAGTATATAAATAATTAATTACTAATTTATTTCATACTATTTTTCATAATATTTTCAAGTATAATAATTTATAATAAGATAATTTTACAATATTTAAATTTTATTATTATAAAATAATCTCTTTCAAAGAGGATATTATAATTTTTACTATTAATTTATTTTGAAATATGTACATAATATAAACATTTGTAGTGTTTATATTATGTTGTTGTATGTGTACAAAAATTAATGTAGTTTTGTGAAATTTATATTATGTTGTATATGTGTCTATGTGTACATATAGAATTATAGACAAGGCACACAAATTACTCAACGTTTTTTAAATATGAGTTGTTGATTGGAATCATTGTTGGATATGCACAGAATGGGTTCATTAAGAAGTGTTACATCTCAACAAACTCTATATTTTCCCTTTTTGCTAAATATTTAATGTCTCGATGCAATTTAGACTAAGGCATGAAGCTTGATGTTTGAACATTAATTATACATGTGATGATTTTGAAAATCCATATTTTCTTTTTTCATCTAATGTTTGAACATTAATTAAACATGATAATTTTGAATGATTTAATGGTAAATGTTTTAACAGTTTGATTGTTAATTTTTTCAAGATTTTTTTTGCACTTGATGTATAAGTTAAACATGTTATAACTTAATTGACATCATTTTCCATTAATGACATGGTCTACTTACATATGTGTTATCTTTTAAACTAATCAAATACTATTGTTCTTATGATGAAATGTGTATGAGAAACTCAAATGGTCTTCCAAGTATAAGGGTGCAAACAATACAAACATAGCAAATTTCTCATGAGAGTTATTTCAATCTCAATTAACCCTACTTATGTATATTTAAAGGTCAAAGCATTGTCAAAAGAATAAATTGACTATATGTTGTTGAAATATGTGCTACCTCAATTACTCCTAGTCGGTCACTATAATTTGGCGTGATCATTGATTTATCCTTTCCATCTCCAAAACAGTCTATAGAAATTGATACAAAAATCTATTTGATCAACTAGGCCTTATTGGACAAGTGAGAACAACTAACATTCTAGGGATTAACTCCTTTGATCTATCTTTCTGTTTGAATGAAAATGACACTGAGAGGGGGGGTGAATTAGTGTCTTAACATATTTTACCATTTTTTAGAAAAATAAACCATAGCACATATTTGTTCTCAATGATAAGTGCATTCATGAGTTGAATGCAATCATTCATAAAATGAAATGAGAAATGTAATTGTAAAACAATGAACAATAAAGTATTCTCACAGTAAAGTAGTGAAACAATAGATGAATAATGAGATAGAAGATTTGTCGAGTAGAAAAATCCTCCTGGGGTAGAAAAACCACTCCTAAACTACTACCTTTCAGGATCTTATTTGAAAACCACTGTTAACATTATTATAGGCTAATTTCTGAGCACCAACTCAAGGAGCACCAACCCCTCATTTTGAAACACCAATTTCAAGGACCACCAATCCCTTTTTCATTTCAGATTATAGAATTACAAATAATACAGAGGATTTCTCTATATAAGCTCATAGAACCCCTCACACCTTTAATTCATCTAATACCTTAAAGATTAAAAAAAATGAATCCCTAAAATATTACATAAATTAAGGTTTTCATAATTACACTCTGCATCATATTTTCAAGCTTTTATTACACATCCTTTTTCAACTTTTTCTTGTTTGATACAAAAATTTACACTATCACAAAATCACATCAACAACACCCAGTGATGAATCACTATAATTATATATAGAGAGAGAACTTTATTTTTTATTTTAAAGAATATCATACAATTTGAAACCTTCATGCTCTCTTTTCAAATTGCGAAATAAGTAGATTACCATCATTTTTTGTAACGTATGAAATAAGTCCATTTTGAATCCACAAAGATAATGAATTTTTTTTCAAACTGCACGACTACCCATCAACTGAGAGTCACAAACCCTAATTACAAGAATAATAATAATCTATCAAGGGAATCATTTACTTCTTCTGAAATGCAGAATTAAGAGCCCATTTTTTCTTTTTCTTGATTCAAGAAAAATCAGTATAACTCCCACGAATTCCTTTCACCAATGTTGAGCTTGCATTTGCTCAGATTTCATAGACCAACCTGCCATCAAAACACCTCTAGAGTCGCCCCATATGATATTTACAGCAGAAAGATAAATTACCATGGCAACGGTATGGCTAGGGTTCCAAAACCATACACAATGAAAATGTAATATCATTTTTTCCCTAACTTTTGAAAATCCAAGTCATTTGATGGATTTCTAAAAACATAATGAGATTTTAAGTCCACAAAGAAGATGATAAAACACCATAATGAGATAAAATCTGTTGTCAAAACATTTTACCAAATAAGCCGACACAAATGATGTTACCACATGTGACTTATTGAAGTCAATTTTGATTATGTGACATATGATCCACACAATGTCAATGTGTTCAATGAAAAAAATGTCAACAACAATGGAAAATGTAGCTGATCCCTCAAACATTATCATGACAATGATAAATCAATATCATATGTAAAAATAAAAAGGCTTTGAATAAAAAAGATAAGCACTTTTCTTTGGATGCCGACTATGAAGTCTAGGCTCGAGCATTGGAGACTTCTTTGATAACAATTATAATGTTAAAATCATATGCCAAGAATGATAAGAAAAAATACTATTCAGATGATGAAGGACCTATAGCATGATCATAATCAACACTGTCATTCCACTTAAGAAACATATACATTTGCAAAGGAGATATCTGGAAAGAATAGTTATCAAGATCCCATAGATGAACCAACTATAAATAACTTGAAACAAAGCAAGCTGAAATATGAAATAGTTATCAAGATCCCATAGATGAACCAACTATAAATAACTTGAAACAAAGCAAGCTGAAATATGAAATAGTTATCAAGATCCCATAGATGAACCAACTATAAATAACTTGAAACAAAGCAAGCTGAAATATGAAATAGACATCATGAAGAGCCATCAATTATGTAACATTTCAAGACAGAAGAATACTGAATAAACCAAATAAGTGATTTGGTCATCAAGGATAAACCATGAACACAACTGAGATCCAACACTTTCTACTAAGGTAGATAATTATATATGGATGCATAAATAATAGCAAAAGAAATGAAATAAAAAGGGAAATTACAAGAAAAAGAGGGAAATAAGTGGATAAGGGAGCTATAGACCTAAGATTGGAAAATTAAACAAAATTGTGAGATAAAACCCTCTTCAATGATAGGAAAAACCAACCATTATCTAGGGCTATGGTGTCAAGAAGGTGATATTAACATGCCATTAATAAGGAATGGTATCTCTCAATTTCCATATAATTCATCACACTAGAAGTAGATGGGTATGTGATGTAAAAATTTGAATAATTTATCTAAATTACTTCAAAAATATAAGAAATAGATGTCTGTGTAACCACCCTAACCACAATAAAATGATAATATTTTTTTATAATATTTTAGATATAAGTAAAGGACACATGCCCCAATACTACAAGTGTATACAAGTGCTACAAGTTTCTTATTAAGCCACGACACCTGAAGCAACACAAGTCATTGTATGGCTAGAAAAAGAGAATCAATGCTAAATCCTACAAGCTTATCCCAAAACATCAGTAGTTCCAACATCATATAAGCGATGATGCAATAAAAAGACAACCAAGATGATGCAAACTAATCAAAAGTAATGTTTAAACAAGACCAAACTTTCTCTAAATCTTGATGCCTTTCTTATCTTGAGTTACTAGTTCGAGTAGATTTGGGAATGCTTTTATATCAATATGAACATTTGAGTCCATAAAATCATTTTGTTCACTATTCATCACTACTAAGTAATCTACCACTTGTAATTATTGCTTTTTCTAATTTATCAAATAAAGACCAAACTTTTCTAAGCACATATTGAAGATTCTAGTTTTGTATTCTCCAATGCATTTATAATAATCAAAGAATCTCCTTCTATATACAGTTTTGAGAAGCCCCTTTAAATTGCCAATTCCAAACCACGAAGTAATGCTTGTACTTCAGCATAGTCATTTGTAGCATCAACAAGTGAAAAGAATTTGTTGCTAGCACTTCCCCTGCCTCACTTCCCCTACCTCATTTTTAAAGCATACACCTACACAGAAGGCCTTGGATTACCTCTAGAGGCTATAAATATGGTCAATTATAACGAAAGAAAAAATAATTTCTTACTTGACATAGAAAATGTTCATTTAGAGAAACTAAAACATTCAAGTAAAGGAAAATTATATTTTTTTATTGGATGAAATTAAAAAAATTAATCACTTGTTAAAATCTGCCCCTTCCACTATAATTCTATGATAGGAATTAATAAGAAAATGACCTATAAGAATTGAGGAAAAATAATTTCTTATTTAATTGCCAAAAAAAAATTTCATATATAAAAACTAAAACATTAATATAAATTGTATAAAAAGAAAATAATAAATTTTGATTGAATGAAATTAAAAGACTCAATCACTAGTTAAAATATGCCCCCTATAATTCCATGATAAGAATTAATAACAACATTAACCAGTTTGATATTCCTAGTTTGATATTCCTAATCTTTTTATAGTAACTTATAAATTTATATTTAATCCAAGGGCAATGGTTATACCATCCACAAGAATAAAAGACAATTTATAATTTATAATTTATAATTTTTTTTATTAAATATAGTTTATCAAAAAAGGATATAACAGTCAACTTTTGATTATATCATTTAGTTGGTCATGACCATGCTTAGTTACTGTAATTGATTTTTGCGTATACAAATCAATGTTAGATATATATTTACTATACAATAATCTACATGTTCTTGTTTTTACCTCCTACATTCAATTCATTGGTTCCTAGAGGAGGTTCAATAGCTAACAGGTTAGATTTGGTTCTAACAACCTCCCATGTTTCTTATTTACCATGGTTCTCACGAAATTTAGGCCTATTGAGTCCCAGACCTTTTTAATATCTTCCAAATTTTACATGCTGTTGTGTTTCTTCTGAAACTTTATGTACTCTTCCTTAAATGGGATGTTGTCATTAGAATTGAACAACCTGTGTCTTGCGTAGATGTCCTCTTCCTTGTTGATTTCCATCTTTTCATTCTTTTCCAGCTTAACAAATTTCAAATTTGGGATCTCAAACGTCACTATTACAGGTTGTATGGAAATATAAAAAAATGAGTCTTCTATAAAACTCAGTAAGTGCTCATTTTTTCCTTTATATTTTTCCTCCTTCCAAACTTTCCAAATATACTGTAAAATTTCATTAGTTACCAAACAACCATAATAGATTAACAACTTTTTCATCATCCTCTATTTTTCCATATAAAACTTCTTGTTTGTTAATAGAATTAAAATTTCCCCATCCATTTTGATTTGCAAAGAACAAAAGCCAGATTTCTTTTGCAAAACAAAAATAGAAAAATAAAATAAAATATCAACTATTTCAATATTTTTTCATAATTCACAAAATTATATAGTATTTCTAGACAAAGAATAAGATAGCCTTTTAACAACATCAACCATTTAAAACAATCGTTTTTATTTTATTAAGCTATTCCAATTTTATTGAAACATCTTTTTCTAGACTTTTTCACTTTCTTTTAATCCCAAACTTTTGTTTACATGATCAAAAATGCAGTTTGACATACTTAGTGTATTGTAAATTTTCTTTGAATTCAAGGATTCCACTCTAGAGCGATATATCCAATTGTAACTATCCAGATTAATACCCCATGTTTCTCACAAAAAAACTATATTACCTATTGACTTGCTCCATCATTTTCAAGAGCCCCTTAGAACTGTGTATGTTCTCCACTATGAATTGGGAAGATCATACTCATTTCTAAGGGATTCCCAAGATTTTAGTTGGTCATTACTAATTAAATTCTTGAAGCTTTTGATACCTTTTTTTCCCATGCGCTTGTTTAACATCCTTGTAGTAGCAAAAGGTGTTTTTCTTTATGACGAAGGTTTCACCATATAGATTTATTACAATTTAAAACATTATTTTTGTTTAAGTTCTCATTGCTCTTAATCTTTCCCATGTTTTTCATATTGTTTTGAATATCAAGGAATTACTAGAAGATACTTGGAAATCTCTTGAAAGAAGATCACACACAGACAGATATTTTCATGATTTTTCTTACTTTGGGACAGCTCTTTTTATGTTTTCTCTGATTAGGACTTTCTAAGGTTCATCACCATCAGTTGAATTAATTATCAATTTGACAACTAGAACTATACCATGTTTCTTAAGGTCTTTCAAGCCTAAACTACATAATGTTTATCAATACAACACCAATTCTAGTTCAAAACATGCTGCTTGTTCTTTCCTTTTCCATTCCACCAAAGAAAATGTCCTATATTCTTTTGCACTTCCTCTATCTAGTAACTATAGAAAAACAAAGGGGATACCTAAGTATTTTACTTGTGTGTTTGGTCCACCCCATGGGATCTCAAACTTATTGTACTAGTTTGAGGGATTTTTTATTATTATTAAATGATTAAAGTTTTCTTCTTCCAAACTGACAAAAAATATTATATTATATATTTATATATAATAGTTCATTGTCATTAGGAAATTTTAGGTCTCTTACTTTATGAGGAGTTTGGGTTGATGTAGATGCAAAGTTGGATAATCAAGAAATTTGCTTAGACAAAGGTGTTTGATTTGATGTTGATGAACGGTTGGCTAATCATTATTTCCTACAATAGTTTGATTTGGTTTTATTTGTTCGACCATTTTAACAAAAGTGAGGAGGGGAAGACTTAAATTCAACAATTTAGTTAGTAGTGTATCTCATTTAAAAGATGTATATGATATTGTTATTGTTTATTATTTTTCTCTTCAGCCCCATGGTGTAAACCCTTCTACTTTTGTAGATCAACTTTTTCAAATAAAAAATATTAAATTAACCTATTTTAATTTTCAAGAGGAAGAGGAATGGCCCATGCGACTGGTTGATTTTTTGGTTTTTTTGGGTTCTACCCATATGAGTCTTGGGGTGTGCCTTCTTAGCACCCACCCTTTTTTTTATGAATGTGTAACTTTATCTTTATATTAATATAGATAGCTTCCTATTCATGAAAAAGAAAATTACTAAGAGCCTTATGTGAAAAATAAAGTTTTATTATACCCAACATCCATAACTAGAATAGGTCCACTAGTGGAAATAGAAGTAGTCCTTAGTGGGCCCTATAGTGGATCACCTTAATATCCAATTACCAAACACTTTTTATCCATAAATTACACAAACTCACAAATCATGTGATGCCACATTAACCACCAACTAAACATGACCTAGTGCATCACTATTGGTCTCACTTTTTTTGGGGTTTTTTTGGATACCTCAACATAAAGCATGCTGATGTGGCCCTAAAATCAAATATAGAAGCATGTGAGTTTTCAAATAAACTATTGTACAAAATTGGGAGTGATTTGAAATTTCCACATAGAATTTTGAAAATGTGAAATTAGAGTGCTCCACTATAGACCCCTCTACCCTAAATATTTTGAGAATATTTAAAATGAACCTAGTTGAGATGGCATGTGCTTGGAGCCATATGGCTATATTAGCTGACCAATTAAAGCAACTTGTTTGTCAAGGAATTCAAAGCTTGCCTAACGTGTAAAGAAAGGATCTTCTATAGAACAAAAAAATTGGACACCCTAATGATCATAGATTAAGATTTGAGCCATGGGCATCACCAACTCAAACTAAAAAATACAAAATATTGTATTAGTTTATGTCCTTTATATACTTCTATGGTACAACTAGTGGTCTGGATTCTCAATAATTGATAAATTTGCATGCATCTCCTAGTGGACTTGTTTGGTGTATATCTAATTTTTTAATGTTTAAGTAGAGATTTGCATACTGTGAGCCAAAAAGTAAAATGAATCATAGGAGAACAAAATGAAAGAATTTTTTAAAAATACAATCAACATATGATCCAAAATATGGATTAAATAATGGAGGACGAACAACATCAAGATTTAAGTTTACATGCAGCAAGTTGCAAATACACTAGCAACAATGCAACAAGTTCACGTATAGCAAAGCCAAAAGAGATTTAGCTTGCTACAAGGTCACTTTATAACTAGATTCCCCAAACAAGTGCATGTACATATTTTCATCCATTATAATCTCAAACTATAAAATGGATTTCACAACAATGAATATGGTACCTATTATTAATGATGAATGTGAGGAAGGAGTAGCTGAGGACCTAAATATATTCGAACTATTTCATGAGTTGAGATCAATGACAAATAAAAGTAATGTGAAGCTCAAAAATGTAAATAAAAAAAATATTTAAAAAAAAATACATCTAAAAAATGTATTACTTTGCTATATTTGCAGTATCTTTGCTCTGCATTTCTAACTATGTTCATGCATTGCATTAATTAATATAGATCAACTAGAAATGCCTCTAAAAAATGTATGACTTTGCTATACTTGCAGTACCTTTTTTGTGCATTTCTAACCATGTTCATGCATTGTATTAATTAGGGGAGAGAGGTTCTCAGTGGGCCTCATAGTGGAGCATCTTAATATCTAATTAAAAAATACTTTTTTATCTATAAAGTATACAAACTGATAAATCATGTGACGCCACCAATAAAACATGACTTAGTGCACCACAATCGGTCTCACTTTTTTTTTTAGCCTTTTTTAATTCCCCTTTCGATTATAACTGTTAACTATCCAAGTAATTAAATACAGTTGCTTGCAGTTCTGACTTTATGTATACAAGTAATTTTTTTGTTGAAATCTTTGTAAGGGTTGTAATATATTATTTTACAATTTATAACTTTAATTTTCTCATAATCATTGCACCTTTGTAAACATTAATTGAGAATTGGCTGAAAAAATGCCTTAGAAATGTCAAAAAATTTACAAAACAAAATGTTATGCTCATATTAGGCATAATCCATCATTATGCATTATACTTCTAAAAGAATGAAAATATAATGTATGAAAATAAAATAATTAATTTTGATTGATTCAAATGAAAAATATTAATCACTAACTACAAATGACCTTCACTATAATTCCATGGAAACTAATAACAATATCAACTAATTTTATTGTTAATTACATATTTAATCCAAGCAAGATAATGGTTAGACCATCCACATAAATTTTAGATTCAAGCCAATGGTTAAAATATTTATATGCATCATTTTTAGGCTATTACAAAATACATTATCATTTATATCAAAAGCTATCATATGATAATTTATAATACAAATCCATGCGAGTAAAATACAAATCATGCCTCGAGATTAGGGTTCGCTTGGCCAAAATTTAGTTGAGGCTGGATAATGATGTAGTGTGATTGGAACCAAGAATATTAGTTGTTGCAGGAAAGGCAATGATGACATTGTTACTGGGAACAATGTTGTTAGTTCCAGGCATTTGAGGATTGTTTTCATAGCTTAATTTAGAGAGGTTAATATGCCATCTGCTTCCTCTCCTATGCCCTATCCCTTTGCCCCTCTCTCTTCCCTTGCCCCTCTCTCTGCCTCTTCCCTTACCTCTACCTCTAGGATTTGCTGCAACCTCAATGATATTAGGATTTGTTGCTCCCCCTGTCACTGCAGAGGTAAGGGTGATATAGTAGCTCTTCCATGTGATGTGATTGTTTGCCTAATTGAATGGATTGCAGCTACATTGGATTGGGAATTTACAAGCTCCCCCTATCACCTGCACAATTAGGTGTGATATATCAGCTCTTCCATGTCATAAAGTTTACTTTTATATGTATAAAAGTAGGCCATTTAATGTGTCGAATCATATAGTAACTATTGCCTGAATAAAACACCACCAATTTAGAAGTATAACTTGAAATGGTTAAAATTTTCAAATAAATGTGATCTATATTTCGGAATTATAAAATTGCATGATTTTGAAACTGCCTCGATGACCTACACCCTCGCACATTTATCCGCCATTCATCACATTTCCAACATTTCAAATGGTTTTTAAAAAAATGACAATGAGGAATTCATACTGCTTCATTAAAAAAAAAATTTAAATAAAGATATCTCTTTGTTTATTATATATAGATTATTTTAAATGTATATATGCTAGTTTATTTTTCTATCAACAATTTTGTGTGATGAAGATGGAGAAATTTTTTTGAGATTAATTTTTAAATTTGAAAATAATTTTCAATAGTATTTGAAAAAGATTCATACTAAATTATATGATTTTATGGAAAAAATTAAAATATTTGCATATTTAATTTTTAAAAAATATAAAAAATTAATAAAAAAGTTTTCTTTAGTTTATGTTTTACTTGATAAAATCTGAAGAGTTTTACTGTAATACATTTTATTTTATTTTGAAAAAGAAAAAGTAAAATTTTAAATTAACAAATTATTTTTTATGAATAGTTAAAAATATCAAATATTTTATAATTAAATTTGAATTATATAACTTCTTAAAAATATATTTGAATTATATAACTTCTTAAAAATAGATTTGAATTTTAATTATCTTTATTTAAATTTGAAAATAATTATTTTTTAATAAAATTATATGCTTCTAAATATTAAGATTTACAAGGATAAACTAGTTTGAAAAATTTATTACTTTCAAACTTATTTAATATATTCTAATATAAAATATATTTTACAATTTAATAATTAAAACTATGAAAATTTTCTAAATAAAATGAAACAAAATAGTAAAAAATTATTAATATAAAAATAACTCTTAAATTTCCAAAGTATATTACAGCAAAATGAATTTTTTATAATATAATAAAATAATAATAAACTTAAAATATACTTGTGGTGCCCTTTCTTTCCTTATTTCTCTACCATTTATTAAAATTCGAAGAATATTTTGTTTTCTATTAAAATCTTTGCAAACAATTCATATTTTTAATTTTCATAAGAAATATAAAGCTCTCATTAATTGAGAAAAAATAAATATTCATAATTAAATTAAAAAAAAATTGAACAATATATTTGAAAAATTCAATATTATAAATATCTTATTATTACACAACAAATTTAAATATATACAAAAATATAAACATAATATATAAACATATTTAATGATTTTTTTATATATATTAACTATTAATATCTTAAAAAATAACAAACAGATAAATAAATAAATAATAAAAAGGACACAAAAATGTTTTGACTTACGTGTTTTTAATTAGATCATCAAAGGAGGGATGAGCAGAAAGCATTCCAATAGCCTCAATCTCCGTTAAAAATCTCTGTAACTCACCTCACCAACTTGTTAAACAATCGCATTATTTATAGCGCAAAGAAACCAGCATTTATAAAAACACGAAGACTGGCGCCGTGTAAGATCTGCAGAAATATAATGGCAAGTTATAAAACAGGTTTGCCACTTGTAAATGTGTGTGCCAAGTATCATACGGCCTGCCCCGTATGTCTGTCTCTATACAAAATATAAATTCAATTTAATTAATAAATGTTTTTTAAAACACTATTTTAATTGTATCTATAAATATAGAAAATAAAGTTTGTAGAAATCGAAGGCATAGGCTAGTTGGTCTGATTTTATATTCAAGAACATTCCGTAGATTGAATTAGGAACATCATGTAATGGGTTTAATAATAGAATTCCGATTTACCAGTGATGTTCTGATTTATCCTCATTGAATCTGCAATTAGTACTGAATGTTACGTATTCATGGGACTAAACTGTGGTTCATGAATTCTTGACCAGAAAATTTCTGAAATTTAAATGTGTAATGACAGAGTGTATTTGATTTTTCAAGTCCATAATGACTAATATCTATTTGTTAATATTTTATGAGATTACTACTTTTTGTTTCGAATTCATTTAGGTTTGCTTGTGATGTTTCAAAATTTAAATTATTCAATTTTATGTTATGTGTAAACAGGAAATTTCAAAATTTCTGCCGATGATTGAGCATTGTTTATGGTCACGATATTTTATCATTTCGTGATTTAATGTATGGTTTTTTTTTTTTTTTTTTACATAATGATGTGAGTGTAGAAAATGTCTCTCAAGTTAATAATAAATTAGTTTAGTTATCTTATTCAATAATTTATCTAAAATATTTCAGAAATATCTTTGTGAATCTATTCAATTAATTACAATTTATAAATACAAACTTAAATATAAATATATGATTGAACATGCATGTATTATATGAATAATTGTTTTGATTTTTACAAATATTATAAGAAGAAATAATTAAAGTGATAGCATATCATCTTTGTAAATATTATAGAATATATATTTTTTTACTTATTGAGGAATGGAATGTGAAGAATGTTTCAAGAATTACTACAATTTAATTAAAAACAAGACAAATTATGTTTTATTTTATAGTAAGTCCATTACAACTTAATTTGGATTTCAGATCCTATAACATTAAATATTAGAAAATGATACATATTATAATTTACATGAAAGTTTCTAAATAACTTATTATGGCCACCATACATTGGTGCAATCTATAGGTAGACTGAATAATGGTATATAATTTCCATATTTCTTGATTTGGATAAGAAGTTGTGACTCAAACTCTCCAATTCAATCATTCGGATTATTTTCCTTCATTATTGTATAGTGCTACTTTCTCTCCCACAACCAATATTCTTCCATTGCTATTAACTGCTATGATGTAAATTTCTTGAGGTAAGTCGATGTGTAAAGGTGACCATATATTTATTCTTTTTCCTTCTTTATAGCTAAAAATCAATTTTGGTTAAACAAATGATCTAGTAAGATTCAGTATAGCTAAGTTATATGCTTCCACAACTTTTTCAACTAACAACTAAAATTGTAGTTTTGTAGATCCATAAAACTTATTAAAAAAATTGAAAAAAATATAATGTACTAGATAAAAGAGTTTATTTTAAGATGGTATAATTTTGTATCCAGATAAATATTTAATATGAAAATTGACGTCCGATGAAGTCCCATGCAACTTCATTTTTTAGCATTTTATCAGCAACTAAATTATAGTTTTAATTTATTAAAAACTAGTTTAAAATAATTTTTTATATTTTTTTAAAACATACAAAAATAAAATATACTAAAAAATACATATTTTACTAGTTTACATCATTTCAAAATTTGAAACATATATGCCACTTTTTAGTGATTCAAGTTTAAAAATTGGATCAACATTGGCCATTTCTTTTATAAAGTGTGACATAGCCTTGTGCTTTTACCCTCCCAAGATCTACTAAAACTTTTCAAGTGAATCAAAACATCATAATATTTTTCATAAATTTTTGTTTTTAGTTCTTTGGAGGGGAAATTGGTAATATATGGGATATATGGGTACTTTGCAATAGGATCCATTGGGGATGGAATTATCATCCAACTCTTTTTAGCCCAACTAAATTTAATTATCTCACCATTGTTTGTATAATTTCTTAGCCAATAAAATTGTCCTTGAGAGTAGAAACCTTTCCCCAAAGGGAAATAGGAATGTTCAACAAGAATTTGGTTCCAAAAGTTACATTTTGAGTCATAAATCTCAATAGTACTTTGACTATTTGTGTTCCAAGTAGTATTGTCCAAGAAAGATTATATGTTGATTAATGGAAGAGACAAAAGTTGTTGTTATGGAATTTGTTCCTAAAGTCATGTGATTTTGAAAGAACCGAGGAACTACTTTCCAAGTTGCAATAGCTACATTAGATGTATCATATATGTAGAAATTAGGAGGACCATCTCTTACCCATTTGGAATATTACTAGATATTGTTGGAAACCACTTTTATGCACTTAAAATTGTTTGGAAAATTTACCAAGGGAACCTTGTAAAAATCTACATCACCTTAAATGATGCATGATTGTATCCCTTAAGACCCATATGAAGAGAACTATAATAAAAAAACACAAATCGAATGTGAACCATCTAAAACTATGGCTTTTGCTTAATCAGGTGAAGAAAGCATCTCCTTCCACTTTTTACAAACCAACTTCATTCTTGAAAAAAATCTACTAGACAATTTTGCTACACTCATTAGCACCAATTCTTCTGGTATCTTTTTCCATTCCTCTTTTTTTGTCTTATTCTCCATCAAACCTGCAATATCTATTTGTTATGAGTGAATAAAAAGGTATTGCAACTTGCACATATTATATGAAATGAACAAATTAACTTTTCAAAACATCAAATATCTTCATAATAAAGTTTTATTTCTTAATTGCAGCTATTATCTATTATCTATAATTTTATAATTAATAAGCAATTTTGTATTGAGCTTCTCTATTGGATTGGTGTGATTGAAAATACATTGGTTTGTTACAAAGTATGTGCATATGAGTTATTAACATGTATGAAGTACATTAGTTATGGTTCAAAATAGTAAAAATTGGTTAATAATTAGGTGTGATGAGCCTTGTTCATATTGTTCTAGAGTTCTTTTAGAAATCCGCATAATCCAACAACTTTAGTAAATTTTTGATAGAATTTTGATGGAATTTTTCGTGTAATATCTTCCACTTGGTGTTACTAAATTGTATGATTGGTTTTATTTAGATGTAGATGTTTTCCATGCTCTAAAAGAAGAAAATGAAATTAATATTGACAAATGTAGAAATCATTTACATATTATTTGATATAGATAAAATAATTAGAATGTAAACCATAAAAATTTAGCTACTTAAAATGGGAAAAAAATATTCATATAATTCATTTTATATAAACAAAACCAATGGTTATAAATATTTTTCATACTAAATGTTAGTAAATTATTTTTTGAAAATCATTATTATGTTATTTTGAAAATTATTTTATAACTTTTTTCATAGTATATTACATATTATGATTATCAGAAGATTGATTAATTTGTGTTATATGCTCATGGAAGGCATATGATATTTTCAATACATTAAAAACTTTAGCATCACTTTGATAGTCTAATATTATATATGAACATTTATACCTCTAAGTTAATCATACTTAACATTGAGAAAACTCTCCTTCTACTACAATACCAGATACCTTTTAGATATTAGTCCACTAATCCCAATTAAACCTCTATTCAAATATTAGAAGAAAAGACTAGAGGAATGATATGGTTGATCTTGATTTATTTTATTACCCATAATTCTAAGAATAATTAGTTTATTCCCAATCATTTTGAGTTAATGATTTAGGTTGTCAAGATATACATCTTTGACCTTCATACTATCGCATTGATTACATGATGTAGGATTAGATATGAAACCATTATATTATGTGATTACCACACCCACTATCATAGGGTATAAATAGAGTTTGGAGGATAATTAAAATGTAACCACATCATGGTTGCTTTATATATTATTAAAATTTGCATGAAAAACTGAACTTTTAGCATCATGATGATATGAGGGTTGGAATATTTTAAGAATGTGTGCATGAATTTGTGTCAATTTGAATGATTAAAAGCAATTAAAATTCAATTTGAATGATTAAAAGCAATTACAATTTAAAAAACAGCAAAAAAAAAAATACTAAGATAAGAAAAATTTGTTCAAATATATTTAAAATTTAGCTGCAAAATCATATGCTAGACTCCATGTTTCAATATATTTCCCCAAGTAATTGAATTCTGGTGTAGGAGCATCCCAAGCGAATCAACTATCGGCATCAACCAAAAGTATTTTTGGTTTGATTTTGTTGTATTACTTTTTTTTTACATTTTGTGTGAACAGTTCAATTTAGTTTTAGTGGTCTTTGATGGAAGTTGGTTGACATTGTTGACATTGATTGTCAAAATGTCACATATCCAATTTCAACTTTGAGCAAGTGTTTCTTTTTAATATTTGATAGATTTAACTTTATCTTTCAAATATTGTTCTGGACATAGTTTAATGATTTGATTTGATTAAAATGGTGATGTTACGTTATTGCTTCTCTATCAATACAAGCTAAGAAATTGAAAGGTCAACAAGCAAATAGTTGTGAAAAAATAAATTTGAAGATTTAAAGTAAAAGAAATTAAAAAGGGGGATGATTCATATTCCAGGTAGAGGACTTGAAGGAGGGCCATTGATTCAGTTTGATAGGGATATTCAAATTCTATGATGTGCAACATTGTTATAAAGAAGTAGACTATTCTAGGAGAGTGTGGCGCACCTGAAAAGAAATAAAGAGAAGAAAATAACCTGCGCAGGAGGTGGCCCACACCCATTGGTGGATATAGGGAGTATCGCAAGAAGTAAAGAAAGCGTGAGTGAATACATATCAACATAGTTTAAATTATATTGTATTAAATTGAGTGCAGGCTGCACCCTGTAGAGTCAGACAAGAGAAAATGGTTCCGTCAGATGGTAGTGAGGGAGGTGACGAGTCTTACAGGCCGCATGAGGAGAGGAATGTTGGAGATAGTAAATAGAGTTTGGAATTGTAAGAGTTGTAGAACAAAACTAGAGGAGGGCGTGCCAAATGTCCTTGAAGACTGTTCAAAAGAAATACCAACTTTGAATAAACAAGGTCGTAGTATATCAAAAGGGGAAAGGCAAATAGTGCATATTGCCATGTCAGAGAGAAGCGCACAACATAAGGAGATATGTGGGGAATGTTAGAAAATAAAATATAATAAATCAAACAATAAAATGCAGGCAAGATGAATAGGAGGAGTTATGCGAAGCGAATAAGAGGTCGAGCTCTTAAGAGCAGATTTGAAACAGAGGCAAAAGAATAAGGGTGTAGCATAAGCGGACAACAAGTGGGTTCATCTGTGAAGAGTTAAAGAGATAAATGAAGGACAATGGATGAGGGACTTGCAGATTGTGCGTAGGATGAGAAATAGAGGAAAAATTGTAAATGCAATTTTTGTGAAATCTGAATAAATAAATATAATTGATTTTCTTTCGAATTTTAATGTAATTGTGAATTATTTGAAATTGACAAATGGAATTTTCAATTTAAGAGATAATCAATCTTGGAGTCTTTTGTAATCTATGTGTTGTGAATTTGGGTGAGAAATTGAAAGAGTGAAGGATTCTCTCTTTATCAAATGGTATCATAGCTAGAGGTTCTAAGCATGTGGACATACCGTTGACTATGAGGTAGTATGCACCAGGACTTGAATGTGGAGAGGGAAGTGAGAAGAGGTTTTGGGTGCATAAGCAAATCACCGAACATGAGGCAGCTTATGATGGAACCTGTGGATTGAGAAAGTGCGATTGAGGAGCTCAAAAGTATCATTGTAGGTGTGTGAATTCTTGAGAAAATGAGGGCTGGAAAGCGCAAGGAAATTGTTGTGGTAGTGACATATTACAATAGAAAAAGTGGAATCTTCATGAGGATTGAGGTATGGAAATGAGAGAGATTGCAATCTATGCACCATGGAGGTTGCAAGGGCATGGAGGGTAGAAGAGAAAGTATTTAGCAGAGGAGGTCAGGCTATCAACGATGGAATTTGTTGTAGATTGTTCACAATCTTGAAGGGTGGTTTTATTGCCCAACCCCACCTTTGTGGGCCCATGCTCATAAAATTTATACCCGGTGTGTCTAATTGAAGAGCATCCTAGGTGAATCAGCTATTTGCATCAATAAAAAAAAAATTGGTTTAGTTTTGGTTTTTTTCTTTTGCTTTAGTTCAATTTTGGTTTTAGTGGTCTTCGACGAAGGTTAGTTGACATTGTTGACATTGATTGTCAAAATGTTACATATCCAGTTTTAACTTTGAGTAGGTGTTTCTTCTTTATATTTGATAGATTTAACTTCATTTGTCAAATCTTGTTGTTGACACAATTTAATGATTTAGAGTTGATTAAAATGGTGATGTTAAGTTATTGCTTCTCTATTAAGATAAACTAAGAAATTGAAAGGTCAACAAGCAAATGAAGTGAAAAAATAAATTTGAATATTTAAATTAAAAGAAATTGAAAAGGGGAACAACTCATATTTACACTAACAGTTTTAATATTTATAACATTCACAAAGACATAAAGATGACAACAAAGTTAAAAAAATGCATCACCTTTAACCAATGCACATCATTAAAAAACATTTTTATTATTATATTACACCTCTTCCAAATCTCACTCAAACATACAAAGTTCTAAATCCACAATCTTTTAGAAAAGGGGAACAATTTTGATCTTGTTGTTGATACTTATGTAGCCATATTCTTTCTATTTAATGTTTGTTATTTTTTTTTTGTTTTTGGTATGTTTATTAAATGATAAGCTACTGTAAAAATTTCATAATTTTTTTTTTGATGAATAGGAAGTTATCTATATTCTTATAAATAAAGATAAAGTTATATATTCACAAAAAAAAAGTGATTAGTAAGGCACACCTCGAGAGTCACATGGGAAAAGCCCAGAAAACCAAAAAACCAGAGTCACTTGGGCCTAGCCTAGAAGTCCATAAACATTACAATTATAAAATAAAATGGCCATCAAGTGGCCAAAGAAGTGCCAGCAAAAACAGGAGGGTCTATGTCATCCATGTGCTTCCCCCATACATCAGTTGGGTCTAGAGTGATGTGAGGAGGAGGACCCCAACCATAATTAGCATCTTTTTCTTTCTCTTTATCTTTATCCTCATGTCAGGGAAAGATTGCAAGCACCAGACGTGGAAAGATTTTAACAAAATCTGGTCAACTAGAGCCAGTAGCTGAAGTTTCATCAAAGGGGCACCCAAAACTGCCACCACTACTCCTCGTAGCTCCTCTAGAGGGCCACCGGTAGAGGAGGAGAATGAGTCCATCGAGGAGGGTGGGAACCATGCCAAAGAGGAGGCTAAGAGAAGGGGTGAGTAGATCCACTCTGCTTCTGGCCCCGAGAGGGCGACCAACCATGAGAGGAAGTGGGAGAAGCAAACACTTGAGCAATAGTATACGGGGCATTTCCCCAATGATCCAAAAGCACCTGAAAGTGAGCCACCTCAACTGCAACCTTGTTCGCCTGAACCTAAATATGTAAGAGCACATTAGACAAAATAATAGATTTAGAATACAAAGAAATATTTTTATCAATTTGTGTGTTAGCAAATATGTAGACATTTCTGTCTTTCTAGATATTGAAGAGGATTTTCACCCTGAAAGTGTGCCAAAGTTGAGTATATTTAGTAGGAAGTCTAGGTGAGTCTTCTAGTAGAATCATATGCCAAGAGAAAGGCTCCAGTCTGAAAGGCTAAAAGAAGTCATGAGTCCAATTCCAAAACTATTCAGCTCTGGTATAAAACTAGAAGAGATACTTAAAAGACTCAGCTTACCCACAGAAAGGGCAACGAGGGTCCAAAAGCCCCAAGTGAACAAGTCGAGAACCCATAGGCAAGTCTTGGAAAAGAATACACCAAGAAAAGTGGGAAATTTTTGGCTCAACAATTCCAAACCATATGGCAGAGAATATTTTTTTCCTAACATGAGTGGGGGATTGAAGAAGCTACCTTTGGTTCAAACTTTCAATCATAGAAAAGTGTGGTGAAAGCCATCTATAACCAAGCCTAGGCTTGTAATTCCTGAAAGGGGTGTCTAGGTACCACTTCCAGTCCTTCCACTAGGGCTTGGACCCACGAATTCCCACCTTATGAAGTATTTCTACAAGAATAGCATTCACCAAAACATCATAAGTAACACGGTCCTAGTTTTGAAGCCTATAAAGGGAACGACAAACTTCCTATGGCATGATGTACATTGTGGGTCTATGAAACACCTATTGCAAAGTTTGAATACCTTTCTTGTGGAATCTTAGCACCTTAATCCAAGGCGACTTAGCCAGCGAATGACCTTTGCTAGCAAAGAGAGGTGACCACCAAACATTCTATTGATTGAGTGAAAGCCCATAATGGAAACCAGAGCCGGCCCAACAAAGCCAAGGCTTAACCACCTTCTAGGCTCTCTAAATTTTCTTGGCCACAAAAATTCTCACAATTTGAACTAGTTCCTTCATGAACAAAAGGTTCTGAAAGCCAATCCCCTTCTAGGTGGGTCTGTGAATAGGAAAACCAGATTGAATGAAATGCTTGAGGAGAATCTTCCAGGCTTCATCTCTAGTAAGAGTAAAAATTATCCATTTCACACATGAGGTAGTGCCTTGTCATTGAGTGGAGAGCAATCCAAGTCCTCCAGAATCTTTGGGAAGGTAGAAAAACTCCTAGGCAACACAGTGAAACCCTCTATGGGTCTCTGCAAAGGCCCAAAGAAAGTCTCGAAGCAACTTTTCAAATTTTCCATAGGCAGCTTTTGAAGGGGCCCAACAAGAGGAATAGTAGACATGTGTGGCAACTAAACTGTTGGAGCACACCTGTAATTTCCCTACTAGAGAAAGAGCCTTAGTAATCTAGTAGGCGCACTTCTGCTCAATCCTAGAGAGAACGACTTGCCACAACTCAATCGGAGAGGTCTGGAAGGCAAAGGGAATTCCCAGGAACCAAAATATTTCCCTTGGCCCAATCCATTTCCAACCATACTGCTGAAGCCAGTGAAGAGTGGGCAATATAGATTATCTATAGCACAATTTTTTCTTCCATTGAATAATAGAACCAAACATAAGGAAATTTTTTTTAAGAAATTCAAGAGCCACCTTGATATTATTCTCTTCCTCTAGAAGAGTGAGGAAAGATTCATCAGCAAAATGGCCATTAACCAGTTGAACCTAAGAGTTAGAGAGCGAAATTCCTTTAACATGCTATTGAGAAACTGTGTTGGCCAAGAGATAGCCAAATCCTTCTACAACAAGCACATAAAGAGAAGGAGCAAGTGGACAACCTTTCCGAATGGAGTGGGAAATCCCAAACACAAGAGATCGATAGCCATTAATGGTGATAAAAGCAGAGGCATCTAAGAAGAGTATATGGATAGCCTAAATAAAATTAGGCCCAAACCCCAAGGCTTGCAACATAGCCAGAATAAAAGGCCATTCAATGCGGTCATAAGCTTTAGCAAAAGTCTATTTGTAGAAAAACAGCTTTCTGGTTTGAGTGCCTAGCTCACTCCATGCCTTCCCACATAGAAATGATGTTGTCTAGGATAAATATGGGCTTGATAAACCCAGTCTACTTTGGGTGCACAATTTGAGGCAAAAGATGGCGAATCTTTAGAGCCAGAGCTTTGGTGACGATTTTTTAAGAAACATTGATGAGTGCGATAGGCCGCCAGTTGCAGATATCCTCGGGATCTCCAGTCTTAGGTATGAATTTAATATTTCCTTTGTTTATTAAATTACCCAAGGATTTGGAATGAAAAGCCTCGAGATAGACTTTATGCAACTCATGCCAACACAGTCCCAAAGGGCCTTGTAAAATTTGCAAGGGAAACCATTAATCCCCGAGGCCTTGTCATCAGCCATGGAAAGAACGGCTTCCTTAAGGTCCTCAACTATCAATAATTGGTCACAAAAATCTCTTTGGCCTGAAAAATAACCTATTTTGTACAACAACAAGGCAATCATGAAGCGCTTGTTGTCACTCAGGGGTAAACTCCTGAGCAGTGAAAACTTGCTCATAGTGAGGAATAAAGACTTGGAGAATGTCAAGTAGCTCAGAAAGAATTTGAATTCCATCTTTAATTTTTTAAATGATTAGAGATGAGTGCTTGGCACGTAGGGCCAAAAAAACTCCTTGGAAGCACGGTCGCCAATTTTTAACTAGTGCAATATGGCTTTGACTTGAGCACCTTTGGTAGCATAATTTTCTGCAACTTTCTTTTTGTGTCTTAATTCCACCACCCTGACTTGTAATGATGGGGAGAAAGGGTTGGCTTCCAAAGCCTCGATAGTTGAATGCAAGTCAGTTGTGGTAGCCTCATAAGATCTTCGATGAAAAATGGCTAGCTAGCACTCATAAATATGCAAAAATCTAGTCGTATGAGTGATAGCATCATTCCACTAATTAATCCAACTTGTATGATGATCTGACTTGCACTCCAAATTCCACACTCTATGAATGTGGGCCAATGTGGGCTGATGACAAAGTAGAGACATGTTCAAAAAGAACTATTTTTTGCAAGCTCAAGACTATCTTGTCTCCCATTCAATGGGAAAAGAAATGGGGAAATGATCTGACAAAGTCACATCCACTAGTGGCTTAACCGAGAGTGAATAGCTATCAAAAGATAAAAAATATTGAGTCGAGATCATAGCACGGTCAAGGTGTTTAAATATCTTGTTAGATCCGGCCCTATAATTACATCAAGTGTGCTAGAGGAAATGAGAATGGCAGCGACCAATATTGGAATCAAAGAGCCCCAATTTATTACACATATAGATCCATGCCTCCCTTTCACCAGCTTCCCATCTAAATGGCAAGGCTCCATCTTTATCATAGGCCATCTCAACCATATTAAAATCCCCACACAATAACCAAGTAGCAACTAGCAATGAATTATCAATCCAATGGCAAAGCATAAAGCATTCCACAACATCATTAGAAGCATAAACATTAATAATCCCAAAGGAATGATTATCAATATTGAGAAGGATCCAAATGAGCTTATGTGTGGGGTAAAACTTGTGGTCGACCACACAAGCATACCACTATGGGGAAAAAAGGGTGAAAGCTCCACCACGCCTAGCCTCATGATTTGTACAAAAAATTTAACTAGCTGGCCAAATAGAGTAACAAGCCAACGCAAGAAAAAAATCAAAAATTTTTACTTCTTGGAGACAAAGCACTTCAATACTAGAATATCTCTTCAAAGCATCCCTAACAAAATACTTTCTCGAGAGATCTATCAGACCTCAAACATTCCATGAGAGGAAATTCATGAGTGAAACTCCTCCATATCGGCGAAGTCCGACTCCTCTTCATTCGGAGAAGAGAAGTGATTTTGCAAAAACTCTGACAGAACTGGCCCAATTTGAATAGAAGGAGAAGAAAATATTCATTTTTCTTGCACATATTCAACTTCTTCCAATTTCGGGGAAGGACTATGAGACCGTCTTTGAGCTCCCAACACAGAACAAGAAGCGTTCGACTACACTATCATAATAACAGCAAGCTGAGTTATAGCCTTTGACCTAGGCTATGCTAGAACATTATCAGCCCTGATTGGAGCCTTTTTCCCCTTCTTTGAAGGGTTTCAAACATTCTTTGTTGGCTTAGGGGCTTTGGAAACAGACCTAAAGCCACTAGACTTATTTTTGTGGTTCGTAATCGTGGTCCATTTCTCATCAAGTTTGGCAACAAAATTATCCGCTTGCCGAGGCTTTTTCAGATTCTCATGGCAGAGAAAGAGTATGAAGTACTACCAAAGGGTAGTCCTTAATCTTGTGGTCTGTGGACTAACACCTATAACATGTGTTAGGAAAATTAAAATAAGTGACCTTCAGGGTATGCCAGGGAGCTCCAATTTGAATGTCAATGGATTCCTTCAAATCTTGTGAAAGGTCCACTTCAACATAGACATGTTTCTAGGGTTAGGCCTGAAAAAACCTATCTAGCTAAATACAAATAACCCTCCCCAAGGAGGATGCAATATGATTCAAAAAAGGCACACAAGGCAAAGGTAAACCTCGAAATTCAGTCCAGATCAGGACCCACAACTTGGTGTCATCTGAGATAGTGAAGTCCTAGGTCCATGCCTAAAAGGCCAACAAAGAAGACTTGGCATACCAAGGACCATGTGCCAGGATTGCCTAGACATGATTGACCTTTGTAAACTAGAACAAGAAAAAACCCTTGGTTAAGGTTCAGGCCTTGTTAACCCATTCCTTAAGCACACTTTCAGGGGGAGTCCTCCCAACAAAATACCCAACAAGGGTGTGTTGCTCAAGCCATTGGCAAGCAGAATCAAAATAAGGAAAAGGTAAAACCACATCAGCTGGGGAGTCAAAAAACTTACCTCGTGAAAGAATTTTAGAACAAATTTTTGGGGTCATTTTTTTAGAGGAGCCATTGAGCAAAGTCGTTAAACCACCAACACCACCATGAACTACTGGGTAGAACCGGTTGAAGGCATATTAAAACAAAAAAATTGTAGTAAATACATTCGTATACATAGGAAAAGAGGAAATTCTTATGTAGTAAGTGTAGTATGACACAAGAAGGACCAAGAATGACCGCAAACATAAGGAAACCCTAGCAAAGCTCATAATTTTTTGAAATATATTCTTTTATAAATAATATCTTATATGAAAATGTCATAAGTTATTACAATTCTTTCAAATTTGACTTAAGTTAATAAATCTTGAATATTCTAATAAGGACAATTTTTTATCTTTATGCAATCATATTAGTTCATAATAAAACCTCAATATTCTAAGAAGGAAAATTTTTATCTTTATGTAATCATATTCTTTCTTATCAAAATATGTTCAATAACATGTGAATATTAAAGCTATATGTAAAGCAATTAATGTAGTATATAAAATCTTAACATAATATTTTTTCATATTCTATAATTCATCATCACAATGTATAATTGAAATGGTGTATATTAAAATTTTGTACATTTATGTATCACATTTTAAAAAGTGCAGCACATTTTCCACATTAAAAAAATATTAAAAATATTAAAATTTTGTATGTTTATATATCGGATTCTAAAAAGTGCAACATCTTCTCCACATTCAATTCTTTTTGCATAAAATAATAAATTGTACTAAATTAATTGTATAAATTGCACTATAAAATATCTGTATAAAATAATCATCTAATTTATATATAATTCACATATAATTCTCTTAAATTAATTGTATAAATTTCATTTTTCATTTTAAAAGATATTAAAACATTAATATATTCAATGTGTTTTCTTATGGTAATTGTACAAATTTCATTTTAAAATATCATTAGTATTTTCTTACATATATCAAAGATTTATGGTTGCCAATAGGTATTTGGTTCATTTAGGTTGCATATTAATTTTATTTTAAATAAAAATATGACATTCTACAAGCAACAAATGATATTTTTTTGTTCAACTACTAGGGGTATGATTAAGTTTTGGTTGAATCTTTAAAAAGTCAAATTTTAGACACTTCTCAATAGATGTGTTGATGTGGCGAGTTGTATGATGAGTCACACATCCGAACATTAGCTATAGATAGATAAGAGACCAATCCACATTTTACCAATAAAAAATAAACATTCTACATCTTCCATCAATCTATACAAGTTGACAAAGTTAGTCTGCATGACTACTGACCCCTTTCCCCTATTGAAACATAAGAAATTTTCCCATAATTACCCATATGGTACATAGCTAGCCCCCTTAATCAAGAAGCAACCTGATCGTATTTTATATAAAGATGTGAATCATAGGAGTCTTATTCATTTTCCTATCTAAAAAGCTATATGTGTAAATTTAATACTATCCTTTTACAACAATAGTTATGTAAATGTTTTTGTTATCGACACTGGTTGTACTTGGATAGATTTTTCTAGTGTATGTTATCAACACTAACCTAAAGGTATGAAGAAGAGATGTTTTAACATTTAGAGGTAGTGTTAACCTTTGCACTCCTAAAATATTTGTTGAGATGTTTTTATGGTCACCAACTGAAATTTCCAACCTTCAAATTACATATATTAGATGACTATTACATAAGCTTGTGTTGTTTAATCACTAACAAAAAATGAGTGTAGTGTTTAGTCTAGTTGTGGCCTCTTGTATAAACTAATAAGTCTACTAGAACATGAAAAACTAGGTTAGGAGAGGGAAGTGCATTAGTCCGAAGGGGTTCTAGTGGAGGAAATGCAGACTTAGATAAACCTATTTTAAAGAATTCTGAGAAAATAATGATTGCATCTGTAATTTTTTACTCCCACCAAAATACCTATTTATCAAAATAAAAATAATTATTTTTTATAAGCTTAACATCTAAATTAATTAGAGCAAAAAATTTATGAATTTCAGTGTGTGATTTTCTTCCTCGAGTTCAACATTTCAGATCAAACTTGCTGATCCATCATCAGGAGAAGAAGACAAGAAAAGATCATAAAATTTGTTCTGAAAAATTGAGAGAAGAAAAAATCCCAAAAATTTATTGATCTAATATCATGGACTATGGAAATCATATGTCTATAATCTAAATTAATTGTTTATAATTTTTTGATCAAATTAAATTATTGTGAAACTTTTTCTTTATTTAAACCAAAATCCATTATTCTAGTATATATTTTCAGATCGTCCCGAACAATCTATGACAAATAATTTTTTTTTTGCATTAGTATTCCCATCCAAAACTCAAACAAAAATTAGGGACTACCCATAGATAGGGTAATCTAAAAACTCATGTAACCACAAGAGTTCTACACACTGGTTAATAATTTTATATACAGAGAGTAAGCAATCTTAATCAATAATTAGCAAGATTATCCTTCAACCCAAGGCAAGATTGGATTTCTGCAAGAGGATCATCATCTGCAATGATGAATAAAAATACCAAAGATGCACATTGTCTTGCAGCTTCTTATGGTAATATAAGTTAAAATCAGCTCTCACCAATGCCTTAAATTCCAAATTTACAATTGAGATCTTGCCTGGAATGAAGTTTTTTGAAATTCACTAGATTTGCAGGAGTATAAGAAAAAATGTATGAATTCTAGATTTTTTTGCATAGAAGAACGATATTCTATTCCCAATAGTAGACAGAAAATAATTCCCTCCATCAACAACATGGTCATTCTTTAGTAGAAAATTTTTTATTTGATAGTTTTTGTATGATACAGGGAATCATTTCAGAGGCCAATAATAATTCATTCTGGGGTGGTGGGACAGAGGAGAAAACTTCTTTGGGACATGGTGGCTTAGCTCAGTTTGGGATGGACAGTGGGACTCTTGGGTTTGATGGCTCCAAATCTTCAGGTGCTGAATGGTGTGGAATGTCCACTAATTGGAGTTGGAGTAATCCCACTAGAGATGGGGACAGTGAAACCCATCATTCAATTAGTGTGTTTCTGGGACTGTTACCATTCTCTGACAAATGGGATGACCTAATTCAATCGACATATCCACTTGTTGCTCATTCATGGTTGTTTCCATAAATTCCTAAGTGGTGTGGTTCTTCTTCAAATACTGGGATTCTCCTAGGTGATGGTCATCTAATACAGAATGAATGGGTTTGTTTGATTTATTAGGTCCAGTGGGGCCTCCTTTGAATTGAACTATCTCACTCTGGTGGTGCCATCTTTTGTCATGGGGTTAATTTGGTTCAAAATATGTTGAACTGGGATATAATGTAGTGATGGCTGGGGTGATGGGAATCCTAGGAGGGATTACAAAGTAGGGGAGTGGCATGAGAGTAGGGGCCCAGGTAGTGCAGAAAATCTCTATCTTGTTTAGGAGCTGGGCTTGGGTTGGGGTGGGCTGGGGTTAGGGAAGAGCTAGGGATGGGAATGCTGGTGGAATGGGATGGGAGTCATGTCTTCTTTGCAGCAAACCTCCTCTGATGGAGTTGGGACAGGGAGGGACTGCAAGCTTTGCTTCTGTCCATGATGTTTGGCCTTTGTGGTGCCAGAATGGTGAAAGGATGTTGGAGTGTTAGCCTAATCCCATTATCTTTCCTTAGTAGATAATTGGATCTTGTTCTTAGTGGGAATATTTAGTCTATTATTTATTACGAGGAGTTAAGGTTTTCCTGGTTTGTCTCTTTGGCTATGTTGGCTATGCTTGGTGGGCTATGATTAGTGTCCTATAGAATCTAAAGATAGTGATGAAGATGACGGAGAGGTTGCGGGTGATCCTCCATGGGTGTCTTGGTTGCGTTGGTGGAGAGAGAGGTTTTGGTCCCTGGCTAGTGTGTTGGGTGTGGTTTTTGAGGCTGCCTATTGGTTGTTGATGTTGTTTTTGGTGGAGGCAAAGGCCTTCTTGGTGCATGGGGTTGTTGGTCCTCGTGAACGTTGGTTGTGGGTAATGGTTGAGTACCTATCTATTGTGGCTTGGGGCCCTTGGTTTTTGAAGAATAATTTGATGAAGGGGTTTGGTTTAGTTTTTTGGAATTTTAGTTCTTCACATTTTTATTTTTGTTGTGAAGTTGTTGAGGTGTGACTTCTAGGTCATGATCCCCCTTTTGGAGATGATGCTTATTCTGTTCAAGGGGGTTTTTTTTCTTTTCATGGCAGTTTTTTTGTGTTGGCTGATGGTTTCGATGTACTCTATTCTGTTAGGTTTCAGCCATGGCTTTTCTTCTCCTTGCATGCTCCAGTGTCCTTCCTTGTCAAAGGTGGTAATGACTTCCCTCTCTTTTGATGCTCTCTTTTTGTTTCTTCAATTATTGTCTTCTATGGAGGTGAAGAATGCTCCCTTTGAGGCGGAGCCCTCTTCTATTGAGGGGAAGGTGGTTGATGTTGATCAAATGGAGAATTATTTTCTTATCTACTTGTTCCTATTGAGGGAGAGCTTGTGTGAGTAGATGAGTGAAGTTGTTGGACGATGGGGCTCACATTTCTCCTTCTCCTATCTAGAGGGGAACTCCCTCCTTTTGAGGTGGAGTTGGATTTGGTGTTTAAGGTTGGGTGTTGCTACATGAAAACTGTTGTGTTTCAATGCTCCATAGTTTCCCCTATGGAAGTGGGTTTTTTCGAATTCCTAGTGTTTATGATTAGGGGTTTTATGGTGATTTCCACTATTAAGAGGATTGTCTCTCTTGGCTTCGGGGTGTTTTATCTGAGAAGATGGTTTGTTGTTGCCTGGATGATGTAGGCAAGTTCAATGTTTATCTGAATTGGGTTTCTAGTCCCGGATAAAACCAGGTTGTAAAAAGGGTTTCAAGGCCTTGCTTGTTTGTTGCAACATGTGTAGTCTTGATTATATTTTAGAGGCTGCTTTGGGGTTGTTGTTGGCATTTGTGTTATTTTATATGTAGCTTGCTTAATCTTGTTTTGGGTTCCAGGATCCCATCAAAACTTGTCTTTTACCCTTAATCAAAACAACTGAGATAAATAAAGAGTTTTCCCCTGCTTAAAAGAGGATGTACTCAAATTGGTGAACCACTATAAATCTGTGTATTGTCATGTAATTGATTATTCAATTGCTGATTACAAAATACTTGTTGTTGTAGATAGATGAAAACAACTAAGATGATAAATAGTTTTCCCCTGCTTAAAAGAGGATGTAGTCAAATTGGTGAACCACTATAAATTTGTGTTTTCCATGTTTGTGTATTTGTCTCAATTCTGATTTTAATTTCTGCAATGAAAAATACTTGTTGTTGTACGTAGATGAAAACAATTGAGATAATAAAGAGTTTTCCCCTACTTAAAAGAGGATGTAGTCAAATTGGTGAACCACTATAAATCTGTGTTTTTCATATTTGTGTATTGTCTCAATTATGATTTTAATTTCTGCAATCATTTTTTCATTTTGTGTGCAATAAATTCATCAACAATTTTTTATTGAAATATTCAAAGAGCATATGTCGGATAATTTATGTAGGACCGTAACTCCTTTCTTTTAGCATTGATGGATCAATAGAAAGCTTAAGATAAATCAATCTTCATCTCCAATTTTTTTTTCTCCTATGTAACAAGCATTTACAAACATGATTGTTGTCATTCTAGGATCTAAACCCTAAAGATCACGATGTAGGGGTCAAACAAGACCCTTCATAGCATGTGAACTAAGCCATGGTGTATGACCCCACACAATTTTTTTGTTGCTTCCAACATGAACTTTACTTTCTCCCAAAACCAGCTCCATTGACCACATATTTGGCATCATTTTCCATAAAAAAAGCACCCATTTTTGTAGCCTTATTGCTTTGAGAAACTTTTACAGCTATTTCACATTCTGTAGATACCATTTTGACTATCCCTATCATATATGAATTCTTAATCGGGTTCTAAAACTTTATACAACCAATTGGCGCCATGTATTGCTACACAATGTACTGTGTTGACAATGTTTCAAAGAGAACATCTTAGATGGAGAGGTGGGGAAGTGGGTCATTAATAGCGCTGACAGGGCCAAGAGGGAATCCAAGAACACCCACCAAGAGCTTCAGATCAGAGCATTTCCCACTGGATTTTCTACCATGCCATGGATTGGTGACACTTTTCTCCATTTGGCTTTTGAGCCAATCTAGCAAAACATCATAGGAGTTATACTTCTAGGATGGATCTTCATAGGCTTCAATAGAAGGCTCCTCCCCAAGAGTCTCTTGAGTATTCATCTCACTTGACTTCATCACCATCTCATTTTTGTGCCAAGATTTCCAACCCATAATTCCTTCTTTCTTGTTTCTTATATTTCTCCTTCCTTATTTCTTTGCAACAACTACAACAATTGGGAAAACCAATGCTTAGCAATGTTGCATGTCTTAATAGTAGAGAATTACATGCAATGCAATGGAAGCATTTGTTGGGGTTGAAGGGAAATCCTACCCAACTACAAGTAGGAACTTACAAGTAGAACTCTAGTCAAGTAGTGAAGAAGAAAAAGTTGTGGTAAATTGTCATGAAAAAGTGGGGAAGTGCAGACCTTGAGCCTTAGGACCACATTCGAAGATTTCAGAAATTCCATAATGGACTAAGTTGCCACCTAGGGTGTATTAGTCCTTCTAAAGGTATTTTGCAAAGATTGTTTCATATTTTTTTTCCGAAATTCAAAGATTATGCATCTGCCCCCAAAAAAAGTAGCAGAACTAAGACAATAGTAAGCGCGTCTTAGTCCTCCATAGCACATTTTGACAACATTTTTGCATTTCTAGAATCCTCATTACATTTCTAGACTTCCCAAACTTTCTGTTGCTTAATTTCTTCATTTGTATCCATCATTTAGCTTGTATTACTAGGTTTTGTGAGTTGAATATCAAGTTGTTTTTTCCAAGCTTTTGCTTGGTGGTGAACCCCTCAAAGCCTTAAAAAACCTCCTAGGTTTTCTTTATTGAGAATTGATCCACCCTTTGGGTTGATAATCAATCCAACTTGGGATCCTAGGACATTCTTGAGTGGAAATTGGACAATAATGGTGTTCTATGACCTAAGCCATAAAGCACCCATTCCCATATTGTTCATTTTGGTGAACCTGACATTTTAGAGCATTCATTTTCTGATTTGGGGTTCATTAAGGTTCTAGATATAGGCTGCATTCATTCTTACATTGTATCTTGCATTAGTGAAAGTATATCTAGGGCTTCTCACATTTGCATTAGTGAAAGTGCATATAGGTTACATTTTTGCTTTCTTGCATAAATTTATCTCATTGAAAAACTAAAAAGTGCATTGTCAATCATCCTAATTGCATTTAGGAACATTGTTATTCCATTCTAAATTGAAAAAATTGCATTCAATTGATTGTCATTAGTTATTTTTTATTGCATTCATTTGCACAATTTTATGTTTCTAAACATCAGGTCCCTGAGTAGGCAACCTAGGAACACTATTATCAACTCAAATTTTGCTATTTTTATGAGAAAAACCTTTGCTGGGACTAAAACGCCCTTCCTGGCATCTTAGTCCCTCTATAGTTTTTTGCCTCAAAATCCTGTCTAGGTTGATTTCTTTCTATTCCACTTTTTGGGACCTCAAAATTCCTTCAGTAGGACTAGGAAGCCCTTGCTAGCATCTTAGTCCCTACTAAGTTTGAAGCTACAATTTTCAGGATTTAAATCCACTTTTTTGTGCTTCCTGACTCTCCTAGTAACATATACTATAAGCCTAGAAAGTTTTGAGAACATCTATTTTATGCATCTAGGTCAAAAACATCAATTTAGGGCTCTCATTTTTTATATCATTTCAATTACAAGTATCATTAGACCTGAAAATGCTTACAATTCTGAAACTTTGCATTATATGGATAAAAGTACTTTTCACTTTTGCATATACAATTTTTACATTCATAAAACTTTACATGAGTTTGATAAAAGTGTTTTTCATTTTTGGATACACATTGTTTGCATTCTAAAAGTTTTGTGCATACATTGGATTATAAACATGTTTTGCATCTTTGGATATACATTGTTTACATTATTAAAGCATTGCATGAGATGGTTAAAAGTGCTTTTCAGTTTTGGTCAAACAATGTTAGTACCTTACCTTTCTAGGAACACTAAGAAAAAGTCCATATCCCCTCCCTATGAGAGTGTTTTAGTGAAAGAGAATACAACCTTGGAAAATCCTAACAATCATATTTGTTCTTCTCCTAATATCTCTCCTATTTGTGAAGAAGATATTTTGGTGTTAGAAGAACCAATCAATGAGAGTTTTGAGAGTTCTAGTTGTTTCTCTCCGCTTAACTCTCTTAGTGGAAAAGACATTGATGAACAAGAAGAAACAACAATAGGTAATCATGGCAAACACATAATCACTAAAACTTCACCTAGTCTACATTCATCTCCCAACATCTTCAACTCTTGTCATAATGTTCTAGAGGATGAAAGTGTAAGTGAAGATATGTTGGTGTTGGATGATAAAAAATTTAACATCTTTGACAACCCTCTTTGTGATCCTTCCCCTACCTATCCTATTTTGGAAGACATTATAAGAAAAATGAAATTACGAATGATCATTACATTTTTTTTTCTCCTAATACCTCTCCTAGTTATGAGGAAGATTCCTTGGTGTTAGAAAATACAAGCAATGAAGGTCACAAAGAAAACATTCTTGAACAAGATAATGACATCATTGATAGGCAAGAAAATTCAACGATTAATCATTCCCCTACTTGCAATGAAGTCATTTTGGAAGAACCAATCCTTGAATGTCAAGAACATTTGGTTTGTAGTTATCCTAAAAACTCTCCTACTAGGGAAGATATCACGGTGGAAGAAAATGAGAACATTGAAAATAGTATTTCCTTAGATGAAGATGATGAAGTAACATTAGACTCCTCTTCACTAAGAGATCATGAAAATAATGATAAGTCTGTTGAGGTTATGCACATTAGATACCCCTTGGAGTACTCTCTTGAGCCTAAAATTATCATTTTTCCACCCTCTCAAAAAACCCAAGTTCAATACAAACCCATCCTTATCCTCAAACCATTTAAGAACAATGTTTCACAACAACCAAGTTACAATACCGTTTCTCTTACATATAGCACTAGGAACAATCTACAACCAAGACAAATAGCTTCAACATCCCTCCCATTGCCTAATCCTATTTTTCCTAGTGCCCCTCGTTTAACTTCACATAGTGGGAAGGGGTATGATATTTTTGAACAACTTAAGAATACTCCTGCAAAGATATCCCTATGGGACCTAATTCAATATTCACCTAATTATCACACTATGCCTCAAAAAGCCTTGCAAAAAGTTGTGGTACCCTCTAGTGAAAATCTGAATGAAATAGTGGCCATGATTCAAGGAATAAATGCTGACATGTTGTTTTCTACGAAAGTGAACTCCCCCCTTTGGAAGTGCAAAAAAAATGATGCTTTCATGATCATAGCTCAATACAATAGCACAAGGATAAAATGAACCCTTGTTGACAATGGCTCAACCTTGAATGTGTGTAGTACAAACATTTTGGATAATATTGGTGTGGATAAATGAAAAATCCTACCCGCCTCTTTATCTATTAATGGATTTGTTAACGTGTGAAAACAACTACTTGGTGTAATCACTTTTCCTATTACAGCTAGAAAGGCCACATTAGAAACACTGATCCATGTTATGCCTCATAATATTTCATATAATCTTCTTTAGGAAGACCATGGATTCATGCAATGAATGGGGTGCCTTCCACTCTTCATTGTAAAATGAAGTATGTCTACAACAACAAAGTGTACACACTTGAAGTTGACCCTGAACCAAACAGTTGTTTAAACATTGAGAAAAACAAGGAGAATCCTTTAGCAACATTGACACCAACTACACAAGTGGAACTCATGCAACAAAAAGACAAAGGAAAACATATTGAGAAAACCATGAAACTATTAGAAAATGATTGGGGTTCCTTATACTTCAAACCAACATTCATGGGAGAATACAAGATCATAAACAAAGAGCCTAAAAAGGGAAAACAAAAAGTGGTAATGTCAACATAAAATTTGGAAGACCCTTTGAAAGCATCGACCTCAACCACTTTAGAAGAAACAAGTTACACAACAAAATTTTATGAAGTTGATTATCAACAACCTCTAAATCCTAAATAAATGAAAAATATTAATGGAAAAGGTTACGAACTTATGAAACAACTTGGTTATAGTGGAAAAGGATGTGGTGCTAGAGAACAATGCATTTGCAACCCTATAGAGCCTAACATGCAAGAAAAGACTAGTGGTCTTGGTTATTGCCCCTCAAAAGAAACAAACAAGCTTTCACTCAATATCAACACTCTAACAAAAGACTCCTTTAAACCAACTTTAACAGTAGTGCATCCTGAATCAATAGAAACTAGTGGTCTTGATTATTATCCTTTGAAATAAATGAAAAAAATAGAGAAATCCTCACTTAGCATCAATGTCATCATGCAAAACACCAATGATTTAAATTCATTAGATTTTACACCCTCTTGCATAGGAGAGAACAAAATCTCACAATCTAAAGAGTCTTGTGTAAGTACAAAATCTTGTACTAAGCAAGAGATATCTTTGTCACAAAATAAAGCAACATCTCTTACTTTTGATCAAGAAAGTGTCTTGTTGAGACTCCTCCAAGATCATTTGATATCCCTCCCTCCAAAAACATGAAAGAAATTTTACTACAACAATTCATTTTGTGCATATCATAAAGTTCATGGTCATTCTACTAATGAATGTAAGGGTTTAAGTGATAAAATTCAATATCTTAAGGAGTGTGGTTCTCTTCCTTACATGTTGAAGCACCTAATTCCTCTAATTGATACGAATTTTCACTCTAGCATGATTCTCATCAATCATCTTAGCTCACCCTTGTCCTGCACTAAGTGGGGGCAAGGGGTTAGGTAGCCTTGTCCTCGTATGTCACTTATCATTGTCTCTTTTGGCTAGTTGACCGCCTTTCATGTACATATAAGAGAAAGCTTGGGATGTGGATGACATGCCTTAAGTCGGCTCGCATGCAACATACTTATTCATGATATAGCTTATTGGAAACATATGACTTGGCATAGGGCTTTCTAAGTAAGATCTCATGTTTTCTTGTACTGGGTATGTGCAGGATCATGATGGGCCAAAAAGTGGCAATATTATGGGTATTTGTAGGGTATGTGGCTGACGACTTTTTTTTTACCCAAAATTGATGAAACGAAAAGGGTTTTTAGAGGAGATTCTCAGCTTTCCACCAATATAGAATTATGCTTCAATTTGAATTTAATAAACAATTATTATTTATTTTCTATTAGAATTACAACTAAAATACGATCGATAGGTTGAAAACATCTATAACTTTCAAATGGTATCACATTTTTTGAATCTGAAACATAAGTCACATTCTATGCTTCACATAATATAGGATTAAAAAATAAAAATAAATTTCATGAAGTTTTGACCAAGTTACGATTGGTAATTGAGTTTTTATATTTTTAAAAGTTGTGTAATAAAAATTCATAATTAATTATTTACTTGGAAAAAAATTACAAAAATATGCATCACATCCTGACATGAGTCCTCTACTTATATATAAAATCTTATATAAAAATATTATCATTTTATTATGGTTAGGGTGGTCAGACAGACACCTACTTCTTATTTTTTCCCTGAAATTTAAGTACTACTACATTGAAATTTCAAATTTTCATCAAATAGATTTTATTTATTTTTAAATAAACCTAGTATTTTAGAAACTACATTCAATTTTCTAAAGATTCTATTTTTACATATTTTTGAAATAATATAGATAACTTATTCATTTTTTTACGTCAAGTTTCCTAATTTTTCTAAATTTTTTGCCACTTAAGGGCCTATTTTTTTCATGATGATCCTGCACATACCCTACTTTAAAGCAATTTCTCACAACAATGGTGTTAGAAACCTCTTTAGAGTGGGTCATACATCAACACTCATGTTTCATTGTGCGATTTTATTTCTTCCTGTGATACATTCCTCTCTTAGTGTTTTCATTGGGTTTGATTTCATCTGAGACTGTGATATTTCCTTGCATTTATCCTCTCTTGGATACATTAAGCACAATTTCCCCTAATATGAGACCTTGCGTGAACTAAGAAAAATCCCTTCGAACATCCCTTTTTCTTGTTGTGGGCATATTTGTACTTTATTAAATTCATGGAGTTATGGCTTTGCTATTGTCCCCCTAGGGCTCACCTAGCGAACAACTAGCTTCACTAGCCCTTGTGAGAGTGCATTTTATTTTTCTCCTTATCATAATCATGGGGGTATGACTTTGATATGGACCTCTTGGGGCTCACCTAGTGAACAACTAGCTTCACTAGCCCTTGTGAGAATACGTTTTGTTTGCACATAGTGTACAACGTGTTCCACTTGTAAAAAATTTTTGGACAAACAACCTAGACCCAGTCCATAGTGCATTGGATGGCCAGTCAAAGCTTGATCCTTTGCATTTTTCTTTTTCCTTTTTCCTTTTTCTATCTTTGATGGTGTATGTTTGCGATATACTTATGGCTTCATATATCATCCGCAAGTGTGTTCCTTTGTGCTTATGTTGCTTTTCCATAGGGTCTTAATCTTGGGGCCTTGGCCACCCTCTTGATTATTGTCATCCTATCTTAGTAGCTTTTGTACATTTGAACCCCTCTTGATTGTATGGTTGGCTATTTTAGTGTGATTTTCAAGCAAGTTCATCCTCTTATGAAAGTTGGGGCTAAATATACTGTAGGAAAATGCATACCCTTGCATTTTCACACTTGTTTGGGCTCTCATTTCTTTATTTATTCTTATTTATGTCTTAATTGGTCCTATTTTTCATCCACAAGCCTAATAAACTATATCTTTTTATGGCTAATCTCGACACACATCAGAGGGGAAATGATAATTTAATAATTTTGCTCGTGTGTCCCTTTTTTGGGGGTCAAGACTAAGATGCCACCTAGGATGTCTTTGTCCCCCAAAGGTCTTGGGACCTTGATTTCAAGTGCACCTTAAATGGGCCCCTTGTTGGAGTTTGTGCCCCAAGTTTCATGTCTCGGGACTAAGACACCACCTAGGGCATCTTAGTCCCCCTTAAGTTACTTTTGGGATTTAATTTCAAATCTTGGTGGGATTTAGCCTCCTTTAATTAATGAATTCATATGTCGGCTTGTTGTGGTGTAATTTTGGGATATTAAGCATGGATAAGTATAAATACAAGGTGCTTTCACTCATTTTATATAACAATAAATCTAAACATTCAAGTATTAAAGCATTTAAGAGCAACTCATCAAGCATTTGGAGCCATCATCAAGATTCAACCATCATATCTAGAATATTGTTGCATCATGTTTGTTATTGTGCTAACATTTGTGATGTAGGGTTTGATGAGCTTAAAATATGCTCATAATTTGGATGTTATGATAAAATTTTAATGTCTTTACTTTTGTTATTTCATGGCTGTTTAAACTTTGTTGAAACCTTTTATGGGGATATCCTGTAGCATAATACTTCCATATTCCTGCAGCTCATGGTGTTGACTTGATTGCATTTATTGCTCGTTGACTCCCTAAAATGGCTGGTATATCGTATACAGTTTTTGAATGATAAAGTAGATTTAAAATGTGTGATTAATGAATAGATATCGTGTATGTGCCATACGCCTTTTCTTTCACATCTGTTACCTTTTGTTTCGCAGGTTGTTGAAGAATGATCGAGTCAAGCGCAGCCGATCTCGGCCTTGCAGTAAAGTCCATTTCCTGCACGACTTCGAGGAAGCTCCGGTGAAGACTCTTTGACCGAAACCATGGGAAAGAATTTTAATGACAGTCAATCTGGAAAGAGTGGAGCGCTAGATTCTCTCCAAATTGGGTTGAACGCATAAATTCATTATGAAGTATGTTCCTTGATTCGGGGATAAACTTTACTTCCACGTCTTTCTTTGATAGGGTTAGTTAGTTAGTTGCTCTCCTGTTTTTAAATAAAGTTATCCTCCTGTGCAAGGTAGACGGAGAGAGAGCATAGTTAGAATGAGTAAGAGATGATAGTTAGTAAGTTAGAAGCATAGTAATAGCAGATATCATGTAAGAGTCAGTATGATAATGAGAAACAGAATCGTATGATCAAAGACAGAGTTTATTGTTAGTTTCCACATCAATAAAGCAATGTATACCATTCTGTTTTCATGAATAAAGTTCGATGAAGTTCTGAGTTTAGCATCTGTTTAATTAGTAGATGCTTGCTAAGGGGGCCCACTTAGTAAGTATCTATAGTTAGTTAGTTAGTTGTTATTTTCTGTTGATCTTCAGATTAGCTTTCATCTTTGAAGTTTTCATACAAACTCAGTCTTATAGTGCTCCTGCAGCATAGAGAGTCCATCCCTATGACTGTTCCTGCAGCATAAGGCCGGTTCATAGTTTGTGTTTCAGTCCAAGTTGTTATGGTTTCTATCATAGTTGAGTTAAAGAATTTTGCATTACCGTTCTGTGGCTTAGATAGAATTTCTTTCCAGTATTATTTCTGCTAAGATTTGACCGAAACTAGTTCCTAGTGCATATATTTTGCCGCGCCATTTAAAGTCTATGTCCCCTGGTTTGACAAGTAAAATGGACGTCTATGAAAAGATATAAGTCACCTATTGGAATGTCTAATTCCCAGGAAAGGTTTTACTGTGATTTTCATATCCTTTTGTGGGCGCGAGCCAGGGTTTATCATTTAAGCAAGTGTTTCATTCAAGATCAACCTCATTCAAGCAAGAGTCAAGATCCACATCTATTGTAGCCATTTCAAGCATATTTGTAGATTTTAGAACAAGGGTTTGGTGAGTTGCAACATAAAAATTTTTTCATTCATCATTTCTATTCATTTTAAGGTTTAATTACCAACAACGGGTTTGACCAAGGAAAACCCCCATTCACTAACAATCAACAAGTTTTTCCCCTCTTGTTTGTTTGTGATTGTAGACATAGGTTGAAGACTTGAAGGTCATTTGAAGTGAAAAGTTTCCAAGTTTCAAAGTTTTCATCTTCATGGAAACTCATCTGTAGGCCAGATCTAGAAGTTTCAGGACCTAAGACCTGAGAAGAAGGAAATGCAGAGCTTGAGCCTTAGGACCACATTCAAAGATTTCAGAAATTCCAAACAGGACTAAGTTGCCACCTAGGGCATATTAGTCATCCTGAAGGTATTTTGTAGAGATTCTTTTGGATTCTATTTTCATATCCGAAGATTCTACATTTTCCCCAAAAAATAGCAGCGGGACTAAGAAAATAGTAAGGGATTCTTAGTCCTCCATAGCACATTTTGACAACATTTTTGCATTTCCAAAATCCTCATTACATTCCAGACATCCCAGACTTTTTGTTGCTTAATTTCATCATTTGCATCCATTATTTAGCTTGAATTACTAGGTTTTGTGAGTTGAATATCAAGATGTCTTTTACAAGCTTTTGCTTGGTGTTGAACCCCTCAAAACCTAAAAGAACCCCTCCTAGGTCTTCCTTGTTAAGAATTGACTCAGACTTTGGGTTGATAGTGTGGATGTGAAAATATGCATTTTGGTTAAAATCCTATCACACAAAGCATGATTAGCATTTTAAAACATAGCCAATAATCAACATCCCTATGAAATAAATCAGCATGCTTCATGATGCAATCAAAGCAACAAAGGATTAGATAAAAAAATTCAAATCATATAATAAAACATGGAGTAAATTATATCTCATAGTGGATTGGTTCTTCTATGGAAAGAAGCCCTTTCCCAATCCTTGCTAAGATAAGCTAAATGATAAAATGCTTTGAAGATGGAGTAAGATGGGCAAAATCAGTTCTCAATTGAAGAGAGTGACTTTACATGAAATTTTTAGATGTTTTGATGAAGAATCAGCCCCTTATTTATAGATTTTGAAATTGGAAGAATACTCATAAGAGAGCAATGTGGGATAAAGATTGGACAAATGAGATGAGGCCACTTGTCAACTTGTCATAGGTTGAGGAATGTGCAATTTTTGGCCAATGTGCCCAAGAGAGGGAGATTCAAATTTGAATTTGTGAAATAAATGTTGAGTGGGGGACATGAAATAGAGAAGTTATTGCAATGTTGGAAGGGACAAGTCAACTTTTCTTCATTTTCAAACTTGAGGGAATATTCCAAAAAGGTGCTTTGTTGAGAGAAAATGTTGATTTTATAAATGAATTAAAATTATTTATTGGTGCAAGTGGGAAAAGCTAGAGGATGTGATGGGTAGTTAGATTAGGTTAATCAGGGTTACATTAACTTAATGATTATTAGATTCTTTGACCCCTTTGACTTGAATATTTTGATTTCTTTAAATCAAAAAGGGATGAAAGGTGATTTCAGACTTAATTAAATAAAGGATTTATTTATTTAATCAAGGAGGGTGATGTTAGGATCAAGTTGATTTATTTAATTTAAACTAATGACTTTAGGAGATTGATAAATAAACTTGATTTATTTGCTGAATGGATGAATATGGCCTAATTGAATGCATTATGCCAATTTTGCATGTCTACATTTTTTTCCTCTTTGAAGCAATGTACTTGTTGCATTGGTTCAAAGAATAAACTTTTTGCAATCAAAATTCAAAAAATTTCTAATTTTTCAGATGCCCCAGCTAAAAGTACACTGGTACATTGCCCCCTCGAGAGATCGAGTGAAAAGATTCGATTTGAGGGTCGATCTCACAATAAAGAGGTTCAAGATGGATGGTTATGGATGATGATGCAAATGAGATGGTTTTAAGATGCTTAGAATAACAAATCTATATTCTCTTAAACAACTTAAAAATGATGATTATGATGTGAGATGGATGAGATTGATGATGTGATATGCCATTATTTATGCAAATGTGTGATTTTATGAGATGCTTAGACTAATAGATCTATATTATGTTGATGATATGTTGTGATTATGCAAATGTATGATTTATGCAAATGTGATGATTTATGAGATGCTTAGACTAACAGATCTATATTATGATGATGGTTATGCATGTGAGATGATATGCAAAATACTGATGGTTTGTGTATGCAAGATGGATGCACTAGGGATGATGATTAACTATTCATGTTGTGATGTTAGTGTAGAAAAGATGAAATTAGATGATGACAAGAGGATCCAACAAGCCAACTTTATGAGATATGATGATGAGAAATGGTGATGAAAAATGGATGATTTTCTTACCAAGGATTGGGATTTTAAAAGGGCTACTTATCTTATGTTTGATTACACAAGTAGATATGATGCATCAAGGTATAAAGAACCAGGATGGTGTTGTACTTAGTGTGATGGACTTTGACTCAACAAACAGATAGGAGTATTCTTGTTCACACTTGACATACGAAAACCTTGCTAGGACGTACCTAACAAAGAAAGTATTCACCAAGTTATTTTACAAGAACGTCCAACAAGCACAACAGACAAAAGGATAATGATCGTTGCCCCATTCCTATCTCTCTAAATCCTTCATTTAGATATCATCGAGAGGTCCTTGGAATGAGCACAATAAGATAAATCAAAAGAAAAGACCAAGTACGCAAACAAGCCAATGTTCTTCATATCTTCAGCCAGAGGGATGTGTTTTGATAGGATAGGAATCCAAGGTGATATCCAAAATGATGCCCATTGTTGGAACAATATATCGTAGGACATGCATTGTATAGGATGATGATGGGTTGATAAGTTCATTGATAGGCTGTTAATACAAGGTTGATTGACATGTTTGCGACTGATCAAGAATTTGATTTTGCATTTGAAGTTTTCTTTTGCTGATTTGTTGTGATTGTTTCTATTTTTTTTTTCCAAAGGATGAAGGTGATGATCAGTTTATTATGGATGATGTTTATTGTAGGTGCAAGGGAGATGAGATGGATGGATTTTTTCAAATATTTGGATGTTTTTGACATTTTCGCAATGTTTTGAGGCTGTTTTTGGTATTTTTCGATATTTTTACAAATGTTTTGATTTTCGAATTTTGCAATGTTTTGGGCTTTTATAAGATTTTATGAATGCTTTTTGATTTTGTGTTTTTTGATGTGATTTTGGATGTTTTTGGATTTTGACGGTTTTTTGAATGTTTTTTGGATTTTTGTGTCTAGGGGGCTGATCAAATATTAGCCTTGCCTATGTTTAAGCTCAGAGACGACATAGTTCGAATTCCAATGTTTTTGATATTTTTCTAACTTTTTTTTTTGGTTTTTGGATTTTGATATGTTTTGAATGTTTTTGGATTTTTGCATGTTTTGATGATTTGGATAATTATGTGCCTGATGCTATCAGTGCTCTATTTTGGGATTTTGTTAAAAATAAAGCTAAGGTTGATTGATCAAATCGATGGATTGATGATGATGATAACATTGTTGAGGATACACAACAATGCAAGGATTGATTGATCAGGATTGATGGCGATAACATTGTTGAGGATGCACAACAATGCAAGGATTAATTGATCAGGATTGATGATGATAACATTATTGAGGCTACACAACAATACAAGGATTGATTGATGAGGATTGATGATGATCATTGTTGAGGATGCACAACAATGCAAGGATTGATGATGATAACATTGTTGAGGCTGCACAACAATGCAAGGATTGATTGATCAGGATTGATGAAGCTTGATTTGGAACTAAAGTTGTTTGAATAATTTGATGTGATTTTCGAGGTGCAACTTAGATGTGACTAATAGTGATTGTTTGGATTGGTGTTCGATAAAAGATGAAGACTGATAAGGAATGTCTTCTCGTCAAAATATGTCATGGGCTAGTGATTTGGATTTTTGGATCACAAATGCTTTGACCAATTTGATTTCATGTTTTCCAATGTTCAAATCGCCACCTAAGTTGGAGGATATTTATCAAGTTTTATTCTTGAAGCAAGATGTAAATATCTGCCCGCAGTGTCTAGCAATATATGGAATGCCATGGATGGATCCTTAGATAGGTGCTAGTGATTTGGATTTTTGGATCACAAATGCTTTGACCAATTTGATTTCATGTTTTCCAATGTTCAAATTGCCACCTAAGTTGGAGGATATACATCAAGTTTTATTCTTGAAGCAAGATGTAAATATCTGCCCGCAGTGTCTAGCAATATATGGAATGCCATGGATGGATCCTTAGATAGGTGTATGGACAGATGGATATGGTAAGCACGTAAAGGATGCCAAGGATTATCTTGTGATAAGATACAATGTTTGAACAAAGGATGCTCATTTGGATAATGCTTCATGGCTTAGATAACATTGGATAGGATAGGATCAATGAAAATGACCCATGTCAAAATGTTTTACTATAAGCAAGCGTAAAGTGTGCCCCAAACTTTCATCAAGATCAAGATAACTTGGATGATGGATGCAAATGGATGATGATGGATTGGATAAATGGTTTATGGATGAATGGATTTATTTTGGATAAGATGGATGGAATTCTCGATTTATTACGGATGGGATGAGATGCTTTCAATTAAACTGGCGCACATAGATGCTTGATTCTACACATGACACCTATTTTCCAGGTTTTCATCATGGTCTTGCCCCAAGTGCCACCATAGTGGTTTTCACTAGAGGATGATTTTTTCTTCTCTTTACTTTTTTCAATCATTTTTCTTGTTTTTTTGGTTTTTTCTGAAAGATTCATGCTAACCCACCTAGTGGTGTTGATGTAGACACTTTTTTCATAATGTGCCATCGGTATCCTACCTGAAGAAGTTGATTTGCTAAGATACGTGCACTTGAATGCAACTTTTTGGATTCCTGATTTTCATTGTTGATACCAGAGTCTCTATGCACACATCACGATAGAGTGCCTTTGAAATCCTTATGATGAAGGGTCATTGCCAATATATGGTCAATGTGAGAACTGGATATCATGTGTGGAGGCATGGATGGAGTGTGCTTAGGGATAAAAGATGGATTGGTTGATAGCTTGGAATCTTTGACTCTCCAAACTTGGGAAGATGAGCAATGATGGGTGCACATGAAAGTGTGCATGGAATTAGGACCGACTACTTGATACACTTTGTACATCGCTTGAAAAGCCTACTTTTTCTTTCACGGACATCTTTGATGGATACTTTTCCCTTTTTTATTTTTCCCCATAGTTTCTCTGACTGATGGAGTTTGATAGGGATGATCTTTCTTTGTATATTTTGGTATCCATGAATATTTGACTTTTCCATTATGCTTCTCAGCTTCTCTTTCTTTGATAATGTTCTTCACAATTTGATTCAATTCTTTCTTTTGATGTTGATCCCAATTCGTGGATGAGGTGATGGGTGGATGACAATTCATGACGTGGTTGGTTGCAGTATTGGCAATGGTTTCACCATAAATATTCTTCGTGCTCCCTATGTTGATGTTTGCTTGAGACATAGTTGCCCCCAGTATTGTGGAAGCAGTACCTTTTTTCTTTGATTCTTCCTGTTATGAGATGTCTTGTTCAATAAGCGTTCTCTAATAGATAGCCAATGTAGATGAGGTTAGTTAAACTTGTTGCTCTGCTAACTCTAGATTATACTATTCTGTCTGACTTGTTTCCTTGAGTGGATAATGTTGGATATCCTTATACTTGATGTCCTCAGTCTGAATTTGGTATATATTTGATCCTGATGTTGCCAACTCAATAACCTACTCTTTTTGTGTAATAATTTATGGAGTAAAAGAATCTTGTTTTGAATGAAGATCATCTACGTGTCCATCCGTAGAAAGCATCTCATGGGTAGATGGAGGAGTATGTGCTACATGGATATGATCATCTTTCATAGATAGGAGAGTGTCCATTAGATTGTTGTAGTATCTTGAAGATACAAATTCTTGATCTTGAATGATTTCAGAATTGCTTTTGACATGCTTTGGATTGAATTCTTGACATGGGTCAGTTTCAAAGGATGGATTGCTTACAAAGGGTTCTTGGATGTCGTCATTAGTCATGGTAAGTGGTTCAATATCCTCAAGTGTCGAGTTCATGGTTCCTTCAGTATTTGTAACCATGAGGTCAAAGGGGGTCAACATGTCTTGGAAAGGACCATTGCTAGACCTTAGTGGAAGATTTTGATCATGCTTTGGAATGAATTCTTGAGATATGTCCTCTAACTCATCAGGTGATGTAGAGACATTTTTGTCATGATCATTGGTCAATGAATCGTGCATTATATCAATAGGATCAAATAATCCTAACACTCCTTGAAATAGATCACTAAAAAGCGGCTCCTGATGTATGGTGAGTTGATCATCAGATGGGGTAGAAACATCCTCAATATGAATCGTCATGAGATTGTGAATGTCTTCAACCATAGGGTCAAGTGATGTTGGAATTTCTTTGATTGAATCATTGTTGGTTGGTGGACTTTGATCATGATTGAAAAGTGACTCTTGACATATGTTCATTTGATCATTGGAAGAAGTAGAAATAGCTTCAAGGGGCTCAGTGATGAATTGATCTTGATCCTTGTTCTCAACGGTTATGGTGAAGAGATTTCCAATGCTATCATTGTCCCCAATAGTGATTATCTTTTGATGAATCAGGTCTTGGATGAGTTTTTTGAGCTGAACATAATCTGATGTTCTGTGTCCCTTTATTCTATCATAATCACAAAGGTGCTTCTCATTATACCCTAGTGGTTTTATGTCAGGTTCTTGATAGTTCATGTAAATAGGTATTTTGATAAGATTTTCTTGTACCAACTGTTGTAGGACTGATTCGATGGTCTCCCAAGTGTTGTGTATTTTTGCTTGTCACCTTATGATATTTGTGTCTTAAATTGACCTTGTTGTGATTGATTTTGGAGATCTGGTGATTGATCTTTGAAATGTGGTGATTGATCTTCGAGATGGAGTAATTGGGTTTTTTGTTGATCTTGATCTTGATATCTACCCTCTTAACATTGGAGATTTTGTTCTTGATGTGGTTTTGGACACAACCAAATGTTTTGATGACATGGTTCAACCAATGAAAGAGTGTACTAATTTTGGAGTGAAGATATCTCTTGGCTTAATAATTCAATTAGCTTGGCATGTGAAGCTAGTTTTTCTAGCAAAATTTGATCTTGATTTTGAATTTTACTCCCTTGATTTGGCTTTTGTTCAAGTAGATTTGGGATGTACACTTGTGGTGTTTGATTTTGGACAATTTTCTGATTTGGGATGACACTCAGATTTAGCATGATAGGTTGAAATTAACCGTTGTTGATGTTGGGAATCACATTGCCTTGATTTGGGTAACTTTGATTTTGCATGGTGTTACCTTGACTTGGAGTCATTAACATCTTGTTTGGATTTTGAACAATATTTGTATGATTTGCAAACATATTTATCCCAAATTTTTTCAGATTCATGTTTGGAAAACTTGTACTTGGTGCATTCTCATTTGGCATGTAGGGATTTGGAGGGATGATATTCATTTGAAGGCTCATGCATTGATTGTTCGGTTGGTGGATTTGTAGGTTTGGACTTAGATATACCATTAGAAATGGTGTCCCAAACTTTGATTTTGGCATTCTCACATTTTTTGTACTTTTGGCATTTGTTGAAGGTAATGATCCCATGTATGGTTTGTATAGATGTGAGTGTTGATAATCAATCGGCGTTGTAAGGCTTTGATAGCTTAGTTGACTTGGATTACTCATGATGTATGGATCAAGTTTATATTCCATGTTCATCTTGCGTTTTGACCTTGTTGCAAAAGTGACCTCTAAAGTTCTTAGGACCAATGACGAGATGAAGGATGAAAAGGGGTGAATGATATGAGTGTTTAGGAACTTTGGATCAATGCTAGACTTAGGATTTGATTTTGATTGGTTTGATTGGATAATGAACTTGTAAACCCTAATATGTTAGATGTTATCTTAGGAAGAACTTGTTCAAAGGGGTGCTGATTTGACTAGAGGTATGACAAATGATGCATTCCCATACTCCTAACTAAACAAGGTGATTTTTATTTTTGACGATCTACCCAAGTCTAGAATGATGTTTCCAAAACTCTAAAGTTGTTTTGTGGTATGGATTTTGATAAATGTTTGGGATGGGTGAAATGTTTGATTTTATCCTAAATGAACCTAGGAAGGACTTGTTTACTAGGCCAAGATAGTGAAGAACATGCTTTTCTCTAAGAGTAATTCAAAATCAAAAGACCAATGTTTGCATGAAAACCATATGACCAAAAGATGCCAAGCACATGTGTTGGGTCCAATTGATTCAATATTTGCTTAATGGATTCTTTTTACCACAAACACATTCTTGATTAGATTTTGAATCTAGATGTCTAATGTCTCAACTTTCTCCTTATCCCGCAAAGTTTATTATGTGGAAACCAAGGAAATTTGAGGCAAGAGTTACTTATTGTTGACCTTAGTAGGAGAAAATTGAGATGAAATCCAAATGCTTAGAAGCCTCTAAGGATACGAATCCCAATGGAAAGCAATAACATGTGAATTTTTTCAAGGATATTTGCTTCTCCTAAAGGGTTTGAGATTTGATGCTCATGTTGAATGTTGGTTTTCCAATGTTTTTGATCAAAGCACTGTGTTTTCAAACTGACTCACAAGCAATATAACATCCTAGCTCAATTGGTACGTTTTTCTTAGTGGGCTCACCTCATGCCCTTCGTAGAAGAAGAGATGATTTTACATGAAACCAAGGAGAGAGTATAAAGGTATGTTAAGAATGAAGTCTTAACCTCTATACTTTAACCAAGATCGGACATGGCAAGTAACTTCTTGGAATCTAAGTTCCAATGCACCACTTTGATAAACTCGACGAATGAGTTAATAGGCCACTACAAACAAGGGTTTTATTTCAGACTTTCTTTTTGTGGAGATTGACCCATATGGCGAGAATCCCCTTTTGGACCCATCTCATCAGAGTCAACCGCATGATACTGGCATTTACTCCAATACCCACATTTATATCCCAGTTGGAAATACTCTTGGCTTTATAGTGTTACTGGTTGAGTTGTTCCCTTGGGTGAGTACGTTTTCCCTAAGGCAAGCCCTCTAAGATAGAAAAAAGTAAATAAAATTATTCATAGTTCGATCAACCCTTGTTTAGAAACAAAGGGAGAACACATGCAATAAATTTATTCACACTCACGAAATATTTTGTTAAACTTTAAACCCAAATTGAAGTGTGGAGGCAATCTTTTATGCAACTTAATGTCATCAAAAATAATTTTTGTTCTCAAGATCACCATGAAGCACGAGAGAAGTGCATACGCCTTTTTAGATGAGATTACTTTGAATAAGAGATTACAAAACACAAAAAACACATTTTCATTTTAAGCCCCAAAGAAATGATGAATTCATTTTAAAGCACCAAACAAGATATGAGTTAGCCTAAAACAAAAAATTAAAGCATATGAAAAACTCTCCAAGCATTTTGAAATGTTCATTTTAAAGCCCAAAACTAAAGATGAGTTAGCATGAAATAGAAAACTAAGGCATGTGACGGAAGCTCAAAGCATTTAAAAACACATTTTGGTTTCAAGTTTGATGTTATCTTTCCTTTGTTTTCACTTGATTCCAATGTTTGGTTTCGATATCAACCTTCACCTATAAAATATTTACAAACAAAAGTTAGGCATGCATGGAAAATGATAAAAGTATACACAAGAAATGTCAAAATTGGCAATAACTCTTATACTTATTTCCATAAAAGAACAATTGATTTTAAAATCTCCATATGTGACATATAAAAGATCAATTGATTTCAAGATTCCCACTTTTGATATACAAAGGCCATTAGTTGATTTCAAAATCTCTATTTGATATAGAAAAAGCCACAAAAGATTAATTGATTTCAAACTCTCCATTTTTTATATACAAAGGCCATAAAAGATTAGTTGATTTCAAAATCTCCATTTTTTGATATACAAAGCTATACATAGAAACCCTTCCTTTTAAGGAGCTTCTAATCAAAGAGACACATTTGACATCTATAATACATATCATAATGGAAGTCAAATAATTTGAATATTCCCTTCAACCTGCAAAACCAACAATACTTTAGCAACGGTAAGTCTTATTGAAAATAAAGTCCATTCTTTCAAAAGACGTGCACATAGTTTGTACAGAAAGACAAATAATGCAACATGGTCAAATCACATGAAAAGTCTTTCCTAAAGAGACTTTTTGATCCAATGCTTATATATCACTCAACATGTGTACCAAGAAAACAAATTCATGTAAGTGAAGGATAAAACAGAAAGATAGACAACTTAATGATGCGCAGAGAAGTTTGGTAAACAAATTGATGGGTTGAATGTATCAAAGCAATTTTAAGAAGCTTTTAATGATTTTGACTGTTAGACCAAATGCAAACCTACGCAGGTGCCTTGTAAATCAGTTTTGTATAGCGTATGTGGTCATAGTGGATAGGTTGGACAAATCTTTTCATCAAGTTGCAGATCATTAGTTTACATCAAAGGAATTTATGCATTGAATGCACTATTGGAAACTGGTCGATGTTTATCATACTATCCAATCAAAGAGAAATACAGATTTAAAAAAAAAAGATTGTGCGCATTTTCTAGACATGGGAAAATTGGAAGTGGCCATGTAAAATTTGGGGAGACCCTTAAAATCTGTTAACAACTGTTGCAACTCAAAGAATGGCGGTCTCATGGAATACAAATGTTCGATCGAATGCAAGGGGCGGGTGTGTTACCAAATTTGACAAACTATGCGCAGCCTATTCTTAGCACGTGTCAGAGATAAATCCAGATGCTGTGGCCCTTGGGTTTTAGAATTAATGTATCTACCACCCCCCAGCTGTAACAATTTCAAAAAGTAATGAATGCAGCTGGTAGATGGAATGTTTGTTTCAACTACAAAATAAATGATCACCCTTGACCTACGCTGTTTTATTATCATTGCGTCCTCCCTTAGAGTACGTTTGCATGATATTTCTCTTTACTGCAAATCATGACTTATGTTATCATTTAAACGAATTTTCCTATCCTACAAAGGACCACAGTCAGTATGCAAAGAACCACCATTCAATGATGCGAGGAGTTATTATGAAGGCGAAAGGAGTAGCAAATGTCAATAGTAGCATTTATTTGAAGAGTTCATGAAGTTTTTAGCTCATGAGATTGATTTATTTAGAGGAAATACCACATACATGGTGTCATTTTTTTAAGAACAAACTATGGCTTCACCTAGACAATGATACAACTACTCCCTATCACCATTTACCTCAATAGCTTTGCTACGCATTAATGTTTCACGATAGGAAATCTGATTTCCTTTATTTGTCATGTTTGCATCGTGGGCTAAGGAATTCAAACTTTAACACACTACTGGAATTAGCCTAAAAGATTTGCATCTATTCCCTAATTAGGCTTAATGCATAGTCTAAAGAAATGTGCAGTCTAAAGTCTTTGTGAGACAGACAAGCAACCTAAGGTTGGTAAAACTAATGTTTTCTTCCTTTATCAATGCATCAGCCAATCTTTTTCTTTTGGAGAGAAACATGCAGTTTACTAATGCGCCTAGCATGAGCAGAATAAAATATTATCTAGTGGGGGACTACTGACCTTGCACATTGTGCTAAGAAGGAACATGAAAGATTCATCAACTCTGGAAAACTTCTTATTCAAGATAGATCTAGTTTTGGCATTAGATTTGGAAACAGTCAGTCAATATGAATGCATGAACCTACTGAAGGAGATCTAATAAATCAATCTCAAGGGTTTATGGGCCCTGATTAATGTGAGCCAACATCTAGCTCCATTCTAACTTGTTCTGATGCAAAGCATTTATCCAACACTAAAAAATAATTCAAAGTATAAACCAAGCATGTTAGAAAAAGTTGCAGCCTTTGTACAACATTGATCAATATTCAGCTCAAGCTTCTTTGCTTACACAGATCCACCACATCCGGCAAATAAAGTTAAAATTTTGAAAGACATGCGTAAGTTTGAAAAAGGTATTTCAAATTAATGCAAGATTTAGAGAATGCAAAGAACATTAATTTGCAATAGGCTTGATTACTGAAGTCAATGCATAGATTTTTCTCTTTAAAACAGTTATCTAAAACAATTTGAGATATAGCATTTTAAGCAATGAAATATTGTGAAATTTATTAAGATAACAAACAAGCTGGTGTGAGGTTGGGCCCTCCTTCTAGCGCCATTATGTGGATGTGAAATCTGCATTTTGGTTAAAATCCTAACACACAAAGCATGATTAGCATTTTAAAACAAAGCAAATAATCAACATCCCTATGAAATAAATCAACATGCTTCATGATGCAATCAAAGCAACAAAGGATTAGATAAAAAAATTGAAAGCATACAATAAAACATGGAGTAAATTATATCTCATAGTGGATTGGTGCTTCTATGGAAAGAAGCCCTTTCCCAATCCTTGCTAAGATAAGCTAAATGATAAAATGCTTTGAAGATGGAGTAAGATGGGAAAAATCAATTCTCAATTGAAGAGAGTGACTTTGCATGAGATTTGTGGATTTTTTGATGAAGAATCAGCCCCTTATTTATAGATTTTGAAATTGGAAGAATGCTCATAAGAGAGCAATGTGGGATAAATATTGGACAAATGAGATGAGGCCACTTGTCAACTTGTCATAGGTTGAGGAATGTGCAAGTTTTGGCCAATGTGCCCAAGAGAGGGAGATTCAAATTTGAATTTGTGAAATAAATGTTGAGTGGGGGACATGAAATAGAGAAGTTATGGAAATGTTGGAAGGGACAAGTCAACTTGTCTTCATTTTAAAACTTGAGGGAATATTCTGAAAAGGTGCTTTGTTGAGAGAAAATGTTGATTTTATAAATGAATTAAAATGATTTATTGGTGCAAGTGGGAAAATATAGAGGATGTGATGGGTAGTTAGATTAGGTTAATCAGGGTTAGATTAACTTAATGATGATTAGATTCTTTCACCCCTTTCACTTGAATATTTTGATTTGTTTAAATCAAAAAGGGATGAAAGGTGATTTCAAACTTAATTAAATAAAGGATTGATTTATTTAATCAAGGAGGGTGATGTTAGTATCAAGTTGATTTATTTAATTTAAACTAATGACTTTAGGAGATTGATAAATAAACTTGATTTATTCGCTGAATGGATGAATATGACCTAATTGAATGCATTATGCCAATTTTGCATGTCTACAGATAGTCAATCCAATTTAGGATCCTACGACATCCTTGAGTGGCAACTGGAGAATAGTGGTGTTCTATGACCTAAGCCATAAAGCACCCATAACCCTATTGTTCAATTTTGGAATTTTTCTCTTTTTCTTGATTTTCATAAACAGTTTGCACATGGGATCTTGTAAGAGAGGAGGAGAAACATGTGGAGGAAATGTTTAGAATGGAATCTCTTAGAAGATCAGAGAGGAGAGGGGATCTTAGGAATAAGGTCTTCAATGGATTTCCCTCTTAATGGTGATCCTTTAGGAGTTATCACCTTTCCAAGGGAAGCCTCTAGGATGATAAGGTTTTTCTCTTGCATAGGAGGAACAAGAGGTGAATTTGGAGGAGATGGGAGAAGAGGTTGAGTAAGGACCTTCTCTTGCATGAAGGGATATTGAGGTTACCCCTTCTTTGTATACCTCAATAGGTTTCATAAACATAAAAACATATTTTGGATCCTTCTTTCTCTAAAGTGATTGTTCTTTCATCTCTACTTCTTTCTCCATATCCAAAATTCTCAAATTTGGAAGCCCTAGCTATATATAGTATTTTTTTATTTCTCTTGGCCTCCTTATTAGGATGATCCTTTGAAGCTATATTTTCTTTGGATGCTTCTTTGATATCAAGGTTGGGGTCTTCCAATTTCTTGTTGAGCTAGGTCAAGATACTATTAATGACTCTTCTACTTATAACCTCTAAGGATATTTCCTCTTCCTTAGACTACTTCACATATGGAATAAGCAATTTAAAAATTCTTATTTGATTATAAACCCCATCTACAAAATTACCACCATTTAATATATTATTTGAAATATTTTCTATTCCAAATGCTTTAATTTGGGAGGTAATTTGATGAGTGTGATTATGTTATGATATATTAGGTCATGGTTATCTCTAACTATTAGAAATTGCATGTGTTATTGCTTATAGTCTTCTTAGGCATGGCAACTTAACAATAAATGTTATCCCTAATAAGGTTGTATACCACATGTCTATTAGTTTGTCTAGGTAGTATGGTTTTAACCCACTTGGTAAAATAATTAATTGTTGTCAATACATGTGAATGTCCAACATTTGAATGTAGGCTAAGTGTTTCATTTAAGTTTAGCTCCTACTAGTAGAAATTTTTTTGATGATAACAAGTCTTAGAGGTAAAGAAACAAGATCGGGTTTCCCTAAGAATCGTTGATAATCTTAAAACTTAGCAACCCATTCATGTGCATCCTTAAACATACCTAGGCAATAATAAGATGCTCTCAAAATATTGTAGGTTGTTATAGATAATGGGAAATGAAAAACCACGTGCTTTATTATGAAATGTCTCATGAAGTAAATATTCTACTAATCTTTTTCAATGCATTTGAAGAAAGTTCCATCTAAATCATTCTTGTATAAAGAATTACCCTGAATAACATATTTTATTTTTCTAAGCTTAATTTCTTTCTTCTCTTTGGAAATATGGTGGGATGGGAACTCTACATAAATAAAAAAAGTAATCAATGTTAGAGTACCTCTCATCTATAGATACAATAAAGAGTGTTAATGGAAGTTCTTTGAAAATTTGTTCACTTCTTTTACTAACTAATTTTCTACGATAAGTTTGCATAACCCCTATCCTCTTATAATTTTGGTGGTCTTAATATCAAAATCATTTTCCTATACTTTTGCTATCCATTTCATTGTTTTATTAAATTCAATCTCTTGATGAATGAGGATAGTTTTTACTATTTTATCAAGGATCAATACAATACAATACAATACAATACAATACAATAGGAATTCAAAATGTGAACTTAAACTGTTCGAAAACTTTGACAATATTTAAGTGCATATTTTTTAATCATTGAATAAATCAAATCATATTTTTCAAAGGTGCACTCTTGAAAGCCATACTTGAAATTCGACACCCTCATCATTCTTTTAAATAAATATTGTAGACACAGTGTGTTTAGAAATATAAGAGTAAATTATAAATTATTTTGGAAATTGGGCAATGCAAAATCAGCTATAGGGTATGTGTAGGATCATCATAGAAAAAATAGGCCCTTAAGTGGCAAAAAATTTAGAAAAATCAGAGTTAGACAACTTGACGTAAAAATTTGAATAAGTTATATATATTATTTCAAAAATAGGTAAGAATAGAATCTATAGAAAATTGAATGTAGTTTCTAAACTACTAGGTTTGTTTAAGAAAAAAAATCTATTTGGTGAAAATTTGAAATTTCAATGCAATGGTACTTAAATTTTAGGGAAAAAATAAGAAGTAGGTGTCTATCTGACAACCCTAACCACAATAAAATGATAATATTTTTTTATAATATTTTAGATATAAGTAAAGGACTCATGCCTCGATGTGATGCATATTTTTTTGTAATTTTTTTCCAAGTAAATAATTAATTATGAATTTTTTAATACAAATTTAAAAAATATATAAAAACTTGTATGTCTGACCACCCTAACTTGGTCAAAACTTCATGAAATTCAATTTTTATTTTTTAATCCTATAGTATGCGAAGCATAAAATGTGACACATGTTTTGGATTCAAAAAATGTGATACCTTTTGAAAGCTATATATGTTTTTCAATCAACCTACCAATCAAGACTTTTGTCGTAATTTGAATAGAAAATGAATAATAATTACTTATTCAATTCAAATTAAAGCATAATTTATATCAGTGGAAAGCTGAGAATCTCATTTAAAAACCCTTTTTGTTTCATCAATTTTGGGTAAAAAATTAGTCGTGAGCCACATACCCATCATATTGCCACTTTTTGGCCCATCATGATCCTGCACATACCCTATAGCTACTTTGATTTATTCAAATCTTATGTTCCTTCTTAGTTCCACTTGAATTCCATTTTGTATTCCATCATCTCTAATATATGTTTAGTTAGTTCTTTAAAATTAGAAACAAACCTTCTCAAAAAGTTCACTTGAGTGAAGAGAGGCCTAATGCCAAGTTTACTTGTAGGTTTAGAGAAAGTTGTATAGCCTTGAATCATGCAAGATCAATTCCAATTCCTTCTTTTGAGATGATTTGAACCAAAAGCTACTAAACAAATTCAAACAAACAAAGCAAAAGAAAACATTTTTGGTGATGAAGTATTTCTCTTTCATTAGTAAATAATCTCTTCCAATGAAATTGTTAATGCTATTTTTGGGATGCCCAGTTTGTTACTTAACTTTTATTATTTCTACTAATTGTGAGGTTTCCATTATGGTAAGATATGCTAATAATATATTTTCTACTAACATCAATGATAGGACTATGGAAGATAACATATTTTAAGTAAAAAATGGTATCATTCTATATAAAAAAAATAAAAAAATTAGTTGCTAAATCTAAAATGGAAGAGAATATTTTAAGAGCTTTACATGTTCCATCACTAGCTAGACACCCAAGATCCCACATGAATTGCAAGGAAATAAAAGATAAATTCTTGTTGAAGGGTTTTGAGGAGGATAATTTCAACCACATTAGGGAGTTCCCACATATAGACTCTTATTTTTTGTTTGTATAACTTTTAGTTTTTTATTTATGGCCCAATGAATTAGACTTTATTCTCACTAGAGATTCTACTTTCATTTATATCCTTGTATTCCTTAAGATTCTTGTTGAAGGGTTTTGAGGAGGATAATTTCAACCACATTAGGGAGTTCCCACATATAGACTCTTATTTGTTGTTTATATAAATTTTAGTTTTTTATTTATGGCCCAATGAATTAGACTTTATTCTCACTAGAGATTCTAGTTTCATTTATATCCTTGTAGTCATTTTCCCTAGTTAGAGCTAGTTGTTGTCTCACCTTTGTTATTTTCTCCATATAGTTGAAGTTTTCACTCTCACACGATGTAACTATATTTATTAGAGTTCATGATGTCAATTTTTTCTCTTTTTAATATGATCTTTGAATTGTCTTATCAACATGGTCTTAGTTACAAACCACTCTAAAAGTCCTTATCATATTTGGAAGAATGAAAAATTAAAATTTGAAAGTCTTCAAGTGTTTTATGGAAATGTGGAGTTCCCTTGCATCTTTGTAGGTTTATGCAAACTTTCTCATTGGGCCTACAACCTACAAGGATACAACATTATTATTGAACTTAAGATCCAAGATGGAAGTGATGAAAACCCAACTTCCTCCCATATTTTTAAAATTTTATAATTTTTATATACAAATCCTGCATGTGTTTGTGCCCATTGTGTACATGCCATTTAGTTTGTGAGTGCACATGATTTCCTTACAATGATACAATTTTGTAAGGTGCACAACTGTTTAGAATTGTGGAACTAATGCACACTCTTGTACACTTTCAAACTTGATTTACATTCTCACCTCTCCATTTTGTGACACTTATACATTTGATTTTAACAAGTTTGTAATATGATATTAAACTATGCACAAATTACAAAATATAATCATGCTTTCACATTCCAAAGTTTTACAATAAAGAAAAACAAGTGGAAAGGTAGACTTGATGTGCATGCATGCAAACTCACCTTTCACTTCCACACCATGTTTCTAACCCTTCTAACCTTGCCACCTTACAAAGTTCCCATAAAGTGGAATCCCAATACACATTTTTAAAAGGTGCAAATTGTCAACTTATATTGACATCTTGTATTTCACAATTCTTGCATAGTGACGAGAGAATTCCATGTAGATTTTTCCCAAGCTCACATACATGCTCCTGAGTTATAAATTATAAGTGGATTTCTAAATCTTGTTACTTTACTTGCTTCATTTTTGTAGGATCTCAGCTCCCATCTATAGGACTTGCATCTATGATGCTCATGTCCATAAAAGCACCTAAAGCATGAAAACCTAAAGACATTTAATGCACACATGTGAATGAGTCATTTATAAAAATTATTAGCATCTCCTCATTTGCAACTAATCAAATGAATTCTTGCATTTCAATAGATCTTTGTAGGATATTTATATCTTCTATAGATTCACATACACACATTTGTAAAGTTTTGATTGAAAATTTATTCATACAGGATTTAACTAACACATCATGTTATTGATTGAATTATTTCTAGGTACTCATGTGTTCATCATATTGTTTACATCATTTCTATATAGATACATTTACCTCTAATTTGAATAGTTGGAATCCCACAATCCTTCAAAACCCTCATGTGACATTTGTGCTCATAAGGTTCAAGAAACTAGGAAGTTATCCATGACTTCTTACATTGTTTTTCTAATAACAATGAGGGCTATTTTTCTTGAGTCAACGTAAACTGTAACCGTCAGCAATCAGCCGTCTAATTCCCGCGCATAAGTAAATTCAAATCACCTTTACCGCGCTGCAAAAGTTTGACCGGACTAAAAGAAAGAGCATAGCAATGAATTTGGTTATTTCAACGAACGGAAGGGCAATGCTCTGATAAACATGTATGCAAAATGTGGAAGTATAGACAAGGCACGTCAACTTTTTGACCGAATGCCTCAAAGAAATGTGATCTCATGGAATCACAGGTGATTGCGGATACAAGCCATGCAAAGTTAGAATTTGTTGGAAGGCCGAGAACTTTCAAGCAAATGCAATGAAGGAGTGCAAAGCCTTACTTCGCAACGTTTTCCTGTAGCCTCCTGCCTGTGCCAAAATGTGAGCTTTGTAATAGGGTGTGGAATCCGTCAAAAGATGGAAATTTTGTCAAATTTTGTAGTGGCAACTACCCTAGTAGACATGTATGCAAAATGTGGAAGCATGGACAAAGGGCATGAAATAAACAGTCGATGCTCGTGCTATAGTCAGTAGTTCGTGATAAATATGAAGTCTTGGAAGCTAGCTTAAGCGGTGTTTTCAAAACATGGTAACGATTCTTGTAGAATTATTACTGGCTGTGTTACGAGTGGGTATTGTGGTAATGGGATAGAAATGTTTATGTTATAGAGATAGAAATAACAGCGAGGGGGCACATCTAATTACCATGAAACTTACTCTTGTATTTCTTTTGGTTTATTGCTGTATGGGATGTGCTAAAATAAAAATGGGTTTGTCATTATACATGTCTAAGCAGATTCATATGCATTTCTTACCACCAAACAAACATTTAAAGGCTAATTTAATATATAAGGTTTGTTACAGCATATGCCCTTTTCAGAAAGATGTTTGTTGGTGTTTACAAAAAGTGGTGAGAAATATGAAGTGCGAGAAAGCTCAGCTTAAACAGTGCTTAAAGAATACGGTAATGATTCTTGTAAATTATTGCAACTAATTACCCATGAAACTTACTCTTGTATTACTTTTGGTTTATTGTTGTATGGAATGTGCTAAAATAAAAATGGGTTTTGTTGTGCCCTCAGCACACACGCCCCGTTCGGAACAGGGACCCTCTTTTCTTTCGCTTTGTCGGGTCCTTCGGGGCCGCCTCGTTTTGCGGGCCCCTCTTTTTTGACGTTCTGCATAGTCGATATTGCTCCAAGGTTTCATCCTAAAAATCGACCATGCCTCCCTTTTGGTTTTTTGCTGCCCTTCGGGGCCTCGTGGGTTCCTTGGGCCTTTCGGGCTCTTGGGCGGCCCTGGGCCCCTCCGGGCCAGGGCCTCCGGGGAGTTCCCCTTGTCCCGGGCTTCCCCACCTTGCCCCGTTGTTGCCCGTGGCGGCGTTCCCGGCGTCTTTCAGCCCTCCGGGCCCAGCCCAGCCCGTTTGCGATTCGTGGTTCTTGGGATTTCCGGCGGCCCTGCTCCGCCCGAGACCCCAGGGCTCACGGAAGTCCGGCGTCCAGGACTTCAGATCGAATCGTCGTCGTGGCGATCCTCGATGACCGTCATCCCTCGGGCTCCGAGGTTTATACATTAGCAGCCCACTCCAGGATGCAAAGCGAAGCCCTGGCCGATTGATCTCCAGAATGACCTCTCGCTAGGATCAGAGCATCCCACCCTTGGATTGGGGTCATCATCAAGTTAAAGCCCGTAGTAGTGGTTGCCACGGCTTCATACTAGATCGGTCTTCATAGCGCCCGCGGAGCTCAAATTTGAATCACCAGCCTTTTGGCGGTCGTCGCTGTGCAATAAATGCTCACATTTATGACCGATTGGGTATATAATGTGTGGTTCGTGAGGGTCATTTTCATTATTCGAGTTGTCCGAGTTTGAGCGAATTGATAGAGCCAGCGTCTGGAGCCCACTGCAATCTGCATCATCACGATCATCAGCATCAGCGTCGCTCTGTCAACCTTGCCAGTGAATCCCATCAACTTCCCGCTTAGCGAATTGGAGGTAGGCCATCCTCGTTCGCCCTCCCGCTGTTTTTGCTCTTTTTTGTGGATTTCGTTAAAATAAACAATGAATTAAATTGCGTAAAATTGAACATCACCCCGTCGCGCCCATAACCCATGTCTTCGAATTTGCCGGAACCCATCAAAATCGCGTCGTTCCGCCTCCCGGGACTTGTCCGCGTCGTGGGCGTTCTTCGCATAGTGCGAAGGTTCCCGCCGGGCCCAAAACCCTCCACCGTAGGTGGGAATCGAGACCCACAAAGCCGACAGTGCGCTAGGGCCAGCGATGTGGTTTCCCTCGGACCTCAGCCTCCGACTCAGCGCCATTTAAATAAAATCTCGGCGTCTTTGGCGTCCTCCTTGCTACCGTGACCAGCCGGTCGATTAGATGCGGAGTTCCTTCCACGGAACTTCGTGTGGTCAGCCATCCTCCGCGGTGGAACCACATGGCAGAATTTTGTCGACCTCACGGACCGGGGATGCTTTTCTTGCCGTTAATAGCGAACATTGATGTTGAAACATCCAGTGACCATCATCCGGCCCCACCTCGGACTCGACCTTTTATTGCGTCGGCTACATTTACACCCTTGGCGGTAGTGGAGTCATCGTCCGGTCGGCCCAGGATCCCGCGGTCCATCCTTAAGCGCCGCCGATTTAGTTCATCCGCGGTATGTCTCGCGTGGTAAGGTGGGACGCATCGTCACGCCTCCGATCCCGCAATCCATCCTTATGCGTAGCCTTTCATATCAGTACCATCCACCAATCGCGGCGATCGTACCTCAGCGTCGTCACCGCTCACGAGGGTCATGTGGGCCGCCTTCGCCAGCCGTCGCGCAGGAGTTGTCGCCAGCTTCGGCGAATCTAAATCATGGTAGGAGCCAAACTTCCACATCCACCAGGTCGGCCCATTTGAGCCCACATTGCAAAGTCCAGCCGGTGAACCTGCAGCCGACTCAGCCCTCCAGAACTCCAGTTTTTCTCCCTCGCCGCCGCCATTCAAAATGATCAAAGATTACGTGGCATCCTCCCGGCCTCCGGGGCCCGGCGCTCCGAATGCCGTCGGGTTCAAACTGTTAAACCAAACCTGATAACGGTCGTCTTTTTGCTTCTCGGGTTCCGACCTCCGGGCTTCCGCGCCGGACTTCTGTCCGATGTCCGCCGCCGCCGGCTTCCTTCGCCTGGCTTCCGGCCTCTCTGGTCCAAATCAATTCAAATTGGGAATCTGACTTTGACCCACGTCCTAAATCATGCCGTTCTCCATCATGGCCCCCTTAAAACATCAAAATTTGGCCAATGGGGGTCTCCGGGAGCTTTTGCTTGTGTTTTCCCTTCCTGACAGCATTCTTGCCAGGGAAGCCCGGCCCTACGGGCCCGGATTGTCCAATTGCTCTAAAATGAAATCGATATCATCTGAGGATTAAATTTACGATGTATTTGAATGATTATTTAGATGATATGCTCCCAATGCGGACTAACATTAACGTTTTCAGTGTTTTGTTGTGCTGACTTCACCCTTTGCTTGTAGGATATATGGAATCTGCTGCAGGAACATCAGGGGCCTCCGCCGAAAAGGACAAGGGTAAGAAATCCAGAAGGGCCGCTCGTGGGAAGGAGGATAAAGATCAGATGAAGTTCCAATTCCAGGGTGAGCCACTCCAGTCAAAGGTCTCCACTGACTGGAAAGAGATCTCGGACACCAATATCGGCCAGGTGGACATAGATGAGTTCTCCCGGAGGGTGAAGGTCGACCCTAAGACAAAGAATGCCAGGTTAATACGCCAAAGTGGAATTGCCAAGGCTACAGGCTTCCCTCCGTCTCTGGTAGCACCTGAATTAGTAATGGCTTGCCGAGAAGCCTACCAGACGGATACTAGAACAATCATGGATAAGGAGGGAAATATCCTCGCCGACATGTCTCAGGAAGGAATCACAAAAATCTTCCACATTCCCACATTCCCACATATGCAGATCCCCATGTTGGAACAGTGTTAGGTGGCATGGGATGCCAATCCATTGGGCTGCAAGAAGTCAATCAACATTTACTGGCTTAAGGAGAAACGGGGCAGCGCTGCAAAGGTTCCCCAAGAACTGTTTCGCAGTGACTTCCACAAGGATTATCATGACTTGGTGACCATGCTAAGCAGGGTCATGGGTCTCCCGACGACCGCCTAGTTCCAAGAGTGGATGACTTACTACATTGAACAGATCATACGAGGGAATGAGGACGTAAAGATTAAGATCTCATTCGACTGGGGAGGCATCATCAGTAACTCTTTCCACGAGCAGTTCGTAAATGTCAAGAAAAGCTCCAAGTTCTACATGACCTCGTACCTGGTGTACTCCTTGGCAGGTCAGAGACAATATAGTGGGCTCTTTGTGGCACCGGACGAGGATCACAAACGAGGGCTCAAGCCTTTTGACAGGTACCCTCAGCTCCAATACCGCTACTTCAAGAAGGAGTACTGCCGAGTCAATGATGCCTTCATAGGCCACATTATCAGATTGGTGGTCGGGGACTTCGAGAGAAGGGTATCCCACAGCGCCAGGGCACTCCTGAGGGAGTATGCCTTCTTATATATTCAATTCCCCAAGTTCACTTACATCTGTGCCCAGGGATTCACAGAACGGCCGAACAGGCTGGCAAGATACCCGAACGACCGGATCATTCTCCTAGAGCTTTCCTGGCAACTCCAACACATTAAGGCAGTCTTCAGCAATAAGCACGTGGTAGGGATCCCTTATCCCATGACCCTCGGCCAGGGCCTATATCGACTACAAACATCTTAATGCGCCACCAACTCAGAGAAAGAACTCAAAGAATATAACTTTGAATGGTACACGGCTCGCCCACGAATGGACCCACACGGCCATGTCAGGAAGGCGCTAGGGCCGGCATACGCCCACAAGTACCATGTTGAAGATTTCTGGGCGGATTGTAAAGATGATAAGGAGGTCCGCATGAGACACTACATGCGAATGACAGTGCAGTTTTTGAGGAGGGTACAGCTATTTTCGGTACCTGATCAACTTGAGGAGGATGAATCCACCCTTGTGCACCTGAGGTACCCTGCGGTTGCCGACCTGGCAATCCCCTCCATCGACTAGGATGAGCAAGAGGTCAAGGACCTGGATACCATCACGCAGCCAATCATAGCTCGCACTAAGGAGTGGGTTGATGGGCAACTAGCACAACTGAAGCAGCGGGGGGTGGCTCTAACATATGAAGCGCCCAAGAGCGAGCCAAGCACCATGGAGGACGTTGTCGCCTCCCCATCAGCTGGTGAGACTTCCAAGTCTCCCCCCATAACCAGGTCCCAGAAGAGGAAGGAAGCAGAAACAGCACAGTCCGCAGACCCCAAAGAATAAGCAACGAAAGACATGAGAGGCTCATCTCCCAAGAATCTCAAGAGGACCGTGATCACAACAGAAGCGCAACCTCCATTTCTCCTTCCTCCCCCAACAGGTGTGCTGCTCGCCTCTCAGGCCGCAATCGCCTCATCTCCACCGGCGGTGGACATTTCTGTTCACCTTGCCTCTTCACCCTCAACCGGGTCGATAATCAATATTGACTCCTTCTCTAGCATGACCACTTCCCCTTCCTCTGTTGCTACCATGTCACCCATTACCTCCCTGCCTCTGGCAATGATAGCATCGCCGGTTCCCCTTTCTATTGTGCCCGAGGCTATTACACGGCACCTGCAGAGTCTTCCCTCCGAGCTCTCGCAACTCTTAATGGACCATGCACTCCAGGCGGCCCTCGCCCAAGCCCTCGCAACAGCTCAGCCTTCGCAACTGCCAACAGGTCCGCCGGCCGTGGAGGCCACGATGCAGATTTCCAAAGAGTTGGAGGAGATAGAACAAGAGGCTTCAAAGCCCATCGAAGAGGAGGCCGATGATTATTATGAGCAACCTGAATATGAGCATAGAACCATCGACAAGGTTGTCTACGAGGAAGAAGAGATAGGCTCTTCCGAGGGTGGGGATGGAGAGGATGGCTCGGGTGCCAAGGGAATTATTCGGGTCTTCGATGAAGACGAGGAAGAAGAGTTGGCTCAGCAGCCAAAGGATGTTGGGGAGGAGGCAGAACAGTCGCCACGTGGTGAAGAGGGACAGCCACAAGAAGAGCAACCTACAAAGGATATAGATATCACTGAGGTTGAGACCCACATTGTGAGGAGCCCAGAGGCCGAGGCTGTTGAAGAAAAGAAAGAAGAAGAGGTGGCAGGAGAAGAAGATCCCACCCGGATACTGACTACCAGGGCACCCGTTAAACACCTCATGTTTTATCAAGACTCTGACGAGGAGGAGGATGCTGCCAAAGGAAAGGGAGAAGCCGAAAAGGAAGAAGAGGTAGAAATCTTACAGTTAATGGAGAAGGGTGAAGGCAACCATGATACACCCAGGGACAAATCTGTTATGCCCGATTGGCTGGAAAAGCAGCTTGAAAAGTCTACTCCTGTTCTGAGCGACCTGAGATCGAGATTGGAAGCCATCTTGGCTTGATCTCTAGCCACCACAAAGAAGGAGAAGAAGCCTAAGGTCCGTTCCAAGATAACCATGGATGCTTCTGGCTCCTGGGCAGCACAAGTAGCGACGCCAACTGTTGGCCAGGCCAGAATTAGTTACAATATCTCCACTATTGACCTGGGGATAGCAACCAGGGAACAGAAGGTCGAGCATCTGGAGGAGTCAGTGGCCACGGTGGTGCATCTGATTAAACAGGACAAGGTCACCAAAGAGGAGCTAAAGGTGCAGGTTGCTGCCGTGACCGACTACATCTAGCAGTGGTCTTCAATAGACGACCTCCCCACTACCTCGACGGCCGCACCATAGCTACTCTCCAAAGAATAGATAGATAAGCTGGAGAGGAGGAAAAACTTGGAGAGGACCACTAAAGATTGGTTCCAACAGGTCATAAGCATTAGAAACGTAGGGATCGGCTTGGCTGTGCAGATAGCCAACAAGTTCCTGGACCTGGTTCAATCCTTGGAAGGCACGAAGAAACTCTGCACCGGCTTCCTTGCGATCTACGACTCCACCTTCCCAAGGGTTGAAGCCATCCTTCAAACGCCAGAAAGCACATGGGAAGAAAAGCTAGAACTAAAGAAGGAGGATCACTAGTTGGTGGATGTGTGGCACAGAGACCTCATCAACCGAAAGGAGAGGATGGAACAAATCCAGAGCTGGGTGGATCCGGATATTGCATGGATCAAAGAAATCCGGGCAGAATGCGCCGAGTACCTTAAGCTAATAATGGGCCATGATATGCCCATGGTGCAATTGGATGCAGAAAAGGTCAGGTCATACTTTGAGGAAAAGATGAAGGACGGGACAGCCAGAAATATGACAACAGACTTCCTGAGTTTCGCTGCCCGTGCCTTCGATAGATCAGAGCTATTCAGAGATCAGGGCTCAAAGTATGACGAGGACTGGAAGCGGCTAGAAGAGAATGCCAAGGAATGGAGCTACCAGGCGTTGAGATGCGAGGTCCTCAAGGTAGACAAGCTCCAGGCCGCCATCCTCAAGTACGTAGAGCATGCAGCCTCCGAAGAGTGGAAAGACAGCCCAGCCAAGGAAGAAGACCTCCCAGAAGTGTAGCTACAGCCAAGAAAACAGCAATTAGCTATAGGACAAAAAGCAATAGTGTTATCCGCTAGATGACAAAATAGGGAAAAGACAAAAGATGTTTTAAAATTGTAAATCTATTTGGGGGTAGGTGAAACCCTATTTTGTAATGAATCTTGGCCACACAATTGTAATGAATCTTGGCCATTCATTTGACTTTTGGAAAACTATAAATAGAGCACTCCTCTCATTTGCAAAGAGAGAGTTGAGTTGTTGTAAAGGCATGCTGCTGAAATTTATGAGAAATAGCATTGACTTGGTGCATTTCCTTGTTTCTCTCATGTCAATTGATTCACTTCTCCAATATTAGATGTTTAGCTTAGATCTCTTTGCTTTTTAGTTAGCTGTTCATGTTACTTGGGTAAATCTTAGGAATGCTATTTGGTGTTTATGAAAATTCCTGCACTATTGATGATCCCTTAGTCCATACTTTTTGTTGTTTGCTGAAGGTAGACCGCTGTGCAAAGTTAGCCTGGACTTAATTAAAGCTGCCCCAAACACTTATCTTTAGTTCATACATGTATGTGGTGGATGAAGGATAAAAAAATCTGTAGCCCTTAGAAGATAGCACAATTTCCATGATACTGTGAAATCCCTAGTTAAGTGGGATATTGTTTTAAGGAATTGTCCATTGCAGGAACTCCATTGTCACTATTCATTGCAGGTTTCGGACTTAGGAACTTTTCTTCCCTTTCGCTCTTTTTCCACTTCTTTAGAAACTGAACAATACCAAAGTTCATTGCACATTATAAAGCCAAATCTAATAACCATATGGAGTTTGAGACTGTTGTTTGAACCTACAGCCAACACGTAACTGCTTTCATGCTAAAAACTCCTTTTTGAAGATCCAACTTCATGCTTTGTGTCCACACTTTGTATTTCTGTAAGGCCGCCTTGTGATCCCAGCAAATCACATCAAACTACTGAGGTATCTAAGCACTGTCATGACCTGACATCCGAGAGACCTTGGGATAGTGTTCTGCAATTCGATTGTGGGAGATTGTCTTTCAAGAGAGGTAGTGCACCTACGCACTACCTGTGTTGAAAAGTGCATAAAAACCACATCAACAGGTTTGTCATTATACAATTCTAAGTAGATATATATGCATTTCCTACCACCAAACAGACATTTAAAGGCTAATTTAATATATAAGGTTTGTTATAGCATATGCCCTATCTTGGCCACAAGTTTTTGATACATCTCAATTGAAGCTAGCTGAAAGAAGAATGACTTTGAGTTTGTTTGAATGTTAGGAATATTACCTTTTAAGTTTTAGTGGGAGAGTAGAGGTTGAATTTATGTAATTATTATTTTTTTATTTTATATGATTATATATTATATTTTTTTAATTATTTAAAATAAATAAAAATAAAAATAATTATGAAATCACTAGTTTAATATTTTAATCTTTTATATATATATAAAATTAATTATAAATTTATATTGGATTTTAATTATAAAAATATAACCAAAAAAATTGTTATTTGTGAAACTTTAAAGTCTTAAACATCATAATTAATATCTTTTAAGTTATAGTATGATGGAGAGAGGTTATAGTTAATTCTTTTTACTTGTGTTGTTATGAAAAATTGGAATCCTTTTTTAAGATAGTTCGTTCTACAAGGTGTTTGAATTAGTTTCACTTTAAAAAATTGAGCGAATACAAATAATTTCACACAAGAAATTATAGAAGCTACATCAAATAGACATTTTTGTTTTAAATTGGTTTTAAAATAAATTTCATGCAAGGTACCACTGAGACATAAAATTCTTTAAGTTAGTCGTGGAACTTTCTTTATCTGCATTATTATTATATAAAGGGAAAGTTTAGCCAGCCGAGCTAGGGCCCCAACCCCTTTATCTACATTATTTCAGTTCAATGGGATTGCAAAATAAAAATAGGACCTTAATCCCCTTCCATGAGATCAAATCTTACAGTTCTTTACCTTTGTAATGATTTTGGGTCATTAGACTATTTGATGAAAACAAAATCATAGAAATCACCTAACAAAAAGAAAATGATCACTAGCCATTCATTTTGTTTGAACCAATATAGTAGATTAAAAGTGTTAAAGCTTTCTAAATTAAACTATAAATCCATGAGCCCCTTCACATTGACAACAAGAATAATATGCACTAATAGATCATAAGCTTGCATAACAAATCAAATAAATTGTAGGACTTTGATATAATTTGTTACTAGAGTGCCTTGTTGAACTAGTAGATGTTTTATTTGAGATTGTTAAAGTAGTGTGAGATATTTTTTGAAAAATCTCAAAATAAATTTAAACAATGGAAAATATGCTAAAGTACCTAAATAAAATTATGATATATTTTTTGTGAAAACTAATAAAATTTCTAATATGAATATTAGATAAGATTATGGAATCCTTCCATAAGGACAATTTTATCCATCAAAATAATGTTTCATTGACTAGTGAACTAAAAATAACACTCTTTAATCAGGGTGAATGCATATCACAATAAATATTCTAGGGAAGATTCATACAAATTTATTCAAATAAATGCACTACCAAATTCTTAATCTTTTAATAATGTGATAGTCTAGGAATAAACATCAACTAGTGTCCAGAAAAATATGTAAAAACAGAAACTACTATTGTGTCATGTCCGCTCAAAACATCGCATCATTTATAAAGGGGTTGAAGGACAAACTTAGACAATAAAGAAAAAGACAATATTAACAAGTGTTAATTGTCTTTTATAAATCGATCACTACTATTCGAAAAGAGCAATATTTGCCTTAATCGCCACTATTCATTGAGTGCTACTTTCTAAACATATTTTGAAAAAAGTAAAACGCCACCATTAAGGGAAGCAATGCGGGGTGCCTCATTAAGAAGACATGGCCAGGAACAAGTGGGTGCTACCCATTGATAAGTATAGATATACTGGCTAGCAACCATTTAGGAAAAAAGGAAAGGAGGTAGAAAATAGAAAAGATAAAAATATAGCAATCATCAAAGAATTCGATACTGCCTAGAGAAGAAGTCTAAACCTCTTGTCAAGTGTGATCCTACCTTAGCATTAAGCAATCTGGTTTCATGTTTATACATTTTTAGTTGTTGAGTTGTATGTCTAGATATATGTGTTATATGCACTCTGTTGATTTGATGTTGTGTGTCTTGCTTATTGAATTATGAAATCTAAATGTGAACTGATTGAATATCTTTAACGTAGGCATCCAGATATTAATCCAACAACTTGATTTAGTTAGATTTATGATCTAGTCAACTGTCCATACATTTTGAATTGCTAACTAGGATGAATCTACAATCTATGTTTTTTCAATGTGATCATAAGTATTGGTGATTAGATATGAATTATGAATCAGATTATCTATATTGATGTATATCTTAGTTCACGATATTTTTTCTTGCTTGGTTGACCACTGTATCCAACCATATATTTCTCTATTCTATTCTCTTGGAGACTCTATTTTTTTTTCACTACTTCGATGAATTTTCAGACTGAGCTGTGTGATGCTTGAAGTAATTCACTAAATCCTTTGTGCCATCCCTCAATAGTATTATTGGTTATGGGAAGATCATCTTGAGTAGCTGAATAGCAATTCCATATTGTGATTGGAAACTTGGGTGATCATTTGTTGCCTCTTTTGGTTAGTCTGCCAATCCACGTGTCTTCAAAATAATCAATTATGGGTTGTAGGGTCTCCTCATGTTCTATATAATAAGGAGATTGTTGAAGTGTTTCAAATGCATCAATTACGTCTATCTGAGGCATGAAAGCTAATGCAACAAGTTTCTTTACTTCTCTTAATTCTACCACTTTATCTATCTTCTTAATGCCCTTTCATTTATATCTTTTCATAATAACTCTTAATCAACTTATTCCCACGAAATTGCATTTATTTTTATACTTATTTACCTTATTTAAGCATATTAAAGGTGTTTTAAGGCTATTTTAGGGGTATATAATGGATATATGGTCTAAAAATGACCTAAATAGCCTCCATGGTGCCTCACAATCATATTTAAAATTTATTTTATGTCATTTCTAGTTTACTAGCTTGATCTAAAATGACCATGGGTTATTCTTTCCATGGGTTATTTTGACCACGGGTTATTTTTTCCATGGGTTATTATGACCCTGGGTTATTTTGTCCTTGGGTTATTTTGGCCGGGTTATTTTGTCCAGGGTTATTTTGGCCGGGTTATTATGTCCTGATACCTAGTCTGATAACATCTGGGTTTTTAAGGAATAAGAAATCTACATAAAAATACTATAATATGTATAAGAATCAATTAGAAATGTTTGAATCTGCTTGATAAACCTACTTGTGAGGAAGGACCTGAGAAAGTGGTGCCTAGAGACCCCACTTAAGATCCGCCTATTCCCAATGCAAGGAGGGGCCATGGATGAGTGGAAAGTCCACTTAAGATCAGCCCTGTCTGAAGGCAAGGATAGGCCATGGATGGGTGAAGGTCCCACTCAAGTCTGCTCAAACCAAGGAAGGGAAGAGCCATGGAGGGGTGGAGGTTCCACTCAAGTCCACCTGAACCAAGGAAGGGAAGGGGCATGGAGGTGTGGTAGGCCTTGACCACTTGTAAGCTATGTTGGCTTCATGTAGTAGGTGAAATATTTCTCCTCCTAATTCATAATAGTTGCATTTGTGATGAAGCTATAAATGTGATGCCATGATGTTAAGGCTAACACATATGTGCATGTGTAGACTATTGTTCATGTGGTGAATGCAGGTTTTAATCAAGATTCCACTAATAAAGAGCTACTCATTGGATAAGGAGAAAGCCCTAACCCTAGTTTATCAAAATTTGTGATCAATAGACGAATTTTAGGGCAGTCCGGGACAGGGGACATTACATATTATAATTATTTATTCAAATAATTTCCCTTCCCATCCATGTGGACAACTCAAAGAGTCCCTCCATGCACTAAATTTTAACAACATAAAACACCACTCCTCCCTTATCATCCAAATAATCCATCATGTAAAAAGATTTCTCCAAAAAAGCCCACACATGTCCACATCCAATTCAAGATCCAAGTATCCTAACTAATCCCTTCCATATATTGATTACCATCTCAAGATCTAATAATCCCTATTGAATCAATTCATGAATGACAATCCTATCATCTTGGTTCCTGTATCTTTATTCAACCTATTTATCTTATTGTTGAGAAAACTAGGAATACCAATATTCCTTTCTCATCTAAAAATGGATTTTTTTCTTGTTTTCAAAGTAACAAGTACCCCATCTACAATTAAATTTTTCAAAACATGCATTATCAAGGAAAAGCAATAGGCTTTCATGAGCAAGGACTATTGGTTTTCCATTGTCTTTAGTTCCAAGCAATTGAGAACCCTCAACACAATCCATATGCATGCAATCATAATTGATACAATATTATTAACCAATCTGGTGCATCATCCAAATAATAAACAATTTTGTTCCCAATTTCATTGTAAACATTGACCTATTCTACTCAAATTATCATTAGGACTATATAATTCCCAATCCTTTTTTGACTCATTTTCAAAAATACTATTATTAGGATGTATTATTCACAAACCTCCAATTAATCTTATTGTCAAAAATTCTATTATTAGGATCTCCTCTAATTATTCTTATTGTCAAAAATTCTATCATCATCACCATTATCATCATCATCAATCAATCAAATCAATCAATTTTAGCTTGCCTAGGTGAAACATCTTTCTTTTTTTGCATCGTTTATGCATGATTTCATGTTTTTCTTGTTTTATATGTTTTTCTAAATGCACATTTCTTGAAAATGGTATGGGTGAAGATCTAGATGTTTATTCCCATATCCCATGGTACAAGGATTGGATAGGATGAAGTTGGATAAGGTTATTTGAAAGATACTCTTGAAAGATGGAATTGAAGGTTTTTCTAGCTTCATCCAATTAGTGTTAGCTTATGAAGAAAGGGAGATAATAAGTTTAGATGACAAGGAGTAAGGAAATTTTAGTTACTTTAGTTAATTTTTTTATTAGGGTTGGGTTAAATAGAAAATTAAAAGTTATTGTTGTTCTTTGTAGAATTATTGGTTTTTTGAGAAGAGAATGGGGCTGAATAAATAGGCATTAGAGGTCAAAGAGGAGATGGCCTTAAAATGATATATTAGCTATGTATAATCATACAAGGTGGTACAAAGTGTTATAAAGGTTGGATATTTATAAAAGAGATTTTGATTGTGAATCTTTGGGAAAAGATTCCTAAGAAAAACTCTCTCAATATTAGAGTCGAGAAGAAGATAGGATATCTATGAAAGAATGCATTGATAATAATTAATAAAATACATCACCTTCTCATTTACACCTTGATTGCAATGCATACTGTTGATGAAACTAACCTACAATCCTATGTTGATGAATATGTTCCATGAAAAGATAACTGAGATAGAGGAAGGAATGCATAGAATAGGACCATTTTTGTTTATTCTTTGTTAATGAATAAAAAAAGCTTAGCTATGAATAGATCATCAAAGTACAATAATCAATGCACATTGATTTATAAAGAATTGAACATTGTCTTAGGATCATTTATCTAATCATACACGTATGTCATATTTAACATAATGTCTAGGTAGTTCACACGGTCTATATCACATGGTCACTCAATTATCTTGCATGACCATGGCCTAGTGATAAAAACCTTAAGGTAGTTGATTTTCATCCAAGAGATTGATTACATTTTAGGAGAAGTGAGGTACACCTAGTACTTTACTTGAGTTGACACACGTGTCAAAACACCTGTCGACAATTAGACATGTGAGATTGATCATTTTTTTAATTAATAAAATAATATTCATTTTTTAATTTATTGTAGTTATTTACTGTATAAATTATAATAATATCCTTTTATTATATTTTGTAAAACTTGATATTTACACTACATCAATAAAATAAAATTAGATCAAACTCCTCTAAAATTCATTATAAATAAGTAGATAGTAATGTAAAATAATTTTAAAAACCCCAATTTTTTTAGGAACTTTCGAAATATAAAAAATAAATAGGCTATTCAAACACGCCCCACTATTATGATAAATTGATTAAAAATTAAGAATAAGATTTCCTGACAAGATCTAATTTTTCAAAAAAAAATTGTTTTTAACAAAACTTTGATGTGGGCAATTGTAGAAATAATGGAGTCCATGAATTCAGGTTTGAAGAGATGCTCTCCATCGCCTGTAATCCTAAGAACAAATATATTCTTGTGCTTCTTCAAACTGCACTTTTTTTTCTCTTAATTATTTTCACTCAGATTTTCTGTGCTTTGGTTTGATCAAAACCCTACAAAATGCAAACGCAGGATCATGGTAGGATTGAACTTGTCACGAATTTATTTTGTGCATGCATTCCATTAAACCATATTTTTTGTAGGCATTTTATCAAACAGTTAACGCCCCTTGTCTATGCTTCCACATTTTGCATACATGTCTACCAGGGTAGTTGCAACTACAACATCTGACAAAATTCCTCCATCCGGTATCATTTGAAGGATTCCATACCCTGTTTAAAAGCTCCCATTTTTGCACGGACAGGGAGGCTGCTGGTAGAGGTTGCGGAGTCTGGCTCTACAGCTACCAGTTGCATTTGCTTGAAAGATACTGAAGCCTTCACAAAAAATCCATCTTGCGTATATCCAAGAATTATGGCATTCCATGACAGCACATTTCTTTGAGGCATTTGGTTCCACATTTAGCATACATGTCTATCAGAGCATTTTGGCTTGTCTTCTGTTCGTTGCAATAACTTTATATAACCAAACTCTTCGCCAACATCCACCAAACTTCCGTTGCGCGGGAAACAATGTTTCGAATTTGGTTTGAATAATAGGCGGAAACTGGGCGGTTCACAGCTGACCGCAACAGTTAACGGGACTGCTCAGAGAAACGGAAACAGGTACCGATGAAAGGAGCAGATGTAATGGACCCCACACCAGCCACCTAAGCAGTCAACGCTTAGAGTGTGCTGGTTAAGCCCAGCCCTGATAACTCCGCAATAAATAAATAGATTTCAAAAAAAAACCATCTACTCCGCGTAAAATCATTGTACAACATTTGAGATCCAATATAACAGAACGCAACTGAATAAATCACATGCCCTCAAAACACTAATACGTTGGGTTGTATAACAATACCACACTAGCAATCAGTAACCGATTGCTTTCGTATCAATATAAACCCTAAGAAACAGTTTGCAAAACAGGAAAAATAAATAGAAAGCCTACAAAGAAAAAAAGGCAGAACGTGAAAAACTCTGAACACCCACGCTATACTGCATGCAGACGAAGAAATGGCACACTTGCCAACAAGAAGCTCAATTTCTCACCCGCTGCTTCGAAGCTGTGAGTTCAGATATCAATTGGTGAGGCTAAAATACGATAAGTATATTTATTATGATTCGGTGGATTTGAAACTAGTTTGCAGAAGATGCCATAAAGCCTTCTGAAATCCGTGGAAAACTGTAAGGCTTGGTAAGCTGGTTGGTGTGAATTCCTATAAGATCTCTAAAGAATAATTTTGATGGTAAAATAGAGTCGTCCCGGGGAGTACCTTCCTGTAGTGGTAAACTAATTTCGGCTTTCCTTTAGTCAGCCACTGTCATCGTAACACTCATGGTAAAGTTGTGACTTTTTAAAAATCCGTCTCCCTGCCCCCCTACCCAAATAAAATTTGAGATTTTTTTGATTCTGTATCTTCCGTGTACCCTAAGTAACAATCTCAACTGGCAGATACAAGAAAGCATTGTATCATGGCCTTCTGCTCCTGCCATTTATAGCATAAAATAGGTTATTAGCATAGTGTGAAGTTTCCACCAAACCCTGTCTCACGCCTGGAAACAAGTTTTCCTGCCGGTAAACTACACAGTCTTACCACTTACATAAAAACTTTACGACAGAAAAAAAACACTTCACAGTAGAAAAATCAAAACTTATTTATTCATTCGGAATATCTTGCATTTAATATTCCCTTATATCATCGAATCAAATCCGATCTTGGTATCTTCTAAAATCAAATCTTCCTATTATTAAATATCTACATCAGACACCGACTACAAGAGACTAACCGCCCAGTTCTTATAAATAAGATTGTATTGAAGTTGTTAAACTGTGCAAACTGGCTGAGGAATATAGGAAAATAAGACTGCGAAAGGCGTTACTAAACTTAGTGCAGAGGTTGCTATGTAAGCATGGAAAATTCCGTTGGAGTGAGTCATGTTTCTTTAGCGCTTTTACTATTTAATTTCATGTGCCTTGGCCTACTGGCAGGAGGGTCCACTTGCCATGTAGACAACAGAGGCCGATAAAAGAATGTCTGCCAATCATTCTTAATTGTGAATCATCAGCTTTCCCTTTTTATAGCTTTTGTATGTCACTTGGTATCACTTTCTCTAGTGACTCTTGCAGATGGAAACTTGGAGAGTGTGAAGCTTCAAAGTCATTTGATTGACTTTTAAAAGTTTCACGTTCAATATTTTGTACATGAAAAGCAAGATATATGAAAAGCAGGATATAAAAGTTGACTGGAAGAACATACCTGATCAACACAATACATAGAAGATTCATACATATAGTATTATAGAGACATGAACTAGAAAGCCTTTGAGAGCAGAGAAAATTTACTAGATCATAGTTTACATTGCTGCAGCCATTTGGAAAAATATTTGTATATCATAATATCCGAAGGCCCTAACCAAAGAGACCCTATTTGGCTAACCCACAATTCAAAGCTGACGAATTCCCTGCTGCAATATTAGTTGTTGCCATTTTGATGCACCCCAGATTATCTAGAAGAGGCTTCTGCTCCCACCTGAACTAAACTCAGATTCTCTGAAAACATACTTAAACTGTGAAACCATATGAAATTATACCTATGCCACCTATTCACATAGAGTACAAATCATATGTGTCTTGTATATTCAACCTATCTATTTGCACCATACTTCATTCTAACCATGATCATCCCACTTGACACCAAACAAAAAAAGGTTACAAATTCTATTATGGTCATATATAGACCTATATCTACTATTCTAATCCCCTTTAGAAAGTCTTGAAATCGAATTAGCACAACAAAATTTTGAGAAATATAAATGATCCAGATTATATTTACAACTTCTCCATAGACAGTTTGTCCTAGCCTATGCTATTGTGGATACACATAACCTGCATCAAAGCTCCCATTTCACATGGTTAGGCAATGGATACTGTTGAATGAAAAAATTAAAAAACCCTAGATAATTCTAGCGCATCCCCCTCTTTGTAGCCATATCCCTTACAAAGTGTTGCAGCCCCTACCATGTCGTCAACAGGCCCATTCCCTTCAAAGTAGTCTCATCAATTTCAGTGTTGCAGCAAATAACTTCACAGGCCCATTCCATTCAAACATCAACAATGCCATAGGTCTAAAATCCTTCAACATCTCCAATAATATGTTTGTTGGGAATTTTCCCTCCGATTTCTCCAGATTGAAGGCCTTGGAGATTTTGGATGCTTATAACAACAATTTAACAGGGTCATTTCCTTCAAAGGTATGCCAAATTTCTAATCTAAGACATCTCCACCTGGGAGGAAACTATTTATCGGGAAGTATACCTCTCGGATATTGTAAGTGGGAACACCTGGAGTACCTCAGAGTATAGGGAAATGAGCTCCAAGGGAACATACCTACAAAACTTGGAAATCTCAGTAAGCTTCGTAAGCTGTATGTAGGTTATGGTAATGACTTTGATGGTGGAATCCCTTCCAAGATAGGGAAGCTAAGTAACCTTGCTATTCTGGATATCGCAGATGATAGTCAGTTGTCCAGTCCCATTCCCCCCCGAGCTTGGGAATCTAAAGCATCTCGATACATTGAAACAGACCTACAAATATGAAAAGATAGGAAGATGTTGTAAGGACACCTTGTCTTCAATTTATTGTAAGTCTGAAAATTATTATTCTATGTCTAGAAACCTTGATTTGTTATTTGTTTTGAATGTTAAATATTTTGAGCTTTGTAATAATATTTAATATAAAATTTACTCTTGTATCTATTTTGCATATTTATTTCTATATTAATAAATTTCTTTATTATAATTATTGTTTATTGATATAAATATTGAAGCACCCATAAATCTGCAAACATTCTAAACTCCATAATGAAGGTTAGTTCATGCAAACATACTAAATGATCCTATGAAATAATGCATCATGCCTTCTTAAACAAGATAACAATATAAACTAATTGAGAGCATAAAAGCAAGATGCATATCTATCCCATAGTGGATTGGTGCTTCTTTGATGTGGAAAGAAGCCATTTCCCAAACCTTGATAATGTCTGGACAAAATTAGCTCTCAATTGAAGAGAGTAACTTTGTATGAGGATTGTGGATGATTTGTTGAAAAATAAGCCTTCTACTTATAGATTTTCAAATGCTAAGAGTGCTCAAAAGGGACCAATGTGGGATAATGTTTTAGCCAATGAAATGAAGCCACTTCTCACCTTGTGAATGGTTGAGGAATGTGCAATTTTTGGTCAATGTGCCAATAAATGGGATTGGTTGGCATTTTCAAATTTCAAATTCAGCTTGTTGGAGGGAGAAAAAGTGACTTTAATGCCAAGTGGGGGACATGTAAGAGGGAAGTTATTGCCATGTTGGAAAGGACAAGTCAACTTGCTTTCAAATTCAAATTTGAGAAATATTCCTCCAAAGATGTTTTGTTGAGGGAAAATAATGAATTTATAAATGAATTAAAATGCTTTATTGGTGCAATGGGAAAAGCTAGAGGATGTGATGGGCGGTTAGATTAGATTAGTCAAGATCAAATTAACTTAGATGATGTTTAGGTGCTTTTGACCCATTTGATTTAAATACTTTGATTTATTTAAATCAAAAGGAATGGAATATGCATTTGGGATTTAATTAAATAAATTTTGGTTTATTTAATTAAAAGGGGGATGTGAGACTTAAATTAAACAAAGTTGATTTATTTAATTTAAACGGATGACCTTAGGAAACTGAATTTAAAGAATTTGATTTACCTGATGAATGGATGAATGTGAGTTAATTGAATGCAGGATGTTAATTTCATGTGTCTACATTTTTCCCCTCTTTCAAGCAATGTACTTGCTGTGTTGGTTCAAAGAATAAACTTGCCACAATCAAAATTTAAAAAATTTCTTATTTTTTTGGATGCCCCAATGGAAAGAAGTGCACTAGTACAAATATATATTGTTTTTTATTAAGGAAAAAATAGGTTTTGAAGGGACCCGAAACCCCTTACAAACCAAAAACAAAGCTGCAAAAAGGACAGCTTGCAGCCAACCAAAAAACCAGCCTAGAGAACTACTCCTGTGGGAGAGAAGAGTCATGTCGAAAGAAGGCCTAGAGAATTTTGCTTTCTTTCCCATAACAGTAATCCAACCTTCTTCCACTTGCACTGACTTATCTTGCCAAGCCAACACACTTTTTTCCTAGAGATGAATATCAGTAGCCACTGTCTCAGCGATTTCAACATTCTTCTTTCATGTAGGCACCATCATATCAAAAGAGCCACCAGAAATGATAGTCAAAGCCCTATCACCCAAAATGGTAGCCTGAGACCCAACCTCTCACAATTTAGGGGATTCAACAAAATGAATTTGTACAGCATCAGCAACCCCACCTTCAAGATATCCAAAGGGGAAGCCTCAAGGCCCTGTGATCTCGATGCAACCACATCAGAAAAACTCTTGTGTTGTTCAGTTCTCTTCTCTACCATATAATGTTGTAGAGAGGCATCTCTCCACCATGTAGCCTTCATAGTTTTTTTCTCAAATCTGCATTGAGCAGCAACATGACCTATTTTAAAACATTTTCTGCAATGGAAAGAAATCCCTTCATAGTCCAAAGATTGGACCCAAGAACCCTTAGGAGATTTAAGTAAAATCTCAACAGGTAATCCTTTTGAAATATCCATTTCAACTAATATGTGAGCAAAGGTGGAATGAAAAAGATTGGACCCAAGAACCCTTAGGAGATTTAAGTAAAATCTCAACAGGTAATCCTTTTGAAATATCCATTTCAACTAATATGTGAGCAAAGGTGGAATGAAAAATGTCAGAGGATTCATCATCCAGCAACAAAAAATCACCAAGGGCATCACCCACTTTTTCCAAGAGAGGGTCATTCCATAAATGGAGGGGAAGATTTGGCAGTCGAACCCAAATCAGGATCTTATTGAAAGTTTCAGAAATAGGATTCAAATCAAAATCCCAGGGCTTAATCATCAGCAGAAATTTGTCCTCCCAGCTAAAATAATTGTCACATAAAATAAAATTTCTATCTTGAGCACTGTTTAACTTAGCAACAAAAAACCCCTTAGCCATGGGGAAAATATGAACTTTAGCAAAAATTCACGGTTCCCATTTGTTGGAAATCCAGGAGTGCAGTTGAGGGAGGCTCGGGCAAAAACCCCTAAACTGACATATCACCCCACGAACGGAGAGCTCAGAAATGATCTTGTTTATTTCCTCTATTGTCTTAGCTTTCATATCAACATAAATGGTATTTGCAATAGGAATAAACCCTCTATTCGACAGATTCCCAGGCCAAAACCTTGAAGCCATCAGCGATGCCCTCGCAGCCATTGCGCTTTGAATTATCACATTTCTCCATAGCTTTCATTTTGCCACCTCCCTGGACAGTGTATCCATCAATGCCCGTCGTGGAAGGGATTCCTTCACCAGCGACAACGGCAGAAGGGCACCCAGCGTCGCCATACTTCCTGCCCGAGCTCGCCATACAAATTGGTTGGAAAATGATATAAATATATATTGTTATTTTTTAATAAAATTTAAATATAAATTTTATTCATGAGGAACTACTAAAAAAAAGACCAATATTTTTATTTCACTTTTATATATGCGAATTCCCTACTACTTGTTCAAAAGGAATCTAGTTGATTTAAAATGAGGCAGACATCCACCACATTTATATAATGCAATCTATCTATATAGATTTGAATTTAATTATATTGAATCATATAATGTTCAATTTAACTGAAGCACACTCATATCTAACAACATTGTGTTGCAATGGTTACAAATTTAAAGATTTCAAAAGAGGAGCTTAAAAAGAAATAACACTCTAATTAAAAGAAATAACACTCTAATTTCACTTTAATAGATATAAGTTGACTACTACTAGGTTACATGAATTTACTTGTTTCAATTTGTACATAGACAATATCCTATTTATGTTTTTCATTTTCAGCAAGACATCCACAATAGTTATATAATCTAATTATACATATTTGTATTTAAATATAATGAATTATGTAATGTTCAAATTCATTATTGTTTTACCTTTGCATTCATATCTATGTATTCCTTGAATCTCTTATGGGTGCAAGTGCTAGACTATTCATTTAATGGGAACAGCAGATCAGAGAGAGTACTGAAACTAATTCCATTGAATGTTGGTCCAATAAATGGAGAATAAATGTAGAGTATCATTCCTAACAGATTTTGTTTGCTGCTAGCAATCCTTTGAAGAGTTTTTTGATAGGATTTGATTTGCTTTGAATGAATTTTTTAGTTTCCAACTACATTTTACTATATATGACCGCCTAAGACTGTCTATAATTTTAGACTATATCACTGCCTAACACTGTCTATAAATAGAATGAATGATGTAAGGATAAATACAAAGAGTTTGCAGCTGAAGCACATAGAGTTTCAAGTCTCGTTGAAGCATTCAAACATCTTTTCTCTTGACACGCAGACCTAGTTCCTTCCTCACCACAGATACTCATGCACCATGAAATTGTTAAGAAAATTTCTTCACTCGTAGAGAATAGAAAATAGAGCCACACAAATTAAAGTTGTTCTCCATATTCTTTAGAAAATATACACCATCCATTATGTTGATAGTTTCCCTCCCTTGTGACTTCAGGCAAGTTGAAGCTCAACAAAAAAATATATCCTCACATCATTGTTGCAAAGTGCATTCACAATACCTAGGGGAGAAGACCCAGTAGCCGCCCGCCATTGAATAACCGCCACCTCCATGTTCACTTAACCCCCCAAAAAAAAAATTGACTTTGATCCATTAAAAAACTTTATGTTATTGAATAACTAATTACAAAAACACCAATAGCCGCGAAATTATAGCGAACGACTACTGGGACAACCCTCTAAAAGGTAACTTTTTTACCTCCGCGCGCATATCCAATGCTCCCGCACTCAATCGAATTGCCCCGAAGCTGAAACCTTAGTTATAAGCACTTAACTCATGTGCGAAAAAAACCCATAAATTTTTTTTCCGATTCAACATATAGTTTGAATTCTACGGTTGCGGGAAGTTAGCCCTGGCGGCTACTGGGTCTTCTCCCCTAGTAGCCTAAATAAAAATTGAAACTTTTAGCATGGCTCACCATCTGCAAGGAAGTCAAAGCTTCATCTTCTTTAATACCCCAGACTAGTCACCCTCCAACTGTCACTTCAATCTATTCATTGTTAACAAAAAGTAGAACAAAAAATTCTTGGAGCCTTCAATTGAACAAAATACTGCATGGTGATGAGAACAAGGAAATACTAACCAACATGGAGTATACTACTGAGCCAAACGTGGTAGTCATGCAGCTACTCTAGGTGTTTGCTTCGTGTGGGTCCTATTAATTAGCTTGATGTGGAATGTTCTAATATCCTCATAGTAAATTTTGGTGGTTCTTGTTTTAATTTTTCCCCTGCACATCGCACTTTCTTAGCTTGCATTCGAACATTGTACGGGTGCAAATGGAAAAAAAATGGGTCCCACCATAGAGCCATAGGATGACTGGAGCTAGATGATATCAACCACTAATGGTGTTCACTTATTTCTATTAAAGTTGTATGCTCTAGAATTTTTCTACCAACTCTTTTCCACTTTAATCTTTTTTAAGTACCCAAAGATTGTCTCAGAGTGTTTTCTCATTCTCTCTTCTTAAGCATAGTAATCTTTTTTAAGTCCCCAAAGATTGTCTCAGAGTGTTTTCTCATTCTCTCTTCTTAAGCATAGTCACCATGAAACATGGGATACAACTTGTTCACGCTTCCCAAACTATTTTGGTGCAAGATTGCTTGATGCATGCAATTCTGTAAGCTTTAGATTATTTATTGCAAAATGAATTCTTTCTCTATGTTAGATAGAAACTTTGTTAAATGGTTCTCAAATTCCTCTTTTTGATAGAGTGAGATTTGAAGAGTACCCTAAATAGAAAATTAGGGAACAACATAGATTGCTATTTATGGAAAATGCACTTGGTGTTCAATATAAAAATAAAATATCTTAAGAATATTTAGGATGATGTTTTCTTATTAATATTGTACTATCTTCTAGTTGAAATATTTATGGATAATTTTATTTAGATTATTTAACTACTCAAAGAGAGTTAGTAGGGAAGGAAAGAGAGTTAGTAGGGAAGGAGAACCAATCAACAAAAAATTCAAAGCAAGCTACTATTTCCATGTTAGCCTCGAAGATAATAGTTGATTGGTATTCAATCAAGATTTAGTTCTTTGGTAAAAGGTTATGGAAAAATATATCATTATAATAAAGATGGAGGTTTTTTAAATTTGTGTGTGCTATGTGAACATTACTATATATTTTGAGTTGTAGATTAAAGTTGTGCATTTTAAGGTAACCAAGAGAGAGAAGTTCATGTCATTCACCGTTTATGAATTTCTAAGCAAGCTAGTTATTTCTATATTATTTAGAGTGATAGTATCTGATTGCAACTAAACCAAAATGTGTTACCTTTTTAAGGAAGATTAAGGAAGATAACACACTATATTTCTAAGTGCTTCATTTCCAATCAAAATTCAATCAAATCCCTCAATAATTTTTTTGGATCATATCCAATAAATATAAAATCTTAGAAAAAGAAATGACAACTTATGTTAATGAAGTGCTTTGATTTCAATCACATGTTAATTTTGTTCTTCAATAAGAAAGAGATTCCTATCTGTTGGTTGGCATAATGTTTGGGTTTGACATGTTTTGTATATATATATTTTCTTAATGGACCTTACTAAAGAAATCAAGTTATATAATTGTCTGTCGGCGTAACCCTTGCACCCCTCTACATAGAGAAGAAATGTAGAGTATTACTATGTAGAAATGTAGAGTATCGTTCGTAATAGATTTTGTTTGGTACTAGAAATCCTTTGAAGAGTTTGTTGATAGGATTTGATTTGCTTTGAATGCATTTTACTATATATGACTACCTAAGACTGACTGCCTAAGGCTGTCTGTAATTTTACTCTCTATCACTGCCTTAACACTGTCTATAAATAGAATGAATGATGTAAGGATAAATACAAAGAGTTTGCAGCCAAAGTTCATAAAAGAATACAAATATCAAAGTATGTTCCCTTTTTTAATTTTACCTTCTACGCTAGCATAATCTAGCATTGATGTACCTAAAATATGTGGAACACATAATTTCAAAAAATACAAGACAAAATAAAGTGTGTACTACTATAGATAACCTGGGATTGTCAACATAGTGCATGTTTCCTATTGAGAACACATAATTCTTATACCATGGCGTACTCTTACAAAATAGAACCCCTTTCCAAATGATAATCATGAATTTTGAATGCATATAGAACTTGCAAAATAATTTTTCTTAACAAAAAATTTAGTTATAAACACTAGGCCTGCAACTCGTTGACAAATGAAACCCAACCTTAAATGGCTAAGTTTCCTAGAATGTTTTACAAAGTAAGATGAATATCATTGAACATATCTACAAAGGGCTTCCTTTCCATGAAATGGCATGTTACACAACATAAAAGATGAGAGAACTGAGAATTTTCTATTTTTAAAAGTTCTACAAACGCATGATACGAGAAGTTGTCTATTGTCTGTAGTGGTGGCTACAACAAACCTTATTTCCTGTAGGTTTCTTAAGCCAACCAAAAAGGAAACAGATTCTACAGATTGAGACTTTACACATGATTTTCAGATTGGAAACATATTTTTGTAGATCACTAGTAAGAGGAGAAAATAGCAAGTTTAATAATATGCGAAGATCAAAATTGAAAATTGATTCCAAACACAAAGAAGCTTTCCAACAGCACTCAACAACAAAAATGTGCTATCAATCCATCATCGCCATGAAGAGAACAATATGGTGTTCACTTGTCAAACAGAAAAAATGTTATACTTCACAGTCCAATATGCTGTCAGAACTTTCCATCTCCTTCAAGCCCTTTGGTTTTTGCATTATAAAATAGAACACAAACAATTCAATCACTTAGTAGATTTGTAATGTAAAGATTTTGATTCAATAAAAGCAAAGTCCAAAACAAATTAGGGACAAGCTAGATGTAGGGACTGATGGCTGGTCTTTTATTTTTTCTGTTTGGGATGTTGAAGATAAAAAAGTGGTAATGATAATGAAGACAATGATGGGTGGATCCTTCTGCGGTTGTTGTGGATCTACTGATGTATGGGGTAAGCCAAATGATTAGATTCCATCTCCCACCAGTGAAAGCTGATGTATGGGGTAAGCCAGATGATCAGATTCCATCTGGCACCAGTGCTCTTACTCTCATTGCATAAGACTTGTATGGGGTAAGCCAGATGATCACATTCCATCTGGCACCAGTGCTCTTACTCTCATTGCATAAGACTTTTATCTAATTGTGTTCTGTTTTGGATAAGACTTTTATCTAATTGTGTTTTGTTTTGGATCATCCATTTGAATATTTGAATATTTGGGATGTGACCTTTTTCACCCATCTTTTCTCAAATATATATAACACTATTTTATAAATGACAACATAACAACTATTCATTAAAACATAAAATGAGAAACTACCTTTTAAGCCAACAATAAGATACTCAAAAACCCTGCAACCCCAGCAACTGTTGATTTCAAAATTGACGATTTCTTCTCCATAAAGACCTGCAAAACGTTAACGAATAAAGAATAAAGAGCTCAGAAACTTGAAATTCCTAAATATTATCAACTCAAATTTCTTTTCAACATATCAACAGACATGAACACATCCAAATAACACAATCACATACAATGAAACAATAAAATCATCCTCATGAAAAAACAATAAAAAACACAAAAGCTGAGAAACAATATTTACCATGCATAAGGGAAACTTGAATAGATCAAGTATGACAGATAAGTTGAAGGCTATGACAAAGTTTTGTTTCTTTCCATCTAAATCAGGGATATAAGCTACGCACTCACGTTCACTGTAAGGAACAAATTGGGTAACAAAAATTCTGTTTTCTTTAATTATACTGTTATGAAATACTTGTATGGCCATCTGGGCATCCTCTGTAGACACAAATCTAACATAACCATAGCCTTTAGAGATACCATTGTCCAAGGTGGTCACTCTAGCTGATATCAATGCTCCACAGGTAGAGAATATCATGTGGAGTTCCTGGCTAGTGTTTGACGGCTCCAAATGATTTATAAACAAATTTCCCTCCATTGCATTGATCTTTGGCCCTCTAGGCTGCATGACAACTCGAAGAGGCAGGCCCTTCATAGTACAACCATCCAGGACCTGTAAAGCCGAGGCAGCATACCAGGCTTTTACATAGTTCACATAGGCATAGCCAAGGGACTGCTTGGAAATTTTGTCACGGACCACGTGACAGGAAGCTACAGGACCATATAGAACATAATATATAAACATATTTAATGATTTTTTTTTATATATTAACTATTAATATCTAAAAAAATAACAAACCGATAAATAAATAAATAATAAAAAGGACACAAAAGTGTGTTAACTTACATAGTTTTTAATTAGATCATCAAAGGAGGGATGAGCAGAAAGCATTTCAATAGTCTCAATCTCCATTAAAAATCTCCTGTAACTCACCTCACCAACTTGTTAAACAGTGGCATTATTTATAGCGCAATAAACCAGCATTTATAAAGACACGTCGAGTGGTGCCGTGTAGAGATCTGCAGAAATATAATGACGAGTTATAAAATAGGTTTGCCACTTATAAATCTGTGTGCCAAGTATCATACGGCCCGTCCCATATGTGGGACCATGGACACCCGTAGAGTTCAGATTATACAAGGAGCATAACAGATCTAAAATGTCAGATAGGAATTGTACTCTTGTACACACAAGCCCAAAATGAAAGCAGGGGGAATCGATCGTGGTTCGGAAAATCCTTTTTGGAAGTTCTCTCTAGAGTAGTCATTGGTATACCACTGGGAATGGTTTGTAGATTTTATATGCTTTTTCAATTTGTATTATTTCACTCCTCGATGGATTGATAACTGAGGAATTGTTTCTCATCCCATATCAAGGTGATTGGATTTGTATTTTTGCACCAATGGAATTTCATCTCACAATAAATTATATAGCTCTGTTTCTCGAGCAAAAGAATTCCTCCTTCTTCTCTTGGGAAGAGAGAAGGGTGCTTATGACATTGTGAAAGAGGGCATATGGAATTGTTGGTGGTGAATTTTACTTGTGGTCAATTTGTCATGATGTGAAATTCACCATCATGACAAATTCACTGTAATGGAAAATTAATTTTTCATATATTATTGAGATTAATTTTCCCCTACCGTGAATTGCTGGTGGTGAATTTTACTTGTGATGAATTTGTCATGATGGTGAATTTTCTCACAGTGAATTATTGACAGTGAATTTTTCATCAATAAATTACTAAGGGTGAATTTGAACCGTGGAAGAAAGAAAAAAAGCCATTCTACTCTAGTATATATTCTAAAGAGATTCCAGGCAATACTCACTATGGGAATCATAACGTATTTCACCTTTCCCACAAGAGGGAAAGACTGAACCACATTTCTCAAGTGGAGCAAGGGTTCTATCTGTTGCATTGATTGATTAAACGATGACAGAGTTCTATTTCGAAGGCCGATGAGGTCTCTTACCTTCAGAATTAAAATATAGAAAATAAAGTTTGTAGAAATCGATGGCATAGGCAGTTGGTCTGATTTTATATTCAAGAGCATTCTGTAAATTGAATTAGGAACATCATCATGTAATGGGTTTAATAATAGAATTCCGATTTACCAGAGATGTTCTGATTTATCCTCATTGGATCTGCAATTAGTACTGAATGTTACGTTTTCATGGGACTAAACTGTGGTTCATGAAATCTTGACTAGAAAATTTCTGAAATTTAAATGTTTATTGACAGAGTGTATTTGATTTTTCAAGTCCATAATGACTAGTATCTATTTGTTCATATTTTATGAGATTACTACTTTTTGTTTCGAATTCATTTAGGTCAGAAAAATAATTTGCATGTGATGCTTCAAATTTAAATTATTCAATTTTATGTTATGTCTAGAACAGGAACTTTTGATGTTGAATGGTTTTCTGTTGTGATTCAGGATGTGATCAGAAACACGGCACGCTGTTGGATCAAACATCTAATTATTCTTACTCGTTCAAGGTTGTGATTAGTTTTGGCATGGGCAAATTAATTGCGAACTTTTAATGCGATGAATTTTTTCCAGGGGTCAATTGCTGGTGGCGAATTTTTCTTGAGGTGAATTTGTCATGGCGACGATGAATTTCCATCCTGAATTGCTGATGGTGAATTTTCCTAGAACCATTATTTTTGTATTTTCCATATTCAATATCTCAATAATTGTATGTACTTATTATTTGATAATTTTGACTGGAAGGGTGACTGCTGATTTTCTACAATTTATGCAGTCTCAATCCAAATCTAATCTTAATTTAAATTTCAAAATGGATGCCATTCGTCCTGAAGGCTTTTGATCTCCAAAACCATCAGCCAATCCAGATAGTCTGGATAGTTTAGAAGAGAATCCACCGGATATCAATTTAACTCCACAGAATCAATCTATAAAAGTCACTACAGCCTTTTCCATACCTCGGGTTAAAAAAAATCACTGTGTCAAACGAGAACCCTTCAGAACTAACCCAGCTTTGTCAAAGGGGATGAATGCTACAGCTAGAAGCAAAGCAGTTGCACCAAGGCACATATTATTTGAAACTCCGACTAAATCTGTAAAATAGACTCCATCAAAAGATCTTGCACCTGTGAAAAAATAATTACAGTGATAGAAAATTAGGTATAAAGTGGAGCTTGTTGAAAATGCCTAAAAAATTTGCAAGTTGATGTAATATGTGGAATTATGAATCATAGACAAAGGAAACAAAACATTTTTCAAGTTTTAGGTCAACATGGACATGGAAGCTTTAATAGTGATATAAATACAAATTTGTGATCGAACATCTGTGTATTATATGAATAATGGTTTTGATTTTTCCAAATATTATAAGAACAAATAATTAAAGTGATAGCCTATCATCTTTCTAAATATTATAGAATATATATATTTTTTACTTATTGACGAATGGAATGTCAACAATGCTTCAAGAATTAGGAAAATTTAATTAAAAACAAGACAAAAATAATTTTTATTTTATAGTAAGTCTATTACAACTTAATTCTGATTTCAAACCTCATAACATTAAATATTACAAAATGATACATACTATAATTTACATGAAAGTTTCTAAATAACTTATTATGGCCACCATACATTGGTGCAATCTATAGGTAGACTAAACAATGGTATATAATTTCCATATTTCTTGGTTTAATAAGAAGTTGCCACTCAAACTCTGCAATTCAATCATTCAGATTATTTTTCCTTCATTATTGTATACTACTACTTTCTCTCCCACAACTAATATGCTTCCATTGCTATTAACTGCTATGCTGTAAATTTCTTGAGGTAAGTCGATGTGTAAAGGTGACCATATATTTCTTTCTTTTCCTTCTTTATCCACTTTCTCTAACTTTCACATATGATGATATTTTTTGTCAATAAACACTATATAATCATCACATCCAGCTAATTCCCAAGATGTAGTAAAACTCTTCAAGTGAATCATAACATCATAATGTTTTTCATAAATTTTTGTTTGTACTTCTTTGGAGGGGAAACTGGCAATATATAGGTACTCTACAATAGGATCTATTGGAGATGGAATTATCATCCAACTCTTTTCAGCCCAACTAAATTTAATTATCCCACATGTTTGTATGATTTCTTAAACAATAAAATTCTCCTCGAGAGTAGAAACTTCTCCCCAAAGGGAAATAGGAATATTGAACAAGAATTTGGTTCCATAAGTTAAATTTTGAGTCATAATTCTCAATAGTACTTCGACTATTTGTGTGCCAGTAGTATTTCCCAAGCAAGATTATATGTTGATTAATGGAAGAGACAAAAGTTGTCATTATGAAATTTTTTCCTAAAGTGGTTGTGATTTTGAAAGAACAAGGAACTTCTTTCCAAGTCGCAATAGCTACATTAGATTTATCATATATGTAAAAATTGGAAGGACCATCTCTTACCCATTTGGAGCAGTAGTAGATATTGTTGGAAACCACTTCTATGCACTTACAATTGTTTGGAAATTTTATTGAAGGAGCCTTGTAAAAATCTACATCACCTTCAATGATCCATGATTGTATCCCTTCAGACCCATATGAAGAGAATTGTAATAAGAAAACACAGCTCAAACGTGAACCATCTATAACTATGGTTTTCAGTGAATCAGATGAAGAAAGCATTTCCTTCCACTTTTTACAAACCAACTTCATTCTTGAAAAAGGTCTGCTAGACAATTTTGGTACACTCATTAACAACAATTCTTCTAATATCTTTTTCCATTCCTCTTTTGTTGTCTTATTCTCCATCAAACCTGCAATATATATTTGTCATGAGTGAATAAAAAGATATTACAACTTGCACATATTGTATGAAAAGAACAAATTAACTTTTCAAAACATCAAATATCTTTATAATCAAGTTTTGTTCATTCAAATAGGTTTGAAAAGAATTTAAATGTCTTGGCATACATTTAGAATTTAAAATATTTCTTAATTGCAGCTATTATTTGTAATTTCATAATTTATAAACAATTTTGTCCATTTAAATAGGTTTGAAAACAATTTAAAAGTGTGTGATATTTATAATGGCAACTCTCATCTATAATTTTATAATTAATTACAAATAATGAAGAATGCTTTTTATTTATACAAAATGTTGATTGTATTGAAAACATAAGTATAGAATTTACATTAGTTAATTTCTAAGGCTTTAAGCCCCAAGCTAATCTTAGTGGTATTTGTATTGAGCTTCCCCATTGGATTGGTGTGATTGGAACAGTAAATGGGTGTTGATCATTGAAAGGTATTCCAGAATACCAATCAAATTTGATCATTACATATGTTGGTGGTTGTGGTGGATTTATATACAATTATGTTGAGCAAATCCAAGAGCTTCAATTATAATTATTTTGATGTATTACAATTTTAATGATAGTATTGGAATATACATAAATTGAAATTTTATATGATTTAAACTAAATTAAATATAATGTTATATTGTAGTACTATATGTAATAGTATATATTGTATTTGTAAGAATTAAATTATATGCATATGAGTTCTTAACATGTATGAAAACACTATGCATTGGCATAGTTGAAATACATTAGTTATTGTTCATCATAGTAGAGTTCTTTTAAATATCCTTAGAATCCTAGAACTTTACTACATGATTGATGGAATTTTTGTAATATCTTCAATTTGGTGTATTTCTTCTTCTTCAAGAGTGATAGTACGTAAGTTGCTTTGAAAGGTATTTATTTATATTGAATTCATTAGAAAAAATATGTATAACAAATATTTGTTTAACAAAATACAATTATGACAATTTATATACATAGAAGATATATAATAATTTTATCTTAAACATGTTTACAAAAAATATATAATTATATACATATATATGAGAATTAATGTATAGAGAAGATATTTTAAGAGATATCATATTGAAAATACATACGTGTGTTACAGAGTATGTGCATATGAGTTATGAATATGTATAACAACCATTTGTTTTATAATATACAATTTTGACAATTTATATACATAGAAGATATATAATAAATGTATGTAAAACATGTTTACAAAAGTATATAATTATATACATATATATGAGAATTAATGTACAAAGAAGATATCTTAAGAGATATCTAATTGAAAATACATTGATATGTTACAAATTATATGCATATGAGTTATTAACATGTATGAAAACACTATACATGGATGTAGTTGAACTACATTATTTATTGTTCAGAAATAGTAAAAATTATTATTTATTGTTCAGAAATAGTAAAAATTGTTCAATTATTAGGTGTGTTGAGCCTTGCTCATACTGTTCTAGAGTTCTTCTAGAAATCCACAGAATCCAGCAACTTTAGTACATGTTTGATGGAATTTTTCATGTAATATCTTTGACTTGTTGTATTTCTTCTTCTTCGACAATAGTATGGTAAGTTGATTGTTTAATTTCTTTGATAATATTGTTACAATCTACATATATTGATTTGCTTAATTTCTCGATTTTGATTGTTTAATTTCTTTGATAATATTGTTACAATCTGCATATATTGATTTGCTTAATTTCTCCATTGGGGTTTCGATGTAGGTATTTGATTCCACATAATCATTTGGGATTATGATTAGACTTGTTACTTAATATAGACAAGTGTAGAAATCATTTACATATTATTTGATATAGATAAAATATTTAAAATGTGAACCATAAATGTATTTAGCTGTTTAAAATGGAAAAAAATATTCATATAATTCATTTTATATAAACAAAACTAATGGTTATAAATATTTTTTCATACTAAACATTAATAAATTATTTTTTGGAAATTATTATTATGTTATTTTGAAAATTATTTTATATTTTTTTTTCATAATATCTTACATATTATAATTATTAGAAGATTGATTAATTTGTGTTATAGGCTCATGGAAGGTGTATGATATTTTCAATACATTAGAACTTTGGCATCACTTTGATAGTCTAGTGTTATATATCGATATTTATACCTCTAAGTTAATCATACTTAACATTGAGGAAAATCTCCTTCTACTACCATACCAGATACCCTTTTAGATATTAGTCCACTAATCCCAATTAAAAATCTATTAAAATATTAATAGAAAATACTAGAGGAATGATATGGTTGATCTTGATTTATTTTATAGCCCATAATCCTAAGCATGATTAGCTTATTCCCAATCATTTTGAATTAATGATTTAGGTTGTCAAGATATGCATCTCTGACCTACATACTATCCCACTAAGTTGTTGATTACATGATGTAGGGTTAGATATGAAACCATTATATTATGTGATTCTATTTAAGATGTTTGTAGAAGCTGCATAATAAAATGGCCACACCCACTATCATATGGTATAAATCGAGTTTGGAGAATAATTAAAGAGTACCCACATTTTGGTTGTTTTAAATATTACTAAAATTTGCATGAAAAACTAAACTTTTGGCATCATCATGATATGAGGGTTGGCATTGTTTAGGAGTGTGTGCATGAATTTGTGCCAATTTGAATGATTAAAAGCAACTAAAATTTAAAAAAAATACAAAAAAAAAACCACTTATATAAGGAAAAAGAAGTTTATATATATAATTTAGCCGCAAAACCATATGTTTTTGAAAGAGGAAAAAATGGGTTTTACAAGACCCGAAACCACAAAGTTTACAAAAAAAGAAAAGATTGTTAAAGATCCCGTAAATAGAGAGGTTGTAAAGAGGACAACAAAATGACAAAGTCACAGCCACCAAAAAAGGCCAGCAAGGGCCATAGAAAAGACCCAAAAAGACCAGACAAAACGCCAGTAGTGACTAAATTTGGGACTTTAAAAATGCGAGCAACCGCAAAATTATATGTTAGACTCCATGTTGCAATTATATTTTCCCAAGTGATATTATATGTTAGACTCCATGTTGCAATTATATTTCCCCAAGTGATTGAATTCTGATGTAGGAACATCCCAAGTGAATCAACTATCGGCATCAACCAAAAATATTTTAGTTTAATGAGTTGAGTTGATTAAAATGGCGATGTTGCATTATTGCTTCTCTATCAATACAAGCTACGAAATTAAAAGGTCAACAAGCAAACAGTTGTGAAAAATTAAATTTGAAGATTTAAATTAAAAGAAATTGAAAAGGGGGATGATTCATATTCCAGGCAGAGGACTTGAAGGAGGGCCATTGATTCAGTTTGATAGGGATATTCAAATTCTATCACATTGAAAATGAAATGCAACATTGTTAAAAAAAAGTCGAGTAATCTAGGAGAGTGTGGCGCACCTGTGCAGAAATGAAGAGAAGAAAATAACCTATGCAGGAGGTTTCCCACAGCCAATGGTCGATATAGGGAGGATCACAAGAAGTAAAGAAAGTGAGTGTGAAGACATATCAACATAGTTTAAATTATATTGCATTAAATTGAGTGCAGGCTGCACCCTGTAGAGTCAGACAAGAGAAAATATTGGTTCTGTCAGATGGCAGTGAGGAATGTTGGAGATAGTAAATAGAGTTTGGAATTGTAAGAGTTGTAGAACAAAACTGGAGGAGGTCGCGCCAAATGTCCTTCAGGACTGAAAGAAATACCAACTTTGAATAAACAAGGTCGTAGCATATCAAAAGGGGAAAGGGAAATAGTGCATATTGCCATGTCAGAGAGAAACGCACAACATAATGAGATATGCGGGGAATGAGAAAATAAAATAAAATAAATCAAGCAATAAAATGCAGGCAAGATGAATCGGAGGAGTTATGCGAAGGGAATAAGAGGTCGAGCTCTTAAGAGCAGATTTGAAACAGAGGCAAAAGAATAAGGGTGTAGCATACAGACGACAACAAATTTAAAAACATGCATCACCTTAAACCAATGCACGTCATTAAAAATCATTTTTATTATTATATTACACCTCTTCCAAATTTCCTTCAAGCATATAAAATTATAAATCCACAATCTTCTAGAAAAAGGGGTCAATTTTGATCTTGTTGTTGATACTTATGTAGTCATATTCTTTCTATTTAATGTTAGTTTTTTTTTTATTATGTTTATTAAATGATAGGCTATTTTAAAAATTTCGTAATTGTTTGAAATATATTCTTTTATAAATAATATGTTATATGAAAATGTCATAAGTTCATACAAATCTTTTAAATTTGACTTAGCTTAATAAATCTTAAATATTCTAAGAAGGACAATTGTTATCTTTATGCAATCATATGATTTCATAATAAAACCTCAATATTCTAAGGAGGAAAACTTTTATCTTTATGTAATTATATTCTTTTTTATTGAAATATGTTCAATAACATGTCAATATTAAAGTTATATGTTAAGCAATTAATGTAGTATATAAAATTTTAACATAATATTTTTTTCATGTTCTATAATTCGTCATCACAATGTATAATTAAAATTTTTATATTAAAAATGTATAATTAAAATGTTTATATTAAAATTTTGTACATTTATATATTATGTTTTAAAAAGTGCAACACATTTTCCACATTAAAAGAAAATATTAAAGATATTAAAATTTTGTATGTTTATATATTACATTCTAAAAAGAGCAACATCTTCTCCACATTCAATTTCTTTTACATAAAAAAATGAATTCTACCAAATTAATTGTATAAATTGTACTATAAAATATCCGTATAAAATAATCATCTAATTTTATATATAATTCACATATAATTCTCTTAAATTAATTGTATAAATTCCATTTTTCATTAAAAAAATTAAAACATTAATATATTCAATGTATTTCCTTATAGTAAATGTACAAATTTCATTTTAAAATATCATTAGTATTTTCTTACATATATCAAATATTTATGGTTATCAATAAGTATTTGGTTAATTTAGGTTGCATATTAATTTTATTTTAAATAAAAATATGATATTCTACAAGCAACAAATGATATTTTTTTGTTCAACTATTGGGGGTATGATTAACTTTAGGTTGTTTAAAATGTCAAATCTTAGACACTTCTCAATAGATGTGTTGATGTGGCGAATTGTATGATGAGTCATACATCCAAACCTCTTAACTGGCAGTTGCACAATATTCAATTAGAAATGGAATAGCTGATAGGCACCGACTGATTTTGTTTTCTCATAAAGTTCTCCCTGTTGGCATCAGCGTCAGACTGGAGGATATTTTTCCTTATCTCTCTCCTTATCACTCCCTCTTTCTATTTCTCTCTGCTTATATCTCCTCTCTGTATTTCTCTCCTCCTCTCCCTCCCTCTCTATTTATTTATAAATATATCTCTCACTCATATACACACACTCCCTCTTTCTCCTTCTCTATCTCTATCTCTATCTCTCTATCTTTTCGCCTATGTATACATATTTCTATTACTTATCTCTATCACCTTCTTTCTCTCTCACTCTTTCCCCCTCTATCTATATCTCCCTATCTCTTCTCCCCCTCTCTATCTATATCTCATTATGTCTACCTCTCTCTCTCTCACTCATCTTTCTATATCTTTCTATCTATATCTCTCTTTATCTATCTCCCTATATTTCTCCCTATACATCTATATCCTTTCCCTCTCCCCCCTTCTTCTCTCTCTATCTTATTCATTCCATCTCTCCCTCTATCTCTTCTACTCTGTATCTTTATCTTTATTTCTCACTCGATCTCCTTCTCACTCATCTCTCTATCTCTTTCTATCCATATCCTTCTCTATGCATATCTCCTTATATATCTATCTCCTTGTCTCTTTATCTCTTTTCCTATCCCTCTCTATCTCTCTATATCACCCTCTATCTATATCTCTCCCTCTCCCTCTCCCTCTCGCCCCCTCTTCTTCTCTATCTCTCTCTACATATATCTCCCTCTTCCCCATCTTCTCTCTCTCCCTTTCTCTCTCCCTCCCTCTCTCTATCTCTCTCTCATCTCCCCTTCTCTTGCTCCCTCCCTATCCCCCTATCCATCTTTATATCTCAACCTCTCTCTCCCTTTATCTTTCCATATAGCTCTATATCTATTTCTTTCTCTTCCCATTTGTCTATCTCTCCCTCTCTCTCTATCTCCCCCTATTTCTATCTCCCTCTCCATCTCTATTTGTCTTTCTCTACTTCTCTCTCTATTTTTTTCTCTTTTTCTCTCTCCCTCTCCCCCTCTATCTATATCTCATTATATCCCTATCTTTATATCACTCTATCTTGCCATATATCTCTCTATATCTTTATCTCTCCCTCAGATTCCTTTTCTTCTTTATCTCATTATCTCTTCATGTCCTATCCATCCCTCTCTATCTCTCCCCTTTATCTCCCTATCTCTCTATCTTTATATCTCCCTATATCTCTCTCTATATCTAATCTATTTGTCTCCCTTGTCCTATCTCATTCTATATTCATCTCTACCTCTATCTATTTGTCTCTCTTCCTCTCTCACTCTATATTCATCTCTACCTCTATATTCCTCTCTTTCCCTCCATCTCTAGAAATTTCCTCCTCTCTCTACCCATCCATCTCTCTCCCTATCTCTCCCCCTCCCTCTTCATATACCTTCATTGTCCTCTTGATTGAAATATTTTCTTTCACTCATTTTTAGAGACCTTTGTTGCACAACAATATCATTTTATGAATGGCCAACCAATTGAACTCGTGTAATACACAAATTTATGCAAAAAATAGGCTTAAAATTTCCCTAATTGACATTCCACACCTCTTTGCTAGTATTGGCATGGTTTGATGGTTTATAGGTGGCATTGTTGTTCTTGCCACCACGGTTCAAACCCCGTTGGGGTGTTATTGTTGAATGGTTGTATCCAGTTCATAGCTCCGCATTCCACACCTCTTCAGTGTACCCATTGCACACCAAGGTACGATTGCTAATATTGATAAATATAAAACTCAAAAAAATTAAAAATTCTTTAAAAACTCAAAAAACAAATTTAAAGAACCATACAAAAATCATTTTAAAATACAAAGTAAATAAAATATATGAATAACAAAGAGAATATTAATAATTATAAAAGTAAAAATAAAATTATAAAATAATGAATAACAATGATTACTTCTAAAAATTACAAAATCTTAAATTTACTATTACAAGTAAAATAAATTCTTAAATTGATATTTACAAATTAAAAAATATTCTTAAAATTACTATTACAAATTAAAATTAAATTTTTAGATTAATATATTAAAAGTTAAATTGCATTCAAATTTTACAAATTAAAATTATTGTTAAAAAATAAAAATCATGTAAATTCTATTTTGAAAATATTTTAAAATATAATATATTTTTTTAAAAATACTAATAATTTAAAGTACCAAATATGAATTATTAAAAATAACAAAACAAACTATATAGTCTAATTAAAAATAAATAAATTATAAAATGCAATCTAATTTTTTTAGAAAAAGGGTCACACCTTCCAGGGCTTCCCTTGTCAAGAGGTGATGGAAAACCGTTATTTCAACGTTACTTTTGATTTTATATTAAAAAACAAAAGCAGTGTGAATTCTTTTCAATGTTACTTTTGACTTGACCAAAAGCGAAGTCGTGTAACATTAATTAATAATTAATAATTAATAAAACAAAAGTGAAGACAGTAAAATCATTCATTTCCCATTAGAGTAAAATCATTCATTTCCCATTAGCGTATGCAGATCTAAGCACCAGCTGGTTGTTTCGTCACGTCGTTGGGTTTTAGGATCAGCGTACACAAGTCATCACAAGATTCCTTCTGCCATCATTGTACCTCAACGCTGCTCCATTGGCATACAGGCTTCGAAAGTTGTGTTATTACGTGGGGCAATCCCACAGGATCTCCTCAGCGGTGTCAGACTGGCGAAATCTCAGTGGGGTTCCCGCATGTAAATAGTCTATCGGTTAACTATAGATAGATAAGAGACCAATCCACATTTTACAAAAAAAAAAAAATGTTGACAAAGTTAAAGTTAGCCAGCACGACTATTGACCCCATTCCCCTATTAAAACATAAGGCATTATCCCATAATTACTCATATGAATGTTATGATACACAGCTAGCCCCATTAATCGAGAAGCATCCTTATTATATTTTATATAAAGATGTGAATCATAGGAATCTCATTCATTTTTCTATCTAAAAATCTATATGTATAAATTTAATACTATCTTTGTACAACAATAGTTCTATAAATGTTTCTATTATAGACATTAGTTGTACTTGCATAGATTTTTCTAGCGTATATTATTAACTATGAAGGAGAGATGTTTTAACATTTAGAGGTAGTGTCAACCTTTGTGATGCAAACAAGGTGAGGGATCACACAAAACAACTTCAAACAATTTTGTCTCTAACAAAGAAATCAATCTTTTCTCACCAAGACACCTGGTTCCTCTATTAACACCATTAAAGGCTTCTATCCTTCCTAACCTCAAAATGGAGATAAACCTTTGTAAAGGTTGTACAATGGCCACCTTAATCAATCTAGTCTCATAACAGTCCTCAAACCAACATTCCAAACAGACTCAAGATTTCTACACAACACTATTGAGTTCCAATAAACCAACCCTTCAAAAGGCTACTAGAATTATCCCTCTTTTCCAAAAAAAGTAACCTCTAAATGCTTTGAAACCACAAAAACTCTTCAAATAGTCTTGAATTGTGACATGTAACTATAGATTCCATGATCATTTCCCCCATACAAGGCTTCTAGGGTGCTACTCCAACAAACCTTCCAAATACACATAAAAACCTAGGGTTTTCTATGTTTCACATTACCAAGGCTTCCTAGAATTTCCCAATACATCAAACAACTTCTTTAGAATCTGTACAGACACTTTACCCATTTACAAACTCAGTTCCATCAATAAATCACAAAAACCTCTCTTGAAACCACCAATTTCGCATGAAAACTTCATTTCCCAGCCCTAGGGCATCATTCAAAATCAGGTGTTTTGACTCCCAAAACCTAAAAAACATTTTATACGCCTATTCTAGCATTATACATGTCATCCCACCGAAACACATACTATTTACAGTAGGTGGGATGACTATTTCACCACTTTATCTTCAAAACAAGGTCTTCACTGTTGTTAAAAGGAAATAAATGAAAACTTATGAGATCTTCCTTTAAAATGAATAACAGGAGATCAAAATGAGTTCTAATGGAACTTAAAACATGTTAGTATAATGTCCAATGAATTTAAAGGCACTCTAAACCTGTACAAGTTCGTACAAAGTGAACAAAGATCAACAAACACAGGAATATGCAGAGAACCGTTGTATTTTTTGTTTTTAAATTTCTCCAATGAATCAACCAACATGTTCAAGCCTTTCAAAGGCCTTTAAATACATTCTAAGACCAAAAAGCACCCTCTCAAAGTCCATAACTAATTTGTTTTGAATTCTAAGACTCTTAACATTCCTTATACTACACTTTGAAATCTTTTAAACAACTCTTCACTCCTAAACACCTATGGCCCCTAAAATCACTCAAATGGATTTGAAATAGCCTTATTACACCAAAAAGACTCCAATCTTGCATGTTCACATACAAATTCAAGAAATATGCCTTCAAAGCTACAAAGACAACTTTAAGTGCAAGATTGACATTTCAACCTAAATGACTCAAAATCCTTCCAATTACATTATGATTGGTCCTTTTAGACCTTATCAAGCATAAATAAATACAAAACACACCAAGATCAACCTAGACACACAATATTGACTCCCCTTGACCTTCAAACATAAAAATTTGCAACTAGGTGATTAGGTGCTCCTGCACCATACAACCCCCCTAAAAAGAATCCATGCCACATGAATTGGGATTGATACCACCATGCCCAAACTTGAGGAAGATACCATGGATCCATAGGCCATTTCCATTGACCCATGCCTTGTGCTCCCTGCTGCTCTGTTATCATATTCTTCCCTACATTCTGGGCTTTGTTTACACATTTTTGTGCCTCCGTCTTTACATTAGGACTTGCCAATGGTCTTTTACCTACTTCTATTTGTTTTCCTTTATCTATATGTGCAGACAAGCAAATGTTAGAATTTCTCAGAATTTATTTCAACTTAATCTCATCTCCACAAGGGTGACTATCTTGAATTTTTTGTCCACACTATCCTTGCACCTCTGTCATCAGTCCCTTGTCTCTGTCAGAACTTTGTACTCATGTACCTGCAAATTTCATTTGTCCCTCAACCTTGTCTTTAGTTATAAGACATTCTATGGTCCCCACAATAACACTTTCATCCAAACTCACTGTCAAATCACCTTTCAAACTGTGTTTACCTTCACACCTATTGTCCCTGCATTACCAGACCTAGGATGTGCTACTACATCATATTTTTTGGTTTCTTTTACAACATTGACAAGTTCTCTTCTCCCACACATTATCACCTTAGCTTTACCTTTCACATCTTCTACAAGGGAAGCTAGAACAAAAGAACAACCATCCTTGACAATAGTGTATGTATTATTTCTACCATTATACAATGCTTGCCTATCATATTGCCAAGGCCTACCTAGGAGTAGGTGACAGCAGTCCATAGGTAAGATATCACAAACAACAATGTCACTATAGTCCCCAATCTGAAAATCTACAATAGCCTTTTCATTCACCAACAAGGTTTGTTCATCACTTAACCATGAGATTTTGTAAGGAAATTCATGAGGAATCCTTTGCAGCTTTAACTTGTTCACCATTTCACATGACACCATATTTTCAGTTGAGTCAGAATCAATCACAATTTTACATACCTTTCCCTTGCTCGATTGCAAGTGGTTCTGAAAAGGCTCTTCTTGTGCAATGGTTCTACTTCTTTGGAAGTCTTCAAAAGTTTTTTTTGCAGCATCAAAGCTTTTCCAACTTTAGGGTTTGTAGGATGGCTTGATGAACTAGTGTTCTCCTCTTCATCCTCTTGCACAAGTTGAACTCTTTTATCACCTTTACTTCCACTTGATGAAGCACCGAAATTCTCAGGACACTTGTAGCATGGATGAAAAAATTCATTGCAAGTGTAACATCTACCTAAAAACACATTGGAACTCCTACCTCCAAATCTGCCCCTTGTGCCTCTCCATCCACCTTTGAAATTAGATTTCTCTTGTCCTTTAATGGCATCTTCTTTATTGTCATTGTTTGGCTTTGGATTAGGCATAGATCCTTTACCTCTTGATGCATTACCTCTACCCCTAACTACTTTGTCTTTCCTTCTCTTCATTTTCTCCTCCACCTTGATTGTCATTTGGTAACATTCCTAGGGTTAACCAAAACCAATTCATCTTGTATGTTTAACCTCAAACCACCCATATATCTAGCAAATTTTTCATCTTCATTCTCATGATGACCAGACCTCAAAATTAGTTTATAAAATTCCTCAGTATAAGACTTAATGTCCATTTCCTTTTTCCTTAAGCTTTGCAATTTCTTAAACATTTAAGCTTGATGATCCTTGGGTAAGAATTTACCTTTGAGTTTTGACACCATCTTGTCACATGAGGTGATTTTAAACTTTCCTTGATTCCTCCTCTCTGATTAAAAGTAGTCCCACCATACAAAAGCATGGCCCTGCAACTTTTTCTTTGCAATCTTTACCCTCTACTCCTCATGAACCTCATCACATTCCAAATAGTTATCTAATGCAACAATCCAATCAAGTAACTCTTCATCATTTAGACTCCCATCATATTTTGGAACATCAATCTTTACCTTAGGCTTGTCATTCTTAACTATTTGCACCAACTTTGCAATTCGTTGATCCTCTGGGTCAAGCTCTTCTTCCATATCTTCAAACTCATCATCTTCCTCTTCATTTGACTCACTCTCTTCCACATCCCTTCTTTTGTTTGTCTCCAAGGCTATGATTCTTTCCTCCAACTCTCTAATCTCTCTAGCATGTCTGTCTTTCATCTCCTTCATCTCTTTAGCCATATCTTTGTTCTTTGGAGGCATCTTGGAATACTAAAATCTTCACTTCTTCCTTGCTCTTCATAGCCTGTAAAATGCAAACAAACCTACTCCCTGATGCTTTAATACCACTTTGATGTAGACAAGGTGGAGAATTGTAATGTCCCTATTCTAGTCAGTGCTCAGGTGCAATGGAGTTAGCCTATTTCTTGGACCCTCGTGGGCTAATAGGACTTGGTTAGAGGGTCAATGTTCATTTTGGTGGGTATTGCCATTCCCACCTCGTTCACCTCAATATTGGTACTAGTATAGGTAGATGGAGTTCAGTGTTTGTCAACTTCTGATGACACGACATTATACTGAGTTTGGAGGGAGTTATGTTTATTTACATGGTTAAGTTAATTATTTAACTTAATCGAATATTATAAAGTCAATTTGACTTTATAAAAGATTAAAAGAAAACTTAAATAAATTTAAAAAGTGACTTAAGGATGATAAAGTGATAAAATAAATCACTTAAGTTACTTAAAAAGGCGTGCTCACTTCATGAATTGATTTTTTTAAACTATTGAAAAGTAATTAAATACATTTCAATGTATTTAAATGCCAAAAGTGTGTGGGTTTTGGAAGAAGTGTGTGGCTTTTGGAGAATCATGCCTTTTGAGATAAAAGGAAGATTTTGCAAATAAAACTCACTTTTTGATCATTTGACTTTGCATATTTTATTTTCTCTACGATTTGTTTGAGTACAAGGGTTACAAGGAAACTTCATTGGAGAACGAGAAATCTTCATTGGATTTGTGATTGTGAGGCTGTGGGACACCAACTGAATGATTTCCATTGATGAGAGCTTCAATCAGAATTTCTTTAGTGCTTAATCAAAGTATGTTTGTTCAGTTATTTAGTATACAACTGCAGGAGAGGGATTACATCTGGATCACCTTTATCTTTTCTGATATTTGCTTCAATATTTTGTAGTAGCCAGAGGCCGTACCACCTCCTTGCTTTGGCATGTTTCTTCAGAAGAGGTGTGGAAATTCTTGAGGCAAAACATCTCCCTTTTGGTATGTTTCTCAATTGGATTCTTAGTGTCCCACCTTCTCAACTCTCTTACTTCAATTACACTATGGGAGAACTTAGATTTGAGACCCTGGTGTGCTTTCAAGTCATTTCCAGCCATTATTGCCTGGCAAGCTTGATAATTTCTAATTTAAATAATCTAGAGGACTACAGGTATGTTTATTATTTGTAAATTCATTGTATATACTGCCAAACATAATTTACAGTACCAGTTGAGCAATAATTTCTTACATTTTACTTTTATCTACAATTATATGTTGTACGCCCCTTCTACTTTTGTCTAGAATTTCTCTAAAAAACTTAAAAACACAAAAAGATAAGCAGAAAACTACAGGGGTTAAGTTGGAGCCAGTTGGGCTCATCTCAGTGGTATAAGAGCACATAATCCTGCTAGCTTGTAGGGGTTAATATCATATGTGTCCTTATCAAAGAAAATATAATAGGTACTATTCACATAGGAGGCCAGGTAGTTAGAGGAATGAGTTTGAGGATTATCCCTTTGACAATCCATTCGAAGAAATGGGTGACAGAGAAGAGACTGGGGAACCTCACAATCAAGCTCAGAATGAGGATAGGGAAGGCCAAGACCTTCTAAGAGGCTTAGCAGCAGGACATGAACAGGTGGCTAATGAACTCCAACAGTTAAGCACAACAGTGCAATAGTTGATTGTCCATAGGATACCACCAGAATAGGAGGAAGATGGTAGTGTGCATGGAATTCCACACCAAAGAGTTACTCCTACACATCCTATCTTTACCAAGTGTGATCTAGTTGATGGCAACATGGAGGTGGGAGAAGGTGACGTGGTCTTCACAGATAACATCATGACATTACATGATGAATGGGAAGCTTTACCCCAATGAGTTCAGGATCACCTAAACTTTGACAAATTTATGAGTCAAAAGAGAGAACATGGCAGGAATTGAGTTGAAAGGAGGCCTTGGGATAATACGAACAATGATCTAAGGCAAGTGACTAATAAACTAACTCTTCCTACTTTTGATGGCAGCAGTAGAGTCACTGCTAGAGCTTGGATTAGCAACCTTGATACTTTCTTGACTTTATGTCCCATGGCAGAGGATGATGCCATTAAATTATCAACATTACATTTGGATGGTGTAGCCCATGATTGGTGGCACGACGAAATGGTTACTCTACAACATGATTGGATTACTAGTTATTATGAATTCATAGATAGACTTGTGGAAAGATTTGACAGAAAAGACCTTGAACTATATTTCAGAGATTTAGCACAACTTAAATAGATGGGCAGCTTGGAGTCTTATATTAGTGAGTTTCAGAGGATCTCAGTTATGGTGACAGGGATTTTAGAGAAAATGCTAGTTATACTCTTTGTTGAGGGGCTTTACAAGCCAATGAATGGGTGGATCAAGGCTTTTGATCCCCCCAATTTACAAGAAGCTATGAGGAAAGCTAATAGCATGGAACTTACTAATTCATGTAGTAAGTCCAATTCAAAACCTTCTTCATTGAAAAGTATCAAGAAATCAGAAGATGTTGATACCAAAAAATTAAACAATGTTGACCAAAAGAAAAATTTTACAGCCCCTTTGGATAGGGAAACAATCAACGATTTGCACAGAAGGAGGCTATTCTTTTACTATAAGGACCCATATGACCTTAACCATGACTATCCCCTCAAGCCTAAAGGAACAAATAGGCACATGGAATGGTATTTTGAGGGAGAAGATATGTCTGATTTTGCAAACCAACAAGTTGTTCTAGAGGATACAAGAGCTGAAAACTCAAAAAATGAAGTTGAAATTGAAGGAGAGTTGGAGCCACCAGAAGCTCACATGTCCAACATGAGAAGGGAAGGCACTTTTAGGTTACGAGGACTCTTGGCTAGCCAAAGATTCATCTCCTTGCTCGATACAAGTGCAACACATAACTTCATTGATGCATAGTTGGTGGAAAGATGTGGAATTTAAACTCATGAGTTTGAAGGAATAAGAGTAAGGGTTGTTGATGGCTACATTCACAAGTGTGAGAAGATGGTACCATATCTACTGATGAAACTCAATAACTATGAGTTTACAAAAGATTTTTATGTGGTGAACATGGGAGATACTGAAGTGATTCTTGGCATGAAGTAGCTTCATGTGAATGGAGAATTCACTCTCAACCTTCCTGAGATGGAGATGAAATTCAAGGTTGATGGAGTTACTCATGTCCTCAAAGTCATCAAGGACAGTAACTTAAAATTAATTACCATCAGAAGAATGGAGAGGTTGGTTCGACATTCCATTTTTAGGATGACGGGTGCAGAGAGCAGTTTTTATCATCCAACTTTGAGTTTTCTTGTAGACAGGAAAATTCGGGGAGGGAAGACTATAATGTCCCAATTCTAGTCAGTGCTAAGGTGCAGTGGAGTTAGCCTATTTATTGGACCCTTGAGGCTGACAGGACTTGGTTATAGGGTCAATTTTCATTTTGGTGGGTATTTTCATTCCCACCTTGTTCACCTTAGTACTGGTACCAGTGCAGGCAAATGGAGTTCAATGTTCGTCAGCTTCTGATGGCATGAAATTATACTAAGTTTGGAGGGAGTTATGTTTATTTACGTGGTTACTTGTTAATTATTTAACTTAATGGAATATTATAAAGTCAAATTGACTTTATAAAAGATTAAAAGGCCAGTTAAATAAATTTAAAAAGTGACTTAAGGATGATAAAGTGATAAAATAAATCACTTAAGTTACTTAAAAAGGTGTGCTCACTTCATGAATTGACTTTTCTAAACTATTCAAAAGCAATTAAATACATTTCAATGTATTTAAATGCAAAAAGTGTGTGGGTTTTGGAAGAAGTGTGTGGCTTTTGGAGAAGCGTGCCTTTTGAGATAAAAGGAAGAATTTGCAAATCAAACTCACTTTTTGATCATTTTACTTTGCATGTTTTATTTTCTCTGTGATTTGTCTAAGGACAAGGGTTACAAGGAAACTTCATTCAAGAACAAGAAATCTTCATTGGATCTATGATTGTGAGGCAATGAGACACCAACCGAATGATTTCCATTTATGAGAGCTTGAATCAGAAGTTCTTCAATGTCTAATCAGAGTATGTTTATTCAATTATTTAGTATACAACTGTAGGAGAGGGCTTACACCTGGATCACCTTTATCTTCTTCCATATTTGCTTCAATATTTTGCAATAGCCAAAGGTCGTACCACCTCCTTGCTTTGGTGTGTTTCTTTAGAAGAGGCGTGGAAATTCTTGGGGAAAAATGCCTCCCTTTTGGTCTGTTTCTCAGATAGATTCTTCGTGTCCCACCTTCTCAACTCTCTTTCTTTAGTTACACTATGGGAAAAATCAGATCTTAGACCCTAGTGTGCTTTTAGGTCATTTCCAACCATTATTGCCTAGAAAGCTTGATAATTTCTCATTTAAATAATCTGGAGGACTACGGGTATGTTTATTGTTTGTAAATTCATTGTAGGTACTGCCAAACATAATTTTACAGTACCCATTGAGCAATAATTTCTCACATTTTACTTTTATCTACAATTATATGTTGTACGACCCTTCTACTTTTGTCTATAATTTCTCTAAAAAACTTTAAAACACAAAAAGATAAGTAGAAAACCATAGGAATTAAGTCAGAGCTAGTTGGACTCATCTCAAGGATCTCAAAAAACAACTTCAAATAATTTTGACTTTATCAAAGAAATCAATCTTTTCTCACCAAGACACACAATTCCTCTATTAACACCATTAAAGGCTTCTATCCTTCCTAACCTCAAAATTGAGATAAAAATTTGTAAAGGTCATACAATGGCCCCCTTAACATCAATCTATTCTCATAACAGTCCTCAAACCAACATTCCAAATAGACTCAAGAGATTTCTACACAATACTATTGAGTTCCAATAAACCAACCCTTCAAAAGGCTACTAGAATTAGCCCTCTTTTCCATACAAAGTAACCTCTAAATGCTTTGAAACCACAAAAACTCTTTAAACAGTCTTGAATTGTGACATGTAACTATAGATTCCCTGATCATTTCCCTCATACAAGGCTTCTAGGGTGTTACTCCAACAAACCCTCCAAATGCACATAAAAACCTTGGGTTTTCTATGTTTCGCAATACCAACGCTTCCCATACTTGCCCAATGTATCAAAAAGCTTCTTTAGGATCAGTATAGACACTTTACCCATTTAAAAGCTCAGTTCCATCAATAAATCATAAAAACCTCTCTTGAAACCACCAATTTCACATGAAAACTTCATTTCCCAGCCCTAGGGCATCATTCAAAATTGTGTGTTTTGACTCCCAAAGCCTGCAAAAACATGTTAGACACCTATTCTAGCATTATACATGTCAACCCACTAAAACATAGACTATTTACAGTAGGTGGGATGACTGTTTCACCATTTTATCTTCAAAACAGGGTCTTCACTATTGTTAACAGGAAGTAAATGAAAACTTTTGAAATCTTCCTTTAAAATGAATAAGAGGCAATCAAAATGAGTTCTAATGGAACATAAAACATGTTAGTATAATTTCCAATGAATTTCAAGGCGCTCCAAACCTGTACAAGTCTATACAGAGTGAACAAAAATCAACAAACATAGGAATATGCAAAGAACCATTGTATTTTTTCGTTTCTAAATTTCTTCAATGAATCAAAAAACCTATTTGAGAATTTCAAATGCCTTTAAATAAATTCTCAGACCAAAAACCACCCTCTTAACATCAATAACTATTTTTTTTTGAATTCTAAGACTCTTAACATTCCTTAAACTACACTTTGACATCTTTTATGGACTTCTTTGCATATTTTAAACAATTCTTCACTCCTAAACACCTATGGCCCCTAAAATCACTCAAATGGATTTCAAATAGCCTTATTACACCAAAAATACTCCAATCTTCCGTGTTCACATACAAATTCAAGAAATATGCCTTCAAAGCTACAAAGACAGCTTTAAGTGCAAGATTGACTCAAAACCCTTCCAATTGCATTATTATTGGTCCTTTTAGACCTTATCAAGCATAAATAAACATAAAACACACCTATATCAACCTAGACACAGAATATTGACTCCCCTTGACCTTCAAACATGAAAATTTGCAACTAGGTGATTAGATGCTCTTGCACCACTTTGCACTCCTAAAATATTTGTTGAGATGTGTCAATGTATACATTAAATGCTTGCATACATATAGGTTGACCTAAGCCTACTTAAGCATTCATTGTTGTATGACTCATTAACTAGACTAGATATTTAGCTAATAGTTTTCCCTCCTGATATTTTGTCCAACTCTTGGATATTTCTCCTTTATAAGGAGACCCTTGACTGTCTAATAATATGAGGTTGAGTTTATGCATTATATCTCTAATGTTTTTTATTTATATCTCTATCACCTAGTTCTTTCATGGTATCAGAGCCAAACAGAGAGTTCTTAGGCCAAAGTTGAATGCAATGAATTAACAATTGTGTGATGGCATGTTGATTTGCTCTATTTCTTAAACGGTTGCAAATCTCTATTTTTTCATTCAAAATTGCTATTTGGAAGCTGAATCTCATCAAGTTCTCTATGGTAGCCTGTGTGTGGTGAGAGGCCACACAAAAATCTACTAGCCTAATTGGTGGTCGATTGTGGTCATAGACCCATGGCATTCTTCCCAAGCCTGTGGTGCTCCACAGAGGAGTGTTAGAACTTTCAAAGAGAGGTTTTGTTGGAGGAACTAGAGACCTCCCAGGACCAGTCAAGAGACCCTAGGTTGGAGGTGTGAGGCGTGAAACTCTCCAAGAAGGAACCAACACCTTAAATCTCTGTTTGAGGTGGTGAAATCCAATCAAAAGGCCAACGCATCAAAAGGAGAGGCATGTTTTTTCCCCTTTTGAAGCCAATTTGTTGTTGTGGGAGAAGGCGATTTAAATCTACCCATGCAGATTGTCCAGTCTAGGCGCATAAATTTTCAAGACTTTGTGCACAAGGAAGAACCGATTTGGCCTCTTTGGAGGCTCAATTTGCTTTATTACTAGCCGCAAGTCACTTTATTTGTAGGGGTGTTTTATTGCTATGCCTCAAGCATACCAGTCATTCATTTAGATTGGAGGCCCCTTGAGGCATGGTAGTCCCTCTTGCATCCATAGTGCATAGAAGGGCACCATTTACTGGTGCAAAGTCCAACCTAAGGGTCACAGATTTTTCCAAGGGGGGTCGTTGATTCTATGAAGTTCGATGCTCATCTAGGCTAATTCTTTCATGTTGACCAGGGGTGCGATGTTCTTACTTTGGAGGATTAATTCATCCTTTCTTGTTGATTGTGCTCTCTTGGCTAGTGCTTTACTCATTTGAATTGACTGGTGATTTGTGGCTCCTTCCAAAACTATGATTGGGGTTTATCATTGGCACGCAGGACTTTCAAATCTGTAGTATGGACATGTTTTTCATCTGCAACAAGCTATGTTTTTGATCTACAAGAAGGGCACAAATTCCATGAAAGAGGAAGGCGTGAAGATCACGCAGCTTTGATTTCCCTTTGATCAGCCTCTATGGCAGGCCGTGTGGGAAAGATATGCCTCATTACCTATTGTTTGGAATTCAGCTTGGGAGAGCAAGGGGTGGACACAAATTCACTATGGAAATCTGCTATTATGCATTCCACCATAAGCAACCTTGATGCTAACTTCTACTAGTGGTGTGATTAAGTCTTTGACTTGGTCTCATATTGTTCTCCACCTTACACCTACAAGCAACTTTATTTCCAATCGATTGACCTCCTTAGTTTCATATACCTGGCCAATAATATTCAATAGGGCTCTTTCTTGAATATTTATTTCATAAATAATCATTAGATCTTTATGCTAATATTATTTATTGCATTATTAATATTTTCTAACCTTTTGTGGTTAGTTCAAACCATCAAGTGTTTGCAAAGAAAAGGTTTAATATTGAATAAATTTGTAAGGGGGGATTATTTTTCTTCTTTTACCATGAATGTGGCAAAAAGGAAGTGATAGGAGGGAGGTTAATATTTTTTGTCATAGTTAAAAATTTGCAAAATAAGAGTGAATTTATTTCTTTTGAAATGAATGTGACAAAGGGGAAGTGATAAGGGATTGGTCAAAATTATTAGAGTTTCATGCACTAACTTATAAAGTGCCAAAATTGGGGGGGTTCATCTAATTTGGGGAGGTTCTTAATTTGTTGATTTTCTATTGTCTTAAGGAATTAACCTATTTGTAATCATGGGATATGAAACTCATTCTTCTGTAATCAACCTAAAACCGGGAAACTATAAGTCTTGGTGTGAAGGAATCTTGAAACATCTCAGGTTCCATAATCTCATGCCATGTCTATATGGACTTATCTCTTAACTGGGTAACAAACTTAGAAGGATAAATGGTTTAATATTTGTGATCATATCTATGGATTAATCGGTTTACATATTCTAGATGACTCTTTGTATGTCATCATGGATATTGAATGTCCACATGCATTATGAATCAAAATTTTGGAAATATATGGAGACTCCAATGTTTCTCCCTTCCCGCATGATCCTGCATTGATAACAACTAACATCCCGCATCATGATTTAGATACAGAGTGTCCAGTTGACATAGAGGAAATCATCATTCCTCCACCTCCTCCTATTGCTTCATCGGATTTTAGAGCCATTTCTTCGATAGCTTCTAGCACTTCTTTGTAACTTGATATTTGTCTTCCTAGCATTGTTGATTGGGATTCATATCTACTTGATATTTCATTTCTTTTTGTAGAGTCCCACATTTCTGACATGGAAGCGCACATTGAGGATATCAATCTTCTTTTTTATGAAAACTTCAATAAAGTTGCATTGGCCTTGTATTCTTCAAATATGATTGCTCTTCCTTCACCTACATTGACTTCTATAGTGACAGTATTAGATTCTTATGGTTCGAGTTATCCCCATACATCTATGGTTCTTGTGGTCCCTGTTATAGAATCTTCTATGATACTTGATTCATTCCATCATTATTCGTCACATGTAAGCATTGGCATGGAGATTCCTGAGCAACATTCGAAGACATCATGGGCACCATCATCATCATTCTTGGATGAGCTTAAACTCTATTCAAGATCATACATACATCTTCTCACATGGGAAGATATTTTGCATCTTCAGTTGGTTTCATTTCTTTCCAAGGGAAGGAACATTGTGAAGCATTCTTGGAACTACATCTACATCCTCTGTCAACTATCCAACTTTAATGTAGCAGGACATGTATTATGGGGGGTTCTCATAGACCTTCTATCGTTTTCTCTCTTATGGAGAAAATAATATAGTGTACTTAGTGAAAGAAGTAGTACTTCTTCATGTGTATAATTTTCATGCATCTTTTCTCTCTTTTGGAGGGTAGTTTTTTTCCCATAGGGTTTCCTACTTTTCTTCACTTCATAAGAGCTTACTTTGTGCATGAGTACCTAACATGGCTAGTAGTCGAGACCCATTTTATCCATTCCTACCTAAGTTATGCTTAAGGGGGGGTGTCAATGTATACATTAAATACTTGCATACACATAGGTTGACCTAAGCCTACTTAGCCTTTCATTGTTGTATACCTCATTGACCTAGACTAGATATTTTCTAGATATTTACTTGATATTTTTCCCTCCTAATATTTTGTCCATCTCTTGGATATTTCTCCTTTATAAGGAGACCCTTGACTGTCTAATAATTTTTGATTTATATCTCTATCTCCTAGTTCTTTCAAGATGTTTTTATGGTCACCAAATGAAATTTTCAACCTTCAAATTACATATATTAGATGACTCTTACATAAGCTTGTGTTGTTTAATCACTAATAAAAAATAATTGTAGTCTTTAGTCTAGTTGTAACTGGGTATGTGCAGGATCATCATGGAAAAAATAGGCCCTTGAGTGGCAAAAAATTCAGAAAAATTAGTGTTACGCAACTTGACGTAAAAAGTTATCTATATTATTTCAAAAATATGTAAGAATAGAATCTTTAGAAAATTGAATGTAATTTCTAAACTACTAGGTTTATTTAAAAATAAATAAAATCTATTTGGTAAAAATTTGAAATTTCAATGCAATAGTACTTAAATTTCAGGTAAAAAATATGAAGTAGGTGTCTATCTGACCACCCTAACCATAATAAAGTGATAATATTTTTTTATAATATTTTATATATAAGTAGAAGATGCATGTCCAGATTTGATGCATATTTTTTTGTAATTTTTTTCCTAGTAAATAATTAATTATGAATTCTTTTATTACAACTTTTAAAAAATATAAAAATTCTTATGTCTGACCACCTTAACTTGGTCAAAACTTCATGAAATTTAATTTTTCTTTTTTTAATCCTATAGTATGTGAAGCATAGAATGTGACACATGTTTCAGATTCAACAAATGTGATACTGTTTGAAAGTTATAGATGTTTTTCAATCAGCCTATCGACCAGGACTTTAGTTATAATTCTAATAGAAAATAAATAATAATTATTTATTAAATTCAAATTAAAGCATAATTTATATTGGTGGAAAGCTGAGAATCTCCTCTAAAACCCTTTTCATTTCATCAATTTTGGGTAAAAAAAAGTCGTCAGCCACATACCCTACAAATACCCATAATATTGCCACTTTTTGGCCCATCATGATCCTGCACATACCCAACTTCTTGTATAAACTATAAAGTCTTCTAGAACATGAAAAACTAGGTTAAGAGAGGGAAGTACATCAAAATAATGATTACATCTATAATTTTCTTACTCCCACCAAAATATCTATTTATCAAAATAAAAATAATTATTTTTTATAAGCTTAACATTTAAATTAATTAGAGCAAGAAACTTATGGATTTGAGTGTGATTTTTTTTTTCCTCTCTCAACATTTCGGATCAAACTTCATGATCCATCATGAGGAGAGCAAGACAAGAGAAGATCATGAAAGTTCATCTGAAACTTAGAGAGAGAAGAAAAATTCACATAGTCAAATCAAAGAATTTCTTGATCTAACATTATGAACTGTGGAAATCATATGTCTATAATCTAAATTAATTGTTTATAAATTTTTTATCAAATTAAATTGTTGTGAAACTTTTTTTTAATTGAAAGAAAAATTCTTTATTCAAGCATATATTTTCAGATCCTCTCAAACAATCTGTGACAAATACAAATTTTATTGCATTAATATTCCCATCCAAAACTCAAATAGAAATTTGGGACTACCCATAGATAGGGTAATCTCAAAACTCGTGTAACCACAAGTGCTCCACACTGGTTAATAATTTTATATACAGAAAGTAAGCAATCTTAATCAATAATCAACAAGATTATCCTTCAACCCAAGACAAGACTGGATTTCTACAAGATGATTGTCATCTCCAATGATGAATAAAAATACCAAAGATGCACATTGGCTTAAAATCAGCTCTCACTAATGCCTTAAATTCCAAATTTACAATTGGGATTTTTCCTGAAATGAAGTTGTAGGACCCTAAATCTGCATTGGTGGAAAAACAAAAACCCTTAGTATTGTTAGTAAACCAAAGCAAACAAAAGATCCCCTATAAGATTCATCTAATCAAAAGAATGATGCCAAAGAAACAAGCAAAACATAGAAAGGCATCATTCTAATGATCAAACTAGCATCTTATAGTGGATTGGTGCTTCTATGGAAAGAAGCCCTTTCCCAATCCTTGATTAATAAGCTAGTGATGAAATTTCTATGGATATGGAGATGATAAATGGACAAGATAAGTTCTCAAAGAGAATGACCTTTCATCAAGTTGTGTAGATGATGGAGAATTTGCTTGAGGATGAAGCCTCTATTTAAGGACTTTCAAAATGCTAAGTGTTGAAGAGGACCAATGTGGGACTAAGATTGGACCAATGAAAGGACACTTGTCATCATGTGAGTGGTTGATGCATGTGCAAGATTTGGGAAGAGTGCCCATGAGAGGGAGAATTTGAATTCAAATTTTGCAATAAATGATGAGTTTGACCTTGGAAGGGGACATGTAAGAGACATGTAAGGCCTCATAAATGCTCTATTGGGTGTACATGTCCACTTGGGGGGAGATTCAAACTTGGAGAATATTCTCCCTTTATGCCAAGTTGAAAATAAAGATTTTGATAAATCAATTAAATGCAATTTCATGTGCAAGTGGCCAAATCTAGAGAATGCAAGTGGGTGAGATTAGCATTTAATCGTGGTTAGATTAAATTAATGATGATTAGGATGAATTTGACCTTTAGGACTTTGATATTTGATTTATTTAAATCAGAAAATGATGGAATATGATTTGGGATTTGATTAAATGGCCATTTGATTTATTAAAAGGTTGATGATAATGTTTATTTGATTTTAAATAAATGACCTTAGGAGATGAGATTACCTAATGAATGGATGGAAGTGAACCTGATTAATTGATGAATGGACCTAATGTGAAATCTAGTTTAGTTAATGAATGAACTTGATTGAATGCACGATGTTAATTTTGCATGTCTACATTTTGCCCCTTTGAAGCAATGTACTTGTTGTGTTGGTTCAAAGAATAAACTTGCCGCGATCAAAATGAAAAAATTCTGATTTTAGTTGACAGAAAGTACACTGAGTACATTGCCCCTCGAGATCGAGGAAAAAGTTCAATTTGAGGGTCGTCCATGATAAAGAGGTTCAAAACGGATGGTTATGGACGATGATGCAAGTGAGATGATTTCAAGATGCTTAGAATAACAAATCTATATTATCCTAAACAACTTAAATGATGATATGATATGGGATGGATGAGATTGATGATGTGATATGCTATGATTATGCAATGGATGATTTATGCAGATGCTCAGACTAACAGATCTATATTATGGTGATGATACAAATGCAATGCATGTGAAATGATCAATGGTTCTTATTATGTATGATATGAATGATATGTGATATGCTGACAGCTTTCTGGATGCAAGATGGATGCATGATGGATGCGTGGTGATGATGATGTTAATTATGGAAATGAGATGATGATGACAAAGAGGATCAACAAGTCCATGATTGGTCAAGACTTTATTAGAGATGATGATGATGATGATAAATGATGATGATTTGCTTATCAAAGTTAGGATTTTAAAGGGCTACTTGTATTTTTATTACACATGTGAATCACAGATGCATCAAGGTATGGGGACCAGGATGGCATTGTACCTAGTGTGATGGACTTTGATTTGACAAGCGGATAGGAGTATTCTGATCACACCTAACATCACGGAAACCTTGCTGGACTTACCTAACAAAGCAGAAGTATTAAGCCAAATTATTTCTAAAGGCGATCCAACAAGCACAACAGATAAAAGATAATGATCATTGCCCCATTCCTATCTCTCTAAATCCTTCGTTGAGATATCATCGAGAGGTCCTTGGAATGAGCGCAATAAGATAAATCAAAAGAAAGATCAAGTACGCAAACAAGCCAATGTTCTTCATACCTTCAGCCAAAGGGATTTGTTTTGATAGGATAAGATCCAAAGTGATATCCAAAATGATGCCCATTGTCAGAACGATATATCCTAGGACATGCATTGTAAAGGATGATGATGGTTTGATAAGTTGATTGATAGGCTATTGATATAACATTGACTGACATGTTTGAAAGTGATTAAGAGTTTGATTTTGTGTTTAATGATTTTTTGCTTTGATTTAGATTTTATGATGTAGTTTGTTTTTTGTTGATTGTTGTGATTGTTTCTGTTTGTGTTTGTCAAAGGATGAAGGTGATGATCCATTTATTATGGATGATTGATTATTGTGGGTGAAAGCAAGATGAGACAGATGGATTTTTTCAAATATTTGGATGTTTTTGCAATGTTTTGACGCTGTTTTTGGTATTTTTTGAGGTTTTACAAATGTTTTGATTGTTGATTTTTCAAATGTTTTTGGATTTTTTGAGATATTGACCGAGAGACTAACCTAAAGACCTATCCTAGGGGTCTCGGGGGCTGATCGACAGATTAGCCTTGCCTACGTTATAAACGCAGAGACCACGTAGTTCGACTGACGACTTGACCAATTTACATATGAAGATATACATGATGCTATGTCAGTTTATTATGACAGACTCCTATAGGACTAACCTAAATGTCTCAGGGGATGATCAAAAGATCAGCCTTGCCCCTAGATTAGAGCTCGAGGCGACATAGTTCAACTTCAATATTTTTATGTTTTCTATTTTTTGATTGTCTTTGGATTTTCTGATGTTTTGGATGTTTTGGATTTTTGCATGATTTTGATTATTTGATATGGACATGTGTGATGATATCGGTGCTCTATTTTGGGATTTTTATTGAAAGCCAAGCTAAGGTTGATTAGTCGGATCAATGGATTGATGATAGCGATGATAACATTGTTGGGGATGCACAACAATGCAAGGATGATTAGTGAATTGATGATGATAACATTGATGAGAGGATCTTAACAACGCAAGGATTGATTGACCGAGATTGATGATGATAACATTGTTGAGGATACACAACAATGCAAGGATAGTGTTAAACAACACAATGGATTGGGAAAGATATCCCTAAGATGATGATGAATTGATGATGTCTTGATTGAATTTGATTGATCATGATTGTTGAAGCTTGGTTTGGAACAAAATTGTTTTGAACAATTTGATGTGATGTTTGAAGGGTGCATTAGATGCAACTGAGATTGATTGTGTTGGATCGATGTTCGATGAAAGATGAAGACTGATAAGGAACATCTTCTCGTGAAAATGTTCCATGGGCTAGTGATTCAGATTTGTTTGCTCATAAAATGGTTTGACCAATTTGATTTCACATTTGCCAATGTTCGAATCACCACATAAGTTGGAAGGTATAGATCAAGGTTTATTCCTGAAGTAAGATGCAAATATCTGCCCCAGTGTCTAGCAATGTATGGAATGTCATGGATGGATGCTTGGATAGGTGTGTGGATGGATGGATGTGATGGATGGATACTCGGATAAGTGTATGGATGGATGGATATGGATTATCTTGTGATAATGCTTCATGGCTTAGATAACGTTGGATAGGATAGGATCAATGAAAATGACCCATGTCAAGATGTTTACCATAAGCAAGCATAAAGTGTGCCCCAAACTTTCATCAAGATCAAGATAACTTAGACTATGGATGCAGATGGATGACGATGGATTAGATAAATGGTTCATGTATGAATGGATTTATTATGGATAAGATGAATGCAATGCTCGATTTATTATGGATGCGATGAGATGCTTTCACCATGGCTTATGTAGTCAGCCTATTCCACACATGATGCATGTTTGCCGTGCTTTTATCATGGTCTTGCCCAAAGCACCACTCAAGGTTTCACTAGAGGACGATCTTTTTCTCTTTACTATTTTCAATTCCTTTTCTTTTTTTTTTTGGATTTTCTTATTTTTTAATTTTTTTGTTTTTTTTCTGAAAGATTTAAAGCTTATACTGAACCACAAGGTGTTGCTGATGTAGATGCTTCTGTCATGATGTGCCATCGATATCCTGCTTGAAGACGTTGCTTTGCTAAAATACGTGCACTTGAATGCAACTTTTGAGCTTCCTGATCTACTTTATTGATACCAGGGTTAACTCTGTCTCTATACGCACATCGTGATAGAGTGCCCTTTGAATCCTTATGATGAAGGATCGTTGCTAATACATGGTCAATGTGAGAATTGGATATCATGCGTGGAGGCATGGATGGAGTGTGTTTAGGGATAAAAGATGGATTGGTTGATAGTTTGGCACTTTTGACTCTCCAAACTTGGGAAGATGAGCAATGATGGGTGGATACGAAGGTGTGCATGGAATTAGGACCAACTGCTTGATATACTTTATATGTCACTTGAAAATCTTGTTTTTGTTTTTGCGGACATCTCTGATGGATACTTTTCCCTCTTTTATTTTGCCCCATCATTTCTTTGACTGATGGAGTTTGATAGGGATACTCTTTCTTTGTGTTCTTTGGTATCCATATGTATTTGATTTGTCCATTATGCTTCTCAGCTTCTCTTTTAATATCATTCTTCGTACTTTGATTTAATTATTTCTTTTGATGTTGGTCCCAATTCATGGATGGAGTGATGGGTGGATGAAAATTCATGATGTGGCTGGTTGTAGTATTGGCATAAATTTCATCATAAGGATTCTTCATGCTCCCTATGTTAACGTTTGCTTGAGATGAAGCTGCCCCCAGTATTGTGGAAGTAGTACCTTCATTCCTTGATTCTTCTTGTTCTGAGATCTCTTGTTTAGAATGCACTCTCTGATAAATGACCATCGTAGGTGACGTTGTTTCAATTTGATGCTCTTCTAACTCTAGATGTTCTATCTGACTTGTTTCCTTGAGCGGATAATACTGGATATCTTTATTCATGATGTCCTCAATCTGAGTTTGGGACATATCTGATCCTGATGTTGATAACTCCATTTGACTGTAGGAGTTAATAATCTACTCCTTTTGTGTTACATAATTTTTCTCTACATGAAGATCATCTACGTGTCTATCCATAGAAAGCATCTCATGGGTAGATGAAAGAGTATGTGCTACATGGATATGATCATCTTGCATAGATAAGAGATTGTCCATTAGATTATTGTAGTATCTTGTAGATACAAATTCTTGATCTTGAATGATTTTGGAGTTGTGTTTGACATGCTTTGGATCAAGTTCTTGACATGGGTTAGTTTTAAAGGATGGATTGCTTACAAAGGGTTCTTGGATGTCATCATTAGACATGGTAAGTGGTTCAATATCCTCAAGTGTCAAGTTTAGGGTTCCTTCAATATCTATAACCATGAGGTCGAAGGAGGTCGACATGTTTTGGAAGGGACCATTGCTAGACCTTGGTGAAAGATTTTGATCATGCTTTGGGATAAGTTCTTGAGATATGTCCTCTAACTCATAAGGCGATGTAGAGACATTTTCAACATGATCATTGGTTGATGGATCATGCATTATGTCAATAGGATCAAATAATCCTAACACTCCTTGAAATAGATCACTAAAGAGTGGCTCTTGATGTATGGTGAGTTGGTCATCGGATGGTGTAGAAACATCTTCAATGTGCTCCTTAATTGAGAGATTTTGAACATTGTTCTCAACAATTGTTGCAAAGAGATTTTGAATGTCTTCAACCATAGGGTCAAGTGATGTTGAATTTCTTGAATTGGCTCATTGTTAGGTATTGTTGGTGGATTTTGATCGTGATTCAAAAGTGACTCTTGACATATGTCAATTTGATCATTGGATGAAGTAAACGTGTGCTCAGTGATGGATTGATCTTGATCCTTGTTTTCAATAGTTGTCATCTTTTGTGTTTGTGCTCATGTTGGTTGGGTAGCTTGAGAGGCTTGGGCAGCTTGAGATTGTTGAAGCCCTTGTTGGTAGGCTTGATGTGCTTTTAGTGCGATGCTATGATATTGACTTATTGCACTTGGTTTTGGTGGTAGTGGTGGTGTATTTGGAATCATGTTGGATGCGGTGACAAGTGATTGAGATACACTTGGAGTGATAGTGAGTGTTTGAGATGTGATGGGCATGATAGTGGTGGTTGGAATGATTGAAGGGATAGTGATGGTTGGAATGACCGAGGTGATAGGTCCTTGGGAGACCGTATTTCGATTTGGGATCAATGTTGTTGTTTGATTAGATACCATCCATTGGTGTGATGTCGACGGTATATTTGAGGTATTTGATGTGATGGTTTGATTGGCATTAGGTGGATTGATTTAGGTGGAGTGATTGGTGCTAGGTAAAGGGGGAAGCCCTAAACCAAGGAATGATGTTGGTAATGGTGGTGGAGATTTCCCTTGGCACAATGCCCCAACTATTTTGGAAAGTGCCGCAATTTGATCTCGCCAAATTTGTTCTTGATTTTGATCTTGACTCCCTTGATATAGTTGATTTGGCTCTTTTTTAAGAAAATTTGGAGTGTGTAGTTGTGTTTGATTTTGGACAATATTTTGATTTGTGATGACACCCAGATTTGGCATGATGGGTTGAAATTGACCATTGTTCATGTTTGGAATATTCGTATGATTTGCAAATGTATCCATCCCAAAGTTCGCCGGATTCATGTTTCGAAAACTTGTACTTGGTACATTCTTCTTTGGCTTGTGGGGATTTGGTGGGATGACATTGTTCATTTGAAGGATCATGCATTGATTGTTCGGTTGGTGGATTTGTACGTTTGGACTTAGATCTATCATCGAAAAAGGTATTCCAATCTTTTGACTAGGCATACACACGTTTGTTGTGCTATTGTCATTTGTCGAAGGCAATGATCCCATGCATGGATTTTGATAATCGATAGGAATTGTAAGGCTTTGAAAGTTCAATTGATTTGGATTACTCAAGATGTATGGATCAAGTGTATATTCCATCTTCTCCTTGTGTTTTTACCTTGTTGCGAAAGTGACCTCTAAAATTCTTAGGACAAATGACGAGATGACGAATGAAAGGTGTAAATGATATGAGTGTTGAATGTTTAGGGACCTTGGACCAATGCTCGACTTAGGGTTTGATTTTGATTGTTTGATTTGGATGATGAACTTGTAAACCCTAGGATGTTGGATGTGATCTTAGGATGGATTTGTTCAAAGGTATTGCTAATTCAATTAAATGTATGAGAAAGGATGCATTCCCATACACCTCACTAAACAAGGTGATTTTGATGATGATGATTTACCCAAGTCTAGAGTGATGTTTTCAAAGCTCTAAATTTTTTTGTGGGATGAGATGATAAATGTTTGGGGTGGATGAGGTGTTTGATTTTATCCTAAATGAACCTCGAAAGGACTTGTTTACTAGGCCAAGATAGTGAAGAATGTGCCTTTCTCTAAGAGTAGTTCAAAATCAAAAGACCAATGTTTGCATGAAAACCATACGACAAAAAGATGCCAAGCACATGTGTGGGGTCCAGTTTGATTTAATCTTTTCTTAATGAGTTATTTTTACCACAAACACACTTCTTGATTAGGTTTCAAACTGAATGTCCAATGTCACAACTTCTTTTCATCCCACAAAGTGCTATGTGGAAGTTCCAAGAAATCAGGACAAGGGTTGCCTAATGTTGACCTTTGTAAGAGCAAATTAAGATGTAAACCCAATTACTTAGAAACCTCTAAGGGCATAATCCCCAGGGTAAGCAATAGTTCTTGGGTTTTTTCAAAGGTATTTGCTCTAACTAAGGGGTTTGAAATTTTGATGATGATGTTGAATGTTGGTTTTCCAATGTTTTCGATTAACACACTATGTTTTCAAACAAGCAATGTAACATCCTAGCTCAATTGCTACGTTTTTCTTGGTGGGCTTGCCTCATGCCCTTCATAGTAGAAGAGATGACTTTACATGCAACCAAGGAGCAAATATAAAGGTATGTTAAGAATGAAGTCTTAACCTTTATATTTCAACCAAGATCGGACATGGCAAGTAACTTCTTGGAATCTAAGTTCCAATGCACCACTTTGATAAACTCATTGGATGGACTAGTTGGCAACTACGAATAAGGTTCTTAATGACACAACATCGGGGACATGGCAGCTTGCGAGCGTCCAGCAAGCCACTAAAGGCTTTAATCAATCCTACTAGGGGCTCTTATACGTTTTACTGTAGTACCCCATTCTGAAAGACACTGTACGGCTAAGGCATACATACCATTAGGACTTGACAGTTTAGTCTTATCCATTTATATATTGGATCGAATGAAAAACCGGTTGGAGTCGCCCTTGAGTTCTCCTTTCGGATGTGTCTCTTAGGCAGGCCCCTCTAAAGGTAAACAATAGTGAGCAAGCACATCTGTGGTTCGATCGACCTTCATTTAGAAACAAAGGGAGAACACACGCGATATACCTAACTGACACTTGCACAAGATCTTGTTCAGTTTTAAGCCCAAATCGAAGTGTGGAGGCAATCTTTTATGCAACCTAATGTCATCAAAAAGACTTTTGATTCTCAAGATCGCCGTGAAGCGCTAGAGAAGCACATACGCCTTTTTAGATGAGATTATTTTGCATAAAATATTACAAAAACACGAAAGCATTTGTTCATTTTAAAGCACCAAGATGAAGTCTGAAATTTTCCTTGTTCAATTTTAGTCCAAAATCAAAAAGCTAGTAAGTTTGTAAGGTTCAATTTTAGCCCAAATTTGAAAGAAAACAATGATCTAGTTGGATTAAAATAGAAAATTAAGGCATGTGACGGAAGCTCAAAGCATTTAAGAACGCTTTTTAGGTTTCAATTTCGATGCTTGAATCTTTAATTCTGATTTCGCCTTTGTTTTTGCTTGATTTCAATGTTTGATTCCAAATGTCAACCTGTGAAATCAAAAACAAATTAGACTTAAAAAGAAATCATATGTCAAGTGCATTGGTTTCTTATGTGATATGATGATTGTATCTTGAACAAAAGCTAAAGACATGTAAATCCTTTAGTTGTAATATAGAAATCAAGATATGATAATGAATTTCATATTACCCCTTTCCAAAAAAACAAAAAGCCTCAATCTGCAAAAAGTTTTAAATGCTCACTCCTCTTAATGTCATTGGGAAGTTCAAACAACCATAATCCAAATAAAACTTTCCCTCAGCTTGTAGTAGATGTATAATAGACAGCTAATAAAGCAATCAAAGATTCTAAAAAAAAAGGGCCCACATATAACTAAATACTACAGATGATAATAATGATTTTAAATTTCTATTGATAGCCTTTAAAGATGATAGCTCCAAATCTACATATCAGTATATTGTTAGCTTTCAAATCATAGGAACTCATGCTTCTTACAGCTATTTCATATCACCCTGGTCAATAAATGTTAGCTTTCAAATCAGTACCATTCTCAGCAAGTGATCTGAGTCACCATAATCTCATAAACAACCATAATTCCCTACTGTCATAATAAATATGACTATGGATGTATCTGGCATCTTTAGATCATAAAACATCTCCTGCAAAGTGTAAGATTGGCTCTCAACAAAAAAATAGAGGTTGTGTGTTAATCCAAACTAGGAATATATTGGTGCCACCATTGAAGCTTGCACCCCTCAAAGTGCCCATCAAGACTCCATTTACCTACTCAAACATAGCAAGCACCAATAAGTCTAATAAAGCAATGAATGTTAAACAATAGAATTAATAAGATAAGATAGCTAAATCAGTAATGACAAGGCGCGTGAACTATTTGATAGAAATGTGAAAGCATAGACAAGGCTCGTGTCTCTTCCTGATAGAAATATGGTCACATGGAATGCATTGGTTGTAGGACTGGATATGCACAAAATGGATTTATTGAAGAGGCATTAAAAACTATCAAGATAATGTAACTGATAGGTGTAAAATATATTTCTATCATTATTTTCCATAATGCATTGGCTGTAGGATGTGTACAACTTTAATTCCTTTGTCAGTATCCTCCCTGCCTACGCCACAAAATACTCATTGAAATAGTGTAAAACTTTCAAGCAGATGTAATTGTCAAGTATAAGGCCAGTAGACCCATGCTTAAAGAGGACATAGTGTAAGGACATTTCCAACAAATAGATTTGGCAGATGTAAAAGCCATATTCACAATGATTGCAACACACAAGCGCGTCCTCCTATGCCAAAAAGCTCTGTGATAATTATTTGACGAGTAAGAAAAGATTTTGTAATAAAAAGAGCCTTGTCAAAGGCTATCTTGTTAGAATTTAAATCTCCAGATATTACTTCTGCAATAGTCATATTAAGTTTGATTATTTCCCTATAATAAAATGCATCCATCCAATGAAATGCCAATTTTTAGTAGATTACATGTCAGAACAGAATCGCATAGTATTGATTAAAGCCAGTAGTAGGTAGAAATTATTAATGAAATCTTTGAAAAAGCATTACCTGTTGCTATAGTGGTCTCCAGCTCCTTCAGTGGATAAAGAAATTTCTAGAGCTTTTGAGATAATGTAAAAAGTGTCCTCATTGTCTGTGCCCAATGTTAGGCAACTTGCAACATAATCCCACAACTTCAAATCACATCTCCTATCTCATTTCTATGCCTTAAAAATCCATGTAGCTGATATGTGAGATAAAGGCGCGAAAAAATTTTGAATTCTTTGAATTGAATGAGTGATGTGACTTTATCGATAAGTGGATGGAAGGTAATGGATAAAGCAAAATAGCGACACTTATGAGATAATCTTATGGAAAGCGTTGATTGTAGGATATGCGGAAAGAAGACTTGGTTTGAAAATTAAGCGTTGATTGTAGGAGATTTGTTAAAAAAAAGGCTTTTAAAACTTTCAAGCAAATGCATTTGGAAAGCGTACAGTCGAAGTCTCCAACTTTTTCTAGCATCCCTTTCCATTCACGCTCCATATCCTCTCTTCCTGCACCAGATGTAAGTATAGGATATGCATAAAAGAAAAAGATATGTAAAATCAACTTCAGGATATGGGGAAGCCCCTTAGCAGTATGAATATGGACAAGTTTTTACACAACATTTTAATGGTGAAGGATAGCCATGCCTTCTCTGTGGTGATTGACAATAACCCTAAATGACAACAACACTATGAGTGTTACGAACTCCGTGAGCAGCGGGTTGTAGTGCCAGGGGAGCCGTATGCAAGCTACAGTCTAATTTCAATGGCTTATGCAGATGACAATTTCCCTTAAAGTCTAATTCACTCGCAGGTCTGATTCTACGAAAAGAGAGGCATTCAAATGTCCATTTCCATGCCCCTACATTTTGTGAACACCTACATAAAACCACTTACATTGCATGTTGTGCTTATTCAAGATTAGTTTCCACATGTTTGTCAAGAATTTGTGTTTTAATATTTGGGGGTTTGCATTGCTCATAGAAATCAAAACTTGACCATTTCAACTCAAATATCCAAACAATTACAATATGTCCTTACGTAGATGCAGCCAAGTTTGGCAATGTAAGGAGATATTTCACAATGCGAATAGATATTTTATGATGAAATTTAGATACTTTGTGTATGCATTTAGTTCTCTTATCATCGAATAGTTGCAGGAGCTATCACTCAAAATGGGTCAGTTAGAAATAAATTCAAAATGTACAAGCATAGACAAAGCACGTTAGTTTTTTTTTGAAAGAATTCTTCAAAGAAATGAAATCTGAAGATGCATAAAATAGATTTATTGTAGAGGCTTTAAAATCCTTCACAAATGTCATGCTAATACATCATTATAAGTAAATCAATGCATAACAAATGTAAAGAAAATCCATGCCCTCCTTCTAGCACCATTTTGTGGACATCAAATCTACAAATGCTTAACAATCTCAACATAATATCATCATGTTAGTCCTTTGAAAAAAATTAGATTTGAAATCCCTATGAAATAATTGACTATGATGAAATATGCAAATTAAATAAACAAAGATAATCAAATGTAAGCATATAAAAACATAATCAAAACTTTATTCCATATTGGATTGGTGCTATTGTTGAAAATATCCCTTTCCCAATCCTTGATAGATAAGCTTAGATGATGATGATAAGATGGATAAGATTAGCTCTCCATTGAAGAGAGTAACCTTGTATGAGATTGGAGATGAAAATGCTAAGTTTGTGGAGTGGATGAACACAATCAGTTCTCAGTTTAAGAGTGACTTTGCATTAGCTTTTGTGGAGGATTTGCTCAAAGTTGAAGCTTCTATTTAAAGATTTTCAAATGTTGAGTGTTGAAGAGGGACCAATGTGGGACTAAGATTGGACAAATGAGAGGAAGACACTTGTCAAGTGGTGAGTGGTTGATGCAAGTGCAAGATTTGGGAAATGTGCCCATGAGAGGGAGATTTCAAATTCAAATTTGGAAATAAATTTAGAGAGGGGGACAAGAAAAAGAGCAATAAATGCTATGTTGGAGGGACAAATCAACTCGTCATGATTTTCAAATTTGAGGGCCATGTTGAGTGAAAATGAGAGTTTTAATAAATCAATAAATTGATTTATTTGTGCAAGTGGAGATATCTAGAGGATGCAAGTGGGTGAGATTAGCATTTAATCATGGTTAGATTAAATTAATGTGATTAGGATGATTTGACCAATTTGACTTGATTTAGGAATTTAAATCAAATCAAAGAGAGAAATATGAATTGGATTTCAATTAAATAAAGTCCTGATTTATTTAATTAAAGGGATGATGATAGGATCAAGTTGATTTATTTGATTTAAATTGATGACTATAGGAGATTGATAAATAAACTTGATTTATTTTCCATATAGATGAATATGACCTAGTTGAATGCATTATGTCAATTTGACATGTCTATAGTTGTAAATGCAAGATAGTGTAGAATATGTTCAAAGGGATTTTGATTAGTTCATGCAAGGTATCTTCTTAGGGAATATTATTCTTAACATCTCCAAGAGAGGACAAGCACAAGGTCTCATTTTAGGGAACATTATACTTAATGTTTCCAAGAGAGGAAAAGTCCAAGAAATATCATGCTCTTGGAGGAAATCAATCCCAATGACACCACCAAGAAAAGGATGCATCACAAGAAGAAATAAATAACACAATGAAACATGATGAGTGTCAATGTATGCCCCCACTTTAAAGCAGTTGGGAACACCATTTTTGTGAGCAATTGTTTTAAAGTGGAAGAAGAAACGAGAGCATATTCGTAAAGCCCTATGCCAGGTCATATGTTTTTGATAAGCTACATAATGAAATAGATAGTATGTCACATGCAAGCCAACTTTAAGGCATCCCATCCACATCACAAGCTTGATTTTATATGTTCATGAAAGGTGGTCAACTAGTTGAAAGAAGCAATGACAAGTGATATATGAGGACAAGGCTAACTAACCCCTTGCCCCCACTTAGTGTAGGATAAGGATGAGCCAAAATGATTGATGAGAAACATGCTAGAGTGAAAATAGGTATCAATTAGAGGAATGAGGTGTCCTCCACATAAGGAAGAGTACCAAACTCCTTAAGATGTTGTATTTTACTACTCAAATCCTTACATTCATTAGTAGCATGACCATGAACTCTATGATATGTGCAAAATGAATTATTGTAATAAAATTTCTTTCAATTTCTTGGAGGGAGAGATATCAAGTGATCTTGGAGGAGTATCAAAAATATATCCTCTTGATCAACGGTAGGAGGTGTTCCTGTAGTTTGCAGGAAAGATAGTTCTTGCTTAGTATTAGTTGTCATACATATGCAAGATTCTTTATATTGCGAGATTTGGTTGTCTCCTTTATAGGAAGGTGTAAAATCAAATGAATTCAAATCATTAGTGTTTTGGAAGATGAAGTTGATATTAAAGAAAGATGTATTTATTTGCAAAGGATAACAACTAAGACTACTAGTGTCGATCAGTTCAGGGTGCACTACTGTTAAGGGCAGCTTAGAGGAATCTTTTGTAAGAGTGTTGATATTGAGTGAAGGTTTGTTTATTTCTATCAAAGGATAATAACCAAGACTATGACATATTTCTTGTGTGGTAGGATCTATAGGGTTGCAGATACCTTAATCTCTAGCACCACATCATTTTCTACTATAGCTAAGTTGTTTCATAAGTTCATAACCTTTTCCATAAAGCTTTTTCATTTCTTTTGGATTTGGTGGTTGTTGATAGTTAGTTTCATCAAAGTTTGTTGTATAAATTGCTTCTTCTTGTTTAGGTGGATGCTTTGGGAGGGTCATCCGAATTTCTTGTTGAAATTACCATAATTTATTTTCCCTTTTCAGAGTCTTTGTTTATAATCTTGTATTTTCCCATAAATATATGTTCAAAATCTAAGTAAATCCAATCATCTTCTAATAGCTTCGTTACTTGTTCAATATATTGTTCTGTGAAATTTTTTTGGATGGGTTCCACTTGTGTAGTTGGTGTTAATGTTTTCAAGGGATTTTCCTAATTTTTCTTAATGTTTAAACAACTTTCTGGGTTAGGTTCAGCTTTGAGCGTGCACACTTTATTGTTGTAGACATACTTCATTACACAATGAAGAGTAGAAATCACCTCGTTCATTACATGAATCCACAATCTGCCTAAAGGGAGGTTATATGAAAGATCATTAGGCATAACATGGATCATTGTTTCCAATGTGGCCTTTCCAACTATAATAAGCAAAGTAATCACACCAAGCAGTTGTTTTCCTACATTGTCAAATCCCTTGACAAATAAAGAATCAGGTTGAATGTTTGATTTATCCACTCTAAGCATGTCCAAAAGGTTTACACTACACACATTAAGAGCAGAGCCATTGTCAACAAGGGTTCACTTTATCCCTATTCTATTATATTGTGCTATTATTATGAAAGCTTCATACTTCCAAAGGAGGGAACTTACTTTGGTGGAAAATAATCTCAACATTTATTCCTTGAATGAGGGCTACTATGTCTTTTGGTTGTGCATTAGAAGGGATAGGAACTTGTTTTAAAGAACTTTGAATCATGTTGTGATAATGAGGGGAGGATTGAATAAGGTCCCATAATGATATCTTAGCGGGAGTGTTCTTAAGTTGTTCAACAAGATAATATTCCTTTGCACTCAGTTGTGAAGGAAAATGAGGAGTGCTAGGAAAGATGGGAGTATGCAAAGGTAATGGTGTCAGGGTTGGTTGTTTCGGTTGCAGATTGTTTCTGGTGTTATATGTATGAACAATGGTATTATCACTAGACTACTGACACAATATTCTTAGATGGGTAGAGGATGAATTCTATTTTGTTTTGAGTTTGAGGTTTGTGTTAGGGTGGGAAAAGGATGGGTTGAGGTTGAACAATATTAACACCCCTTAGTGAGTGAGAGTCTAATGTTGCCTCTTCATCTTCATCTAAGGATGCTATATCATAAGTGTCAATGTTATCCTTGTCTTGCATCATGATATCCTCCCTAGGAGGAGGGTTTTTAGGAGGACTACAAACCAAATGTTCTTGATAGTCAAAGGTTGGTTCTTCTAAAATGACTTCATTGCAAGTAGGGGAATGATCAATGGTTGAATTTCCTTGCTTAATAAGGGTTTCTCTAGATGAAGGGGGACAACTAAGATTATCATGACATCCATTGATTGTGTTGTTGAATATCAAAGTATCATCTTCACAACTAGGAGAGATACTAGGAGAAGAACAAATGTTATTGTCATGATTGCCTATGGTTATGTTGTCTTATTCATTAATTTCTTGTCTGCTAAGAGAGATAACAGGAGAGAAACAACTAGGATTCTGAAAACTCTCATTGATTGATTCTTCTACCAGAATATCTTCATCACTAATAGGAGAAATATTAGGAAAGAAAGAAATATGATCATTAGGAATGTCCAAGGTTGTATTCTCTTTCACTAAAACACTCTAATAGGGAGGGGATAGAAAATTTTTCTTAGCATTTCTAGATATGTAAGACACAGACATTGTTTGAACAAAAGTGAAAAGCACTTGTAACCATTTCATGCAATGTTTCAACAATATAAAAAATGTATATCCAAGGATGCAAAACACTTTTATCGAATGTATGCAAAACTTTAAGAATGCAAACAATGTGTAGCCAAGAATAAAAAACACTTTTACCAAAATTATGCAAAATTTTATGAATAGAAAAATTGTGAATGCAAAAGCAATTAATACTTTTATCCATGTTATGCAAAATTTCAGAAATGTGAGCATTTTCAGATATAAAGATGCTTGCAAGTGAAATGATTTAAATAATGATTACCCTACATTGATGTTTTTGACCTAGATGCATAAAACAAATGTTCCTGAAACTTTCTAGAATTATAGATTATGGTGATATGAGACTTAGGAAGTAGAGAAATGATGTTTTTGATGCTGTAATAGGTATTTAAAAATATGGATTGGGACTGATTCGCCCAGAATGGCAAATGAGTCCTAGTAAGGGTTTTTTCAAAAAAATTAGAAAATTTTGATTAGTTTTAATGCTTCTTATGTTGGATGACCTGAAGAATAAATGAAAATGTAGATATCATATGATTTGCAATCATTTGAGATGCAAAAATAAAATACTATATCCTCTTTCACTAATGCAAAATTTGAAACCCTAGAATGCCAATTATTAACCAATGCAAAATGTAATGCAATGTTAATACCAGCTAAATCTAGGATGATTATGGGCTCTAATTCAGAAAAGAAGATATTTTTAAGTCAGGTTCACCAAAATGTGGACAATGGAAATGGATGCACAACTTCCTTGTTAAAGAAAGGTATTCAATTTCACAATGTTGACAATCAAGGATACCTTGGAGATCAAAACCCGAAGAAGGATAGAAAAGATATCACAATGAGGTATCCTAGGATAGGTTTTTGGATTAGAAAAGGTTGAATGAAGGGTTCACCACCAAGTGCAAACTTGTAAAACATGAAATTTTTGAAAACACAATGTGATATGCAAACATATGCTAAATGACCTAGAAATGATCATGAAACACAACATAAAATTGTAAAACTAAAAGTGTGCACCTAAAAAATTGTTAAGGATGGAATGGAACTTTAAAATACTAAAGATGCTAATTTATAAGCCTGGTAGGACTCATTCACCATTTAGGGTGAATCAACCCTAGTTTTGGAAAACGACACTAGAGCCTGTTTTAGACAAATGGGTATCGAAATCCATAATTTTTTTAGAAAAATAGGTATAGTGGGACCCATTTGACACTAATGGTGAATTAATCCACTATGAATTTTTTGAAAACTCAAAAGTGGAATATGAAGCTTTCAGTCTACTCTTTCTATTCCTCCAGGTGTCCAGATTTGAAACCCTAATTTTCAGGATTATAAGTGACTTTTTGTGAAGATTTTGACCTTGCCAATAAGGAGATGACTCCAACAAGTTTGTAACCTATTCTTTAATCATATCCAAGCCTTCAATTCACCTAGATCTACAATCACACAAAAAAAGAGAGAAAATGTTGATTGTTAGGGAATGGGGGTTTGCCTTGGTCAAATCCTATTTAGGTAATTAAACCAAATGATAAAATAAGATGAAACATGAACATGAAATAATTGGATTAGAACCTTTCCATGATGCTAGATCTTGAGATGATGCAACAATTGATGAAGAATTTTCCCTTGAATGCCTTAGAACTGAGCTTAAATGTTATCTTGATGACCTTATGAAGACTTGAAATGCTTAACCCTAGCTTTCTTGACTTGAGAACATGAATTCCTTATGAAAAAATGATTTGAGGGATTTTTTATATAGGAAATCCACTCAAATGGTCATTAGTTTGATCCCTAAAGCTGAAATTGGAGAAAATTAAACTTAAAACTGATTTTTTCCTGTTCAAACCTCAAAAATGGCCCAAACTGGGGAATGGGTTCCACAAGGGCTATTTTTCCAACTGGAATGTCAAAAAATGCATAAATTAAGTTCATGTGTTGATCTAATCAGGTTTTTGATCAAACTAAACCTCAGGATACATAATATGAGGTCATAGGGGCCTATTAATAATGATATAAGGGGTGATTAGGGATAGGGAAAAAAAATTCAATGTGAAAGTGTGGTTAAATAAACTTTACAACATTAAAATGAGGTCCACATAGCTTATAAAGGCACAAGATCCATTGTGAATGTGTAAAACACACTACAACACTAGATTAAGGCCAGATCTAATTTAAAATCCTTTTAGATTAATGAGAAAATACAATTAAATATGTTTTACAACATTGAATTAAGGGAAAGATAGATCCATTAGACTTAAATGCTTAATAAAAGTCTAGAAAAGTGTGAAAGTGATTTACATCACCTTTACAAGACATGTATTTTATTTTGTTTACAAGGGTCCAAGACCTAATGTGAATGTGTTATCCACATTACAACATTAAATCAAGGAAAAATTAAGAAAAAATTACAATGAGGGCCCAAATGAGATAAAAAAATTAGAAGGGTTACTTTTTCAGTGTTCACAAGTGTGAGCAATGCAAACCCCCCTTTTCATCAAATGACTTCTTAATGCTTGTAAAATTAGTTTTCTTTTCTTTACCTTTTGTAGACATGTCAAATTGACATCATGCATATTTAACTAATCATATTCGCTCATCAATTAAATAAACCAAGTTTAATTGATTAATCTCTAAGGATCGTCCATCTAAAATTAAATAAATTAACTTTATTTAATTTGATCCTATCACTATCCCCCTTAGCTAAATAAATCAAATATTTATTTAACTAAATCTTTATCACCTTTCATCTCCCTTTGATTTCATTTAAATCCCTAAATCTAAGTCAAATGGGTCAAAAACATCTAACATCATCTTAATTAATCTAATCCACGATTAAATGCTAATCCTAATCACTTGTATTCTCTAGATTTTTCCACTTGCACATGAAATTGCATTTAATTGATTTATCGAAATATTTATTTACTTTCAACTTGGCATAAAGGGAGAATATTCTCCAAGTTTGAATCTCCCCCCAATTTGGCATGTACATCCAACAAAGCAATTAATAAGCTCTTACCTGTCCCCTTCTCAACATTTAACTCTCAAATTCAAATTTGAAATTTCCCCCTCTTGGGCACATTGGCCAAAAATTGCACATCCCTCAACCTATGGCAGGTTGACAAGTGGCCTCTTTTCATTGGATTGTTTTTGATCCCACATTGCTCTCTCATAAGCATTCTTTCAACTAGAGAATCTTTAAATAGAGGCTTCATCCTTCAACAAATCCTCCAGAATCTCAAGCACAAATGCACCATTGTCATTTGAATCCATATCATCTTAGCATTCCATATCATTCTTCATAGCATTTTCATCATGGAGCTTAATCAGGGGTTGGTAAAGGGCTATTTTCCACAATAGCACCAATCCAATATGGGATAGGTTTGAGCATACTTAGTCTTTTTGGTATTTTATCACTTTGTTTATTTAGCATGATTCAATATCTAATATGGATGCTTGATAATTTGCTATGTTTTAAAGTGCTAATCATGTTAATGTGTGTGTGTTAGTTTTATCTCATTTGCAGATTTTCACCATCCACATAATGGCGCTAGAAGGAGGGCTTTTATTACTAATAACCGTCTTGCAGTTTTTTTTTTTTACGGCTTTTTGGTTGCATTGATGCCATTCTGAGAGCTATGATTTGTCTTTTTTGTGTCCATCTATCTTTGAGTGTAGCTATTTCTTTCACCTGCTAATACCATTTTCCCGAAAGATAAAGTATTTTTTAATGAGTTCATGTTGCGCATCTGCTATAAGATATTTCTTTTAAAAAATTTGTCAAGTAGTTCATGTTGTGCATTTGCTACAAGATATTTCTTTTAAAAATTTTGTCAAGTAGTTTGCGTGATGCTTGCCTATCGAGCAAGATGCTCCTCTGCCATGAACTGGTAAAGTATTTAGAGAGTTTTCTCATCTATTCCTGTCCATAACTCACACTGTTAATGATGGTAAATTATTTATCAGTTTAAGCTCTTTATTGAAAAAAATTTAAAACGCTTTTGATTTCAGGAGAACTTAATGGTTTGCAGGAAAGTTTATAAGGTCATTATTCTGCAAGGGTCGACCTCTTTGGCGAGCTCAATGATGGATTTTTTTTGTGAACCTCCTTCCTCACTGCAGAGTGTGCCCATTATTTGAGCATTGGCATCTCACCATCCATCAGTCATTCACTTTCTTTGACTTTTTACACATTCACCTTGTTTTGTATGAGGTTACATTTGTTTGTGGATTTTCTTTTACCAAACATTTTGCGTGCCCTATCTTAGAAAGCTCCTACTCATAGCCTATTTTTGTATATTCATCCATGGCACTCTTCAAAGCCCTTTCTCTACTATATACCATCAACGCTCCCTTTTCTTGTTCCATTTTACTTTATAAACATTCTTCAAGATATGTCAAAGAATAACCACCCTATTGGAAGCTCCATCTATGTGTACTAATCATAACTGTGGCGTGGGTTTGAAAGAAAAAGAGTGCTTTCAAGGTTGCATTGGAACTTAATCTTGCTTGAAAGTTTCAATAACGTTTTGGCCCATACTATCAACAGTTCATGTGATTTATCTATGCATCCATTGTTGTATTCCTTTGTCTTCAAATATCGTATTGTGTCCTCTAAACTTGCTTAATCACATCAACTATTGTGACTTTTCTTAAAAGCGCCATAATGGTTGATTGAGACATTCATCAACTGAAAATAACTTAAAGCGTAGGCCTCGATGGTAGTGCTACACATTGCACAATAGGAACGTCATAGCAGATCACTAGTTTGCCATTTAAACGCAGAAACAATTGTTGCCCCATGATTTTGCTATCTTGCCAAAGTCTCTAAAGGAGTGCTATAAAGGGTCGGGTATGTTATAGACTCCAGTATTTATCTTATTACTATTATGCATTCATCCTGCAATAACATCTTTACTTGGAGCACACAAATAGTTGTAGTATTCAGAGCAATGCTACAATATTAGCAAATGTTAAAATCAAAGTAGTCCAATATTAGCAAATTGATAATTATGGATTGTCCAATATTCTTATTCCTTCTGTTGCATACCATGAATAACATAGTGGGAAATAAATATTATGCTAAAATCTGCTTCTTAGATTCTCTGAGAAAACTCATCTAAAGAAGTAATTGGGCCTATAGTATTGAAATGTTTGTAATATGGAAAATCTTTGACATCTACTGTAGAAATCTTTGTTCTAAATGCAGATTTTCAAAACAAGTCACTGGCATTCTGCTGGCATCGGTACGCGTACACTTACTGTGTAAAGCAAGTGGAAGATATCATGGCATCGATAGATTGAATAAAGGCATTGAAGGCTACATTGTCTTTCTTATTATGTCTCTATTTAAAGCTGACTAGTGCCTTGTCTATGGTTCTGTACTTTGAATGCATTAAGGCATCCTATCAAATAGATAGCCTATCTTGTCCATTATCCATTTTTTTCCTAGATAGCGTGCCTTGTCAAAAGATCGATCTCCTTTTGCTAATTAATTATATTGACTTTCTTTGGTGGAAAACTTATGTTGATTTATTTCACAGCGAACTTTTCTTGGGCTGCGAACTTTGTTGATCTCCTTGTAGCGAACTGATGTTCTCCATATCTCTTTGATTCGAGTTTTTAATGATTCGTTGAAAATGTGTTGCAATCATTAATGTTTTGGTTTGTCAACTGAATCCATCACGCAAAGCCAATAATCTCATTTAAAGATCCCATTTTTAAATTATATTTTTGCTAATGCACATCACTGACAATGCAGGGTGACAAAAGTGACAGAAAACAAAAAGCATAAAATTGATTTGCTGTGCTTATTTTCAGCTCTTTGATATTGTTTGTAAAAGTTAGATCAATTGATTTTTCATAATTTTATTAATCTTGGTGGGACAAATTGTAACAAAAGTATATCATTAATAGTTTGTCATTTGGGTGAGGTAGTTTCTCCAAAGTGCAGATCAAGCACAAATTTGTGCATAAAAAGGAGTTCAAAATCTTTGTTCTACTCAAATAACTTTAAGCTTAGGCCAACTAAAACTAGACATACCATTTGTTATCTTCTCCATCTACTATTTTTTTGAAGTCATCACTACTATGCTATAAAAAACTCATCTCGATTCTTATGTATGCATTGAATTTAATTAGGTTGCGTACTATTTTTGGTTAGAATGTGCATTGCAGTCCATAAGATGGAGGCAGAGTCAAGAATGTTGACATTGTTTTGATTATTGTCGAGCCTCATTAAATGTTCCTTACTTTTAACAAGGTTTGCAAATATATTTAAAGATGTCTTTGCATTGATTGGATCTTACAATTTTATCTTGCTAGAAAGGGGAATGAAAGATTATCAATTAGATATCATCATTAAATTTTGTTGACCACATATGTTGAAATTAATTGTCTTTCAATATTTATTTCTTGAAGTATTTCCTAACAAATTAATTCTCATTTGTTTGTCTTCTTACCTTGCAAATTTCATTTGCACAAGAAGCTTACGAGAGATATTTTGAAGAAACTTGGAGAAAAATTGACCATTGAAACTTGAAGTTAACAAAGCATTTTTAATGCTTGGAGCGTCTGACCTATGCCTTAATTTTTTCTTTTATGCTAATTCATTTGGTTTTGGGCTTTAAAATGAACATTACCAAGGCTTTCAATTTTCATTGCAAAGGGGCTTAAAAATAACTTAGTCAAACTCACTGGTTTTACAATTTTGGATGAACAAATTAAACAATCAAATCTTCATCTTTCCTTTGGTGCTTAAAATGAATCGAAATAATTGCTTTGTGGGAAATAAAAGGAACATGTGCTATTTTGTTTTGTGAAGGCTTACTTAAACTAAAGGCATTGAAAAATGACATATGCGCTTCTCTCGCGCTTTATAGCGATCTTGAGAATCAAAAGGCCTTTTTCATGACTTTAGGGTGAGATAAAGCAATCACCTCCACACTTTGATTTGGGTTTAAAATTGAACAAGATCTTGTGCAAGTGTGAGTGGGGGAATTATCACGTATATTCTCTCTCTTTGTTGCTATCAAAGATTGATCGAGTTACAAATTTTTTCTTTACTTGCTTTTGTTTATCCTAGAGGGACTATCTTGGGGAAAAAGTACTCACCCAAGGGAACGACTCAACTAGTAACACTCTAAAGCCAAGAGTATTTCCAACTGGTATATAAATATGGGTATTGGAGTAAATGCCAGTATCACACGGTTGATTCCAACAAGATGGATCCAAAAGGGGAGTCTTGCTGTATGGGTCAATCTCCATGAACAAATAGTCCTTATTAAAACCCATGTGCTTGAATATGCCAAAATCCTTTAATCTATTTGTTGGTGCAAGAACAGTCGTTCTGAAGCTGCCCCACACTTTTTCGGTCTTTAGTAGAAATAGAAAACATGCCATGGGCGTTTCATGGGTGTTGATGCTTGGCTGCCCCATATAAGTGAGTGTTGTGGAGGGGAGCTAGTGGGGTCAAGCATCTAACCATTCGCTAAAGATAAGCATAGCTAGACTTGTCAAAGTGGGGATCCAACAAATACTGTCTTTCACATCCATAGGGTTGTACTTGTTCTTGGTTTGAAAACACAATGCTTGTATCCAAAACATCAAAACCAACATTCAACGAATCATCAAAATTGCAAACCCTTTAGGAGAAGTAAATATCCTTAAAAAAATTCACATGTTATTGCTTGCCCTTGGGATTCGTATCCTTAGAGGATTCTAAACATTTGGATTTCATCTCAATTTGCTCCTACTAAGGTCAACAATAGGTAACTTTTGCCTCAAATTTACTTGGTTTCTGCATAATACACTTTGCAGGATAAGGGGAAAGTTGAGACATTAGACATCTAGATTCAAAATCTAATCAAGAGCGTGTTTGTGGTAAAAAGAATCCATTAAGAAAAGATTGAATCAATTAGACCCCACACATCTTCTTGGCATTTTTTGATCATATGGTTTTCATGCAAACATTGGTCTTTTGATTTTGAATTACTTTTAGTGAAACGCATGTTCCTCACTATCTTGGCCTAGTAAACAAGTCCTTCCTAGATTCATTTAGGATCAAATCAAACACCTCATTCATCCAAAAAATTATCATCTTCATCCCATAAACAACTTTAGAACTTTTTGAAACATCATTCTAGACTTGGGTAAATCATCATAATCAAAATCACCTTGTTTAGTTAGGTGTATGGGACTGCATCCTTTCTCTTACATTTAATTAAATCAAAAATCCTTTGAACAAATTCATCCTAAGATCACATCTAACATCTTAGGGTTTACGAGTTCATTACCCAAATAAAACCAATAAAATTCAAGCCTTAAGTCTAACATTGATCCAAAGTTCCTAAACGTTCAACACTCATATCATTCACCCCTTTCATCCTTCATCTTGTCATTGGTCCTAAGAACCTTAGAGGTCACTTTTGCAAGAAGGTCAAAACACAAGAAGAAGATGGAATATAAACTTGATCCATACATTATGAGTAATCCAAGTCAACTAAGCTATCAAAGCCTTACAATGTCGATTGATTATCAACACTCAGATCTATACAAACCATACATGGGATCATTACCTTCAACAAATGTCAATAGTACAACAAATGTGAGTATGCCTAAATCAAATTTTGGGACACCTTTCCCAATGGTAGATTTAAATCCAAATCCAAACCTACAAATCCACCAACCAAACAATCAATGCATGAGCCTTCAAATGAACATCATCCCACCAAATCCCTACATGCCAAATGAGAATGTACCAAGTACAAGTTTTCCAAACATGAATACAAAAAACTTTAGGATAAATATGTTTGCAAATCACACAAATGTTGTTCAAAGTCCAAACAAGATGTTAACAACTCCATGTATTAATCCAAGTCAAGGTAACACCACACAAAATCAGAGTTACCTAAATCAAGGCAATGTGATTCCCAACATCAACAATGTTCAAATTCAACCTATCATGCCAAATCTAATCACCATCCCAAATCAGAACATTGTCCAAAATCAATTTTTTCATGATCCCATTCAAAAATCACAAGAATGCATCCCAAATATGCTTGAACAAAAGAAAAATCAACTATATCAAGGGAGTCAAGATCGAAATCATGATCAAATTTTGTGAGATCAGATTGCTATACTTACCAAAATAGTTGAGTCATTGCGCCAAGAGACATGTCCACCACCATTACCCATATCAACATCATTCCTTGGTTTAGGGCTTCCCCCTTTACCTAGTACCAATTACTCCATCCAAATCAATCCACCTAACACCAATCAAGTCATCACATCAAATCCTTTTGAATATACCATCGACATCGCATCAATAGATGGTATCTAATCAACTGACAACATCAATCCTGAAAAATCAAAATATGGTCTCCCAAGGTCCTATCACCTCGATCATTCCAACCATCCCTATCACTTCAATCATTCCAACCACCACTATCACGCCCATCACATCTCAACCCCTCACTATCACAATTGCTTCAAAAGTATCTCAACCACTTGTCACCACATTGAACACAATTCTGAATCTGCCACCACTACGACCGAAACCAAACACAGCAAGACAATATAACATTGTGCTAAAAGCTCACCAGGCCTACCAAAAGGCCATCCAACAATATCTAGCCATGTAATAAGCAAGATGAGCTCAACAAGTGCAACAAGCCTCTCAAGCTGCCCAAGCCTTTGAAGCTACCCAACAAACACAAGCACAAACACAAAAAAATGATAACTATTAGGGATAACGATGAACATTCAGCCACTGGTGATAACATTGACAATTTCCCCACCACAATTGTTGAAAACAATAATCAAGATCTATCAAGCAAAGATCACATTGAAGATGTTTCTATCTCCTCCGAAGATCAAATCAACATAGGTCAAGAGTCACTTTTCAATCATGATCAAAATCCACCAACAATACCCAACAATGATCCAATTCAAGAAATGTGAACATCATTGGACTCTATGGTTGAAGACATTCACAATCTCTCCACCACAATTGTTGAAAACAATGATCAAGATCATTCCATCAATTAGCACCTTGAAGATGTTTCCACCCCATCCGATGATCAACTCACCATACATCAAGAGCCACTTTTTAGTGATCTATTTCAAGGAGTGTTAGGATTGTTTGATCCTATTGACATAATGCATGATCTGTTGACCTATGATCATGTTGAAAATTCCTCTACCTCGCCTTATGAGTTAGAGGAAATATCTCAAGAATTCATTCCAAAGCATGATCAACATCTTTCACCAAGGTATAGCAATGGTCATTTTCAAAACATGTTGACCCCCCTTGACCTCATGGTTATAGATATTGAAGGAAGCCTCAACTCGACACTTGATCTAAGTCCACTCAAAGATCAAGAGGATATCGAACCATTTACCATGACTACTGATGATGTCCAAAGCAATCCATCCTTTGAAACTGACCCATCTCAAGAACTTGATCCAAAGCATGTCGAAAGCAACTTTGAAATCATTAAAGATCAAGAATTTGTATCTTCAAGATACTACAATGATCTAATGGACACTCTCCTGTCTATACATAATGCACATATTCCTCCATCTACCCATGAGATGCTTTCTATGGATAGACACGTAGATGATCTTCATTTAGAACATGATCCCTTTACTCCTGACATTATTATACAAAAAGAGCAGGTTATTGATTCCTACAATCAAACAGAGTTGTCAACAACAGTATCAGATATATCACAAATTCAGACTAAAGACATCATGAATAAAGATATCAAACATTATCCACTCAAGGAAGCAAGTCAGAGATAACGGTATAATCCAGAGTTAGCAGAGCGACAAATTGAAACAATGTCATCTACAGTGGTAATTTGTCAGAGCATGTTTGCTGAACAAGACATCTCAGAATAGGCAGAATCAAGGCATGAAGGTACTACTTCCACAATACTAGGGGAAACTTTATCTAATGCAAGCATCAACGTAGGGAGCACGAAGAATCTTTATGGTGAAACCATTGCCAATACTACAACCAACCACATCATGAATCTTCATCACCCCATCACCCCATCCATGAATTGGAACCAATGTCAAAAGGAATATTTGAATCAAAGTACGAAGAATGTTATCAAAGCAAAAGAAGCTGACAAGTATAATGGACAAATCAAATACAAATGGATACCAAAGAATACAAAGAAAGATCATCCCTATCAAACTCCATCAGTCAAAGAAACTATGGGGAAAAATAAAAAGGGAAAAGTATCCATCAAATATGTCCACAAAAGAAAAAATAATCTTTTCAAGCGACGTACAAGGTATATCAAGCAATTGGTCCTAATTCCACGCACACTTCTGTATCCACCCATCATTGCTCATCTTCCCAAGTTTGGAAAGTCAAAGGTTCCAAACTATCAACCAATCAATATTTTATCCCCAAACACACTCCATCCATGCCTCCATGCATGATATTCGGTTCTTACATTAACAATGTATTGGCAGCAACCCTTCATCATAAGGATTTTCAAGGCACTCTATTATGATGTGTGCACAGAGACAGAGTTAACCCTAGTATCAATAAAGTAGATAAAGAATCCCAAAAGTTGCATTCAAGTGCACATATCTTAGCAAAGAAAATTCTTCAAGCAGGCTATCAATGGCACATCATGACAGGGGCATCTACATCAGCAACACCTTGTGATTCAACATGAGCTTAAAATCTTTCGAAAAAATCAAAAAAATCAAAAAATATGAAAATCCAAAAAAAATAGAAAAAGGATTGAAAACAATAAAGAAAAAAAATCATCCTCTAGTGAAAACCACTACGGTGGCGCTTTGGGTAAGACCATGGCAAAAAACCTGGAAAACAAGCGTCATGTGTAGAATCAAGCATCTACATGCGCCAGTGCAGTTGAAAGCATCTCATCCCATCCATAATAAATCCATTCATCCATGAACCATTTATTCAATCCATCTTTATCCTTCTGGACCCATCATCCAAGTTATCTTGATCTTGATGAAAGTTTGGGGCACACTTTACACTTTCTTATGGTAAACATCTTGACATGGGCCATTTTCGTTGATCCTATCCTATGCAGCATTATCTAAGCCATGAAGCAATTTCCAATGAACCATTCCTTCATTCGAACACCTTATCTTATCACAAGATAATCCTTGGCATCCTTTGTGTACTTACCATATCCATCCATTCATACACCTATCCAAGCATCCATCCATGACATTCCATACATTGCTAGACACTGGGGGCAAATATTTGCATCTTGCTTCAAGAATAAATCTTGATCTATATCCTGCAACTTATGTGGCGATCTGAACATTGGAAAACATGAAACCAAATTGGTCAAACCACTTGTGAGAAAACATCCAAATCACTAGCCCATGGCACATTTTGATGAGAACATGTTTCATCAAACATCAATCCAAATAATCGCTATCAGTTGCATCTAAGTTGCACCTCGAACATCACAACAAATCATTCAAACAACTTTTGTTTCAAATCAAGTTTTTTCAATCATGATCAATCAAATTCAATCAAAAAATCATCATCTCTGGATATCATTCCCAATCATTGTGTTGCTTAACATTAGCCTTGCATTGTTGTGCATCCTCAATAATGTTATCATCATCAATCTTGATCAATCAACCTTAGCTTGGTTTTCAACAAAATCCCAAATAGAGAACTGGTATTATCACATATGTCCATATCCAAAACATTAAAATCATGCAAAAATCCAAAAACATCCAAAACATATCAAAATCCAAAAACACTCAAAAAGTCAAAAAACATCAAAAACATGGAATCCGAACTATGTCGTCTCTGAGCTTAAACGTAGGAAAGGCTAATCTTTGATCAGCCCTCGAGACACAAAAATCCAAAAATATTACAAAACCATGAAAATAAAAAAACATCCAAAAGCACATCAAAATCCAAAAAACATCGTAAAATTCAAAAATCAAAACATTTGTAAAAATCTCAAAAACACCAAAAACAGCCTCAAAACATTTCAAAATGTCAAAAAGTCCAAATATTTGAAAAAATCCATTTGTCTCATCTTGCTTGCACCCGCAATAATCAATCATCCATAATAAACTGATCGCCACCTTCACCCTTTGGCAAAAAAAATAGAAACAATCACAACAATCAACAAAAGCAAGCTTCAATCGTAAAATAAAAAGAAAACTAAAAATCTTTAAAACAAAATCAAAATCTTGGTCATTTTCAAACATGTCAGTCAACCCTATATCAACAGCCTATAAAACAACTTATCACACCCATCATCATCCTATACAATGCATGTCCTAGGATATTTTGTTCCGACAATGGGCATCTTTTTGGATATCAACTTGGATTCTTATCCTATCAAAACACATCCTTTTGGCTCAAGGTATGAAGAACATTGGATTATTTGCATACTTGATCTTTTATGTTGATTTATCTTATTGCGCTCATTCCAAGGACCTCTCGATGATATCCGAATGAAGGATTTAGAGAGAAAGGAATGGGGCAACGATCATTATCTTTTGTCTGTTGTGCTTGTTGGACGTTCTTGTAAAATAAATTGGTGAATACTTGCTTTGTTAGGTACATCCTAACAAGGTTTTCGTATGTCAAGTGTGAACAAGAATACTCCTATCTGCTTGTTAATTCAAAGTCCATCGCACTAGGTACAACACCATCCTGGTTCTTTATACCTTGATACATCGTATCTACATGTGTTATCAAACATAAGGTAAGTAGCCCTTATAAAATCCCAATCCTTGATAAGCAAATCATCATCATTTATCATCATCATCATCTCTAATAAAGTCTCATCAGATCATGGACGTGTTCGATCCTCTTGTCATCATTTCATCTTTATTCACACTAACATCATGTCATGAATAGTTAATCATAATCACCAATGCATCCATCATGCATTCATCATCCATCCATCCTACATCAACAAATGTTAGCATGCCACATATCATTCATATCATAATAGGAAACAATGATCATTTCACATGCATTGCATTTGCATCATCATCATAATATAGATCTGTTAGTCTAAGCATCCGATAAATCATCCATTGTAGAATCATAGCATATCGCATCATCATTCTCATCCATCTCACATCATATCATCATTTGAGTTGTTTAGGACAATACAGATTTGTTATTCTAAGCATCTTAAAATCATCTCATTTGCATCATCATCCATAACCATCCATTATGAACCTCTTTATCACAAGATTGACCCTCAAATTGAATTTTTTCGCTCGATCTCTTGAGGGGGCAATGTACCAGTGTACTTTCCACTGGGGCATCCAAAAAATTAAAAAGAAAATAAATTTTGATCGTGGCAAGCTTATTTTTTGAACCAACGCAACAAGTACATTGCTTCAAAGAAGGGAAAAATGTAGACACGTCAAATTGACATCATGCATATTTAACTAATCATATTCGCTCATCAATTAAATAAACTAAGTTTAATTGATTAATCTCTAAGGATCGTCCATCTAAAATTAAATAAATTAACTTTATTTAATTTGATCCTATCACTATCCCCCTTAGCTAAATAAATCAAATATTTATTTAACTAAATCTTTATCACCTTTCATCTCTCTTTGATTTGATTTAAATCCCTAAATCTAAGTCAAATGGGTCAAAAACATCTAACATCATCTTAATTAATCTAATCTATGATTAAATGCTAATCCTAATCACTTTTATTCTCTAGATTTTTCCACTTGCACATGAAATTGCATTTAATTGATTTATCAAAATCTTTATTTACTTTCAACTTGGCATAAAGGGAGAATATTCTCCAAGTTTGAGACTCCCCCCAATTTGGCATGTACATCCAACAAAGCAATTAATAAGCTCTTACATGTCCCCTTCTCAACATTTAACTCTCAAATTCAAATTTGAAATTTCCCCCTCTTGGGCACATTGGCCAAAACTTTCACATCCCTCAACCTATGGCAAGTGGACAAGTGGCCTCTTTTCATTGGCTTGTTTTTGATCCCACATTGCTCTCTCATAAGCATTCTTTCAACTTGAGAATCTTTAAATAGAGGCTTCATCCTTCAACAAATCCTCCAGAATCTCAAGCACAAATGCACCATTGTCATTTGAATCCATATCATCTTAGCATTCCATATCATTCTTCATAGAATTTTCATCATGGAGCTTAATCAAGGGTTGGGAAAGGGTTATTTCCTGCAATAACAACAATCCAATATGGGATAGGTTTGAGCATGCTTAGTCTTTTTGGTATTTTATCACTTTGTTTATTTAGCATGATTCAATATCTCATATGGATGCTTGATGATTTGCTATGTTTTAAAGTGCTAATCATGTTAATGTGTGTGTGTTAGTTTTATCTCATTTGCAGATTTTCACCATCCACACCTCTATACCTAAGACCTTCATAGTTTAGCCTCATAATTGACTCAACTGGTTCCCTCATTCCTTGTTCATGTTTTCCTAATCCTTGTCCTTTATATCCTATTATTTTCATAATTTTCATACCAACATTGTCATCAAAACAAATAACATTTGCAAAATCAAATTCAGAGTCACTAACATGTTCATCTTCATCAATACATTCTTCTTCACAAATTATTTCAACAAAGTTACACTTATCATTTGATTGATCAAAACACAAATCATTTGTATCACATGAAATATCACCCACAAATGGCTTTTTCTTCAAACAATCATTTTTTTGCTGCAATTTTAATATTTCATCCTTTTGAAAAAAAAATTCTTCTTCTAATTTTTTCAGATTTTGTTCCAAACCTTCAAATAACTTCAACTTGTTTCATATTTCTTCTTTTTCTTTTTAAAACCATTTTAATTTTTCTTCCAATTCAATATTTTTCCTTTTAACTTAAACCAATTCTTTACTCAAAGCATCATTTTCACATAAGATTTTATATCTCGCTTTTACTCTTTCTTTTAAAGTTGCTATAAATTTTGAATTGCATTTCTTAACGTTTAATAATTCTTCTTCTAAAACATTTTTTTGCAGTTACTAAATTTTCATTCTCCTTTTAAACTCTTTTGCCTACTTTCCCATCTGTAATAAACAATTTCAACTTACCTTACTTGATTTTGTTATAGAGATTTATCTTTTAGCAGTTGATCGTGTGCCTTCATCTTCTATAGTCTCTGTTTTACCTTATTCAGTGACTGGCTCTACAACTCTTCTCAAACTGTGAAACAACCACCTTGTGCCTTTCTATCTTGTTAAGCATCTCTTTCAAATCAACTGCTCCAGAACTAATATCATCGATCTTAAACTCTTTGAACAGCTACAACTGAACCTTTTTTTAAACTCTCAATACTTTCTTTGTGATTTGAATAAACAATCGTCATTCTCTTTATTCCAAAATAACTTGCAAACATAACTCACTTCTTTGGTAATTTTGCACTTCTTAATCTTTTGGCAACAACTTTAATCATCTCTTACCTTGTTGGCTGCATTGACTAGGTGAACTTGAATAACACCAGATTCGTCGCTTTAGACTTTCTGCAGAGCCTTTTTCTTATCCTTCACAAACATCTGCTAAGTGATCTTCTTGGAAGTGGCTTCATACTATATCTGCGATCCTCTTTGTCTCCTATGACTTGGCTTTTGAATTTTCTGTACTTGGCGACTGTCATCTCCTACAGCGGTCTGGGCTTCAACTCCCACGGCTTATTTCACTCCAGCTTCCTTTTGATGACTTGTTTTCCTTGGGCTAGCGACTCAAACTCCTCTGCATACCAAAAAGGCAACGATTTCTGCATTTGAAACCCTTGATTTTCTTTGTCTTCAGTGATTGATCTTTGCTTTGACCATGCTATCTGCCTTTTATCAGGCGGCAGACCAATGATCTTCTTTTGACCGCCTTTGATCAGCGAATTCAGTAATCTTTTCTTATGATTTTCGCCTTCAACAACTTTAATTCTCCCTGAGATCGGCACCTAGGGTTTCCTTCTGTCCTTTTGAAAATGACAAATTTTCATGGATGGGGACTTCTTCGACACAATCAGCGTCTTCTCTCCTCCCTCGCGGCCTATGAGTCAAATTGCAGACTTGGGCGACACAATCCAGTGGCTTCTGAGATTTTCTGCTTGCAATTTTGTGGCAGTGACTCAACTCCAGGTGGTTATCTCCTCTTTGCTGCGCCTCACAGCTGTGGCTTCTCTTCTGTGATTTACTTCATGCAACTTCTGTCAAATATCAAATCTTGCGGCCTTCTTCTGAGGCTCCTTATAATAGCAGCAGAAGTCCTCTACTCCCAATTAGCACAATCGACAAGGCTCTGATACCACTTTGTAAAAATACAATGGTAGAAAGGAGGAGAATAAAACTAATAAACACAAACCCAAATATTTATATTGATCAAAAATACTGTTTTGTTTCGGCTCTTTCATACACACAGACTTCGTAATACCATTACATGTTCCTTCATTCAAACATTACAACTTCTTTAGAGTTGCTGCTCATTCAACCACACTTTCATTATATTGATTCTTCCAAACTCCTGGAACAACTGCTCCACGATAGACATCAACTTCTAAATTCCTTACAACTCTTGAGAGTTACATTGCTAGATATGGAAACCTAATAGCAGCAACGGTAGGGAGGGAAGGATATAATAAAATAATATTATTTGCAACCCATAAAGTGTGTGAGACTTGTTGAGGAGTTAATGCAATATCATTTCAAATCTCTTGAAATCCTTTTTCAAAATCTGACCTTTTTAATGTTGGGACTGATTGAAATCCAATGCAGATACGAAGAGGATGAGTTTAGCTGGGGAATTTAATGAAGCAGGTGAGATTATATTTCCAACATGAATGACAGTAACATTATGAAGGCTTTCATATCAAGCATGCAGATCCGCACAAGAAGATGATCAAAATTTTCCTTGCCAGCCTCAATTTGGACGTCATGTCAGTATACCATTCGGATTTTGAAAACTGTTATTCTTTTATGGGTATACACCGCTACACACCCAAGGAGAAATGTATGGACGACGAGGTTATGCATCCACATACAGATATCGGTTGCTTCACAATCCATTACAATAGCAATAAGGCGGTTCTGCAAATAAAATCAAAGGAAGGGAAGTGGTTGGACGTTGAACCTGTACCTTATTCATTTGTTGTTATGGAAACCAATCTCCTCAAGGTCTAAAGTTCTCTACAACAGACCCATAATTAGTTCGAATATATTTTTTTGTTGTTCATAAACTAAATGAAATTGAGTGCAGGTATGGACCAATGGCAGGTTCCACAGTGTAGAACATCGAGTTGTTTATAAATGATGGAAAGAGCGCATGCCTATTGTCTATGCTGTGATTTTTTCAGATGATCTGCACATTTCGGCACCCTCGGAGCTTGTGGACGAGAATTACCCACGACGCTACAAGCCTTTCACTTATCAACCCTTAAAGGAGGCTTATATGGATAACAACAAAACTACTAAAGAAAAGCTTGAGAGATTCATTGATGGATATGCAGGCATATAATATCTCTGCTTTATCCATTGCCATGCATAAGACCAGGGTCACTAGCTGGCTAGTATCTTTCTTCTAGATTGTAATTGTTATGTGTATTCTATGTTCAGGAACAGGCATCTATAATGGTGTTGTCAGTTCTGTTGGTTAACTCTATTATCATCTAAGTGTATATATGATAATCTCAAATTTGTGCATTGAAAAAATCGCAGTGTTTTAAGCTTTGTTTTAGATATGAATAGTACCAGTTGGACTGGTATTTTAGTGGATTTATGAACTTAATAATTGTCTATGTAATATGTATATATATAAATATTATTTAATAAAATTTTGGGGATAGGTCAATAATTAAATGGTATTTGATTATTAAAAAATAAAAATAAATTATGAATTTTGTGAATTGATTTTTTAATATTTTATTATTATAAAAAAATTATAATTTATGTATATTTATATTTATTTATATCCCTTCGAAGTTATTTGGTAACTAAAGTTCACAATGCAAGTATCTTAGGGCTTATTCAACTCTCCCTTGTCATCCTTGGAAAGTAGGAATGTGTAGTATATAAGAACCTATACTTGCAAAGCACAAATGTGGTAGTAGAATATTCTATTGTTAATAATTTTCATATTTCTTTTTATGTTTTTATAATTGAAGAACCTTAAAGGTTATTAAAAATCTATATTTGATTGTCTTTTTCTCAAACTTTCATCTTTGCCACTTTCAAAAGACAAATTAGAAGTATATAATTAGGGTAAGAATGTAATATACTTAGGCTAGGAGATTTGAAGTTATGGAATTTTCTTTGTGCCTTTGAGTTATCTCATTTTGTAGTTTACAATCCCCATTATTATTGCTATATCATATTGTCCTTATTTCCTTTACCTATAATCTATTGGAAATCCTTGTATCCATGTCATATGCATAGCGTTACCATCACAACCCTTACAAAAGTCTAATGAATTTAACACTCATTACTTATTCATTTGATTTGTTGTTCCATCTCTCTTTTTCCTTCATTACAATCACACATCACTTTGTCTTAGATGTGCATCCTTGGGTTTGTTTTTCTAATCAATCTTGTTGCATACATCACTTGCTTTATCACTAGGTCTACAAATACACATATCAGTTTCTTTTTAGTGATTTTATTGAAGAGATAAAATATAATCAATAGGAGATTCATTAAGGTAGTCTCCTAAATAAAAAAAACCAAAACATTTCATCTCCCTTATTCAAATCTAAATATGTCTTGATTGAGAGTGAATGCAAGATAAATGTATGTTTGAACAAGGTCCTACATTGGAGGTGTAACTTTTAAGGAATTGTTGGGATTATTGGATTATGGGAAATGTGTCTCAACCTTGCTCCTAATTTTGAAATTAAAAAATTATGATTTTTAAATAAAAAAAGGAAAAATATTTTTCTGGCAATAGGGTTTGTTTTAGGTCAAAATAAATATTGGTTACTTGACACTACGTACAAGGGTTCTTTTTGGATATGTTTATTTGATAAACACAATTTATAAGAAAAGGGCCCAATTAATGCACTAGATAAAAATTTATTGCATTTGAAAGTTTGCATAAGAAATGTAAAAAATGTTGGATGCATAAAAGAGCTATAAATGGGAGTTACACATGTTGACCAACTTATGATTTGTGTTATCACACATCATTTAATATTGTTTATTTGAGAATAATTTGGGTTCCAATTTTAGGTTATTTTAGCTCATGGATTTCTAATTACCAATTGATAGTTCTAGGTTTTTTATCTCATATATATTAAGTGCTTCAGATGGAAGTTTAGTGTACATTTTGGTAGAAATTGTTAAGATATTAGAATTCCTCTAGATCTCTAGTTTGTGATAATCGTATGAAGGCTTGATCTATAAGTGTATTGAAATCATGGTTTTACTAAATAATACATTGGGATGCTTTGGAGTATGAGTTTTTTTTCCTAAAAGGATTTTACCCATGTTCACCTATGTTATGTTATGCATTATTATTATTTATTTAAATATTTATATTTTCCTACTTCTATAATTGTTAAAAGATTAAAATTTTCACGATATTTTCCTCATAATATTAGTGTAGAATTTGTTTTAGATACCTTTCTTCCTTTCATTTGGTATTAGAGCTTGACCATATTAGATTCTAGTTTTGGGTAGATTATTTTCTGTACTAATAATAATTTGAGTAGGAGCTTATGTAAAAATGGTTTTGACCTTATTGTAAAAAGAGATGACAAAAAACCAATGATAGAGATGTAGGAATAAGATTTGAATTATAGAATCTCAAAATAAAGGATTTGTTCATAGACAAAGATTTATTGGTTGTAGTATAAGGATCTAAACCTACAACTACATGCCAAAAATATTTGAACAATATTAATTGAAAAGAAAAAGGTTTATTAAACTTATTTTGGATAATTCAATATTGTTGAATGTGCACGAAGAGATTAGTACCAAAAATATTTATAAGAATATTAGACAAATTTATTAGGTTAAATCTATGGTGAATAAGTTTTCCTAAGAAATAAGTTGTATAACCTCAAGATGTAAGATTTTGGGTCTATATGAAAACATGTAAATTCATTCAATATGTTATTTACCCAGTTGCACTTACTACGAGTGAAAATTGACATGGATTGTTGTATGAATTTGATGTGTTATTTATTGGATCTATGTGATCACCTTGTTATGGCTATTGGGATAACTACCACTAATATCAAGATGGATGGAGTGGTTTTATCCTTCTTGTTAGTGTAAATAATTTAATCTATTCACTATACTTAAGTTTACCTAGGTGTATGAGGTTGGAAAATTTCTTGTCTAACTGAATGTGCAACATTTAAACCTCTGGAGGTTACCAAATTATCTGGTTAACCTCATGCACACACCTTTTAAGGTTGAAATATTTTCCATCTCACCTCAAAGATCATTCAACACTTGGAGCACAAGGTTGATTACCTGGTCATAGGGGTTGTTGGGTTGCACACTCCAAATGTTCCTAAGGTTGAAACCTATAGGACACTTGTCTAATCATTTGTGCCACTTCATGGGGCCCTTGTCAATTCACCTCATAGGTGGATTTCCTCATCCTTGTCTATATAAGCAAGGATTTGTACTCATTTTTATTTGGCTCATTTAAACACAATCTATAAATTGTTGTTAATTGTGCTTGTTTCTAATCTCCTAGATCTTCCTAATTCTAATACTTCCTTTCTAAAGAAATAAGAAGGGATATTTCTATATCATCTTAGAGGGCCATAATTAATCATGGAACATCCAAAGAAAAATACAAGAAGAAGAATAAGTTTAGATCCAAATCCCATTGGAAATCTAAATCTCCTAGCAATTTCAAGGAGTGTACCGTAAAAAAAAGGAGCTCTTGCTTGACATAGGGATAATTCATGATAAATTGGACATTTTGAGGCCTTGATTTAGGTGTTGTGAGGAATTTTATACATCCATACTAGGTCTTGGACCCTTACAAATTAAATAACATGCTTTTAGCAATGTCTTGTAAAGGTGTTGTAAAGTCTTGTAAAGGACTTTCACACTTTTCTAGACTTAATAAACCCATTCCTCGCTAATTCAACATTATAAAATGTATGTAAACGCATTATCACATCAATCTAGAAGTTTTTTGAATTAAACTTAATGTTAAACTAGTGTTGTAATGTGTCCCACACATTCACATTGGTTCTTGTGCCTTCCTAGGCTATGTGGACCTCATTTTAATGTTGTAAAGTGTATTTAATCACACTTTCACATTGAATTCTATGTCCCAAGCCCTAATTGACCTTCGCATCATTACTAAGAGGTCCCTATTAACCCATATTATGCATCCTAAGGAAATATTTGATGAAATATCTAACAAAGTTGTAGAACTTAAACCTTGTTTCCTTATCTCATGGCATCTTAGTTGTCAAAATGGATCATGTGGGACTCATTCAACATGTGTGGAAAATCAATCCCATTTGGCCCAATTTTGACATTTGAGCGGGAAAAAAGTGAAATTTAATTTAATTTTACTTCATGTCAGCCTGAGATGAGGTATTAATGGGTAAAATAGGTGTAATGCCTATAAATATAAGTATTTTAACCCTAATTCACATCTCTTATCATTCATTCATCCACCAATATTCCATCTCAAGTCAATAAACTTAGGTTTTTTTCATTTCAAGTCACCAAGATATTAATTTTCAGACCTTCAAGAGAATATTCTTCATGTTTTGCTATAAAATTTCAAGATTAAACATCATGGAAAGGTAATCAACTCCATTATTGCATTTTTCACTCCGTTCTTTCTTCATTTTGGTTTCATTAACTAAAGGGGTTTGACCAAAGAAAACCCCCACATTAACATTCAACATTTCTTCTTCTCTTGTGTGTTTTCAGATTTAGGACTCTTGGAAGGTTGGAAATAATTGGTTATCAATTTTCAAGGTTGCTCAATTCTTCTCTTCATTCAACAAGCCAAAATATCAACAAAAACTCATTTTTAGGTTCAAAAATCAGAGTTTCAGAAGCAGACACCTGTAGAGAATCAAAGTGCAGATTGGAAGCTTTGGATTCCACTCTTGAATATTTAGAAATTCAAAAGTAGATTCATTCACCATGAGTGGTGAATGAGTCCCACTTCTAGGCCAATTTTGATTTTTCTACATTTTTTGATACCCTTTTGTCTGAAATGGGTTCCAAAATAATTTTGTAGAACTGGGACTAATTCACCTAGAATGGAGAATGAGTCATACCAAGCCTAAAAATTAGCATAAAAAAAATTTCAAGTGTCATTTCCAGTCTCCTTCCAGATACCAAGTGCACACTTCCAATTTGGTTCATTTCTGTCCAGTTTTACATTCATTTCTAGGTGTTTTCTGCATATCACAATGTGTTTTCAAACATCACTTGTTTATTAGGTTTTGCATTCATAATGAATCAATTTCTTAGCTTAGTTCATGTTTGTGTAATTAAAATTGTTGTACCATGTCCTAGGTCATGATTACACCTTAGTTAAGTTTACTTAAGGACCATGTAGGAGGTGGTTGGAGAATTTCCACTTTTGGTGGACTTATGTTATTACTTTATCACATCCACCTTTCATGGAAACATCATGCGATTACCTCTCCACCTTTTGTGGTTGATCTACCATTTGTGGTGATTATCACATTATCACTTTTCCACTTTAGGTGGAGTGATAGTTTTTCACACTTGTCTCATGTCATAAGATTACAACACTTGTCATAAACTTATGCCCTTCTATATTCACACCTTGGCTATATAACCAAGGGGTCTGCTATGCACTTTTGTACATTCTATTTGCATCATTTTCAGAATACAATCCCTTCTTGTCATATTGTTCTATCTCTCTTATGCTTGTGCTTTCTATTAGGCCTCTAGATCTTGGGTGGTGTGCCACCGAAAATTGGCCCTGCTTTTTGACATGAGATTAATTGGAATTAATGAGGTCTTAACCTAGTTTTGTGAGGCATTTCATGCATCCACACTAGGTTTTTAACCCTCTAAAATCAAATAGAATTCTTTTAACATCTTGTAAAGGTGTTGTAACATCTTGTAAAGGACTTTCACACTTTTCTAGACCTAATTAACCCATTTCTTCCTAATTTCCTATCTCCTTAGCTTCATAGGTGTCAAAATGGCCCATGTGGGACCCATTTTCCATGCTTGGAGAATTAGTCCCATCCAAGTGGGACTCATTCAGCATTCCTGGTGAATGAGTCCTATCTAGTCCCCATTTTGACCTTTGAGCAGGAAAAAGTGAAATTTAAAGTTGATTTTCACCCTATGTTGGCCTGTGTTGTAGTATAATTAGGTACTAAGGCACAATTGACTATAAATAAATATTTTAATCCTCATTTTAGACCCCAAAATCATCTAACAACTTAATCCATATTCATTCTTTATCTATATTCCATCACAAGTCAAGCGAGTTGAGGTTTCTCCATTAGAAGTCTTTAAGTTAGCATTCTAAAGTATTCAAGGGCATATTTTACATGTGTTGCAGCAGAAATTAAAGATCAACCATCACTACAAGGTAATATATTCCATTGTTACATGATTCATTCCTTTATTTCATCAATTTGGTTTAATTACCTAAACGGGTTTGACCAAGGCAAACCCCCATTCCCTAACAATCAACAATTTCTCTTCTTGTTTTGTTTGTATGCAGATTTAGGTCCTTTGGAACCTTGAGAATCATTGAAGATAGAATTTAAAGTTTATGCAAGTCTTCTTCCCTTCAATCAAGTCAAATCATCAACAAAAAGCCATTTTCAGACCTGAATCTGACAATTTTAGAAGTGAAGACCTATAGGAGGTAGCAATATAGATCTAACTCCTCAAAATATTCCTATGATTTTCTAGATTTATGTAGGTGGAATGACTCACCACCCATGGTCAATGAGTCCCATCTATAGGCCTGAAAATAGGTTTTTCTAGATTTCAACTCCCGAGACTATCAGAAATAGGTTTCTAGAAGATTTTAGTAGAAGTAGGACTAATTTGCCATGCTTGGTGAATGAGTCCCAGTGGCCATTAATAGAAGTTTTAGAGACATTCCATAACCTTCCAGTGACTTCATTCTACATCTAGGTTTACTCTATTCAATCTCTTTAAATTTTATTTTCATTTATGTAAGTTTCTAGTTCATTATTGCAATACACAATGTGTTTTCAGACAAGTCTTTTTGTTTAGGTTTTGCATAGTTAAGCAATCAAATCCATAGCTTAATCACACTTAAATAATTCTATTTAAATTATATAATATCACACATAGCCTAATTTGAATGTGCATAAGCATTTTGGAGCCCAAATCCAAGAATTTCGGATTCCTAAAATATATGTCACATTTTGGTGAACCCAACTTTTAGAATACTTCTCTCTTCTAATTTTGTGTCTTTCATAATAGATCTAGCCATGCATTCATATTTCATTATGATTTGCATTAGTTTGCATGCTAGACTTTAAAACTTGCATTCATCAAAAGAGAATTTAGATTGCATTTGTTGCATCTAAATTCATTTAGAGTTATTGAAATTCTACATTTTTCATTTAGGTCTATGTTTTGGCTCTTAGAACTCCTAAAAATCAGTCTAAAATTCATGAAAATATTGAAAAAGGTCCATATTGGGACTAATTCACCACCTTGGGCGAATCAGTCCCTTCTGACCCCTAAAACAACACTTTCCAGAAATCAGAACCTTGTTTTTAGGCTTCTGTTTGGTGCCTTAACCTGTATATATCAGTTAGTTACATTTTTGTAGCATGAATTTCATAAAATTTAGCCTTAATTAGCTTATTTAATGCATGGTTTAAATCTCAAGTTTGCATTCTCACATTGTTACATAGCTTAATCAGTTCATTATTATCTAAAAAATTGCATTTCATTTCAGATTTTTACATTGCATTTTGAGTTAGCATAGTTTGTTCTTTCAAAATTTCTGCAAAGAAAACATTAGTTACTAAGAATAATCATCATTCATCCAATGCATTTCCTAGTCCTATCTTTCCTCTTTGTGTGGATGATGTGATAGAAGTGGCTACAAACATAGATAACCATGATCATAATTTTTCTTCTCCCAATACCTCTCCTTTTAGTGACGAAGGTATCTTCATGAAAGGAGATACAATTGTTGAGAATCATGCTGCTCTTGTTTGTCCTTCTCCTCATACCCTTTGGGAAGATACTTTAGTACAAGAAAATGCAATCATAGACACATCCTTAGACATCACCTTACCTAATTTCCATTGTGTGGATAACTTTGAGGAACATGAGATTGTAAATGATGAGGATGATAGAGTGGTCTTCAATAATCAAATCTTTAAAGTCTATAACAACCCTCTTTATGATCTTTCCCTTACACCTCCTCTTTTGGATGATATTAGGGAACAAAGAAATGAAATCATATATGATCATGATACTCACATTTTTTCATCTCCTAGTATCTCTCCTAGTTGTGATGAAGATTCCATGAGAATTTTGGTTGTCTCCTCTCACTTATAGAATACTTTATCGAGAAAATATTTAAAACCTATGACAACCCTCTTTATGATCCTTTCCCTACTCTCCTATTGTGGAAGATATTAGGGCACAAAGTAATTAAGTCATACATGATCATGATACTCCCATTTATTCTTCTCTTATTATCCCTCCTAGTCATGAAGAAGATACTATGTTGTTACAAAACATAACCAATGAGCATTATGAGAATTTTAGTTGTCTCCTTTCACTTATAGAAAAATTTCTTGAGAAAATCAATTCCATCCTTGATTCTCCTCATACTTCTGATGAAGCTACTTTTCCAACCTTTGATTAACATATTACAAGATCTCCTAGTATGGTAGATGAGATTGTGACCTTCGCAACAACCAACAATCAAATACAACCTTCCCCTAATCTCCCCACTATCAATAATCAAACACAATCATCCATTAATACCTACCTTAGTGGTCATGAAGTTCTTTTAGATAAACCGAAACTTAATTTTCATGAACATGTGGTTTGTTCTTCTCCTAGGAACTCTCCTAGGGAGGATATTATGGTCCAAAACAAACATAATATCCCCTCCAAGGACAATGAAGAATCTCCCTTGTTATGAGATGTTAACAATATTCAACCTCAATACACTAAGCCTAAACTTACCCTTCACCAACCTTCACATCCGGTTCATCCTTCCAATAAACCTAAAATTATCCGTTACCCACATTTACATCCGCTTCATCCTTCCAATAAACCTAAACTTACTCTTTACCCACCTTCGCATCCCCTTCACCCCTATAATGTATCACAACAATCTAGTGATGATACTATTTCTCATACATATAACACATGAAATAACCCACAACTACCATAAATAAATCCACCATCATAACCTTTACTTAATCCACCTAGTGCTCCTCGCTACCTCCCACTCACAAAGGAGTATGATCTTGTTGAAAAATTAAAGAATACTCCTTCAAAAATTTCCCTTTGGGATTTACTTCAAACATCACCAAGTTACAACACCACCCTTCAAAATTCTTTACAACAAATAAAAATCCCTTTTGGAATCACTTTGAATGATGTGGTAACTCTTGTTCAAAAATATAATATTGATATTACTTTTCATCAACATGAGCTCCCTCCTTTGGAATTATGAAAACAAAGTGAGGATTTCATGATTATTGCTCAATAAAAATGGATAGGCATCAAACACACTCTCTTGGATAATGGTTTTGCTCTTAATTTGTGTGGTGTGAGTCTCCTTGATCACAAATCATACCTGATTCTATCTCTATTTGAGGATTTTTAAGTACAACAAAGAAACCACTCAGTGTAATCACTTTTCCTATTACGGTTGGGGTGGTTACTTTGTAAAGTCCTATTCATGTTATGCCTTATGATCTTTCATATAACCTTGTTTTGGGCAGACCATGGATTCATGAGATGAATGCAGTTCCTTCAACCCTTCATCGTATAATGAAATATATCTATAACAATAAAATTTATCTACTTGAAGTTGATCCAAATCCTGAATGTTGCTTGAACCTTGAAAAAGGAGCTACAAGTCCTCTCACAACATTGATTCCAACATCCAACCTAGATCCTCTTACAATTCAACATAATGATTAAGCATGGAAATCTAAATTCTTTGGTGATGATTGGGGATCCTTAAAATTCACACCACCATTTATGGGAAGCTACATATTCTCACAAAAGACAGAAAAATAACAAGAAGAACCACCCATCATGACAACACAACCTTCAGATGACTTTTCAAAAGCACCCGTCTCAACCACTTTAAACGACAACACACATTCCACAAAAATACTTGACGAACACAACAACGAGCAACCAATCAATTCCAAAACACTTGAAAAGCTTTATGGAAAAGGGTATGACTTCATGAAACAACTTGGGTATAATGGAAAAGGTTGTGACCTGCTAGAGAACAAGCTATCCACAACCCTATAAAGCTTAATACACAAGAAATGACTCTTGTTCTTGGCTATTGTAGTCTAATTGAGATCAACAACCCTTCACTCAATATCAATACTATCACACAAGACTCTTTCAAGACTTTACCTTATTCACATCAATAACCTTAGTTGCTGCTCCTTGCCATGCAATAGTTGTAGGATAATTTCATTCTCACTATTGCATGTCTTGCATCCATTGCAAGGGGAAGCATATCACCATCCTTTTTGGGCTCATCTTTTTCCTACACTCAGTGGGGGGCAAGAGGTTCTCATAGCCTTTTCCTTGTATGTGACTTTTCGTTGTCTCTTTTGACTACTCATTAAGATTGACTTGAATGTGACATACTTCCTTTCTTTCATGACATAGCTTCTCGAAAACATATGACTTGGAAGAGGGTTTTCCGAGTAAGCTCCCATGTGTCTTTTTTTTTTTTACTTTAAAGAACTTTCTCATAGAATGATGTGCAAAAATTCCTTTAAAGTGGGGGGCATACATTACCATTATTTCATTTTCATATTTGGTTCCTAGAAAATCCTTGTCATTTATGTGATACGTTTGACACTTTTTGGATGACATTGGGTGTGATGTCATTCATAAGTGTTATCTTTCTTAGCATATTGCATTCCTCTTGGTGGTTTGATGCAATGCATTGCATCCCCTAAGTTGTGAATATACTATTCTTTGATTAGTCCTCTCTTGGAGACATTAGACACAATGTTCCCTAAGTGATTGACCTTGCATAAATTGAACAAGACTCCTTTGAACAATATTTCACATTACATTTTTGCATTTTTACATTGTTTCATTTCTTGGCCACCTTGCATAACACAACTTGCATGCCTGTAGTGCCATATTGTTTAAAACTTAACACTTGCATTTCCTTTTTTTGTGCTGCCTTGTTAAAATTATCGAATAGGTATAGCTTTAACATGGTTGAGCGGGAAGCCCAACTAGCGGCATGATTTTTCCCCATAGCCACTTTTCTATTTGTTTGTGAGTGCATACCAACTAGAATATGTATCTTACTTTTTGGGCTCCCTCACCCGGCAGACAATTGGTTCTGTGGCCCCAAAGTGAGTATATAGTTTGGCCTTTCTCACCTGGCAGACAACCAAGAAGTTTTGTTAGCCCAAAGTGAGTACATCCCTTTTCCATCTTGTCTCTCTTTTTATCTTTCCTTTGCATGATTTTTTATCTTGGGGGCTTAACATACATGTGAATCTCTCTTGAATGGTTACTTTAGTGTGAAGAAGCAAGTTCCTCTCACTAAAGTGGGGCCTAAATGTGCCACCAAAAAATTAGACCCATTTCTTGACATGAGATTAATTGGACTTAATGAGGTCTTAATCTAGTGTTGTGAGGCATTTCATGTGTCCACACTAGGTCTTGGATCCTTGCAAATCAAATAGCATGCTTTTAACAATGTCTTGTAAAGGTGTTGTAAAGTCTTGTAAAGGACTTTCATGCTTTCCTAGACTTAATTAACCCATTTCTTCCTAATTCAACAATATAATAACATTATTTCATCAATATAGAAAGATCATAACATAAACTTAATGACAAACTAGTGTTGTAATGTGATTTACACATTTCAAATTGGTTCTTGTGCCCTTCTATGCTGTGTGGACCTAATTTTAGTGTTGTAAAGTGCATTTAATTATAATTTCACATTGATTTATGTGTCCCAATCCCTATTCAACATTTACATCACCACCAATAAGTCCTATTTTACTCATATTGTGCATCCCAAGGCTTTAATTGATGAAACACCTGACAAAATGGCATCTTAAACCTTATTTCCTATCTCCTTAGCTTCATAGGTGTCAGAATGGCCCCTATCGGACCCATTTTCCATGCTTGGTGAATGAGTCCCATCCAAGTGGGACTCATTCACCATTCTTGGAAAATGAGTCCTATATGGCCCCCATTTTGACCCTTGAGTGGGAAAAAGTGAACTTTAAAGTTTATTTTCACTTTATGTCACCCTGTGATGTAGTATAATCAGGTGCTAAGGAAAAATTGACTATAAATAAGTATTTTTGTCCTCATTTTAGACCCCAACATCATCTAACAACTTAATCCACATCCATTCTTTATCTATTTTCCATCACAAGTCAAGCAAGTTGAGGTTTCTCTATTAGAAGTGTTTAAGTTAGCATTCTAAAGTATTAAAGAGCATATTTTACATGTGTTGCAGCAGACATCCAAGATCAACCATCACTATAAGGTAATATATTCCATTGTTACATGCTTAATTCCTTTATTTCATCAATTTGGTTTAATTACCTAAATGAGGTTTGACCAAGGAAAGCCCCCATTCCCTAACAATTGACAAGTTCTCTTCTTGTTTTGTTTGTATGTAGATTTAGGTCCTTTGGAAGCTTGAGAATCATTAAAGATAGAATTTCAAGGTCATCCAAGTCTTCATCCCTTCATTCAAGTCAAATCATAAAAAAAAAGCCATTTTTAGACCCAAATATGACAATTTCGAAAGCGAAGACCTATAGGAGGAAAAAGTATAGATCTAACTCAACATAATCTTCCTTTGATTTTCCAAATTTCTGTAGGTGGAATAATTCACCACCCATGGCGAATGAGTCCCACCTATAGGCCTAAAATAGATTTTTCTAGATTTCAACTCCTGACAGTCAAAAATAGGATTTTAGAAGATTTTAGCAGAAGCGAGATTGATTCGCCATGCTTGGTGAATGAGACCTAGTGGCCATTAACAGAAGTTTCAGAGACATTCCATAACCTTCCAGTGACTTCATTCTACCTCTAGGTGCACTCTATTCAATCTCATTAAATTATGTTTTCATTTACCTAAGTTTCTAGTTCATTATTGCAACACACAATGTGTTTTCAAACAAGTCTTTTTGTTTAGGTTTTGCATAGTTAACCAATCAAATCCATAGCTTAATCACACTTAAATCATTCAATTTAGATTATACAATATCACACACATCCTAATTTGAATGTGCATAAGCATTTTGGAGCCCAAATCTCTCTCTTTCTAGGTGGAAAACCCTAGGAAGAGAGCCAAGCATTTCAGGTTCCTAAAATCTATGTGACAGGTGGCTACCTTCATAGCCAATTCTTACATGGTATCAGATCTATTAGAGTGCCTTTTTATTGTCATTTTGGGGAGATCTTGAGTGCAATCTTGTATTTTCTTGATAGAAATACTAGATTTTGGGTGTTCCATTTTTGGATTTGTATTGTAGGTGCATTTTGGAAGCTTGCTACATCAGATCTGAGCTCACCATTGTGTCTAGAGTGTTTGAGATAGTCAGATTTTCCTTTTGTTTCATCCCAAGTGGACATTGGAGGCCAAATCTACAAAGGTTTGAAGATTGGAGGTGGTTGCCATATCTAGGAGCTAGCTACCACTTCAGAGCATTTTCAGCCAAAAAGGACATCGCCATCCCATCCACAAGGGCCAAATCCCCTAATTGACTAGAAAATTGCCAAATTTGGAAAAAGTTGTTTGTCGAGGCAAAAACAAATTTCTGTCCGAGCCGTATGGCCTAACATTATGACAGTTGAGTACAATTTTATTTTTTGAAAAAAAAATATTGTATTTATTTTCTACGAAATATTTTAAAAATGTATATATATATATATATCAAAAAAAATTATTTCACAAATTTTATTTGAAAAGCATTGTAATTTTGTTTTTTTAAAGAATAAAATAAAAAAAATTTACAGACAAGACTCTACCGCTGAGGGTACCATGCACCAGCAAGGTACAGGACCCGCAGCGACAACCACATGGACACAGTCCACCATATGGCCTTTGGCCATGACCCCCATACTCCAACACCAGTAGGCTCCATTCAATTACCGGTAGGTGGTTGACATGTTATAAACTTTAACGACCTTTAAATCAATTGTCAGATAGCAAAAAATCTGGCCACTGCGATTCAAATCAGTAGCAGGTTCTTTATACCGCCGCAGAATATTTGAAAGAATATTCCGTCTAGCAATACTCTTCCGTCACACAACATATTCCATTGCTGGAATAAGAATATTCTATCACAGAAAAGCATATTTCAAGCAAGGAGGGATGATGATTGTGATGACCTCCCAACTGTCAATTTTAACTTGGTGTAGTATGTGACGGCCAAGAAATCATCAAATTTAAGCTCGTAGTTTGATGACATCAACATTGCGTCATCCCACTTTTTGAAAATTGTAGACCCCTTTCCATTTGAGTTTTTGATTTTGTAGTTTATCTTCAGAAGCTCATATCTTCGTCATTTTGAGGTAATTTTTGATGCAATTTTTTTTATTTGGGCTATTTTTTATTTATTTATGTGTTGGTGCAATTGGTTTCTAGCTTGGATGCTTGGATGTTTTAGAAAATTCAATTTTTCATAGGTGTTGCTGAGTTGTGACCATTTTTGCAACTTTCGGGGCTGTGTTCAGGTTCATACGAACTCCTTTTCAGGTGTTGTTTTTTTTAAAGTGCATGATTTTTTCTGAAATTCACAATGGTGCTATCAATTTGTAGTGATTGTGATAAAAATTTGTACTTTCAAGATATGGTCTATTTTGGCCTATTTTTGCATTTGTAAAGTTAAGATCTCCGTTTGGTCTTTTGTATCAGTCACTTGAGTCTATTGTAGCCTACTTAAGGTAGTTGTAAAACATTGAAAATCAAAAGCCCACTTTGCTTTGCTTGCAAGTGGCCATTGTACACACACTAAGTATAAAGTGCCAAATCATCTTTTTTTGGGGGGGGGTTCTTTGATTTAGTGAATCTAAGGGGGTATCTTGTGTGATTGTACCTCTCTCTATCCTGTTCTCTTTCATTTTGTTGCTATGGATTCTCCTAAGTTTCCTTTGTTAACTCCACATAACTATGCTTCTTGGAAAATTGATGCATGGATTAAGTTAATGGAAAAAGGATTAACTCATTATATTTATGTAACTATTGTTGTACTGTCTGATCCTAAAGTTGATCCTATTTCTCATATGCATTGGCTCACTAAAATTACTATGGATCTTGGAAATTTAAGGAGATATGATCAAAAGATCTCATATTTCAAATTGAAAAGTGTAAAACAATCAAAGAAGCTTGGGAAAAGTTTGGTCAATTGTATGGCCAAGTTGGTGAGATTAGAGGTTATCATCTTGACAATGATCTCACAATGTTAGATCCCAAGAATTTTGATACAATCCAATACTATGTTACTAAGGAAAATGAGCTAAGAGCACAACTTAAGGATTGGGAATTTACAAGAAGGATGAACGGTTGGTCTACAATTTGTTGGGAAAGCTTCCATTAGAATATGCAACATTTGTTTCTAGATTCCAAACCCATCGCTTGACAGTAGGTAGTTCTTTCACTATGCCTTCATTTGCTGCATTAACAAAAAATTTGATGCTAGAGAAAGAAAAGTTTATAAGCATGGGGATTCTCAAGTCTTCAAAGTCCAAAGCTTTGGTGGCTAATCAAGGGAATCAAGGAACTCAACGAAAGGGTTCTAACAAGAAGCAAAAGAAATATAAGCCAAAGACACAACAAGATAAAGAACAATCATCCTCTCCACAACAAGGGAATTCTTCATCTTATCCCAAGAAGGGAAATTCGAGCAAGGAGAGACCAACCTGTTCATATTATATGAAGTTTGGTCATGATGAGCATCATTGCCACACTAAGAAAATTGATGAGCTGACAAACATCATCAAGAAGAACAACATCAATTTTCCATCCTCCTACAAGAAGGATTCATCTCCTTCCACTTCCTCACAATCAAAAGGAAAAGGGAAAGCATTTGTGGCTACTTCGGGTTCTTCACAACAATGGATACTTGACTCAAGTGCCACTCATCATATGGTTTTTATAAGGGAGAAGTTTTCTTCTTTGGATCCATCTAAGGTACGTCACATTTTCATAGGAGATGATACTCAAGTGAAAGTTGAAGGAAATGGTTCTGTTGTCATGGATAATGGAATATTTGAGAATGTTATCTATGTTCCTAACTTAAGTGCCAATCTTCTTTCAATCTACCAAATCACTCACTTTGGAGATGGGAAGAAAGTTGAGTTTCTACCAAATTCTGTTGTGGTCAAAGAACTTAAGGATGATGCCTTGTTTGTAGTGGGACAAGCCAATCACAATACATGGCTTTACTCATTCTCCCACTTTGTGCCTAAGTCTCCTTCTACAGCCTTGCCCACTCATTCAAATTCAAAAAGTATGTTATGGCATGAGTGGTTTGGACATCTCAATTACTACTATCTTCAACAACTTAGCTTTAAGGAAATGGTTATAGGGATCCCTCAAATTAGCTTTTCAAAAGATGTATGTTCTGGTTGTTTTTTGGGTAAGCATCCAAAATATAAGTTTTTCAAAGGGAAGTGTTCGAGAGGCTTGGATGTTCTCCAATCGGTTCACAGTGATGTAGCAGGTCCATTTCCAGTGTCATCATTTAGCAAGGCTCGTGATGTCCTCACCTTCATTGACGACTACTCTTGCTTCACATGGGTCTATTTTATTTTTCACAGGAGTGAAGTGTTTGAAAAATTTCTACCCTTCAAGGTTCATGTTGAGAATCAATCAGGGAAGCAAGTCAAGATTCTCCACACAGACAATGGAAGGGAATATGTGAACAATAGAATTGAGAAATTTTGTACTCTTGAGGGGATTAATCTTCAGCATTCAGTTTCCTACACTCCATAGTAGAATGATTTTGTTGAAAGGAAGAATAGGACCCTTAAGGAGATGGTTAGCTACATGATTCATGCTTGTTCTTTTGGTGCTCAATTTTGGGAAGAAGCTATCAGTTGTGCCACACATATCCAAAATAGGGTTCCCCATAAGGCTTTGAGGGGTATGACTCCTTTTGAGGCTTGGTGTGGTAGAAAACTAGTTGTGAGAAACTTTAGAGTTTTTGGTTGTCCATCTTGGGAACACATACCTCAAGAGAAGCACAAGGCATTGGAACCTCAGAGTAGGCCTTGCATCTTTGTTGGATATCTTGAAGGTGATAAGGCATATAGACTTTTGGATCTAGGGACACATGAGCTATTCATTGAGAGGAGTGTTCACTTTGAGGAAAGCCTTCGTAGCATGGCCTCTAATCCTCCTCTTCCTTCCTCCATAGTGGAAAGTGATGATAGTGACTCCGATGATGATTCTCCCTCAACTCTGACTCACAAGATTACACCTTCGTAGGGTCCAGTTGCAGTTGAGGAGCCTCATACTTCATCTCCTACTCGATCTCGTTGGGCTCAACAAAATTTTGAGTTAGTAGGTTCTCTTATTGGGGATCCTTTAGATACTCGAAGGAATCAATCACAACATCAAGAAATTTCCACATGCTTATATTGCTAGTGCTTCAGATCCAAAATCCTTTAAGGAGGCTTCAAGCATTCCTGAATGGGATTCAACAATGGAGGGAGAGTATATTTCTTTGATGAGGAACCACACATGGGATTTAGGTCCACTCCCTAAGGGGAGAAAGATGGTTTGATGTATGTGGATCTATCGGACCAAGTATGAAATGGATGGAAGTGTGGATAAATACAAGGCTCAGGTTGTGGTAGAAGGTTTCTCACAGGTTCCAGGTGTTGATTATACAAAGAACTTTGTACCCGTTGCTAAGCTGAACTCCATTCTCTTGACACTTGGTATTGCTATAGCTCATGGTTGTATTTTACATCAGATGGATGTGAAGAGTGCATTTCTTCCTAGGGATCTTCATGAGGATATTTACATGGACCAGCCACAAGGATTCATACAGGATTCTTCTTTTGTTTGTAGATTGAGGAATTCTATCTATGGCCTCAAACAAACCCCTAGGGATTGGTATGCCAAGATGGATTCCTTTCTTCTCTTAGCATGATTCAACAGGTGTCATTTAGATTAGAATGTCTACATTTTGTGATAGGATGATTCTCATTTTCTACTTGTGCTCTATGTTCATGACTTGATCATTACAGGGAGTACCTCATCCATCATTGGCAGTGCCAAATCTGCTTTGCAGGACAAATTTTCTATGACTGACTTGGGCCTTTTGCACCATTTTCTTAGGATTGAGATCACTCAACCAACTTTTGGGATCTCTCTTTCTCATTCCAAGTATGCTCTTGATCTTCTAGCTCGGTTTCACATGGTTGGTTGTAAGCCTATTTCAGCTCCCTTTCTTTCAGGAGTCAAGCTTGAGCCTAAGTTTTCTACTCCACTTGTTGATGCCACTTTGTATCGTTAGCTTGTTGGGAGTCTCATCTACTTGACTCTCACACACTCTGATATCTCCTTTACAATTTTCATGGTTTCATGCTTTATACAAGAACCACATGAGCTTCATTGGAAAGCAGCCAAATGCATCTTGCATCACATACAAGGTACACATTATCATGGGATTCGCTATGCAGTAGGTACATGACTTACCTTGGTGGGATATACAGATTCTGATTAGGCTAGTGATCTTGATGATCATAAGTCAACTTCTGGCTACAACTTTCATCTTGGTTATGGCCCCATTTTTTGGACGAGTAATAAGCAGCATGCTATTTGTTTTTCTTCAACTGAGGCTGAGTATCAAGGGGTTGTTAATGTTGCTACTGAGGCTATTTGACTTCAAAATATTCTCATTAATTTTGGCTTCACTATTCTACACCCTATAGTCATTCATTGTGACAATCAAGGTGCCATCCAAATCTTGAAAAATTTGGTTTACCATCAGAGGACCAAACACATCGAGATTCATATGCACTACATTTGGGAGCTGATACAAGAGTAGGTCATTGATTTGTAGTATTGTCCTACAAGACAACAGGTTGCAGATATCTTCACCAAACCTTTCACTGAGAGTATATATTATCATTTGTGATCTCTCTTGGGGATTTTGGATGTTTCATTTGAGGAGGTCACTTGACCTTCTTCATTCTCTCTTTTGGGGGGGATTTTTCCTCACTCGAGGTTTTATCCTTGTCATCTTTTTGAGTGCAGTTTTTGTTTTGTTTCATCTCTCTTTTGGGGGGGAGTTTTTTCCCACATGGTTTTCTCCTTTTCTATGCTTAACAAGAGATTGCATTGCATTTGTACATAGTGGGGTACCTAAGATGGCCTAGTTTATGGGACCCATCTTGTATTTCTTGCATTTGAGTACATTCTCCCTAAGTTGCACTAAAGGGGGGGTGTTGGTGTAATTAAAAGTGGTGTACCTTGTCTTAGGTCATGATTACACCTTAGTTAACTTTACTTAGGGACCACATAGGAGGTAGTTGGAGAATTTCCACTTTTGGTGGAATTATTATGTGATTACTTTATCACATCCACCTTTTGTGGACACGTCATGTGATTACCTCTCCACCTTTTATGGGTGATCCACCATTTGTGGTGATCATCACATTATTACTTTTCCACTTTAGGTGGAGTGATAGCTTTTCACAGTTGTCTCATGTCATAAGATTATGAAACTTGTCATAGTCTTATGCCCTTGTATGTTCTCACCTTGGCTATATAGCCAAGGGGTCTCCTATGTACTTTTCACATTCTATTTGCATCATTGGAAGAATATAGTCTATTCTTGTCATATTGTTCTATCTCTCTTATGCTTGTGCTTTCTATTAGGTCTCTAGATCTTGGGTGGCTACCATCATAGCCAATTATTACAATTTCATTTTGAGCATTGCATTTAAGCATAATTTCATCATACACATCCTAATTTGAGTGAACCTAGCTAGAATTTTGAGTGGGGTCTATCTCTCTCCTTTTAGGTGCAACATTCCTAAGAGTGCAAGAGTAGCCTATAAATCCTACCCAAAAATCTATGATTCATGGAGAAATGTTCTAGAACTATGAGAAAGCTATACATCTAGGAAAGGACTATAAGAAAGAGAATGAGAAGAAGAAGGTGTTGGGATTAAGGTGTCTCAACCTTAGAGTCCTAACATTGATTTACTTAATGTAATTAATGTATTTATTTATATTATTTAAATGTCTATTGTGTCATGTCACAAATTGGGACCCATCAACTTAGTGTCATCCTCATTGGAGGTAACTGGATGACACATCATCTTCCCAAGTAGACATAGGCATCATACTTTGTAATTTAAGACATATGATATATTTTATGACATGTCATAAGGAATCTGTGAATGCATGGAGAAAGGTGGCATCTAAGATGGGTTATGATAGGATGTAAGAGAATTGGTTATTTTTAGTCGGTTATGATAGATTCTCTTATAGATCCTATTAAAAATTCTATGGAAGATTTATGAAACATTCTATGACAGTTGTAAGGCATCTTTCATAAGCTATTTTTATAATATTCTAGGCACCCAAGCTTGGAAGAAGAATATTTGCATGTATGGCAATTGTAAAGGGTGTGAGGGAATATGTCACAAGTATCCAAATGCATGTCTAAGGAATTTAATATTTTCCCTTTTTCATTTGAATCCTCTTCACCTTCTAGATGCTTCTCAGATCTTGTAACACTCTATTTATTGAGTTCCTTGAGTTGTGGAATGCATAGTTTTTTTGCAGGTAATGAAGTGCTGCCAGTATCACTCCAGAATAGGTGTTTGTTTGAAGCACTTGTAGAATAATTCTATGTACTTGGTGATGTATTATAACTCCTATTTGAGAAAACCTATGCTTCTCTATGGAAGAAGCTTGGTGATGTCTATCAGGCTAAATCCTTGGTAAACAAGATTTTTGTGAGAAAGATGTATTCTCTAAAAATGGAAGATGGAGGATCTATTGTAAATCACCTGAGCTCTTTTAACATGTTGGTTGCACAATTGGGTACCATTAAAGATAAAATAGATGAAGACCATTGCATGCTCATTTTTTGTTCGTTGTTAGACTCTTGGGATCACCTAGTAATGGCTATTGGTTCAAGCACTGCTTCCACCTTCAAGATGGATGAGGTTGTTTCCTCATTACTATTTGAGAAGATGTGAAGCAAGTCTTCTAAGATGGACAAGGAGGCCCTTGTAGTTCATGGAAGACCAAAAGAGAGATGCAAAAAGAAAGATAAGAAATCTAAGTCTCCTAGTAAGAAGTCCAAGGAAAAATGTTGGAATTATGGTGAAGTTGGTCACATTTGGAAAGATTGCAAGAAGGAGGAGAAGAAGAAAAACAATTCTTTCTCTAATTCTGAATCTGAGAAATCATCCCAAGATGATGGAGAAGCATTGATTGCAACCTTGGCATCTCATGCATCTAATGATATGTGGTTGATAGATTTAGGTGCATCCTTTCACATGACTTCTCATAGAGATTGGTTCTCAAAGTATAAGGAGTACAATGGAAGAGAGGTGTACCTGAGTGATGAATCTCATTTGAAGATTGTTGGCCGTAGAAGAGACAAAATCAAATTTCTTGATGGAAGAGTGAAGGGGATTGATGGTGTCTTGCATATATTAGGTTTAGCATATTGAAACATTCTTTCTATAAGTAAACTGAATGATTTAGGAGTGTAAGTTGTTTTCTCTTGTAGAGGATGTAAGATGAAAAGAGGAGTTATGGTTTTAGCTAAGGGCATTTGTATTGGGGCTCTATTTTAGTTTGATTCAAGAACTATACATTGCAATAGTTTTTCTAATGTATTGAAGAAGAGAGTTTTGGATTCTTCATCCTCATCATCAGATCGTGCAAAGAAAAATCATGTTGCAACTACATCTAATGGTCGTGCATTTTGGGTACCTAAGGGTGATCATTCCATAGAAATAAAGATTCCTATAGAGAAGACAATTTTATGACAACAATGAATTTATCACATTGGTGAGAAGGGTATTATAACCTTGAAAAATAAGAGCCTTGTTAAATGCCTTGATGGTTGTAATCTCTAGTTCAACTTTTGCGAACATTGTGTATATGGAAAACAACACCATGTTTCTTTCTACTCTAGTTCTCATAAGTCTTCTAGGGTTTTGGAATATGCACATTTAGATTTTTTTGGTCCATTAAAAGCTCCTTCATTGTCAAAATCTATATATTTTATTTCTTTCATCGATGATTACAGTAGTCGTTTATTTTCTTAGAAGTAAACCTAAAGTCTTTAGTTGGTTTAAGGAGTTTAAGGCCTTAGTAGAAAATTAGACTAGCAAAAATATTAAGTGTTTGAGGACTAATAATCATGGTGAGTTTTATTCCATAGAGTTTGAAATTTTTTGTAAAGAGCACGAGATTGACAGACATAAGACAGCTCTCTACACTCCAAAACAAAATGGTGTTACAGAGAGAATGAATAGAACATTGATAGAGAGGGCTAAGAATATGTTAAGTGGTACTAGCCTTGAATAGAAGTTTTGGGTTGAAGTTGTACCCACTATATTTTATTTGATCAATAGATATCCTACATCAGTACTTGTTCGAAATAAACCAATGGATGTGTGGTCTGGTAAACAGCCTTTAATGAGGCATCTCATATTTTTTGGTTGTGAAGCTTATGCTCATGTTCCAATTGAGAAGAGGTCAATGTTGGAGAACAAAGGGGTTATGTGTATCTTTATCGGCTATGGTGTCAGTGTGAAAGGTTACAAGCTTTGGAATCTAGTAGCACAGAAGGTTCTCTACAATAGAAGTGTGATCTTTAGAGAGATGAAACCTTCCTTTATGAAGCTGCAACTAGAGAAAGATGAGAAACATAAAAAGGAAGTAGTTCAAATTCCACCTAGTCTAAGAAAGAAGAACCAAGTACCCCTATTGGATATGATGATGAGGAGAGCTCAAGTAGCTCTAAAAGTTCTAAAGAAGAAGAAGATCCTCAACCTCATCCTTTGAGGAGGTCTACATGAGTTAGGCGACAACCAAAAAGGTTTGGATATTCATTATTAGATTCCAATTGCATATTTACCTTGATTAATAATACTGGTGAGCCTTTAGGGTAGTTAGAGAGGCATTGGGTATGAATGATTTAGATTTTTGGATGTAAGCCATGGATGAAGAAATGGCTTCTTTAAAGAAAAATAAGACTTGGGATCTAGTACCTTTTCTTGCTGGATGTAAACCTATTGGTTGTAAATGGGTTTTTTAGAAAAAATGTGGTCTTGATGGTAGTATTGATAAGTATAAGGCATGGTTGGTTGCTAAGGGATGTTCCTAGGTGGAGGAAATTGATTATGGAGAGATATTCTCTCCTGTAGAAAAGTTGACATCTATTTGGCTTATGTTGTCACTTGTAGTAGTATATGACTTAGAAATGGAATGGATGGATGTGAAGACAAAATTCCTTCATGGTGATTTGGAGGAAGAGATCTATATGTCACAACTAGAGCATTTCATTGAAAAAGGTAAAGAAAATTTGGTTTGAAAACTGAAGAAGTCTCTTTATGGTTTGAAACTATCTCGTAGAACATGGTATCATAGATTCGATATTGAAATGATGAATTTTTTGGATGGATGCTATCATATGCTTTAAGAAATAGAGAAAACCCACACTTCCAATTTCATTCAATGGTAACCCCAAAGATCTCAATGAAAAAGAGAAATAAATCTTGTAATAGGGTTGTCCTAGGGGATGAATTTGATTTAATGAGGGGTTCACCACTAAGTTTAGACTTGGAAAACATAATTATATGCAAGATGAAATGAAAAAACCTAATTGAATGCAAACTAATACTAAATAACCTAGAAAGGTGAATTGAACAACCTAGAAAATAGTAAAAAAAATGTGTGCACTTGAAAATCTAGAGAAGACAGGATGGAGGTTTGGAATACTAGAAAATATACTTTTTTTACTGACTACGACTCATTCACCAAGTTGGTCGAATCAGTATGGTTTTTGAAAAACTATGCAGGAACATGGTTTAGAAAAAATGGTATCTGAATCTACAAAATCTTGAAAATTGACTAGAACTGGGACTCTTCACTAGAAGTGGCGAATCAATCTGGTTCTTCTTTTTTGCAACTTGAAATGATGATCCTACTCTTCTTTGTATGCTATGTCCTTCCTGATTGGTTTCTAGGTCTAAATCTATGATTTACAGCCTATAGTTCTTTTCCAAGGTTCTCCAAGGCTTGATGACAACTTTGACAACTTTGAATGATTTGCAACTTTTCTCCAATCTTTCTCTTTAGGAAATATGTAACCTAAACCTAAAAATCACACCCAAAGGAGAGGGGAAAATGTTTTTGGGTTAGTGGATAGGGGTTTTCCTTGGTCAAACCCCTTGTTGGTAATTAAACCTTGAAATAGAATGAAAATGAATGGAGAATGATTAATGAACAAAAGGCAATGTTGAAACTCACCAAACCCTAGCAATAAGGTGCTACAAATATGCTTGAAATAACTACAATGGATGTGGCTCTTGAATCTTGCTTGAATGATGTTGATCTTGAATGAAACACTTTCTTGAATCATAAATTTTATGCCATAGTTGCTAGTAGAATAATAAACATGATGCATGAAATCTTTGAAATGATGATTGATGCTTGAATTCTACTCTAAGCTGATTGATAATATACCCTTCAATTCTCTTGAATTCTCTTGTGAATGCTTGTTAGATCTCTAGATGATCTCTTGAATTCTAGGTAAAAATATGGGTGAAAGAACCTCGTATTTATACTCAATTATGCAAGAATTTCTAAAATTACAACACTACAAGCCAACATCAAATCTAGTAGAATAAAATCCTGCTAGAAATTTGAATTAAATTTGATTTTGGGCCATATGGGACTCATTTTCCCAAGGTAGTGAATGAGTCCCATCAAGCATAATGTTTGGGACCAAAAATCAAATTGCTTAGAAATGTGTGAAAATAGGTTTGGAACCCAAAAATCTAGGTGGAACCCATTGACCCAAGGTGGTGAATGAGTCCCTGATCACTAAATCTAGGTCACACAAGTTAGAAACACATGTATTATGATTGGTTAGTGATTGGTGTCAGGATTCTCTTCAAAAAGATGCAGTAAATGAGGCTTATGGATGTAAAATAGGGACAATTAAAGCATAATAAAGCCCAATTATTATTGACAAGCCTAGAAAAGTGTGAAAGTGTGTTACAACACTTTAAAAAAGGAAAGGTTAATATTTATTTTGATTAAAAAGAGGTTTATTAGGTTCAATTATTTAATAAAACCTTAGAAAAGTGTGAAAGTTTGTAACAACACTTCATAACACTTTAGCAAGGTACCATTTAAATCCATTAGTTCACAAGGGCCCAAGACCTATGTGAATATGTTAGGCATATTACAATAGTAAATCAAGGCCAAGTTTTGGGGACCCTTTTTCATCATTACATCTAGCCCCCACTTTAGTGAGAGGAGGAACTTGCTTCCAACTCACACTAAAGTAGACAAACATGCATCAAGAGGGGTCCAAGTGTACCAATGCTAGTAAGATGGTACGAAAATGATCAAGAGGGGTGATCAAGCCCCTAGGATAAAGATACCATGACAAACCAACATAGGTACAAAAGAACACACATGAGAATGATATAAAGAGTAACAACAAAGCGCAAGCATACACTGTTAAAGACGAAAAAGAGAAAAGGTAAAAGATAAAAGAGTCAAGTCAAGCTTCGACCATTTTTCCATTGCAATGAGAATAAAATCTAGGTTGTTTGTCTGAAGGAAAATGCATACTCACTTTGATGCAATGGAACTCCTAGTTGTCCACTGGGTGAGAAGTCCTAGAAGGTGAGACACATACACACATGACTGGTATGCACTCATGTACACATGCGAGTGTCTATGGCGAAATTCATGAACCGGTTGGGCTTCCCACTCAAACGATACCAAAGTTATAACCTTTGATAACTTTCATAATCCGCCACACAAAAATGGTTTTCGAGCTTGATGAGACAAGAAAAAAATTGTATGCTTGGAGCTCATGAACAAACAAGATGGCTCTGTAGGCATGCAAGTTGTGTTATACAATTTGGCCATATAACTGCAAATACAAAATGTAAAATGAGGAATTTTCAAAGGATTCTTGCTTAGTTCATGTGAGGTATTTAACTTATGGAACATTGTGCCTAATGTCTCGAAGAGAGGACCAATCAAAGAATTGAAAATTCACAATTTAGGAGATGTAGTGTGTTGCATCAAGCCACTAAGAGGAATGGCATATGCTAAGAGAGATCAAGCTATTGAAGGACATCACACCCAATGTCATCCACAAAGTGAGAAAACCATCACATTAAATAAGAAAACTACACCATGAACCATGAAAAATAAAAATGCAACAGAATAATTCCAATGTATGCCTGCACTTTAAAGAAATTGCTAAACACCATGTTGTGAGCAATTACTTTAAAGTAGAAAATGATAGATGAAAAAAAAAGACATGAAATTTAACATGGAAAACCCTATGTCAAGTCATATGTTTCCAAGTTGAAACATATATTCTTGGGTCCCTATGGCTTCTCTTGCACTCTTAGGGTTTTTCACCTAAAGGGAGAGAGATAGGGCCAAAAATGCTTATGATTCACTCAAATTAGGATATATGGAATGTTTTTTTAATGTAAATTGACTTAACTCAATGCAATTGACTAATCTAAATCACTGAAAATGAATGCAAAAGTGTAATTAAAGCTATGTTTGAAAACACGTTGTGATATGCAAACAACTATGTAAATGAAGAAATAGTGCAAAATAGAAATGAAAGGGATGAATTTGAGTGCTCCTAGATGAATTGTAATGATTTTGGAGTTTTTTTAATGCTGATGGAAATCACTAATATTTCATAGTGGGACTCATTCACCTAGGGTGGCGAATCAGTCCACCTATTGGTGAAAAACTGTCAAGAGATGGTTTTTGTCTGTCGGGATCCAGAATTTGACAAAATTCATATTTTTAATCCTAAGGAGGGACTCATTTGACATATATGGTGAATAATTCTTCTCCAATTTTTTTGAAAAATCAGGAGACAACTTTGCAACACCAAATCTGGGAATGTCTGCTTGTTGGGTTGCCAAAGTCAAATCCACAGAAAACGGACAAAAAATTCTCTTCAAGCTTGAAATTGACTTATGTTGACTTGAAGCACCTAGTTGACTTGGAAATAAATCTTCAACACCTAAAATCTTGTCAAATTTTCATACAAAGAGTTGCAAACAAACATGCAATAGGGGAAAAATTGTTGAGGGTTAGTAAATAGGGGTTTTCCTTGGTCAAACCCCACTTTTGGTAATTAAACCCTTGAAAAGATAATGAAATGAAAGAGAAAGATAAACTAATAACATGCAAGTGATATCAACTTACCTAGCCTATGATGTTGCAAGTCTAAAGTAATGTGAATGGTTGCTTCAAAGTGCTTGAATTGATGATGTAAAATTCTTGAATGATGTGTGATTGAATGATTAAATGAATTGATTATATAAGATGTAGAATGAGGTGAAAATCACTTATTTATACAATTCTTCTACCTCAGTATCTATTTAGACATCATCACAGGCCAAAATAAAGTGATTTTGAATAAAATCCTAAAAGGAAATTTAAAATATTTTGATTTTTGGGCTAAGGGGGACTCATTTTCTACCCATGGCGAATGGGTCCCACCTAGGACCTGAAAACATGTGTCAAGAAATGTGTTTTATTTAGTGTTGTTTTTCAAGGTATTATTCAAAAATACACTTAATTACAACTTATGAGGTTATAGAGGGGCCAAAAAAAGCATGAGAAAGATGTAGATAGTGAAAATATCCCTAGAAAAGCATGAAAGTTTGTTAGAAGACTTTACAACACTTCATAATAGGACTTGTTGATGAGTACAAAGGTGGTTTTTAGGTGAAATTTAATAAATAGAGTCTAGAAGAATGTAGAATTTTTTTACAACACTTCACAACACCTTCACAAGACATCATTATTTAAATTTTAGTAACTAAATAAGCATGTTCAAGCCATGTTATAGTAGAAATTCAGAGCAACATAGTTCCAACACCATGAAACGAGACCTAAAAGGCTACGAAAATGAAAAGGGGCCATTTTTCTATAACACATTTATCCCCCACTTTAGTGAGAGGATGAACCTACTTCAAACTCACACTAAAGTAGCCATGAATATTGAGAAGAGGGTTGCAATGCACTTACACTAGCAAGATGGAATGATGACGATCATGAGGGATGATCAAGCCCCCAGGATGAAGATCAGATGGAAAACTAAACATAAGAACAAAGGAACACACAAGTGTTGAAATGAATTGAATGAAGCTTCGATTGTCAATGTAGCTATTTGTGAAAAAGAGAATGTGTACTCACTCTGGGGCCACAAAATTTTAGGTTGTCCGTAGGGTGAGAAGGCCCAATTGTATACTCACTTTGGGGCCACAAAACTATTTTTATACGAGGTGAGAAGGCCCAACTGTATACTCACTCTGGGGCCATAGAAGTAGTTGTCTATGGGGTAAGAAAGCCCAAAAAGGTAGGATACATATGCTAGTTGGTATGCAATCACAAAACAAAAAGGTGGCTATACGGAAAATTCATGCCTACTAGGTGGGCTTCCCACTAAACCATGTCAAATTTATACCTACTCATAACTTTAACAAGGCGCCACAAGGAAAAATGTTCATGAACAAAAAGAAAGGTACCATAGTCATGCAAGTTGCATTATGCAAGGTGGAAAAATGTGCAAAATGTAAAAATGAAAAAATGTAAAATGTAAAGTTTAAAAGAAGTTCAAAGGAGTCTTGCTCAGTTCATGCAAGGTTAGTCCCTAAGGGAACATTGTTTCTAATGTCTCTAAGAGAGGACCAATCAAAGAATAGTATATTCACAACTTAGGGGATGCAGTGTGTCCCATCAGGTCACCAAGAGGAATGTAATATGTTGAGAAAGATCACACTTATGAAGGACATAACACCCAATTTCATTCACAAGGTGATGAACACATCACGTAAATGACAATTTTTCACTAGGAACCAAGAATTCAAATGGATTATCGTAATGTATGCCCCCCACTTTAAAGTAATTGATACACATCATTCTATGAGAAATTTATTTAAGGTAGAAAGAGAAAGGAGATTCAAAAAGAAAACAAGGCATGAGAGCCAACTTGGAAAGCCCTATTCCAAGTCATATGTTTCAAAGTTAGGCTATGTCATGGTAAGAAAAAAGAAAAAAGAAAGAAAGGGAGTTTCCCCCCAAAAAAGAAAACACACCAAACACATAAGGGATCTATGGATTTGGGGTCAGTATGTTTGTTGTTCCAGTGTTTTGATGAAAGAGCTTAGAACTCTCATCATTCCCCCAAAGCACATAGAACTGGAAGAATGACAGAAAGAGAGTGAAAACAAAAGAAAGATAGAGTCCGTTTTGGTTCAACATGGAAGAGACATTGTGGTTTCGATGCTTTGCATCATCCCCAAAAGGAAATCACAAGCGAAACAAAGTAAAAATGAAAAGGAAAAAGAAAATGAAAAGGATTTGGGTCAACATGAAGGAGACATTTTAGTCTCCATGCCTTGTGTCATCCCCAAAGGGAAAAAACAAAACAAAAGTGAAATAGACAAGGACCGTTTGGGTCAACATGGGAGAGACATAGGTCGTCTCTATGCTTTGCGTCATCCCCAAAAGGAAAAGGAAAAAACAAAAATGAAAAAGACAAGAACCGTTTGGGTCAACATGGAAGAGACATAGGTGTCTACACTTTGTGTCATCCCCAAAAGGAAAACACAAAAAAAAAATGAAAAAGATGAGGACAGTTAAACAAAAGAAGAGAGGTACAAATAGAATAAGTGTACAAAGTGAGGGAACATCAAACACACGATACGGGGGAACACGATATGCATATGAAAATAAAAACAAAAAGAAACAAGCAGTGCAAATGGAAGTCAACCATTAACTAAGTTATTGGTTTCATAATCTTAAATAGTTAAGTGGAAAAGGAATAACATAGTTAAGAAACAAAGACAAGTGCATTACAAGGACAAGGCTAACAACTTCTTTCCCCCCTAATAAAGTGGAAAGGAAAGAATGAGTCGAGGTGAGTGATGGGAAAGGATAATGCAATAGTGAGAATAGGGAATTCTACAACTATAGCATGATGAGGGGATTTTGTTGATTTAAGGTATGACGGGGAAAAAATTAGTATCAATGAAGTGATACTTATCTAGTATGTCCTTCATTGTCTGAAATTATTGTGTCTGATGGCAAAGAATACGATGATATTTGAAAAATGGTATGTTTGAGTCTTTAGGGTGAATAACCAACCTATTCATTGGTGGTAAAAGTATAAGACCTATGTTTAAAATAAATTGAAGTTTCATTTTAGATTCAGGTGGAGGATGTGTGGGAAACTTGGTCTTCTTGAGTTTGTAAGTTTGTTTTCATTTGCTAGATTCTCCTTCTTCATGAATAGGAGGAAGATGACCCATAGGAATCCTAACATCCTTGTCATTAGGAGATAATGGTTGATCACGTGGAAGGAGAATGCTTAAATTAGGAGGAGCGTTCAAGATCACTATTCTAGCATCTTGAAGTCTCCTAGGTTGAAGAGGAAGTCTCTCAGGATGGGAAAGATGGTGATATCCTAGTCTTATTGTGTTTACCTTAGTTAATTGTTGTTCAAGAAGTTGATGGATGTCATGTTCATGTTTTGTGTCACAACCTTGTTTACTTAAGATAGTGAATCCTTTACCATATGTTTCCTTAAGGTTGATAGGAATGTTTGTGACTTTGTGCTCATAGAATGGTTAGGATTGTGGTGGTTTAGAGGAACTAGGTCCACTTGAGGGAGGAAACTTATGTTTTGTATTCACTCCAGGATGAAAATATGTAAAGTGATAAAGAACTACAACTGTGGGAAGGTCTTTTGATCTCATAGATGGATAAAAGGTTGTAGTAGCTTCTAGGTTGTCAAGGAAATCATTGTAGAAATTGTGCATACTATCATCATCTTCTCCAATGATGTCTACTTCACGTGGAGGACAATCATTAGGAGTTGGAGGAGCATGTTTGAGTTCAAGGTCATTAGGATCACAACCAAAGGCACTATTGGACATGTCTACCAATGAATTTAATGAATTCCAAAACTTATTGAAAGAAAATGCCATGATACTAATAAAAAAAGGTGTAATAAATGATGAAAAAAAAGATTCTAGAAATGAAAACAAAATGCAGGAACAAGAAAAAGTAATGCAAAAAAATGCCAGAAGAATTTCAGAAATGCTGATAAAAAAGTACAGAGGAACTGATTCGCCTTGGGTGGTGAATGAGTCCCAATATGAAGTTTTTTAGTGTTTTTCAGAAATTTAAAGATGATTTCAATATTCTATAGAATGAAATTATTGATGCAGAATGCAGATTTTGACTTTTTCCAATGAGATGTTATGTAAAAATGAAAGCTAAATGACGTTTTCACTAATGCAAAATAAAAAGAAATAACAAATCAATGTCCTAATTGAATGCTAATGCAAATGGAAACTAAGATGCAATATGTGAATGCAATCAGAAATGCAAAGTGTTCAAGAGTCGGGTTCACCAAAATGAAACATAGATTTTTGAGTTCTGATGGCTTCTCTTGCACTCTTAGGGTTTTTCACCTAAAAGGAGAGAGATATGGCCAAAAATGCTTATGATTCACTCAAATTAGGATGTATGATCTTTTTTTAATGTAAATGGACTTAACTAAATGTAAGTCACTAATCTAAATGACTAAAAATGAATGCAAAAGTGCAATTACAACTATGTTTGAAAACACATTGTGATATGCAAATAGCTATGTAAATACTGCAAAACATGAAGGAAAGGGATCAATCTGAATGCACCTGGATGAATTCTATTGATTCTAGAGTGTTTTGAATGTAGATGGAAATTACTATTTTTTCACAGTGGGACTCATTCGCCCAGGGTGGCGAATTAGTCAATCTACTCATGAAAAACTGTCGGGAGCTAGTTTCTTTCTATCGAGATCCGAAATCTGACAAAATTTGGATATTCAGTCCTAAGGTGGGACTAATTCACCACAGATGGTGAATTAGTCCTCTCGCAAATTTTTGAAAAATTAGGAGACAACTCTACAACACTAGATTTGGGAATGTTTGCTTGTTGGGTTGCCAAAGTTAAATCTACAGAAAATGGACAGAAAAATCTCTTCATGCTTGAAATTGACTTAAGTTGACTTGAAGCACCTAGTTGAATTGAAAATCAATCTTCAACACCTAAAATCTTGTCAAATATGCATACAAAGAGCTACAAACAAACATGCAATAGGGGGAAAATGGTTGAGGGTTAGTGAATAGGGGTTTGCCTTGGTCAAACCCCACTTTTGGTAATTAAACCCTTGAAAAGATAATGAAATGAAAGAGAAAGATAAACTAATAACATTAAAGTGCTATTAACTTACCTAACCCTTGATGTTGCAAGTCTGAAGTAATGTAAATGGCTACTTCAAAGTGCTTAAATAGTGCTTGAATTGATGATATAAAATGCTTGAATGAATTGATTGTAGGAGATGTAAAATGAGATGAAAATCACTTATTTATAAAATTCTTCAACCTTAGTATTTGTTCATACCTCACCACAGGCTGACATCAAGTGATTTTGAATAAAATCCTGAGAGGAAATTTAAAATATTTTGAATTTGGGGCCAAGGGGCACTCATTCACCACCCATGTCGAATGGGTCCCACCTAAGACCTAAAAACATGTGTTGGGAAATATGTTGTATTTAATGTTGTTTGTCAGGGTATTATTCAAAAATAAACTTAATTTCAACTTATGAGGGCATAAAGAGGCCAAATAAAGCATGAGAAAGTTGTAGATAGTGAAAGTATGCCTAGAAAAGTGTGAAATCTTGTTACAAGACTTTACAACACTCAAAATAGGACTTATTGACAAGTAAAAAGGTGGTTTTTAGGTGAAATGTAATAAATAGAGTATAGAAGAATGTAGAAATGTCTTACAACACCTTCACAAGACATTGTTCTTTGAATTTTAGTACCTAAATAAGCATGTTCAAGCCATGTTACAACATAAAATCAAAGAAACATAGTTCCAACACCAAGAAACATGACCTAAAAGGCTATACAAATGACAAGGGCCCATTTTTCTATGGCATACAAGTAAAGCCATGCCATGTAAGAGAAAAAAATAAAAGAGAGGGGTTGCCCCCAAAATGAAAACACCAAAAGCATAATGGATCTATGGATTTGGGGTTAGTATGTTCTTGCTGCAATATTTTAGAGAGCTCGAAACTATCATCATTCCCAAATACACATAGAATTGGAAGAATGACACAAAACAGTGAAAACAAAGAAAAACCTTTGATTCAACTTGGAAGAGACATGAATGTCTTAATGCCTTCCATCATACCCAAAAGAAAAACACAAGACAAAAGGAAAAGGAAAATTCTTTTGGATCAACATGGAAGAGACATGAATGTCTCAATGCCTTGCATCATCCCTAAAAGGAAAACACAAAACAATATAAAAAAAGAGAAAGAGTGTAAAGATGCACGGCATAGAAGAATGAATGTACAAATAGAGGAATGTCACAATGAGAGAGAAAATAAAAGAAACATCAAGGGGTGTCACATCATGCACATGCAATCACACAAAATAAAAGGAAAGATGCAAAATACTAGTAAGGAACATGCGAGTCAACCTAAAGTAGGTCATCTACCTCCCAATTATGTTCATTATATACCGAAGGCGGGCAACTAGCCAAAGGGAAAAAGACAAATGCATTACTAGGACAAGGCTATCTACTTCTTGTCCCCACTGAGTGTGGGACAAGAATGAGCCAAGGTAGGTGATGGGAAAGGTAATGTGATAGTGAGAATAGAATTTTCTACAACTATTACACTACAAGGGGTGAAAAAAGGATATTATTTCTATTCAATACAATTGATTTTTTCAAGAACATCATACCTATCCAATATAGTTTGTAAGGCATGACAATCATTAGTGCTATGTCCATGAGTTCGATGGTATGTACAATACTTTGTATTATCTTTAGGAAATTTGACTCTAGTACCACATGGTAATTTTATGAGACCATGATAGAGAAGCATTTGTAATGCTTTCTCATTTTAATATTTAGGACAAGGAAGGTGGAAGAGCTTTCTAATATCACCAAATTCCCAAATTGAATGTTGAGGATTAGGACCTAAGGTAATCCTATCATCCTTGCCATTGGTATGAGTCATTGGTTTTTCTTTAGGAAGAAGTAAATTCATATCAAGAGGATGATCTAAGATAATTGTGCCATCACTACGAAGCCTTAGGTATTATTTAGGAGCACTTATGTTGAGAGGGGGATCTTGATATCCTAACCCCTTTGTGTTTCCATTGGTTGGTATTTTCTCTAGGAGTTGATGGATCTCATGTTCACTTGTTGTATCGCATCCTTGTTTACTTAAGATTGTGAATCCTTTTCCATATGTTTCTTCTATATTGATGGGAGTGTTTGTTACTTTATTATCATAAAATGGTTGAGTATTTATTTGTTTAGAGGAACTAGGTTGCGTATTTCTAGGTCATTTATTTAATTTAATTTTCTTTCAGGATGTAAGTAACCTAACATATCAAGAGGTAGTATCAAAGGGGTTTGTTTTTTTCATGGATAGGTAAAAGGATGCGCAAGCTTCAAGGTTGTTAAGACAATCATTTAGGAACTTATTCGTGTTGTAATCATCTTCTCTAATGACGTCAATATTGCAAGGACATGCATTAGGATTTGAGTGAGCATGAGCAAGGTCAATGTCATCAATAAACTTAGTGATGCCTTTTACAACCACTTCCAAATTCACATGGGTCCCAAGATCAGCCTAGTTGATTGATGACATGTATATAAAAGGATGATGAAAAGTTCATTGATTTGAAATCTAAAATCCAAATTAATCTTGAGATGATGAGATTTCATTCCTTCACATAGTTGTGTACAACCCTTCATGATTATCAAAATTTAGTTAGAAGTTGTGAAGTGAAAACTCCCTCTATCTGTCCTAAAAATTCTAAATCCACAACTCAAACCAACTACCAAGCTTTCAAGAAACAAAATAAGGGCTTCCTACAACTTAATTCTCAATCTAATCAAAATTTTAACAAATACAACAAAACCATATGCCTTTTCAAATAGAAATAGATAGTTTACGCTCTTACCTGATACCCTTCATAATACCATGTTGCGACTCCTAGAAAATAATTTGATTTATTTACCTCATGTTAGAGCTCCTAATCCTACCAATCCTTTACCTTCAAACTATAGACGAAATTCCTATTTCCATTTCCATCGATAATGTAGTATACAAAAATGTCATCCTTGACATTTTCACACTTTTTTGGGCCATCCTTGCTAAAATTGGGCTTATTTATGCTTTATTTGGCCTTAATTAATGCATATTTCCAAGGATAATCTTGACATATATCAAGTGACCAATAAAAAATTAATGTTTTTTTATTGTATGGCCCAAATCTAGTGATTTTGGACTCATACGCCACCTTGGGCATATGGGTGCCACCTAGGTTTCAAGGCCTAGATCTGAAATTCACATTAAACTAAGACTTTCTTAAAAAAAGTCCCAATCTTAGCCTAATGGGACTCATATGCCCCAAATGGCATATGCGTCCCACTTATCTTACACTTAAATTAAATTCAAATTCTTTGTGAGATTTTATTCTCCTAGATCTGTTTTTGGCTCATAGTGTTGTAATTTTGGGAAATTTGACATAAACAAGTCTTAATACAAGGTTATTTCACATATTTTCTCCTGGAAATTCAAGTATTCAAGCATTATAGGAAGTTGATGAGGCATTCTTATAGAAAATTTGATATTGAGAGCACTCACAAGAGCATTCAAGAGAATTCAAGAGTGATTATCAAAATTTTTGGAGCATTATTCATGAATCAAGCATCATATCAAAGTCATCATGCATCATGTTTCAGTTTGAGCTAACATTTGTGATGTATGGTTTTTATAATTCAAGCAAGCATTTAAATAAATATCAATATCATTCAAGTAAGAGTTGAGATCTACAACTATTGTAGCCATTACATACAAGATTGTGGCTTTTTGTTTCTAGGGTTTGGTGAGTTGCAACATATCATTTTTTTCATTCATCATTCTTCCTTTCTATTTCATTTCATTACAAGGTTTGATTACCTAAAATGGGGTTTGACCAAGGAAAACATCTATCCACTAACAAAACAATATTTTAATCCCTCTCTTTGATGTGTGATTTGTGAATCTAGGCTAAAGACCTATTGAAGAGCAATATTGGAGAAAATTTGTCAAGTTGCAATGTTGTCAAAGTTGTCACCTTACTTGCAATATCACAGAAAGTCACCTATAGGTTACAATTTAGTGATTCAGACCTAGAGATTTTATAGCCTGGAGAAGTCTATAGGAAATCATCAAAGGATATCAAAGTTTCGGAGCAACCCTAATACTAGGAATAAATTTCCACTTGTGGCATATGACTCCCAGTATACACATTTTTAGATATTTTCTACAAATCCTAATTTAGTAGTTCCAGATCCTACTTTCTATCAAAAACGCTAATCTGGGACTAAATTGCACCTACTAGTGTATAGATCCTAGTGAGCATTAAATTCAACGTTTATAGCATTTCACACCTTGTTTTGAGCACATTCAAGTTTCTAGTTGTACCTTTTCACTTTCTCAATTTACTGTTTTGCTTTGAACTCATTTTTAGGTCATTTATTTAATTCTTGCATATTCTTAGTCTTTCCAATCCCTAGCTTAGTGGTGGAGCCCATTTTAGTCTTTTTTCACACCCTACGACAACCTTAAGTAGATCTCTTCCCTTTTATTCTATCCTTGGATTGAGATCTGTAGGGTTTGCTTGATTGAGAAGTGTAGAAAACTTATTGTTCTATGTCCTAAACTATAGAGGAAATTTTTTATACCTTTCATTTTGGTGAAATTTCCCTTTAGAACATTTCATCTTCTGATTTGGAGTGCATAATAGTCCTATATTTAGCTTGCATTAATTTTGCATTAGGTTTTGTATTAGTTAATTTTCATCTAAGGTTTCAAAATCTTGCATTAGTGAAAGTGCATATAGGTTGCATTTGTGCATCTTGCATCATTAAATTTCATTTGAAAATTGTAAGTGTAATCAGTTGAAAAATCATACAAAACAAAAAAACATAACAATCACTCATGATTTTCTGAAATTTGTGCAAAAATCCTCATCTAGGACTCATACACCCCTCTGGGCGATTTAGTCATTGTGCAAGTGCTATTTCCTAATTTTTGGGTATTTTGTGGTGACTGTTATTCATTTTTTGAACCCTTGAAAAACCTGGACTAGCACTCATACACCCCTCTAGGTGATTTAATCCCATTTTATATTTTAAACGATATTTTCTAGCATTAAAAACTTCTTTTCTATGTTTTTGTTTGCTACTGTTAGTTATCTGCTTCATTTTGCAAAATTTCTATTACATTCATTTCATTTCATCTAGATTAGTTTCATTCATAATTAGAGAATAAAATTTATCTTGTGTTCATTGCATTCATAGATTACCCCTTGCATGAGATTTAAAACTTGGTGTCTTATTTCTAATACTATAGTGAGATGTAGTTTGAGACTCATGTCATCCCATGATAGCACAATCATCGTGGATCTTGGGTTATCTAGCTCTTTCGGTACTAGTGTTGACACTAGTTCACTATGTATGGACCATACCTTTAAAAATTATTTTCCTTCAAGTAGTGTGACAACTATTGAAACAATGGTTGCTAGTATTCTAGAAGAAAACATAATCCAAATCCATCAAGGTTTAGCAAAGCTACAAAATCAAGTGAGTAGTAAATACATTTCAACCATTGATATACCTACCATAGATAACATACACTGCATGATTGAAACTAATGAAGGAGTTGAACTTGATTGTAACCTAGCTTAAATTTTTGGTAAACTCACTAGTAGTGCTCCACCTTCGAACAATGTCCAAAGTCAAGGAGGAACTCAAATTCCTCCTCTCACATCCATTGCCTCTATCCCTACCTATACCAAGACTCAAGGTTCAACAATTCAACCTAATAGCAATTTCATTCCTACCTTGGTTATTTCTGTTGGCAATCCTAACACTTTTGTGGCATTGCATGTCATATCTGCTACCACTTTACCTCTCATAAGCTATCCATTCACTTGTCCCTCAAACACATAGACACCTCCACCATATTCACCTCCATCTCAAAATGAAAACAATGATCCCATCGTAAACCATCTTTTGAAAATTGTTTCATCTCTTCAAAAAAAAGCTTCCACCATAAACCAAAATTGAAATGGCCAACATATAGGTATGTGTAGGTTCATGATGGGCCAAAAAGTGGCAATATGATGGGTGTGTGTAGGGTATGTGGCTGACGACTTTTTTTTAAACCAAAATTGATGAAACAAAAAGGGTTTTTAAAGGAGATTATCAACTCTCCAACAATATAAATTATGCTTTAATTTTAATTTAATAAATAATAATAATAATAATAGTGCTATTAATTTCTGGATTTGATTGTGTTTTGGTTTTTCACATCGACGTTTCGAATCATACTACATGATCCATTTGATGGATCATGTAGTATGATTCAAAACGTCGATGTGAAAAACCAAAACACAATCAAATCCAGAAATTAATAGCACTACTTGATGGATTGTGGAAACTTGATATCTTTAATAATAATAATTTTTTTTATTTTAATTATGACTAAAGTCCTAATTGATAGGCTAATTGAAAAACAACTATATCTTTAAAATGGTGTCACATTTTTTGAATCCAAAATATGTGTCACATTCTATGCTTCACATACTATAGGATTAAAAAAATAAATTGAATTTCATGAATTTTTGACCAAGTTAAGGTGGTCAGACATACGAGTTTTTACATTTTTTAAAAGTTGTAATAAAAAAATCGTAATTAATTATTTACTTGGAAAAAAATTACAAAAATATATGCATCACATCGAGACATGAGTCCTCTAATTATATCTAAAATCTTATAAAAAATATTATCATTTTATTGTGGTTAGGGTGGTCAGACAAACACCTACTTCTTATTTTTCCCTAAAATTTAAGTACTACTACATTGAAATTTCAAATTTTCACCAAATAGATTTTTTATTTATTTTTAATAAACCTAGTAGTTTAGAAACTACATTCAATTTGATACAGATTCTATTCTTAAATATTTTTTAAATAATATAGATAACTTATTCAAATTTTTACGTGCAGTTTCCTAACTCTGATTTTTTTGAATTTTTTTCCACTTAAGGGCCTATTTTTTCCATGATGATCTTGCACATACCCCTACATACTATGTTAAAATAAAACTCTTATCCTTGGAGATATTGAGAGTTTTGATACCAAAAGTTCTAGAGATTCCAATATTTGAGAAATATGTGGGGAAAGGAGATCCTTCTAACCATGTTTTTGCTTATATTTCATTATGTAGTGACTTTTTCCTTGAGGATAAACTCTTGGCTAGGATTTTCCCTAGGTCCTGAAAAGATACCGCCTTATAATGGTTCTCCTCATTATCAAACAACTCAATTCATTCATTCAATGAACTTTTTGAGGCCTTTATAAACCATTTCCAATTGCACATAACTCCTAAAATGACTCTAGCTGATTAGATGAGATGTAAGAAAAAAGATGATGAAAAAGTTACTAACTTTATTTCACGATACCAATTGCTTTATTCTCAAATAAACGTAAAGATTCTTGATCCTCACCTTCAACAAATTTTCATTTAGAACTTGCAAACTAAGATACAAGATAAGGTTACCATGATGAAATTTCCTTCATACACTTTTCTACTACCCTCCGTGATTATCAAAACTCGGTAAGTAGTCGTGACAAAAAATCCACCTCTAGATGACAAGAAAAATATGATTCCCCAAGCCAAAATAACTATCAACCATTTAGGAAACCGAATAAAGGCTTCTTTCAACTTAATCCCCCTCAACAACCAACTCAACATGTTGACACCCAAGTGGCTACTATAAATAAAACTCCTTTTCCATTTGGGGATCTAGCTAGACAATTCACTCCTTACCTGATACCCTCCATAACACATTGTCATAACTTGTAGAGCAGAAAATGATCACCTTTCCACCTGTTAGAACTCCCAATCCTAATAAGCCTTTACCTCCAAATTTTAGATCAAATTCCTACTACCAATATCACTGACAAAATGGACATGACACATAACATTGTAAGCATATTAAACATCTTGTGCAAGACCTCATTGATTCCAGTCAACTTTCAATTGGAGGTGTTAATGATCAAGGAAATAAGTACATTGCCCCTCCTAACCAAAACTGAAAAATATTTGCCAACCCTATGCCAAATCATAACATTTAATTTTTCAATTCTAGTGAAACCAAGAAGAATGATGTCATGAATGTGGACATGGATGATGACAACATTGATATTGATAAAAAAGATCCTATAGATATAGATGAACAAGATCCTATTGATTATATGGTTGGATTGGTCAAAATCATACCTTGTAAGGACCAAACTAAAAAGCATCTTGGCATTGCTTTCTCATCTAAGGATATTGTGATGCAGTGAAGTTTACCTATCCTAAAAGATGCAAAACAAAATTATGCAAAGGAGAAAACAACACTACACAACCTGAATTATTAGCCTAGTTGAACTCAAACAAAAGAAAAGATAAAAAAGTGATATATCTTTGTTCAAGTTGATACCTTGGTTGGCCCTTTGATTGTCGATAATGTGTGCTCCTTGATGGAAAATGATCTAAAATGATATGCAAAATGATGAGTATTTGATGGAAATTCAAATGATTCAAGTAGGTATTTTGATAAGTGTATGGAAGGGGTACAATATGAGCCTGAAGGAGAATGCAAGAGTGTTGAAGTTTCTTGAATGTTGGAGAGCTTGAAAGTTGTTAAATGAAAATGTGATTATGAAAATGTAATTCCTTGAATGAGAGAAAAACTTCCATTTTAAGAGAAGACTCTCTAGAGAATTGGATGGTTGATATTTTTCCAACATAGGCAAGATGAAGAGTTGTAGTGAGTTGAGGACTCACAAGCCCTCACATCTTTCCATGTGGAAGATGAGATGTGAAGAGGACATGTGATGTGGAAAAGGACATGTGAGGTGGAGGTACTTGCAAGTACCTTGGGATGAGGGTGATGGTGACAAGTGAGAGGACCACATTGGGAATGAGAGAAGTTGTTGGAGAAATAAATGTGAATTTTAAATTCACATGATTGGAAGTACCTTGTGGATAATACAAGCTACTTCTAATGGAAGTTTTTCGACCCATGTGACTAATGTGGCCTCTTAATGATCCACATAGGGAAGATGAGAGCTTTGGAGAAAAAAAAGTGAATTTTTAATTCACATCAAGAAGACAAAAATGATTTAAAAATTCCTTGGGGGATGGTGAGAGTTGACTAAAGGGGGGTTGATTAGACTAGCTAATCAGTTCAATTAGAGGACAACTAGTGGCTAATGAAGATTAGGAGCCAACTTGCAAAATTTGGAATGGAAAATTAAATTCAATCCTTATGCAATTTTCCATTTTTGGAGCACTGATATTTGCTATAGCATAAGACACCAGGTGCCAAGGTATGAAGAACCAAGGCGGATTAGTGTCTATTACATAGAACAAACACAACAGACAAGAAGGCTATCCCAACACCCAAAATTCATGAAGAATTTGGTCGGGATAGGTATTGGGATAACCAAAAGCACAAGAGGATTCCCTAGTGTAACATAAGACTGCAATGATCTTGGTGGGTACAATGCAAGACAAGTAGGAAGACAACAAGAAAGAAAAGATCAATATATGCCCCTATGTCTACCAGTCAAAGAACACAATGATATGATGGATCAAGGCAGTCATGGAAAGTGATGAGAGGGAGCTCAATTGATAAAAAAAATCCAAAAGCATCTAAAGATCGAAATGAATTTCAAACGTCCTTTTCCATAGGATCAAAGGGATGGATGGGATTGATGAGGTCTATTAGGAAGGATGCATCCTGTTGAGACCAAAGATTGATACTAGACTAAAATATCAGTATGACACAAGATATTTAGAACGGATTGGATCTCATGATACGAGTGGATATCATTTATGAAGAACTAGCTAGATGAGGGCATAGCTTGACAAAATGACACAAGAGAGACAAGAAATGAAACTAACATGTCGTAAATATCTAGGGGCTCGGGGGTTGATCAAAGATTAGCCTTGCCTACGTGAATTCATAGAGCCCTTGTAGTTTGATAAAAGAATGAAAAATGACCATGGATAAAAGCAAGAAGAGGATGATGGAGACCAGATGAACAAAATCAAAATGACTGTATCAAATAGAAAAAAACAACGCCATGGGGGTGGATCAAATGATCGACCTTGCCTATGTGAAAGCATAGGGGCAACGTAGCTTGAAAAAAGACCAAAGAAAAGCAATGGATAAGGGATGATGAGATGATTAGGATAAGTGGATAAAATGATGGGACCAATAGGATGAGACAAGATAGACCTATTGGAGAGGATGGTGGTGATATGAATTATATGTGGATTAGGTGAAGCTAAAAGATGGGATAGCTATCCAAATCATCGAAAGATGAATCGTGAGGATGGCATGATCAAGAGATAGGTGATGAGAAGTGATAAGAGATGGGAGCGATGATAGTGAGATAGATGGCATTAGATTGCATGAGGAGAAGCCTATAGCTAGACACCAATTACAAGGGATTATGAGATGGGATGACGATAGAGATGAATGGATAGGGAGAGAAGGATAGGGGGATGAAAATGATTGTTTGGATTGGTATGGAGATAAGGATGGGGAGATGAGAGAGATTGTAAGATGGATGGATAGGAAAATAAGGATGGGGAGATGAAAATAATTTTTGGATGGGTAGGGATGAATAGGACGATAAGGATGGGAAGAAGGAAGGGATGTTATGATCAATGAATGATGTATCCAAGGACTATGTCACAAAGAAGGAGATGCCCCTACTCTAGATATGTCATGTATGATGAGGCATGAGGGATGGAAGATGGGTGGATGGGAAGATAAAGGAGATAAATGGGGGAGGATATGATGGGTGGATGAGAGAGGGATATGGATGTGGATAGGATGCATGGATAAGGAAGGAAGATTGATGGTAGCATAACAGGTGGACAAGGAAGGTAGATGGATGTGAATAAGGATTATGATAGTGTATGGATGAGGGGAATGTATGAAAAGAGGTATCCAAAGCATGTATATATGTTTTCCCCTATCAATATCAAGATCATAAGGAGGATGAAGTGATTAGGATAAATGAGATATGATAGGAAAGATGTGGATGGTAGGTGGGATGGAGGAGATGGATGGAGGGGATGGAGTTGCCCCCAAGTGTAGAAGTAAACTAGATGAGGGATTTACACATGATTCCTATTTGCCAGGTTTTCATCATGTTACTTATTGAAGGCACTTGTTTGCCAAGTTTTCACCATTGGATGGATTATTTCTCCTTACTATTATTTTTATTTTTTTGACTTTTTGACTTTTTTTATTTTTTCGATTTGTTTTTAATTTTTTTTAATTTTTTCCATTTTTTTTTACTTTTTTTATTTTTTCAAATTTTTTGACTTCTATTTTTTTTTATTGCTCTCTTTTTTGGATTTTTCTTTTACTTTTTTGGATTTTTTGGATAGAATGTGGACAGAGATGGATAAAGATAGGGATGTGGATAAGTGAATTTAGAAGACATGTGATAAGGAGATGAATGAAGGACTAAAGCATCGAGCTCCATATGAGGTATTAAGAACCCATGTGTGAAATGACTATTTGATGTTGGTACAACCTTATTAGGATAAATGGATTATGCAAGAGAATGGATTAAAGGGATTTGATGGGGGAGATATGCAGGATAATGGATGGGATGTTGGAAAGTGTAAGGGTGGAATGATGGGGTAGGTGTGTGATGGGGTGATGAGTTTAGGACCAACATTGGAATATATGATGGTGGATGTGATAAGATAGGAGTAATAATGGATGGATGATGTGGGGATAATGGAGGAGGTGGAATAGCGGATTTTGGGACATAAGGACCCAAAATAGAGTAAGGAGATGGAGGGTGTGTATGATTATCTTTTGGATTAGCAACTTTGGATTTTGTTATGGATTCTTCATTTGAAGGCATCACATCTTCTTTCTTTGGGATCCACATAGTCTTGATATTTGCTTTGGTGGGACATTGTGGCCGATGGGTTTGATTTGGATTTTGGATTGGATTTTTCTTTTCATCCACATATATTTTTATGGGGACATGAGGAGATTTATATTCACGTGGATGTTTAGATTTATGTATTTTTACTTTAGCATCCAAAGTGCTTTTAATATCAATGGGATGGGTGTGAGGAGATGGATGATATGAAGTGATGGAGGTCAAATTTTGAGGATGATATGTAGATAGAATATGTGTAGGTATGTGCCTTTGTTGATCCTAATTAGGGGACATGAGAGTGGGATGTTTATGATGTGTGATGTGGTTAGGTGATCGATGGATGGATAGAAGGATAAATAGGATGAGGTGGAGGAGGTGATTTTGGGATATAAGGTCCCAAAATGGACTTAATAACTAGAGGATGTGTGATGGTGGATGGAGGGATATAAAGACCCAAAATAGAGGGAGTAGATGAAGGATGGGAGATGGTGGATGGAGAGACATAAGAACCCAAAATGGATTTGGAAGACAAAGGAGGAATATGGATGGTTGTTTTGAGGATATACGATGGAGTGGGGATGGCAGAAAATGGTTTAGTAGAGTGATGAGAAGAGCCTATTGTGCATTTGGAAGAGGCTCGTTGAGGATGTATAGAGGTTGTACCAACATTTTTGGATTATGAGTCCTAAGAGATATATCCAAGACCTTATGTACATAGATTTTTGTTGACCTGTATGGGCTCTAAAATACCTTTCTCATGAAGGCCTAAACCTTTCCCTTGATAGTTCATGCATTTGAACATTCGCTCTATGATAGGGTTCATGTTATTTTGGAAACATGATGCAAGTCCATTAGAAGATGGAGGAGGATGGGTGGTGTATACACTCAGTTCCTCATTTGCAAGGAAACCACCATGGATGAATGTGAGAGTACCAAGGGAATATAAACATGGTGTTTGGATGGTAGAGCTAGGTAACAATGGAGGCTCATGAGACAAAGATGATTAGGTAGCAACATTTTGATCAAGAGAAGTGAATGGTAATGGGTCAAGAAATGGATTAGTTGATATGATAGGATCTAGATTTACGACAGTGAGCGATAAGGTCTCATATGATGGAGTGACCAGATCTTGAGTGTCAAGGGGATCACAAGATGGAATTGATGGGGGATCGTGAGTTTGAGGTGGACTAGATGGGATGGTAGGATCTTGATCAAGTGAAGGGGAGATGTTGGAATTCCTTAGATCAAGCTCTTGGAATGACTCATCATTTGTGAGTGGTGTGATGATAGAGTGTTGGAGGGATTCCTCAAGTGGGGAAGATGGAAGGATAGAGGATTTAGGAATTTCATGGGGATGGATTTCGGTGATACTAGGAGTGGAAGGATTGGATTGGATTTTTGTATCGGCAATGGCTTGGGTGGGTCTAGAAGTAGAAGGAGCAGATGTGATTTTGTTATCATCAATGGGTTCAATGGATCTCAGAGTAGGAGATGGGGGGTCAATGGATTTAATGGATCTGATTGTTTCCATAGTTTGAGTGGTACTATGGGTGGTAACATCAATGATAGGTGTGCTACGGAGAAGGGTTTCATCACTAGTGACTGTGGATGATGGATTGGAATGGTATGGTTCCACGACTTCATGATGTGGAGTTGTGGATGTCTTCTTTGTCATGAGTCCTTGGAGAAACTATAGAGTGAGAATCGTGCATATTCTAGGCTTAGCTAGGGTGGTAGGAGTGGATGAAGGATTAGGGATTGGTGGTGGATTAGGATTATGGATTGGCGGACTAGGATTAGGTTTAAGAATGAGATGAGATGGAGGACTAGGAGTAGATGGAGGATTAGGATTAGAGGGGGGATTAATATTAGATAAAGGTTTAAGGTAGGGATATTGGTATGGTAAATGAGGATTGGAGGACATGGATGATGGATTAGGACAAGAGGACATGAGTCTTGTATTAGGACAAGAGGAGGTGGGTGGTGGATTCTAATAGAGGTTTTGGGATAATTGATTAGGATGGGAAGATTGAGGTGGCGGATTAAGATAGGAGGTAGTGAATGGTGGGTTAGGATAGGAAGATGTGGATGTTGTATTAAGATAAGGAGGTATGGATGTGCGATTAGGATAGGAAGGGGTGGATGTTGGATTAGGATGGGTAGACTAGTAAGAAGGATTAGGATAGGGGGACATGGATGGAGGATTGTAATAGGAGTATTGGGGTGGTAGATTAGGATAAGAAGATTGGGATGGTAGATTGGGATAGGAATATTGGGATGATGGATTGGGATAGGTGGATGTGGATGTTGGATAAGAGAAAGATTTAGAGGAAGGATATGATGAATGTGCAGACAGGGAAGATAATGGATATCCCTTGTCAAAGGTAGCATAAGGAGCACTATTAGGCATGGATGAAGATGTAATGGGATAGCTTAGAGGGGTGATTAGATTTTGGAGGATAGTTGGTGAAAGATAACTAGAAATGATAACATCAAGGTGATCTATGTCATATACCTCTTGATCAACAAGACTCCCGTTATTGTCATCAACATAATTAAGACTCCCCTTGACTACAATTGGTGAAGGATAAGGCTTCATGATGTCGGATTAGATCGATACGAATTGTAGAGATGGGAACATATGATTAGAAAGAAAGAAAAGGTGATGAAAGGATAAATAGGATGAATTTGAAGAAGATGGAAGAAGGGGTCTTAGGATTTGTTTTGATATCAATAGATTCTAGATGTAGATGGACTAAAGCTCAGATTGGGATTTCAGATAAGCTCAGATTTGGATTGGATTAAAGCTCAGATTGGGATGATTGGATGATGTGATGAGATTGATTCTAATGATCAGATTTGATTAGAAAAGGATGATTATGACACTGAATCACCTTGAGATGGAAGTAGATTGATTGGGTCGAAGGTTATTATATAGGGATGTGATTGGATTAGGTTGGATAAGATCGATTGATGAAATGATTGATAAGATCAAATGATGGATCAGATAGGATGATGAAAGGGATTCTAAACCAATTTTAGAGATTAACCTAGCTGACTTAGGATGTTGATTGATCGAATTAAAGGATAGATAAATAATTGCGACACAAAGTCCACCTTGAGATTGAAAGTGGATTGATTAGGCCGACGATGAAAATTAACTCAGGATGGATGGTGATCTTGAGCAGATGTGGATGATGATGATTAGATTCAGATAACTAATCCAATTTAGATAATAAATTCAAATGAAATTTAGAGCATTTGGATGGGGAAAATGATGATGGATACATAACCCATAGATGTTCTAGGATGATGTATGTATATGATTCCAATGATGAACGAATGACTTTTGGAGAACGTAGATGGATTGAAATGTAGATTATGAGTGAATAGAAGATGCAAGATTATTGGAGGAAGGTAAGGTTTTCCAATTGAAGGTTCGATTTTCCTATTGGAGGTTACGTTTTCCTATTGGTGGCAAGGGTTGAACCTATTCATGGGTAGGGTTGCCTATTGGTGGGTAGGGTCACCTATTGGTGGGCAAGGTCACCTATTGGTGGGTAGGGTCGCCTATTCAAGGGTAGGTTCACCTATTGGAGGGAAAGTTCACCTATTGTAGGGCAGGGTCACCTATTGAAGGTTAGGTTCACCCACTGGTCGGCAGGGTCACTAATTAGTGGGCAGGGTCACCTATTGGTGGGCAGGGTCACCTATTGAAGGGTAGGTTTTCCTATTAGTAGGCGGGGTCACCTATTGAAGGTCAAGTTCTCCCATTGGCTTTCAGAACCTTGGAAAAAGGAAATGAAGTCTTGGAATTGGTAGATGGACTTTTAGAATGGGGAGACAGACTCTTGAAATGAGGAAACATACTCTCAAAAAGGAGATAGATGCTTGGAATGGGGAGACGAATGCTTAGAACGAGGAGATGAGTGCTTGGAATGAGGAAACAAATACTTAGAATGAAGAGAAGGATGTTTGGAACAAGGAGATGGATACTCAGAACGAGGATTCAAATGCTCATAACAGATGATAGCTACTTGAAATGAGGTGAAAAATTCTTAGAATGAGGAGATAGATGCTCGAAAGGAGCAAACAGGTGCTCAAAATGAGGAAACAGATGCTCAAAATAGGGAGACAGATACCCAGAACAAGGAATGGGTGCTCAGAACGAGGAAATGAATGTTCAAAACAAGGAGACAGATACTTAGAATGAGGAGCCAGATGCTCATAATGGGAGAAAACTACCCAGAATGAGGTGACGAATGCTCAAAATGAGGAGATGGATGCTCGGAAGGAGGAAATGGGTGCTTGAAACGAGGAAACAGGTGCTCAAAACGAGGAAAAAAATGCTTAGAATGAGGAGATAGATGCTTAGAATAAGGAATGGGTGCTCAGAACAAGGGAACAAATGCTTAGAATGAGGAAATAGATGTTTAGAATGAGGAGATAGATCCTCAGAATGAGGAATGGGTGCTCAGAATGAGGAAATGGGTGTTTGAAATGAGGAAACAGATGCTCGAAATGAGGATACAAATGCTTGAAATAGACAAATAGATGCTTGGAATGAGGGGATGAATTCTCGTAATGAGGTAACATATGCTCATAAGGGGAAACATATGCTTGGATCAGGAAAATAGAAGCTTAGAATGGTGAAATGGACCCTCAGAAGGACTGAATGAAAGGTGAAATTAGTTGTTTGGGGGCAGGTTCACCCAAGTATGGGGAAATTTTTCCCAACTTGGGGTAGGTTCGTCCAACTTGGGGCAGGCTCGCCCAACCAGAGAAACTCACTGTTTTGATGGCTATTTTACTAACAGAGGGAAAAGTCATCCTTGCTAAGGCTAGGGTCACCCCTGTTGAGGGTAGGGTCACATCTCTATAGGGTAGGGTCACCTATTAAGAGAAATATGGATGATTTTGACAAAAATAGACTGGGAAATGATTGAGACAAAGGGCAATTTTTCCCCTATTGAGGGTAGCTTCACCCCTATTAAGGGTAAGGACACCCCTATCAATAGAATTGGACTTGAATTAGATGAAAATGACTATGGAAAAGGACCACAAAATAAGAAAATAATAATACATAGGTAGAGGATGACTCTACTAAATAGATATGCATTAGTTTTGGACAAAAAGATAGTTCAAGCAACATGATCCTAAGATCAATGAAGAGGGTATGGCCAACACAGTTCTCTAACTAGGATGAACAAGAAAACTAGGGAGTCCTCAATATACGCATGGTACATGAGACACAACCGTGAACACTAGCCCATCTACAAGTGTGAGTCAAGAACCCCAGTGAGATACTGAAGGCTCAAACCAACTCTTCATGTCTTATCTAGGTATCACCCTAGCTTCGATGCTTCACCAGACACGATGTGACTCGATTGAGGTACAAAATTTTCTATCCCCCCTCTATATACCCTACCGGTACACGTGGTTAGGATAGTCCCTTAGGGTGATGAAATTCCCAAGTAGGTCCCAATAAAAAGAGAACACTAAACATCTTTAGCTACTCCCTAGGCTCATATGAAGTACAGAGGGAAAGATCAAACGATGTAGTGCCCTTTGGGTGACATGAAGGAATTTCAAACAAAAAAAATAGTATGTTGACTCCCCCTAATTAGATCTATGTGCATAGATTAATAAGAAAAAATGACAAACAAACTAAACTAACAATGCTAGGAATGATCGTTTTGCAAGAAAAGTGTTAGTAGTTTGATCTTTGTTTTTCAACAAGCATGAAACAAGCTACACAAATGTTAGGAAAAAGGTAGAAACACTCACCAACAAACGATGTTAGGGGGTTAGTACCTCAAAACAATAAGAAACGAATGTTGGAAATGAACTTTAAAACACTATTTTACCTCATAGACACCTTTGTTTGGGTAGGGTCACCCTTGTTTAGAGAAATTTCACCCTTGTCTAGGGTAGGTTATCCCCTCTATAGGGTAGGTTTGCCCCTCTATAGGGTAGGTTTATTTATCTGGAAAGCTAAAGGCGGATTCACTCTGAGTCATAGATGGGCGATTCTGCAAGGCAGAATTGCCCCTATTGAGGGTAGGTTCGCTAGAGTTGGGGCATGTTCACCCAACTTGGGATAGGTTGACCCCTCTCTAGGGTAGGGTCACCTAACTAGGGGCAGGGTTACCTCTGTTAGCTATAGAGTCGCATCTCTATAGCTTGAACCTTTAAATGTCAAACAACAATAAACATGAAAGAAAGGGACCCATTTGTGGGTCCCACTGGGCATGGAAGAAATGTGATGTAGTGAATTTTACTTATCCTAAAAGATGCAAAATAGAATTATGCAAAGGAGAAAACAACACGACACAACCTCAATGATTAGCCAAGTTGAACTCAAACAAAAGAAAAGATAAACAAGAGATATAGCTTTGTTCAAGTTGATACCTTGGTTGGCCCTTTGATTGTTGATAATGTGTGCTTCTTGATGGCAAACAATCTAAAATTATATGCAAAATGATGAGGATTTGATGAAGATTCAAATGATTCAAGTGGGTATTTTGATAAGTGTATGGAAGGGGTGCAATATGAGCTTGAAGATGCAATAATGGTGGTGGATAAGCTTGAAGGAGAATGCAAGAGTTTTGAAGTTGCTTGAATGTTGGAAAACTTGAAAGTTATTGAATGAAAATGTGATTACAAAAATGTAATTCCTTGAATGAGAGAAAATATTCCATTTTAAGAGAAGACTCTCTAGAGAATTGGATGGTCAAGATTTTTCCAACATGGGCAAGATGAAGGGTTGTAGTGAGCTGAGGACTCATAAGCCCTCACTTTTTTCCATGTCGAAGATGAAATGTTAAGAGGACATGTGATGTGGAAAAGGACATGTGAGGTGGAGGTACTTATAAGTACATTGGGTTGAGGGTGATGGTGACAAGTGAGAGGACCATGGGAATGAGAGAAGTGATGGAGAATGTGACATGTGAGGAAATAAGTAAATGTATTATTTATTTAATTCTTTTGAGGAAAAGGGGAATAAAGGGTAAGGCATTTAATTACTTAACTAGGTACCTTAGGGATTTAGAGGACTTTAGGGGTATTAATTAAATAATAGTAATATTACTTAATTAATACAAGACATTTAGATGGAAAGGGATAAATTTGGAGAAATATAAGTGTCCAAATTTAGGTTTCTAGAGATATAATTAGAAATGCATCTGATGGTCCTCTTCACATAGCCGGTTGAATCAATGACAAACCCAATAATAGGATATTAATTGATCTTGTTTGTCGAGAGAATGTGATCACTGAGGAATTCTTACTCATGTATAAACTCCATCAAGAAACATATGACAAATCGAAAGCATGGATAAAGATGTATAACAGTTTTTCTTGACCTATGATGGGATCGATCACCCTTCCTTTAAAAAAAGGACCGAAAAAATTAGATGCATCATTCTCCATCATCTAGACATTAGATCAATTCCATGGGAACCTAAGGTTATCCATGGCTACACTCCATGGAATTCATCCAGTCGGTTGTGCATAAATGCTTAAAGTTTCCCTTTGACAATTAAATCTTGACTGTGAACCATAGTGGCTTTAACCCTTTGTCTTTCTAAGGAAATATTTCATTGGATTTCTTTTAGCCTGAGCCCATGGAACCTGTAGACACCTAAAAATGACCTAGGCCTGCAAGCTTCATTTTTACCACTTTTGTCCTAGCATAATTATGACATTTAATTATGTCCTTGGTCCACATTCGACTATTGATTAAATAATTCATAATTATTTAATTAATTCATGTCCTTGATTCTTCATGATTATTAAATAAATAAATTTTATTTATTTATTAAATACGTCATTAATTGTCTAAGTCTTCCCTTAATTAAATAAATTTCTTAATTTATTTAATTACCCTTCATCATATATTTCTTCCTGATTATTAAATAAATAAATTTTATCTATTTATTTAATATGTCACTAATTGTCATAATTAAATGAATTTATTAATTTATTTAATTATTAGTTTTATCTGCTAAATTAAATAATTATCTTTAATTATTTAATTGTCAATTTGATATTCCTCTCATTTTAAATAAATTAAATTATTTAAAATGTCATCACAATGTTAACTATTAGTTCATTTTAGTAAATAATCTGAAAATCAATTATTTATCATTTCACAAAATCATTCAAATTGGAAACTAATCTTCTAAAAATCAAGTAATTAGGCAGACTCTTGATTTTCCAAATCTGATCTTCAGTTCAGTCTTTATCTTCTTCTTTTTCGAAAATCTTTATTTTTGAAATAATTTCCTCATTTATTCTCCACCATCAATCCAATTATCTGAGATATTATCTTGACCATTCGATTAATGAATTTTCCCTAAACCTAATTAGGGATTCTCAGATTTAATATGGACCTCTCATTCTAGGTCTTTCTTAGAATTCAATCTCACCCGTCCATTCAAAATGACATTTTCTATAAAATGTCATTTTTCTCTCACTTTTCGATTACACACGGACATAATAGACATTCTTGCACTTGCACACTTAGACTTTCATAGCAATTATTATTTATATTTGATCAAGTTTCAGCATTGTTTAGGCATAGACATTGTCAAGCATAGGCATTTAGGCATAGCCTTTAGGAATTTATCAAATCCCTCAAAGCTTGGTGTAGGACTTCGTCAAGGCTTGCTCACACAATGAATCTGAGGGAAAAGTATCATCCAGCAAGTAAGAAGGTACTATGGAGGTAATCATGGAAATTGCGATTTATAGGTATAACTATTTTATTATTTAATTTCCTTTGTACTAGATAGGAATTTGGGTTTATTGTCATTTATGATTTACATGCTTTAGTGATCTAATCTAAATTCAAAGATTTACCCTCAGTTACATTGGTGAACCTAAATCTGTTTTTTCTTGTTATTTCCGTATGGTTTTTTTGTGTTTTCTACTGTTTTGCAGTTATAGGTAGGGAGCGATGCAACGACTTTTTTTTACATCATGATGCATCTGATACATCGTGACACATTTGACAAAATAAAAGCTGCAATCACTCTGTTGTGATGCAATCAACATCAGGAAAGCCGCATTTGAAGCAATGAAATTCATCTGATACGTAGAGCGATGCAATCGCTCTGTCGCGACACAATCGTCTGGTAAAATTTTTTGTTATTTTACATTTGGTTTTTTTCTATTTTTTGCATTTCTTTTATATCATTTATTTTTTGCATTCTGCCTAGCATAGGATTTCTGTTACTAATCGAGATTTACAGCTTGTTGGCGGTTACTCTTCGTGGGTTAAAGACAAACACTCAAACTACTAACAGATTGTCTTGTAGGTTCGATTGTCAAAGGCCAAATATTAAAACAATGTGTTTTCATTTTTAGTAGTGTAACTCACATTTTGTTTTTGGTGCCATTAAAACGAACCTATGTTTTCTGTGTCTGAATGTGTTTTTCAAACAATTGGGGAGTATGCTCTCATCGTGTGAAAACTTGGTGATCAAAAATCCAGACTCATTTTTATTTATTCTTACCTAATGATTTGGTATATCGGAGTATCCTCTCCCCTCACGCTTTCGGCCAATCTTGGGTGTAAGAGAAATGGTTACCAACTCTAGAAATTGGGCCTACCTGGGAATTTCATCACCCCAACACGACTCAAACCAGAAATGGAGCTAAAGCCAAGCTACCCCCGACTGGTATATAAATGTAAATCTTAAGGGAAAACCTAAGATTGCAGGTGCAGATGTGTCATATAGATGGAGTTGTACTCTCTTAAACCCTGTTGAGCTTAACATCTTTAGGCTGGAGTGCCACCTTAATGGTGATTAATCTCTTGCCCCATGTATAGCCACTTGAACGGGGGTCCCGAACTAAAAATTTTTGTATAGAAAGCCAAAAACCTTCTATTTGCTAGTGCAGCACTGGTCGGTGTGAAGGCATCCACACTTTCACAGTTTGTAGTAGAGGTGATCAGCTTGCCATGGGAGTTTCATGGGGGTTGGAAGCTTGGTTGGCCTAAGAAGAGAGTGCACTATAAGGGGGAGCCTGTGCAGCCAAGCTTCTGAATTCACACGCTACATATATGCGGTTGGGAAAACCTGCGTGGAATCTAGCGAATACTGTCATGGCCTAACCTAGGATTGTGCTTATCTGATGTGTGTTTGATTAATTTTAAAATACTGTGCTTGTCAAGTGCTTTATGGACTTATCACATTTACAGCTCCAAACAAAATGCTCAATATCAAACAGATCAAATTTTCCATCAAAAATGACAAGACAAACTTTTTTACAACCTGTGTCACATCTGTCAAACCACATTTAACTTTCTGAATGACAATCACTGTGTTTAATCACATTCGATCTTTCAAATACTATATATGCATGCGTCATGATGCAACTAACTATCATTGTGTCACATCTGCTAAATTGATATGCATTTTTCTGATTCTGAGCCGCATTTTCTCAACCTGAGCCGCATTTGCAAAATTGAGACACAACTGACACCTCAAACAACACATTTTCCTATCACAATTTACAACTTCATACAAAGTCAAATCCAAAGTTTTCATCTTGTCAATAATCTATCAAACATTGTTTCCAAGGAGATTCTATCAGAAACCAAGTTTGAAATTGCTCAAAGTTTCAGCCATTAGTTTGCATTCGTCACCATAGGTTTCATCCTTCATTATTTTAGTTGCATACATTCGGCATTAGGTTGTCCCTAGGTTCACATTTTGCATACTTAGGATTAGGAAAATCTCAGCACAATTTGCAACATCATTTCCTTCAAAATTAGGCTCTCTTGGACTAAGTTATCAAACCCCTTTTTAGTCATTGTCCTCTTTTGTGAGATTTTCCAACTCAAAAGTCTAGTTAGGAAAACTCACTAGTCATTTAGAACTTGTCACCTTGTCATTTTCAATAGAGTCCTTTAGTAACCGAAATCAAAAACAATGTTTGAGCTTAGAGGTGCTTAGGTACCCTTGTCTTAAATTGCATCTTAAGTCTACACATTGCATATCCTATTCACAAAAATCAAAAACATTAATCATCCTAGTCGTCATTTTGAACTTAGGCCTTACATAGTGTCATCACTACATTTAGTTGTCATTTTTCATTTGAGCAAGCCCATTTTATGGTGGAAACTAGACTCCAAAAATAATGACAAATGGCAAACTTTCGACAAGACCCCACTTCCACTGTCGACAATCCTACAAATGACCCAAACTGGACCTTTGACGATCCATTTTCCAATTCAAACAATAAACCTCCAATGACAACAAAATCCTCATCAAATAGTCCATTCGAACCATTCTTGCAAAAAGATGAATATGGTCAAATACTTGAGGAAAACTTAGAGGCGCTAGCACAAGACCCAGAGGCCTGTCAGTTTGTTGAAACAATGGTCTGTCATGATAGAGACAGATACTTAGCCATAATATTGAGTGAAGGAGCTAAGTTACCACAAGTATTTGACATTAACATGATAAATTTCACACCTCCAAACCCAAATGTCAACAACATGCATAACATGTCACATAATGGTCAACCTCCAAACACTACGAGCAATACTTTTGTTGACACTACAATGACAGTGCATGCCACTCCCAGCGTCCCAAACACCTCCAACATCCCAAACACCTCCAACACCATAAATACCATGACAATAAATGACATGACAGTAAATGCCACGGGGGTATCATCAAGTCACAACAATCCCCCCTTGACAGCTCCATCTACTACCATGAGCACAACTTCGACATATCCGCTCAGTGGTATTTCACAAAATCCTAAGGGAGGAGGCACAGGACGTATCTTTATCCAAGGACAACAAAAAAAATTTAACACAAAAACATCATCAAATTTCATTGCCTCCCAAGGTGCAAACAAAAACATTCCTCTTAGGAAAACTCAACAATTTATACAAGGTGGCCAAATAACACAACACATGACATCATTCACACATCATAACATTCATGGTCATCATATCCCCCAAATAACAACACACATGACTGGGGGACACATCCCAACCTACTCATCCCATGTTCATACTCATCAAAATGCACCCAATCATAACCTTCAATACCAACAACACGTCAATCCACACTACCACAATACACCAATATTCATGCACAACAAACAAGAACCTATGGTTTACCAGGCAATCCAATGTATAGAAACATAAATGACCCTATCGTGGATGCCCTCCAAACAAGATTGATGGGTTTAGAAAAAACTATTCAAAACATATACATTTCATGTCAGAAATCAGAAATATCATATGACCTAAATGTATACCCATTCGACATGAGCATATACATGCCTCCATTTCCTCCGGGATATGTGTCACCCAATTTCACAAAATACAGAGGCAAGACAAACCCCATTGAACACGTTTGCAAATTTGCAACCAATTGTATGGACATTGCCTATGAACAAACATACTTGATGAGACTTTTTTCTAAAAGTCTGGCGGGTCAAGCCCTTGAATGGTTTTCCACACAAAAGGATATCCAGACATGGGATGAACTTAAACAAAAATTCATCAAAAACTATGCATACAACATCGACATGGACACCTCCATCACTAGCTTGTGCACTCTCACACAAGAAGATGCTAGAGAGACATTTATCCCATTTTTTCAAAAATGAAGAAGCCTTGCTAGTCGATGTCACATTGACATCCCCAAAAGGGAGAAAGTTGACATGTTTTTCTAAACACTTCTTGGCCCCCTAAAATACGCATTGCAAGTACATTATTGCACAAACTTCACAAACTTAGTTGAAAAAGGGGTCTAGATTGAGAAAGCCCTTATCGCAAAGGGAGAACTAAGATACGGTCCCAAAAACACAAATTTCAATCCAACCACCAACAAAAACAAATATTGTGTTAAAAATAAACACGTTACAAATGATGGTGTTGCTGACGCTAAGAATGCAAACATTGTGAGTCCTGTACTGGCCCTAAAAGGGGTTCAACAACAAAACAAACCAACAACGACATTAACACCTCCTCCCAATATTCCTTCAAACAACCCAAGTGGTCAAAACAGTCAAGGACAATACCGTAAAATGAGACAATTTCCTAAAGGTCGCACATACACTTCTTTGGGGGAACCCATTGAAGAGGTCCTTAGGAAATTCCTCCAGCATGGGGTGATCATACTTCAAGAACCAAAACTGTATGACCTAGGATAGTTCAAACCAGCATGGTGGAATGATAATGCATTTTGTGAATACCATCGGGCAAAAGGGCATACTACCTCTAACTATCGATAGTTGGAAAATATAATACAGGATCTTATTGAAAGTCGCACCATCAAAGTAGGTGGATCGCAATTCGCCTCCAATTCAGATCATACTATCCATAAGAATCCACTGCAAGACCATGGTTCTCATAAGGCCTCCACTTCAGGTCCACAAAATTAAGCTAACATCACCCGAGCCAAGTACGATTATTCTATTGGACCAATTATAAATAATGTCTGAACTGACGATGAATACATCAATACCATTATGGTCAAGAGAGCACCCCAATGTAATGCTACTACTCATAATGGAAAGGTCACTATAGTTGGTCCACCTCCCGCTAGACAAGCTAAAATCACCATATCGAGCCAATCTGCTAAATAGTCACAACCTACCCCATCTGCTAAATAGTCACAACCTGTCCCGACCATAAAGCAGTGGAAACCCAAAAGTCAGTTCAACCTCATTGACTAGCTAGGAAAGACTCCTATGCAAATCTCTATACTTGAGCTGCTTCGTATCTCTCCCGCGCACAAAGAGATCCTAGATAAAACCCTACTAGATTCATTAGTCCCCAAGGACATCAATGTCAATCAATTTGAAACCATGGTGGGATATCTCACTATGCCTCACCACGTTACCTTCTCGGAGAAATATTACTCATCACCTAAAACAAACCATAATGATGCATTACACATAGAAACTTTTTTCCTCAAGCACAAAGTTAGACGGGTTTTACTAGATGGCAGAGCAGGATTGAACATATGCTCCCTCAAACTAGTTAAGGCTCTAGGGTTCTCTGGTGCGTGCATAGACCCAACAAAGAGTATAGTGATCAAAGCATACGATGATGAGGAATGCTCTTCACGTGGCGTTATCTCTCTCCATATCAGAGTGGGACCAGTCATTGTGGACACAACATGCCGAGTCCTGGATTTGGAACTACCATATAACATCTTGCTTGGCCATCCATGGATTCACGCCTTAAAAGCCGTTCCATCCACATATCACCAATGCCTAAAATTTCCATTTAACGGCATAGAAATAATCATATATGGAGACCCCGACCCTTTCCAATATTGCACAAACTTAAGGGGTATATCTGAAAACTGAGTACCTATTAACTGAGAAGCACCTGGCTCCTTGTCATCCAAATACATCGACCCATCCACACTCACGCCATCTTCCGGATCTGCTCCATCCACATCTACTGCCATACCACCACCTTCCACAAGTCCTAAGGTTGAATCCACTGTCAAAATCTAGGACCTCGACTGCGGAGAGTTCAAACTAAATACAACATATAGCATAACAACAATACCCAAGTCTCCAAAGATATATGGTCGGCCATGTTTCAAAATGGAACCTAGGGAAACTTTCAAAGTTCCATTGAAAATAGTTTTTATCAAGTGGGGAGACATGAGTAATGAAGACCTTGCTGACATTACAGGATGGATCTATAAGGATACTATCATACTACCCCCATTACCAGTTCAAAAATATGGCAAGGGTTATGGCATAATGAAGGCCAAAGGCTACGATGGTACTAGTGGCCTAGGAAGAAATAAAACTGGTCGAAGGGAACCCATAGAAACTTTTCAAATTCTGAAGTATCTTGGATTAGGGTTTGGATCACCCGACAATGATGATCAACGTACCTCTGGACTTTCAAATGAGTGAGTACATGCTTTGGATAGTGTCGAGACTACTAGGGAAACCCTCACCAAAACTGACTCCCAAGAGTGGGAATTTGGATTAGAACGATCCCTAAGTGCCTGTTGTCTTGATGATTTGTTTGTCGAACTAGGGGAACTAACCTCTGAACAACAGTTCTAACAAACATTCAAAATTGAACATGCACCAAATATTCAAAGTCCCATTACCACTTCCCATGACGTACAACACCCATCATCTGAACCCCCTCAGTCCAATCCAGCAGAAGTATCAGACGACATTGACAACCAGGGCTCTAAAACCTTCACCCCTTATTTTGATAATGAATATGACACTAATGAAGGAGAATAATTGATAGAGTCTGATGTAGAGTTGGATGATGATAATCTCATCTACAACATCACTGAATGTATCTGCATACTGTCTGCATCCTCACCTCAGTTCACCAGCATTGATGATGGCATTTCCTTAGTTTACCCTGAGCTAGTCGATTGGGACCAACAAGGACCGCTAGTTCTGGACACATTTCAGAATGATGAGACAATTGCTGAATTTATGGGATTACGAGAAGGCATACCCAGTGGGGACCACAAATCAGGATTCGCCATTGATTTAGACTGCATGGCATACTTCGGCGAGACTGCTTCGTCCTCTAGTCGCAAAAGCAAAAAATAAAATAAAAAAATGAAATGTCTCTAAGTGAAAACTGAAAGACACCTTTTGACGATAAAATAGTAAAAACAAAGGATGTATTTGTGGGTGAAAACCTCTCTGATGCACCCAAAGATGGAGGACTATACTTTCTCCCCATGCAATAGGAGAAATCAGCTATGCTTATCGAGGACACAATAGAGGATAACATATCAACTACAGAAGATCCCAAGATGGTCCTCTTTGCCGCATCATTGACTGAAGAAGAGAGACCAGAATTTCATAAATTCTTTGCAGAATGAAAAATAAACTTCACATGGTCCTATGTTGACATGCCAGGATTGGACCCAGAACTAGTTCTGCACCATCTGCCACTATTACCTAATGCTAAACCAGTCAAGCATAAGTTGCGCAAAATGCACCCTCAAGTTGCTCTATTGGTCAAGGCCGAGTTAAAGAAATTGCTAGACACTGGATTCATATGGTCTATTGACTATGCTGAATGGATTTCTAATCTGGTGCCAGTCACAAAGCCAAATGGGTTGATCCGTGTCTATATAGATTTCTGAGACCTAAATAAAGCATGCCCAAAGGATGACTTTCCTTTGCCAAACATTGACATCATAGTTGATTTTACAGTAGGATATGAGATGCTATCCCTCATGGATGGTTTCTCTGGCTATAATCAAATCCGCATTACTCCTGAAAACCAGTACAAAATGACATTTACTTGCCCATGGGGTACATATTGTTGGAACATCATGCCATTTGGTCTCAAAAATGTAGGTGCCACATATCAAAGGGCTATGACCACGATCTTCAATGACATGATGCACAAAATAATGGAGGATTATGTAGATGACCTATTGGCCAAATCAGCAACCAGGAAAGATCATTTGAAGGTACTCGACATAATTTTCAAGAGAATTGAAGAGTACAAAGTTCGGCTAAATCCTAAGAAGTGTGTTTTCAGGGTCACATTAGGTAAACTATTGGGATACATAGTTTCCCGAAGAGGCATAGAGGTCGATTCGGCAAAGTTCAAAGCCATCATAGACATGCCTCCGCCCAAAGGAATCAGTGAATTCAGAACTCTACAAGGTAGGGTACAATCTATTCAGCATTTCATAGTCCAAGTGGTAGACAAGTGTCACCCGTTCCAGTATCTGTTGCGCAAGGGTATCCCCTTTGTATGGATAGATAAATGTCAAGAGGCCTTTTAGCAAATCAAAGATTACCTACTGTCAACACCAGTCCTCATGCCTCCCTTTCATGGAAAGCCATTGATCCTATATATCTCGACTACTAGTTCAACACTAGGGGCATTACTGGCACAAAATGATCATGAAGGATAGGAAAGATCCATCTATTACATCAGCTGCACATTGATAGGGTATGAGTTGAACTACACAAACATTGAGCGTGCATGCCTTGCTATTATCTTTGCATCCCAAAAACTAAGACACTATATGCTCAGTCATCAGACACAGCTAGTCACCAAAATTGATCCACTAAAATATCTCTTAAGTTAGGTGGCATTAACAGGCCAGTTGGCAAAATGGGTCATGATACTAAACGAGTATGACATACAATATGTCGAGCATAAGGCAATAAAATGATAGGTAATAGTAGGTCAACTGGCAGATGCTCCAATTCAAGTCACTCATCCATTAGTAACTAATTTTTTTGATGAGTCCATTTTTCATGCAGAACCAGCAGTACCGTAGAAGCTATATTTTGATGGGTCTCATACTGGTCATGGCTCAAGTGCTGGAATCTTGTTTATCACACCACAGGGGGATTCAATTCCTAAGTCATTCCGGATCGCTTTCCCTTGTACAAATAGCATTTCTGAGTATGAAGCACTAGTCATAGGTCTCAAGATGGCAATTAAATGAAAAATTCAAACATTGCTTGTATTCGAGGATTCCCAGCTTGTTATCAACCAAGTGAATGATGACTATGAAAGAAAGGATGAGAAGTTGCTTCCCTACAAGAGGATGGTGGATAGTTTCCTGACATACTTCCAAGTAATTTCTTTTGAACAAATCCCCAGGACACATAATAAGGCAGTTGATGCAATGGCTACTATTGGTTCTCTCTTAGACATCCCTAAAAATGTGTCACAATTTGAGTTCTTAGTAGAATAGCTTTTGATACTGGCATATGATATCTCAAAATCAGAAATGGTTTGCAAACTTATTGGTCCCAACTCTCCCTGGTATCAAGATATTTATGACTACTTAAAATGCAAGTCCTTCCAATGAACCTGTCCAATAACCAAAGGAAGTCCTTTATCTAAAAATTTGCAAGGTATGCCATCGTTAGTGACACCCTTTACCATCGTAGTTTTGACAACACCCTCCTTAGATGTCTCGACACCAATGAAGCATGTATGACCTTACGTGAAGTGCACAACGGTATATGCGGGTCTCATTCAAGTGGTCCTACTCTAGCTAAGAAAGTAACGCGACTTGGGTATTATTGGCCGACCATGGAAAAGGATGTAATTGAATATATCAGTACTTGTCACAAATGTTAGATTCACAGTGCTTTGGTCCATGCTCCAGCACAGGAACTTCGACCAATCACTTCTCCTTGGCCCTTCGCTCAATGGGGACTCGACCTCATGGGCAAGATTCATCCAACCTAATCCAATGGCCATAAATTTATCATTACTGCCACTGACTATTTCACAAAGTGGATCAAATCCATCCCATTGACATATATTACTGGCAAGAAAATATCCAAGTTCATCCTTAACTACATCATTTGTCGGTATCGCCTTCCGCAATCCATCATCACTGACAAAAGATGTCCATTTAAAAACCAAGATGTACGTGAGTTATGTGAGCGATTTCATATCTAGCACCACTTTTCATCTCCATACTACCCACAAGGAAACAGTCAAGCTGAGGCATCAAATAAAACCATTGTCAAAATCCTAAAAAAGACTGTCAATGATGTTGGCCGTGACTGGCACATACAACTCAACCCTGCTCTGTGGGCTTACCGAACTAGCATTCGTACACCTACAAGAGCCACTCCATTTTCCCTAGTCTTTGATGTTGAGGCCATCTTGCCCATTGAGGTTGAAATTACTTTGCTACGAGTCTCCCTGAAGGGTTTAACTAATGAAGAGGATTATCGACAATCATGCTTGCACGAGCTGGAAATGCTGGAAGAAAGAAGGAAAAATTTACTGAACCATCTCCAAGCATATCAGAATCATCTTTGTCGCAGCTACAATAAGAAGGTTATGGTCAGAAAGTTTGACATTGGTGACCTAGTTCTCATGCAGAACCCCAAGAACCAAGCCGACAGAGAAAAGCTGGGAAAGTTTGAACCAAACTGGCTGGGTCCCTACATTATCACATCTTCTTTCAATTCTGGAGCTTATTAGCTGGCCACACAAGATGGAGAAAAACTGATAGAGCCCATCAATAGTTTACATCTCCGAAGGTTCTATGCATAGCATCAGAGGATAGAGTTGACAACCATAAAATACAAAAAAAATAGAAAATGATAAAAATCGTCACCCTGATGAAAACCTGGAAAACAAGCATCTTGGTGACACTAAAAAAATAAAAAAATCATGAAAAGAGTAAAGAGAAAAAATGATTCATTCAATAGTGAAAACTTGGCAAACAGGCGCTTTGGACAAGTACCATGGTGAAAACCTAGCAAACAGGCGCCATGCGTAATCAATCATTGCTCTACCATCTACTGTCACTTTGTCTACCTTGGCCTAGGATGAAAGGTATTTCTGCCAGTATTACGCAAATCGCCACCACATTCTACCCTACTTGTCATAGTGGATAAACGATTGACATCAAGTCCTAACGACCGTCCATCTAGTAAACCAGCAGCATCCCGCCCATGTTCCTTAAAAATGGCTAAGTCTTGGACTTGACTGGGGGCAAAACATGCATCATGAAACTGCAGTGGATGTCATACATGATCTTGAAAATTGGCAAAAAGTCCTGAAAAAAGGAAAAAACATTGGCAAAAAGTCCTAAAAAAGAAAAAAAGACAAAAACATTGGCAAAAAGTCCTAAAAAAAAAACCAAAAACATCATAAAAATTCCCGAAAAAAGACCTAAAGATCATAAAACATCTTGAAGAAAACCACAAACAAAACATTAGACTGCTCGAAGAATGCAAACGTAGCATCATCTCTTGTCAAAGTCAGTCAGGTCAATCAGTCTTTGTCATTTGTCCGAACTACATTGTCTTTGCCCATTTGCTACATAGGCAAGACTCACATTTGAGTCCACGAGACATTAGGTCAGTCCATTTAGGTTCGTTAGAATAAAATCATGATTCAAACTTCTGTCCTTTGGACAAAGTCATTGGTCATGTCGAACTACGAGGTCTTTGAGTGTATGACATAGGCAAGACCATCTATTGATGAGCCCCCGAGGCCGCACTAGGTCAGTCCATTAGGGTTCATGACACTACACTGGCACACACATCAGAATATCTTCGAGACAAAGTGAATTATTTTGTAGATGGGAAAACTCCTAAAACAAAGTAAAACATTCATTTATTCAGCATGACAATCTCATCAGTAGGTCAATCATATCATCATGACAAAATTGGCATATAGTCAACCACAAGTCAAACTCAGTCAAAGCAGGTCAAATCATCATAACCTGTCAAACTGTCAACTTTAGGTTAATCTTCATATGTGTCCTTCTAAAAGATAGCCTCGGTCATTCATGCCTTAGGATGTGTTCTTCCTAGGCATCGTCACTATCATTCGACATTTCACGGGATCCTCTTAGCATCTAAGGATCGCTCCTCTTAAAATCAAATTTCTTCAGATATGTCTTTATGAAGAACCAACGTTGTCATATATGCCTCAAGATGTGTCCTTCCTAGGCATCGTCATCACCACTATCACATGGCATTTGGAGATCAATTCTCTTGGCATTCATATTATTCAGGATGTGTCCTTCCTGAATTTGGAAAATTAGGACATTTTTCAGTTGAGCAGCATCAAAGCTTTAACACTCGGGCATCTCATCATCATTAAACCTAAAATCTTGGCATCGGAACAATGGATATCTAGACACACTTGGCAAACACTTGGCATTGTCTTTTGGCTTTTTATCATGATATTAGTTTTTCAGCGAGATCCCACTAAGCAGGATTTAGAGGAGTGATGTATCATGACGATTGACATGCCTGACTACAAGTTTCTCAGCGAGGTCATGACATTGGGATTTAGAAAAACAATGACATATCATGGTAAGGGCCCTATTTTTTTATTTTTGACAATTATGCCGCTAGTTTCTCAAGGATGTCCTAGAAACAGGATTTAGAGAAGCAACGATGTTTCATGATTTGTCCTTGTCTTTTTCTGCTTGTGGTTGATTATGACAAAAAGACTGGGGCAATCACACTCTTAGTATGAGTTGTGATCATCCTTGTCTGTGACTGCTTGTCTTACGTGATGGTACAACCTTGCACACCTTGATCTATGCCATATCATGGTGTTTCTAGGCCATTACAATAGTCTACCCAATGATGATTAAAAGCAATAAATACTAATGTCCTATGGTAAAGATTTGAAGGATTTGGTCTAGGAATTAACATGCATTTTCTTCGGTCTGGTCATCTCCTCTTCTTCAGTCTGGTCATCTTCTCTCATCAGTCTCACCATCTTCTCTCATCCATCTCATGATGATATCTTGTGACATCCAAAAACATAAGTGCATACATGATCATATAAACATTGCATTAGGTCCATACATACATCATCCATAGCATTAAAACATATACATAATCATAAACATTGCATTAACATTGTCATCAATATTGCATCTTTTACTAACATAATTTTTGCACATAATTATCATTATCATCTCACATAAGTAAGCATTGCATCATCATGGCATGAAAATCATAAATCAAACATCATACATCATACATATCATAATACATTAAATCAAAGAGCATCACATAACACATGTAGGCCGCATCAAAACTGCATCATCATATAGTATCATCTCAAAAATGTATAATGTCAAAGGATAAAGTCAGGGGATATCCCAAAAATGGAGCTTGCAAGCTCAATAATCTATACATAGTGTGCCATAATAACAAAATGCCCCTAGGGTAGACTCTCATCATCCCCTTGTGGTGAAGAATGTGGCGGCTGCAACTCTGAAACTGGGACTGAACCAATAGGCAGACCTGTCGCAACCTCTGTCTGTGCTACCAGTGGAACTGAGAATGAAGGTGTCCTCTCCATGGTAACAAATATCTGTGATGTCACTACTGCCGAACTCTAAGAAATAGATGGATCGATCACTGGTGGCTATACCTGTACCGACCTCTGTGTTGAACTAGTCAACCCATGGTTGTGACCCAAATGGTGACTCGGGGTATGTCGGCGTGAGTGATGTGACCTGTGCACTGATGTGTGCCTTGTCGAGGTAGATCCTCCGATGTTGGTGTGACTCCTACTACCACTGGCACTCCCTGATCTGTGGCCACTACCTGTCCTCGACTGTGACTAAGACAAAGTAGGATCTTGTCACTCCGGTGGTGCTGCCTACTCATATAGTGTCCTATACTGCCCCAATCTCATGCTCACTCTGGCCAACTCGCGAGCCATGTCCCCTATGAGCCCTATGCATAAAGTTGTGAACTCTATGCACCATTGAGCTAAGTCCTGCTAGCGGATCACTACCTGATCTCGCTCTACCCGAGCCACCTCTAGCTCTCCTTGTAGTGCCCTGACCTGTGCCATGCTCTCATCTAATCTCCGCTGTAAATCAGCCACCCTCTAATCTATCGTGGCATCCTGATGCAACATTGAACTGGAGGGTATCTCCTCCTCTCCCTCCACCATCTGCCATCTAAGTGGTCTCTCAGCCTCATCCATGGCATTGTCCTCATCGTCGTCATCATCGCCCACATCCACCTCCACTGCCACATCCTCCTCCTGCCTCTCCACCTCCACCGCCACATACTCCTCCTACCACTCCACCTCCACCTCCTCATCCTCCTCCTGTCTCGCGGCCTCCACCTCCTCCACCACATCCTCCACCACATCCTTTTCCACCTCCTCCTCCCATCTCTCCTCACCCTCTCCCTCCTGTTGGGGTTGCTCCTCTCTATCCCCCTCCTTGCTAACCTCGGGGATATCATCTAATGCTACCCTCGCCACTCGTGGGTGCACCCTTTGGACCTGTCTCTGCCCATCCCACAGTCACCTCCGGCCATCTCTGCCATCATCCCCATCTCTACCTCCATCTCCACCCCTGCCTTCATCTCTACCTTCCTCTCCACCCCTGCCTCCGTCTCTGCCTCTGCCTCTCCCCCTGCCTCCATCTCTACCCCTGCCACCTCACCTGGCCTATGGCACATGAGGAATCACTGATCATCTGTCAACTGGTGCTGGCCCATCTGGATCTGTCAATGGCACTAGCCTCTGTGTCTGCCACCATAGGTCATAATTAGCTGTCATCCTAGGATCAGCTACTCCTCCCCTCCATCCCCAAGCCTGGGCTACTAGCCCATCAATCTGCTACTCTGCGAAGGCCACTGGAATGGTTGGTCCCCAAGCATACTTTTTAGAAGACCTGGCATACTCGGCTGTCCCTATAGGTACACCCTACTGCTCTCCAAACTGCCTCAGGACATGTTGGGGTAAATACATCTCAATGATCAATGACGTCTGCACTGTCCATCCAATCAAATATCTATACTGCCTGCACGGACTCAAGTGGTCTACCTCATCATCCCACTATCCACAGTCTCGATACGACCTCCAGATAAAGGACATCATCGTGTCAATCTGATGCCGCCACCAACCTGTCTCACCCGTTCGGGTCTGCTATAAGGTACCAACGTAGTAATAAGCATAAGGCATGTTGTCAGCCAACTGTGGTCTCTTAATAGGTGGATGAAATATGGATATGTGCTCCCAGGGCCATATCATCATTAGTGTAGTCCCACACAAGATGCTCTCTCCTCTCCTATAAGAAATATCATGTAAGTGATGGTAGAGTGTCCCAAGTAAGCAAGGACCCCGACATCTCCCTAGCCAATAGGAAATCCATGTCCTCAATGATCAGGAATCAGGATCCCCCCAATCAAAGTCACAAGGAATGCATCAAAGCGAGCATAGTGATCTGCCATCAACTCCCACCTGATCTCATAACCTTGATGCCCAGTCCTGCACCCTGATCATGGTAGTAAGCTCGAAAGGTCTGCTCACCATGCCGAGGATCGTAGATGATTCGCTCCCCTCGGATTGGCACTCGAAGAATCTGATAGATGTCCTCCAGAGTAATGGTAGCCTCACCTATCCGAACGTGGAACAAGCAAGTCTCTGAATGCCAACGCTCACATAGCACAGTTAGCAATCCCCTGTTCACCCGAATGGCGGGCATGTAGGCAACGTAGAACAACCCTAGTCGCATCAATCGATGCTGCTCACGTGGGCTCAACTGGTCTGCAAACTGAAATGTGGTTAGTCTGCTCTCTTGCGTGTAGATAGGGGAAAGTTGCCTCTGCAAAAAGGCGAACAATATATCATCATTTTCGAGACAACTATCCACAATATCAAAAGCATTAACAGTTTCACAAGTACCACAAGCAGTCTCAATTAAAGAAAAAATCAAATGCGTCGCGTTATGTCAATTGCGTCACAAATTGTCGAATGCATCTCCAAAATCCTTAGATGTGTCGCAACATGATAGTTGCATCGATCAATTACCCACATGCATCGCATTAAGGCAATTGCATCACAAAATTTTACAATTGCGACTCAATCTAGCGAATGCATCGTTAAAATATGCAATTGCGGCATTTCAGAACTCATATGCAACTAGGTTAGGCGATTGTGTCACAATTTTTATCAAATGCGTTGCATCGCCTTGTCCACCCTACGATTAGCTGGACATTTGTGTCGTGACGCATCATATGCATCAAACGCACAGACGATTGTGGCTTACGTGAACGCAGTTGCATCGCGGCGCAATTGTTATCTACCCTAGAAACTTAAATTTGGCACGCAAAACAAAAAAATTAAAAAGCAAGAGGAGGGTACATACTGCAGGCTCTGAGCTGTCTGACCGTCTAAATGTCTGTACGATCTCAACGCGATGCTCTGTCACTAGAATCACCATCCTCGTTGCGCTCCTTTTAGCTCTGGGCTCTCGAAATTTGCAATGTAAATAGTAGAAATGAATTGACTTTTACCCCTTTGTCGACCTATTTATAAAGTCAAAATGACATTTCTCAACCAAGGTTATTACTAGAGGCTCATTTGACCACCTTTGACTTCCTCATTAGTTGCTTTAAACATATCCAAATCCAAAACTGACTGTGCCATTATTTTTTTGGTCATTAAATTCATTTATCGGGACCCTTTACAAATGTTTCTTTTGCCGACCCAAAATTTGAAAAATTTTCTGAGGGGGCAATGATACTCCGTACCTTTACTGGGGCATATCTCTGACTTGTTTTCTTTGTCACAACGCGACAAGTGGCATTATGACAAAGAGGGGCAAAATGTAGACACCTAAAAATGACCTAGGCCTGCAAGCTTCATTTTTACCACTTTCGTCCTAGCATAATTATGACATTTAATTATGTCCTTGGTCCACATTCGACTATTGATTAAATAATTCATAATTATTTAATTAATTCATGTCCTTTGATTCTTCATGATTATTAAATAAATAAATTTTATTTATTTATTAAATACGTCATTACTTGTCTAAGTCTTCCCTTAATTAAATAAATTTCTTAATTTATTCAATTAGTCTTCATCATATATTTCTTCCTGATTATTAAATAAATAAATTTTATCTATTTATTTAATGTCACTAATTATCATAATTAAATGAATTTATTTATTTATTTAATTATTAGTTTTATCTACTAAATTAAATAATTATTTTTAATTATTTAATTGCTAATTTGATATTCCTCTCATTTTAAATAAATTAAATTATTTAAAATGTCATCACAATCTTAACTGTCAGTTCATTTTAGTAAATAATCTGAAAATTGATTATTTATTATTTCACAAAATCATTCAAATTGGAAACTAATCTTCTAAAAATCAAGTAATTGGGCAGACTCTTGATTTTCCAAATTTGATCTTTAGTTCAGTTTTTATCTTCTTCTTTTTCAAAAATCTTTATTTTTGAAATAATTTCCTCATTTATTCTCCACAGTTGATCCAATTATCTGAGATATTATCTTGACCGTTTGATTAATGAATTTTCCCTAAACCTAATTAGGCATTCTTAGATTTAATCTGGACCTCTCATTCTAGGTCTTTCTTAGAATTCAATCTCGCCCTTCCATTCAAAATGACATTTTCTATAAAATGTCATTTTTCTCTCACTTTTCGATTACACACGGACATAATAGACATTCTTTCACTTGCACACTTAGACTTTCATAGCAATTATTATTTGTATTTGATCAAGCTTTAGCATTGTTTAGGCATAGACATTGTCAAGCATAGGCATTTAGGCATAGGCTTTAGGCATTTATCAAATCCTTCAATGCTTGGTGTAGGACTTCGTCAAGGCTTGCTCGCACAACAAATCTGAGGGAAAAATATCATCCAACAAGTAAGAAGGTACTATGGAGGTAATCATGGAAATTGCGATTTACAGGTATAACTGTTTTATTATTTAATTTCCTTTGTACTCGATAGGACTTTGGGTTTATTGTCATTTATGATTTACATGCTTTAGTGATCTAATCTAAATCTAGAAATTTACCCTCAGTTACAGAACCTATTAAACCTCATGAAGAATTATTTTTCAAATCTTATCAAAAATTTCAAGGTGAAATGCATAGAAAAACTATCCCTTATAAAAATTCCTCAACCTATGATTAAGCCTACCATCATTGACGAAACCATGATTGAACCTAAAGACACTAAAAATAGCCAAGACCAACCCATGATTGATCCTTTTCCTATTTCCTATAAAATTCCAAGAGACTTGATGAAAATAATCATGTCATGCCTCCTAAGATAAAACAAGTTTACAAAGCTAAAGAGAAAGTGGTCGAACAACCTTCCATGTTTCATTCCATTCCTCCCCTTAGGGAAGAAATGAAACCTATGGTTGATAAACCCTCTCCTATACAAATGCAACTTTAAAATCACACTAAAAGAAATAGAAATGCTAAAGAGCATAGGTGTAGATGTTGTGCTCTTTCTCAAAGGTTAAATGAAGAAAATAACAAAGAAAATAAAAATCCAACCTTGACTAAAGGAATGCACAATGAATCTACCCCTTCTTTGTAACAACAAGATTCCATACTACAACATGAGATGAATCCTTCTCTACACATTACCATTCAACCTCCCATTGTGATTAACCTAGATGATGATGATGAGGTTGCTAAAATTGATGAAGAAGTGCATAATGAATTGAATACATTTTTTCCTCTTCTATGAGCTTAAATGAAAATTATCCTAAGAAGAGTGTTGAACTTGGTGATGACCCTAGTTTGGCACTTTCTATTGTCCCTTTGGCTTTTTTTCTACCTTCTATATATAATGAACATGGTTGTGATGTAGATGACCTATTATAGGTTGACTCACATGGGCCTTACTATACTTTGCATTATCTTCTTTTTCATGTTTTATGTGTGATTGCATGTGTGTAATGTGATCCCCCATGCTATTTCATTTGATGTATCCCTCTATCTTTGTGAAATTTATCTATTTTTATCTACATTCTTCTTTATGACATAAACCTTTATCTTTCCATTTGTCTTGTGTTTTCCTTTTAGGGATGACACAAGGTGTCGAGACACTCATGTCTCTTCCATGTTGACACAAAATCTTTTCCTTTATCTTTTTCCTTTATCTTTTTCTTTTCTTTTGGGGATGACAGAAGGCATCGATACATTCACGTCTCTTCCATGTTGACCTGAATTTTTTTCTTTTTTTTCGCTCTCTTTGTGTCATTCTTCTTGTTCCATGAGTATTTGGTGAATTTTGACAGTTCTAAGCTCTCTAAGAACATTGTAGCAAGAGCATCCTAACCCCAAATCCATGGATCCCTCATGTGTTTGGAATTTCATTTTGGGTGAAACCCCTTACTTTTTCATGATGTAGCTTTATTTGGAAACATATGACTTGGAATATAGGGCTTTCCAAATAGGATCTCATGTCTTCTTTATTGTAAGAATTTATCATTTTCTACTTTAAAGTAATTTCTCATAGCATGGTGTTTAATAATTTCTATAAATGTGGTAGCACACATTGGCATTATTCTTTTTCATCTCTTATGTTTCAATATGTAGTCTTCTTACTTCATGTGATGCATCTTTCACTTTGTGGTGACATTCGGTGTGATGCACTTCAAGAGCATGATCTCTCTTAGCATATTATATTCCTCTTAGTGGCTTGATGCAACACATTGCATCCCCTAAGTTGCAAATCGTTTATTCTTCGACTAGTCCTCTCTTGCAGATATTAGGCATGATGTGAACCCTAAGTTAAGACCTTACATGAACTAGAAAAAACTCCATTGAACATACTATTTTGCATTACAACATATGTTATATGGATACCTTGAATAACACACTTTGCTTACCAGTGGAGCAATATTTTTTGTTCATGAGTGTCAAGCATATAGAGATTTACTTGCCTCATGAAGCTTGAAGGTCATTGTTGTGTGGTACCTTATTAAAGTTGTCTAATATGTGTTGGATCATGATGGGCCAAAAAGTGGTGATATGATGGGTAAGTGTAGGGTATGTGGCCAACGACTTTTTTTTACCCAAAATTGATGAAGCAAAAAGGGTTTTTAAAGAAGATTTTCAGCTTTCCATCAATATAAATTATGCTTTACATTGAATTTAATAAATATTTATTATTCATTTTCTATTTGAATTACAACTAAAGTCCTAATTGATATGCTGATTGAAAAATATATATAGCTTTCAAATGATATCATATTTTTTGAATCTGAAATATGTGTCACATTCTATGATTTTCATACTATAGGATTAAAAAAAAGAATTTCATGAAGTTTTGACCAAGTTAAGATGGTCAAACATATGATTTTTTATATTTTTTAAAAGTTGTAATAAAAAATCATAATTAATTATTTACTTGGAAAAAAATTACAAAAATATGCATCACATCTGACATGATTCCTCTACTTATATATAAAATTTTATTAAAAAATATTATCAATTTATTGTGGTTAGGTGGTTAGAAAGACACCTACTATTTATTTTTTCCCTAAAATTTAAGTACTACTTCATTGAAATTTCAAATTTTCACCAAATAGATTTTTTTTTTTAAATAAACCTAGTACTTTAGAAACTACATTTAGTTTTCTAGAGATTCTATTCTTACATATTTTTGAACTAATATAGATAACTTATTCAAATTTTTATGTTAAGTTTCCTAACTCAAATTTTTCTAAATTTTTCACCACTTAAAGGCTTTTTTTTTCCATGATGATCCTACACATACCCTATCAAGAGGTATAGCTTTGGTATGGTTGTACGTATGGGATCCAAACTTAGGCGTTACTTTCCCATAGCCACTTGATTTTTTTGTGTGAGTGCATATCAACTATGTGCGTATGTGTCTAATTGGGGGCTCACCTAGTGGAAGGCCTGAGGTTCCACTAGCCCTTGTGAGCGTGCATTTGGTTTGCATAGTGGAAATCATGTTCTAATTGTAAACTTTGTTGGATAAATAGCTTAGGTCTGATCCACATTATGTAGGGAAAACGGTTGAGGCTTGATCCACCCCCTTTTTTCTTTTTTTTCTCTCTTCTTTATGTCTTTGGCAGTGTATGCAAGTGTTCCTTGGTATTGCTCCTTACATTATATCCATGTGTGTTATTTTTTGCCTATGTTCATTTGCCATAGGATTTTAATTTTGAGAGCTTGATCATCCCTCTTGATCATTCTCATCCTATCTTACTAGTATTGGTACATTTGAACCCCTCTCGATGTGAGTTTGTCTACTTTAGTGTAAGTTTGAAGCAACTTCATCCTCTCACTAAAGTGGGGGCTAAATGTAGTGTAGAAAAATGTTATCCTTGACATTTTCACAATTTTTTGGGACATCCCTACTAAAATTGGGCTTATTTATGTCTTATATTGGCTTATTTTACATCCACAAGCCTTACTTAATGCATCTTTTTGAGGATAATCCTAACATATATCAAGTGACTAGTCAGAAATTATTATTTTTTATTGTATTTCCCATATCTAGTGATCTAGGACTCATACGCCACTTTGGGTGTATGGGTCCTACCTAGGTTTTGGGGCCTAGATCTGAAATTCACATTAAACTAAGCCTTTCTTGAAAAATGTGTCCCAAGCTTAGCCTAATGGGGCTCAAACACCCCAACTAATGTATGAGTCCCACTTATCTTAGAACTAAATTAAATTCAAATTCTTGGCGGGATTTTATTCTATTAGATTTTATGTCAGCTTGTAGTGTTGAAATTTCAAGAATTTTGGCATAAACAAGTATAAATACAAGGTTATTTCACATATTTTCTCTTGGTAATTCAAATATTCTAGAATTCTTATAGAAAATTTGTGATTCAGAGAACTCACAAGAGCATTCAAGAGTGATTATCAAGCGTTTTGGAGCATTATTCAAGAATGAAGCATCATGTCAAAGTCATCATGCATCATGTTTATGTTTGAGCTAACATTTGTGATGTACAATTTTTATGGTTCAAGCAAGCATTCAAATCAAGATCCATATCATTCAATCAAGATTCAAGATCTACATCCATTGTACTCATTACATACAAGATTGTAGCCTTTTGTTGCTAGGGTTTGGTGAGTTGCAAAATATCATTTTATTCATTCATCATTCCTCCTTTATATTGTCATTTCATTTCAAGGTTTGACTAACAAGGTTTGACCAAGGAAAACCCCTATCCACTAAAAATATAAATTTTTTTCCCTTTCTTTGATGTGTGATTTGCAGATCTAGGTTGAAGACTTATTGAAGAGAAATATTGGAGAAAATTTGCAAAGTTGAAAAGTTGTCAAAGTTGTCACCTTACTTGTAAGATCATGGAAAAGTCATCTACATGTTGTAATTCAGTGATTCAGACCTATAGATTTGATAGGAGGAAAGCTATAGGAAATCATTAGAGGATATAAATTTTTTGGAGCAACCCTAATACTAGGAATAAATAACCACTTGTGGTGTATGAGTTTGTATATAGACATTTTCAAAAAAATTCTATAGATCCTAATTGAGTAGTTCTATATCCGAATTTTTGTTAGAACCCTAATCTAGTACTAAATCACCCCTACTAGCGTATGAATCCTAGTGAGCATTAAATTCAACATTTTCCACATTTTAGACCTTGTTCCAAGCACATTGAAGTTTCTAGGTGCACCTCTATATTTTTCCAGTTTACTGTTTTGTTTTGAACTCATTTCTAGGTTATTTATTTAAGTCTTGCATGCCATTAGGTTTTATCATTAAATATTACATATTCTTAGTCTTTCCAAGCCTTATCTTGGTGGTGAAACCCCTTTTAGTCTTTAATCACACCCCTATGACAACCTTTAGTAGATATCTTCCCTTCATTCTATCCTTGGATTGAGATCTCTAGGGTTTCTTTGAATGGGAAGTGTAGAAAACGTGTTCTATTTTGTAAACTATAGAGTGAAAAATAAATACCAAACATTTCAAGCATCTTAATCATCTTCTACAAGACCTCATTGATTTTAATCATATCCTAGTTGTAGGTGTTAATGACTAAGGTAATCTGTCTTTAGCTACTCCTAATGAAAATTTACAAATCTTTACCAACCTATGCCTGATCATAATATATCCTTTGTCAAAGCTAGTGAAACAAAGAATGATGTGATGAATGTTGACACAAATGATGAAAAAATGAAATAAAATAAGAACAACCTTATGGTTTCATTTATTTATGATAAACCTTTTGAGGGCCTAACTAAGATGTCGCTTGGAATTTCCTTCTCACAAAAAAACATACTTAAACATGCACCAGATGGTCCTCTTTACATAGCTAGAAGAATGAATGTCAAGCCTAGTAATGGGATATTAATTGAGCTTGTCTATGTAGATAATGCAATCACTAAAGAATTTCTATTTATGCATTAGATTTATCAAGATACATATGAAAAAATGAAAGCACTGATCAAAATGCATATGTTTTTCTTGCCCTACAATTGTCTCAATAAATCTCCCTCTAAATGTTGGACCAAAAGAATTAAATGTCTCATGAACACTATCATCCCATCGTCAGACCAATTTCACATGATGTTAGGATATCCTTGGCTTTGCTCCATGAATGTCATCCCATTAGTTGTGCATAAATGTTTAAAGTTTCCATTTGGCAATGAGATATTTAGTATGCATCATAGTTTCTTTAATCATGTGTCTTTCCATGGGAACTTTTCATTGGATTTATTTTATCTCGATCCTATTGAACCTATTATACCTCGTGAGTACTTCTTTTTCAAGTCCTATCAAAAGTTTAAGGCAAAGTGTATATCATAATTATCCCTTAGCAATATACCTCAACCCATGATTGAGCCTCCTATCCTTGATGAGACCATGATTTAACCAAAGGCCCTTCAAAGTAACCAAGAACAATCTATGGAAAATCATTTACCTATTTCCTATAAGATACCATGAGATAATCAAACAAATCCCATTGTACCTCCTAAAGTCAAACAAGTTTACAAAGCTAAAGATAAAGTGGTTGAACAACCTCCCATGCTTCCTTTTGTTCCTCCCTTAAGGGAAGAAAAGAAACTTATGGTTGATAAACCAACTCCTACACAAACACAAATTGAAAACTAAATGAAAAGAGACCACAATGTTAGAGAGTTTAGGCATAGATGTCATGATATTTCTCATTCATTACAAGAAAAAGAAGAAGAGAGAAACATAGAAAACCAAAATCCAAACTCGTTTGAATCAATGCATGATACCTCTCCACCTTCATCGCAACATAAAAAACAACAAAATTCTATGGATATTTTCAATACACCTCCTATTGTGATTAAATTGTATGATGATAATGAAATTGGAAATATTGATCAACACGTACATAATGAGTTGAATTTAATGTTTTCATCTTCTATGAGCTTAAACGTTGATCCTCCTAATAAGAGTGTTCAACTTGGTGCTTTCCTTAGTTCAGAACTTGATGTTGTCCCTTCGGCTAGTTGTTTTGCTTCCATATATACTAATCAAGATTGGGATGTGGATAACTTGTTATAGGTTTACTCCCATGTGCCTTACTAGTATTAATTTGCTTTCTTTTGCATGTTTCTTTGTGTGATTGCATGTGTGTAGTGTGATCCCTCGTATTTTTTTGTTTGATTTATATCTCTTCATGTTCATTCCTCTATTTGTATCTACATTGTTCTATATGTCGTAAATAATTGTATTTTATTTTTGTCTTATGTTTTCCTTCTAGGGATGACGCAAGTCATCAAGACATTTAGGTCTCTTCCATGTTGACCCAATATATATATATATATATATATATATATATATATATATATATATATATATATATTTTCACTCTCTTGTGCCATTATTCCTCTTAGTATTTGCGGAATGATGACATTTATGTGCTCTATAACAACATTGTAGAAAATATATACTAACCCTGAATCTATGGATCCCTTACGTGTTTGGGATTTCATTTTGGGGGCAACTCCTTCCTCTCTTTTTCATGAAATAGTTTCATTCAAGAACATATGACTTGCAATAGGGATTTCTGAATAATCTCTCATGTCTACATTGTCTACTTGAAAGAAAATTTCTCCCAACAATGGTGTTAGAAATTTCTTTAAAAGTGGTGGCATAAATTGGCATCATCACATTTAATTGTGTGATTTTAATTGTTCTTGTAATCCATCCTTTTCTTGGTGGTTTCACTGGTTTTGGTGTCCTCCAAGAGCATGATATTTCTTACGTACAACTTTCATCTTAGTGGTGATGTTGTATGCATTGCATTCCCTAAGTTGTGATTCTCTTATCCTAGATTTATCCTCTCTTGGAGATATTATGCATGATGTTCCCTAAGAAGAGACCTTACTCGAACTGTAACATCATGAAAACAATGAAAGATTAAAGCACTCAACAATGCATTTAATATCTAAATTAATCTAAATTCAAACAAAAAAGAACAAAGGAAATAAGCTAAAACATAAAACAATCTCACCAAAGATCAATGTAACTCCATGGATAACCTCTGATGTCCTCCATTTCAGTGTGATGGTATTCTTGACCTTAGATTTTTCAGTAAATGTGTAAGTATAGACTTAATAGATGTGATTATAGAAAAATATTGAAGATTAAACAAGTAAATGCTCCAAAAGTCACAAGATTTCAGGAGTAAAATGATGAAAGATAGATCAATTTATAGAAAATAGATCGTTCAAATGATAGGCCAGGATTGAAAGATAAACAGATGATTGAGATCAAAGGATTCAACATGCATTATGATAATTGTTAGTACTGAAATGAGTGATAAAAACTAAGAATAGAGTTAAAGATTAAATAATGATTTAATCTTCAAGTATTTTATTCGAAAATAGAAGAATAATGTTTGCATGACAAAGATAAAGATAGATTAAAAGCAACATTATGTTCGAACGCACTCACAAAATTGAATTAATTAAATAAAGATATTTAATTAATAAGCATGTACATGCATATGAGTTAGAACTAGATGACTAACTGGTTATGACAGAGAGTTTATTCGCAAAAGACACTCAGACATTAAATCAGGAGATAACTGACTGATTCAAATAGATCTCAAGTCTAGTAGAAATGAATACTTAGATAACTTAAACATTTATCTAAATATAGAAGAATGTGTTAAAAATAGACTTTTAATGAATTAAATGATTATTTAATTCAAGATTTGATATTTAAAGAATAAATTAAATAAATAAGATTTATGTAATTGTGTGAAGAAATGGCTAAATGAATAGTTAAATAATTAAAGTATTTATTTAATTATAGTTGAAAATATGATAAAGATAAATTAAATAAGAATTTATTTAATTTAAGAAGATGAATAAAGTTAATTAATGGCGTAATTAAATAAAGGACGTTTATTTAATTAACCACAATAGAATAAAGATAATGTGAATTAATTAAATAATTAAGTTTATTTAATTAATAGATGAGAAAGGACTTCAGAGAATAATTAAATAATTAACATTATTTAATCATGACTATGAAAATGTAAATTATGAAGAAATTGAAGTCACAGGCTTAAACCTCTAGACATCCAAATTTGACCACTCCCACATGGTCAAAATTGTCTACTTTATTCATCTATTTCGTCAATATTAATTAAACAATTTATTTAATTAATATTTCACATTTTTCCTAAGGTCCCTAAAGTATTTAACTCAATAATTAAATACTTTACCTTACACCTTTTCCTCTCTAAATTAAATAAACATATCAATTTATTTAATTTAGTCATTTGACCTTTTTGAATAAAATCAATTTTAAATTCTTCCTTTTTCCCTCTCCTTGTCATATCCTCCATAATCCTCTTCTAATCTAGATTAAGTTAATTAATCCATGCTTAGGATGAACACTCCTTAATTAGGATTAATATCACATCCTCCATAATCTTCCACTTGCTCCTAATCCCTCATTAATTTCCTTAATCAGGTATTTGCACAGCCTTAATCTAATCATCTTACCACATTTAGCATACCTTTTTGGTCAACCTTTTACATATTCCATATTCCACATTTAACAATGGCACTCTTCCCCATGTGAATTCATATTTATTCATCCAAGATTCCTCTCTTTCCCATGAAAATTTTAAATTCACATTTATCTTTCCAAGGCTCTCCTTATTCCCATGCAAGTTCTAGCACATTTGACTTCTCACATCACTCACATGTGTCAAATTCTTCTAGAACCTTTGACTTGTCACATCACTCACATATGTCAAAATCCTACCTTTTTGGGAACCTTGTCTTATCCACTAGATTCTTCCAATCATGTGAATTTTTAATTCACATTTATTTCTCCAACTACTTTCCTCTTCCCCATGAAGATTTTTGAGCAATACTAAAATTCCTCAAATGTCATTTTCATTCTCACTTGGGGACAAGAAGTTCCTTTTTGAGAAAATCTTCTCATCTCCCAAGGCATTTTCAAAGTACATGTCCTTCTTCCACATCATTTATCCTTCCACCTCACTTGTACCTTTTTCCCATCTCATCCTACCCTTGGACACCTCATCCTCCACATGTCACGATGTGAGGGCTTGTGAGTCCTCAACTCACTATATGCCTTCATCTTGGCCATGGTGGCTTAATCTTGACTATTGAATTCTCTAGAGAATTCAACTTCTCCTATAAATACCCCCTTTTTCATTCATTCACATCTTGTGCATTGTGTAACACCCTTATGCTAGTGTGATATTGAAGCCATCATCAAGCAATTCCTTGCTTCCAAATCATTTTGCATACTTTCCTTCATTCCAATCACCATGACATACTTAGTTTAGGTTCCACCCCACCTTGCATCCATTTCATAACACAAATGCCATCCAAGGAGCACACATATAAAGTTATCTCAAGGGCCAACCAAGAAATCAACACAGAAGGTATAATTGTTGTTCTTTATATCTTTTCTTTTGTGCTTTCTTCATTAGGCTAATCACGAGGTGGTCTACTATTTTCATTTTTGCATTCCTAGTTAGTTTGCACATTTAGATTAGAATAGAAAACGCCTACTTGGTGCACATTTTTGGCACGCCCGATCGGACCCACAAAAGGGTTCCCATCCTTTTACGTACTTTGTTGTTTAAGTTTTTTGCAGGTTCAAGTTGCAGAGGGGTGTAATTTCCCAAGAGGGGTGTACTTGGCCTTGTAGAAGGGCGTACCTACCTAGGAGAGGTGAACCTACCCTTGCAAAGGGGCGTACCTACCCCAAATAGAGCTTTTTGTAAGGGAAAACTATCTTTTTTAGCTCTTTTTCAGTCTATTATCTAACTATTTTTTGCAGAGGGGTGTACCTACCCAGGAGGGTAAAACCTACCCTTGTAGAGGGAATACGTACTCAGGAGGGGCAGACCTACCCCTGCAAAGGGGTGTACCTACCCAAAACAAAGCCCCTTTTAAGGTAAAAATGGTCATTTAAGCTTCATTTTGGCTTCCCTTTTCATCATTTTTAGATTATAACCCCTTAATATCATTTGTTTGTGAGTTTGTTTATGTTTTTGCGAACATTTGTGCAACTTATTTCATGATTAATGAAGAATAGAGCAAAAAAAAACTAATGTTTTTCGTACAGGACAATTGGTTTATCTAGTTTGTTTGTCATTTTCTTTATCATTTTCATGAATTAATCTAGGCACATAGTTTAATTAGGGGGAGTCAAATCTACTATTTTTCATGTCTGTAAGTCCATTTTGTCACCCAAGGGGGCAAAATTCTGTTCAAGATTTCCTCTTGCACTTCGTGTGAGCTTGGGGAGTAGTCAAAAATGGTTAGTGTTCTCTTCTTAGTGGGACCTACTTGGGGATTTCATCACCCCAAGGATGATCTCAACCATGCATAACAAAAAGGTATACAAATGGGGGAGAGCCAAAACTATACCCAATCTAGTCATGTCATGTCTAGCAGATTGTTGAAGCTAGGTTGATACTTAGATAAACGTGAAGAGTTGGTTCAAGCCTTTCAGTATCTTGCTAGGATTCCCGACTCATGCTTGTGATGGGCACGTGTTCATGGTTGTGCCTCATGTACTGAGAATATATCAAGGACACCCTAGAAGCCTTGTGCATCCTATATTAAGCACCATGTCCGCCATATCTTTAACACTAATCATAGGATTGTGCTGTTTGAAGTGTCTTCTTATGTAAAACAAGTAAATTTTGGTCAAGTCAACCTTATTGCTTGTTTTTTGAGTCCTTTCCATAGCTATTTTTCACTAAGTCAAGTCCAAATTCCCTTTAGAAGGGTGTACCTTCCCTATAGAAGGGCATACCTACCTTGGAGAAGGGCTTACCTACCCTGAAAAAGGGCGTACCTACCTTGCAAAAGGGCATACCTGCAATGTAGAAGGGTGTACCTACCCTCCAAACATTCAACCTCAGCTCCCGTTTAGTCATTCTAAACCTCCATTCATCCATTCCAAATCTTTGTTCTTCCGTTCTGAATATTCGTTCATCTGTTCTGAACCTTCATTCTTCCATTCTAAACACCCATTTTCCCATTCTAAATATCCATTTATCCATTCCAAGAATTCATTTCCTACCTCAGGGAATGTGTTTCATCATTTGGGGAACCTATTTCATCATTTAAGGAACCCACTTCATCATTTGGGGAACTTGTCTCATCATTCGGCGAACTTGTTTCATCGTTTGGGGAACCCGTTTCATTGTTTGGGGAACTTGTTTCATTGTTCAATCTGTTGGGGACCTAAAAACTTGTCATTTGTTGTGATCTAAACACCTTCATCCCCTTATGTTCATTTGTAAATTTCCAAAAGTCATTTGGTAATCACCTAGCTCCATTAGTCATCACCATTCTCTCGATCTGAATCCCCTAAACCTTATTTTAAAGGTTATTATCTGAATTGATCTAGGCATCTGAATCCAATTGTTATCCTACACATTAGTCTTTGTCTTGGGCCCAATCAATCCACTTCTATTGTGAGGTCGATTCGGTGCTCTAAGTCATCATCTGCAACCCAATCAATCCATTTCTATCTTGAAGTGGATTCGGTGTTGCGATCCTCTATCTGTCATTTGATCTGATCGACCAATGCCTTAAGTCACCTAGGGTGATTTTTGAATGGGGTTTAGAATCCCTTACATCATCCATTATCTAATCTTGTCAATCATATCATCAAATGATCCTAATCTATCATCAATCAATCCCATCCAATCATCAATCCTATTAATCAATCCTTTATCCAATTCAATTAATCTTCTAATCATCATCGCATTAAGAGCTACCTAGTCATTTTGCATTTCCATGCCCATACAAACTAGATTACAAATCAAGAAGAAAATGGCACAACAACGAGGTCAAAGTTCCCAGTTGAACATTCCCCAAGACCCTAACAACGGTGCGAACACCTCCCAAGATCCCAATAATGGTGTAAATGCCTCTCAACATCCTAACAATGGTGTAAACATCCCCCTAGAGCCCCATAATAGTGCTTCATCACAATCTGACACCAACAATCAAAATACTTCATTACTTGGTGACGAAAACATGATCAATTAGCCTAAAGTTACCATTGATGAATATCTAAGAAATCCCACTAATGTCCAGATGACGGATCACCTCCTTAACAAGCGTTGGGATAAGATCCTCACCACTCTATTCATGAAGGGAGTCAAACCACCATCTGATTTTGACATATCATTAAATACCAACATCCCAACCCCACCCGTACATCAAGACCCGCACAATGTCCCAGGAAATTATTATGTTCCTCATAGTGCACCCATGGATAACTGGTATCATCCTGAATTTGGAAATTTTGTTATACATCAAGTTTCCAATTATCCTCTCATTCCATCCACACCACCTGTACCACCATGTGATCCTTATGATCCCTATTCCTATGGCATGCCACAAAACATCTCATCTGCTCCACCTCTCCCACCTCAGTATCCTAGTCAACTACCCGTTAATACCAAGGGCAATCCTTTTCTCACATCAACACCACTATCAGGACTGACATTCACAAGAAATCTTCTACCACCCGCTCAAGGTAATATTCTGGTATTCCAACAATCTCACATTAGTCCTCATCAATCCATTGTCTCATAGACATCACCGCAACATGCAACTATACCCTCACAAGCACCACCACAACATACTGTTGTCATCTCGGTCCCCATGCAACAACATCATCAACAACCCTTGCAATAGAACATTTCTATTCCACTTGACAGAATATACCACAGCAAAATATTCAAAACTCACAGCAACATATTGTCGCTCATATACAACCTCCTCATCAGGTCAGACAAACTACACCAGAACCTCATCAATCACCTCATGGTGCCTCTGCCATACTCCCACAACAACAACACATCCCATCTCTCCCTCCTTATCAAGAACCACATACCCACATTTCCACACAAACATAGCATAATCCTCACACAATATCTCTATCATATGTCCAACACATACACTGCTTATACTAATCCAAACATCCATGTGACTACTCAAAATATGCCACAAATGCAACCACCTCCTTATATGAATCCTCTACAATTGCACACCAATCCATACCAGTAGCAGCCTAATCTGCAATAGCCTCCTTACGTCACACAACAATCCAATGTCGTGTATAATTACCAAGACAACCCTTATTATGCTCAACAACAACCTTCATACAAACAAGGTGCCCCATCCCCATCCTACGTGAATCAACAACCACCTCATCATCAAAGTACTCAATCCACTTAATATCAACAACAACTGCCTTATCAAAAAGAGGCCTCCATGTCATCATACTATCAAGCTCCACATAATACCCCATCCACTTCATATTATCAACAACAACCATCTCAACAACATGTATCCTTTGCCCCTTATTATCAAAATCCATCATCATCCTATCAACCTTACATTAATCCCCAACCTTCTTACGCTAATCAGTATCAACCCGCATCCTCATATGATCCATATGCATCATATCATTAATATGCACTTAATATGTCCAGTCCAAATCCACCCATCAATAAAGATCTAGAAGAACTCAAAGATGCAATGAAAGACCTACAAGCAGGTACATCCAAGAAATCATTCGAGTTTGAAGAGATTTTCCCATATCCATTTGAGTCTTCAATTTCACTTATCCCCTTTCCGAAGCATTTCGAGATACCAAAGTTCAAGAAGTATATAGGAACTAAATATCCAAAGGCACATCTATAAGAGTTCTATGCATAATGTCAGGATGTCTAACATAATGACAATTATCTCCTATGCATGTTCCCTAGAAGCTTAGCAGGGCCGGCCTTAGATTGGTTCATGGGCCTCAAGAAGGGGATGGTTTCTTCCTTTGCCGATCTTTCTGAACAATTTTTCAAACAATTCTCCTTTAATTTGGAAAAATACGTTGACACTCTAGACCTCTTGAAGGAGAAACAATGCGATGGAGAAACTTTCGCTAAATACCTACAATGGTGGTGAGCTGTAGCAAGCCGTATGAAATCCCCTCCCAGTGAGAAAGAAATGGTCACCCTCTTTGTGGCTAATGCCCATCCCAAACTAGCACATTATCTTAATCTCCATTGTGTCACCACCTTCACAAAGGTTATCAAAAAGGGCCCCATCATTGAGAGAGTTCTTGTCACTAAAGGGAAAAATAAATTATATAACTATGATAAAGATAAGTCATTCGGTGACAAATCTCGTTACTGGAATAAAAACAAGAATGTATTCAATGATGGAATCACTGACGCTAAACATGTTCAAGTGGCCAATATCTCCAAGAGTCAACAACCATCTATTCCCAACACCATATCTGTACCATAGGGGTCACCTCGACCCCGTGAACAATCCAATCAATACAATCAAGGGAATGGTAAACATCAGTACATTCAATTAGGTGAACCCTTAAGCATTTTCTTCCACAAATTTTTATAGGTTAATTACCCAATCACATATCCCGTGACTAAGCCACCCGATGAATCCAAGCCAAAACCAACTTGGTTTAAAGAGAATGAGTATTGTGAGTTTCACAATATTGAAGGGCATACCTTAAATAAGTATCAAAGTCTAAAATCCTACATCCAAGATCTTATAGATCGAGGAGATATTCATGTGGATGCTAGCTAGGCTTCTTCGTCCAATGCTCAATTACAAATATATCAAAATTCTTTCCCCAAGCATAATAAAGGTCCTATCACATCCAACACAAACCCTGGACCTAGTAACAATAATAACCAAGACAATAGCACTAATAATATCACTTACAAGAATGTCTTTCTTAACTATGAAACCCTCATCATGAATATTGGGCAAGTAGAACTATGTGTGTCTATGATACATGTCAAAGGAAAAGAGCCTCAATGTGTTGTTACCACTCACCAAACTCACATTACTATCCCTAGAGCTGCAATGTCAGCTCCATTACCTCTTGTGAGCTCTTAGTATAACATCCTTGACCATCTAGGAAAGACTGCAGCACAAATATCTATCCTAGATTTGCTAAAGTCTTCTCATGTATACCAGGAAATCTTGACAAAAGTGTTACAGGATGCCTACATCCCTGACAACATCAACCCCATATAGTTCCAAGCTCTAGTGGGACATCTTTCGTCAACTTATCAACTAGGGTTCAGTTAAAATAACATGCCTACCACCAACGCCAACCACAATCGACCTCTCTACAGAGAAGTTATTGTCACTCAACATAAAGTAAAAAGGGTCTTGATAGATGATCGCTCTACTCTCAATATCTGTACAATAAAATTCATAAAGTAGGTAGGTTATACCCACATTGATTTAAGTAATCAAATTATTACTATAAAGGCTTATGATAATGGAGAAAGGGATTATGAAGGGGTTATTGAGCCTCCAATTCAAGTTGGCCCTATTATACAATACACCACTTGTCATTTCCTTGATCTGGAACTCCCCTACAATCTTCTTCTCAGTTGACCATGGGTCCATGCCATGCAAATTATCCCATCTACCTATCATCAATGCTTAAAGTTCCTATTTAATGGAATGGAAGTTACGATACATGCTGACCCCCAACCATTTGAATACTGTCATGCACTTGAAGCTTCCTTCCCTCATTCCCATTATTGTCTAGGAGTGGAAATGGGACCACCAGCAACATCCTCATCTAATCCATCATCTAATTCAACACCCATCACCACATATGCCCCATCCTCTACATCCAATTCCACTATCACTAAGGTCCAGATCATTGATAAGGGATGTGGTGAGCATGAGATGTGTAATGATTTGAATGTGGCAACCATGCCATCCTCACCACACACATATGGTCAACCTTTCAAATTTGTACTAACGAAAGAAAAAAAGGTAGTCACTTTGAGCTCCAAAAATGAGGGAACCAACACTTATGTATCTCTCGCGTTACCAAAATATATGCCTAAAGATGATATAAGTCAGTGGATATATCATGAAGAAGTTGAGCCTACTCCTCCTTTAAAGGAATATTTTCAAGAGATGTACCCTTGGACCTCTAAGTACACTGAGAAACATAATTATCAAGGGGGAGGTCGTGGTCTGGAAGAGCTAGGAAGAAAGCAGCCGATCGACACTTCTATATGTCCAGAGAATTCAGGCTTAGGCTATGACAAAAAGAAAAAGGGTCCCACAACATCGACTAGTACCTCTAACAATGTCAGTGTAGGCAATGGTCTTTTGGAAGCTATACCAAATGAAGAATGTATCATACATGCATACGATGATGTAGATCATGTAGACCTTTCCTCCATGTTTGAATGCCTATCTGTTTGCAACATCAGCCTTTCCCTTTGCCATCCTGAACTCATATATTGGAACCTATGTGAAAGCACACCTACCATCTCACTTACCTCAATGGATACCTATGTACACCTCATAGGATTTGGGGAAGATGAATGCCCTAGTTGCAAAAATAAGAAAAAAATAAATTCAAAAGGGTCACCTGGTTGAAACCTCCTTGAAGCACTTCTTGACTCAGAAAAAGTCAAAACAAAGGACGTGTCTGATGGTGAAAACCTCAGTGAGGCATCCGAAGATAGGGACATTCATCTTCCCCCTTTTGGGAACACAGTGGTTTGTACAAACATCCATCTTGATAGAAGAAACAGAAGAAATCAATTTGGGAACCGGAGAGAATGCCAAAATCACCTACGTGGCCAAAGCATTATCAGAAGAAGAGTATTCCACAATCTCCAAGCTCCTTAAGGAAAGCAAGATCAATTTTGCATGGGCATATTCAGACATGCTCAAGTTAGACCCTGCCTTGGTAGTACACCATCTATATGTGCATCCTGATGCAAAACCATTTAGGAAGAAGCTCCGCAAAATGCACCTGCAAGTTGAACTATTGGTCAAGAAATAATTGAAGTTGTTGGAAGAAAAATTTATAAGACCCATTGATTACTTTGAATGGATCTCTAACATTGTACCAGTAGCCAAGCTCAATGGGGATGTTAGAATATGTACAGACTTCTGAGACCTCAACAAGGCATGTCCTAAAGATGACTTTCCTTTTCCAAACATAGATACACTAGTTGATTTAATTGGAGGATACAAGATGATGTCCCTCATGGATGGATTTTCTAGATACAATCAGATCAAGATTGCACCTGAAGACCAACATAAAACAACATTTACTACACCTTGGGGTACTTTTTTTTATAATGTCACACCTTTCGGTCTTAAGAACGTAGGGGAAACCTACCAACACACAATGACTATTATCTTTCATAATCTCATTCACATCATCATGGAAGACTATGTTGACAATTTGTTAGGAAAATCAAGAACTAGAGCATAACACCATGCAATTCTAAGAAGAACTTTGAATGGTTAGAGCACTACAATTTATGCCTAAATCCAAAGAAATGTGTGTTTGGGGTTATGTCAGGAAAGTTGTTGGGCTTCATTGTCTCTAGGAGCGGTATAGAAGTGGATCTAGCCAAAGACAAAGAAATTATGGATATGCCTCAACCTCATAATCTAAAACAATTAAGAAGCCTCCAGGGTAAGCTATAGTCCATTAGAAGATTCATAGCATAGTTAGTTGATAAGTATCAACCATTCACCCACTTCCTCAAAAAGAATATATCCTTCAAGTGGGATCCTATGTGTTAGCAAGGTTTTGAAAAGATTAAGGAATACTTGGCTCATCCTCTAGTCCTTATGCCTCCAATCCTAGGGAAGCCACTTTTATTGTATATCTCAGCTACTTTAGTGGCACTGGGGGCACTACTATCACAACATGATGAGTCATCCAGAGAAAGAGAAATCTACTATATTAGTCAAACCTTAGTTGGCATTCCTTGCTGTAGTTTTCTATTCACAAAAGCTTAGACATTATATGCTTAGTCATCTAGTCAAATTAATATAAAAATTCAACCAACTTAATTATTTTCTATCTAGAAAAGCTTTGACGAGCCGAATGGCTAAATGGGTCATGTTGCTGAGAAAATTTGACATTGAATATGTGGATCACAAAGCTATTAAGGGATATATAATAGCGGATTAGTTAGCTGAGGATCCCCTAGTTGATGCACATCCTTTGGTAATAGAATTTCCTGATGAAGAGGTCTTTACAGTAGAAGAAGCCACCACATGGACACTATATTTTGATGGTTCATACACTCATAACGGATTAGGGGAAGGTATCTTGTTTGTCACCCCCCAAACCTGATTATATTACAAAGTCATTCAGGCTAGCCTTCCCATTCACCAACAATATAGCAAAATATGAAGCTCTTCTCACCGGCCTTAGAATCGCCATCAAAGGGAACATCACTCACCTAAGGGTTTTCAGCAATTCAAAATTAATCATCAAGCAAGTCAATGATGAGTTTTTAACAAAGGATGAGAAGTTGTTACCATATAAATGGATGGTTGATGAATTTAAGAATTCTTTCACCTCTATTCAGTTTGACCAAATCCCTAGGATATAGAACAAAGCTGCTAATGCGATGGCCACAATTGGTTCCTTACTCAACATGCCCAAGGACCGAACAAAGTGTGAATTCTTGGTGGAACATCTTTTAATCCCTACATACGACATCCTTGAGAGTGAGATGGTGTGTGAAATCATAGGTCCTGCATCCCCATGGTATCATGAGATCTATGCTTATATTCATGACAACATCCTACCCATTGACCTTACTCGCAATCAACACAAATCATTCATACAACGTACATCCCATTATGCAATCATAGGTGATACTCTTTATCATCATGGGTATGATGAAAATTTTCTTCGGTGTTTGAACGAGGCCGAAGCCCATATTGCATTAGCAAAGGTACATAGTGGTATTTTGGGGCCCACTCAAATGGAATGGCCTTAGCAAAGAAGATGCTTAGGGCTGGTTACTATTGGCCTACACTGGAGCATGACTCTTGTGACTTTGTGAAGAAATTCCTAGCTTGTCAGCAACATGCAGACTTGATACATGCTCCTTCTCAAGATCTACAACCCATCATAGCACCATGGCCCTTTTCTTAGTGGGGTTTCAATTTAGTTGACAAGATATACCCTACATCCTCTGATGGCCACACTTCATTATCACTGCCATTGAGTACTTCACTAAGTGGGTGGAAGCCATACCACTCTCCCAGATAACGGGTACTCAGATATCCAAGTTCATCCTCTACCATATTATCTATAGATATGACATCCCCTCCACCATCATTTCTGACAATGGCAAACCATTCAAAAAATAGGTTGTAAAAGAGCTCTGTAACACCTTTCATATCCAAAACTGGTGGTCCATGCCCTACTATCCCCAAGGTAATGGACAAGCGGAAGCCACTAACAAAACTCTAATCAAAATCTTGAAAATGGTTGTCAATAGTATTGTTCGAGATTGGAACCTCCACATCCACCCCACCCTTTGGGCTTATCACACATCTGTCTATAGTCCCATTGAAGCCACTCCATATTCCCTTGTCTATGGTGTTGAATCCATCTTGTCGATTGAAGTTGAAATCCCATCTTTGAGAATATCTTTAAAGAATCTCATCACCGAAGAAGAATCATGGGTTGCTCACCTTTCCCAATTGGAGATCCTAGATGAAAAGAGGACCAGAGCATACAATCGCCTTCAGGCATATCAGAATCATCTTGTTATTCCTTGCATAACCACCCTAGTTTGTTGTGGAAAAAAATGGGTCCCCCTTGTTCTTTTATTTTCCCTTTGGCCTTTCTTTTCTGCCTTAGGTGTTTTTCTTTTATTCTGTCAGAAGTGGAACCAAGACCAATATCGAGCTTGAAATTATTTCCAAGTTCTAGTCTTGTTCCATCCCCAGTTCCGGTTCTGACAGTTCCTTCTTTTTTTTCATCTTTTGTTCTCTCTCGGAGCTAGGTCTGGGGCTAAATCTGAATGTTGAACTCTATCAATGTTTCTCATTCGGATTCCATCCTGGCCCAGACTCCACCTTTCCCTTTGTCCCTTCTTGGTTGGTCATTTTCCTCTCCGTTTTGTGTCCCGTGTCTTGGGTTTTTTTTTTCCCTCTTCCTTGGGTTTTTTCATGTTGTTCTGGTGGACCTGGAACCTGAACTAGAACCGAACCCTGAAACTTTCAAAAGTTTCAAGTTTGGGTTCTGTTCCAATAACAGTTTCGCGTGTGTTGTTCTTTTGCTTTTTGTTGTTTTGTTTTGTCATGGGGTATTTCCTCCCCTTTCTTCTTCTCTTCTTTGTCCTTTTTCTTTTTCTTTTTCATGTGTCATCGGAGGTGGGATCGGAACATAATCTGAACTTGAAACTTGAAAAAGTTTCTGGTTTGGGTTTTGTTCTAGTCTCGGTTCTGCTTGTTCATTTGTTTTGTCCCGATTCTTATCACTTGGTCAGGTGTCAGGTTTCCTGATTGTGTCACTGCCTTTTTGCGGGGCCAGGGTCGGGATGGAAATATGAGAGGTTGGCATTTGGTTTGTATCTTGTTCCCATTCTGACTTCGGTCCTAGTTTTGATTCCTTTTTGGCCCCACCCCCCCGATTTTAAAGTTAGGTGTTGTTTCTGGTTCAATTTTGGTTCCACCTCTGCCAAGGATGGGTTCCTTTTAGCTAAAAGATGAAGGAATAGTAAAATTGAATGAAATCATAAGCAATAGTGTATTTTATTATAATATATTTTATTTTCTTTTGAGAACTAATGGAGGCATCTGTTTTGCAAGATCAAATTATTTATCTGAAGGTGTCTCTCGAAGGAGTCTCCTCGAGATGGAATGTGCTCGTTGAAGGATGAGGGGGCTTGATGTAATGTCATGCTGATGGAATAAAGTCTTGCCGATAGTGATGAACCTGCCAATGAAAAATATTATCGCTATGACTCTTAGCGCCCGCTGTAACATCTTGCCAAGTGCGGATGTTACGTCGATAACTACTGTAGAATGTAATCGCACCGGGGAGACACCGATGGTGTCTCACAAACATGCGATTCATTTCAAATGATTGTTGACCACCTGGGAGTCTTACGTTGAGTATGTTTGCCCAATAAAAAGAGGCTAAAGGGGAGGACCAGTGATAGTTGGACTAGTTGACTACCTCCATGAAGAAGACTGACATAATGCAACCAGTGTGGATCTTCTATGTGAATGAGCTGATGGAGTAGCTCGATGAACAATGGTGTCCGGATCTAACGGGAAGTCTGATGCCACTTCCTAATGATTGTAAACTTTCCAAAAGGAAGGAAGAAGAAACCGTGAGTCACAGTGACAGCTGTGGTGTACTAGCAAAAGGGTAGACCAATATTAATGGTAATGCTTTAGGGCATTCAATGCAGCTCTGCAAGGGGGTTCGAGGATGGAAATGAAGGCCAAAAGTAAATGTTGTAGCTGTAAAAGATTTGAGATCATCCCTAGAACAATTCTTCACCAACATGGACAACAGGAATGTGCATTTAAGGTAGAACCAACTTTATTCAAAAGATCTGAGGGTCGACCCTCCTGCAACCGATGGATATTTTGCAAACCCTAAAAAATGGGAGACAACACATTCTTTTTGGTACACTCTATATATATGGAATTCTTTTCTCTTTGTAAAAGGGAGAAGGAACAGAGATGGTAAGAGGAGAGAATAGAGTAGATAGGTCTAGAGATATATTTTCAAGAGTACAAATTTTCTGAAGGAGAGAAGACACAGAGCTGCATCCTGATTCTTGTAATGGGAGCTTCTTTTGTCTTCTTAGTTAGGAGTTAGGTTTAGTAAAAGCCAATAATGTATCTTTCCATTTTTCCTAATATAGATGGAAACAATTTGGAGTCATAGATTTTTTGTACACTGGTGATTGTGCCAGATTTGTAAATGTTGCTTATCTGTTTCACTAGCAGTAGAAGCAACCAGATAAAAATCTACTTCATGTTGTGCTCCAGAATGGTGTTTGTCTTGAGTTAATCATTTGATTTGAGAAGCTTTCAAGGAATGATGTTTGATTTTATGTTTAAATAGTGATTTGCAATTTGCTGTTAAAATTAGCGCTGTGAATAAATGAAACTGTGTGTTAATCACAAGTTAATTTTGTTTTGTAGTTTAGTTAACAATTCCTTGAAAGGTAACAAGTCTGGTTAAGTTAGATGAATTATCATTCTTTTCAGTACCAAAACCTTGATCTATCCTTTTATGTTTCTTTAAAAACCCCATTTAAAATAGGTTTAAATTCATGCTTGATCCTAGAACAATCCAGAAGCTCAACACCAGCGGGCCCCTTGAACATTATAGTTCACATCAACCATTAAGTAAAATCAGCATAGTTGAGAACCCACTACAAAGACCTTGGGAGCTAAGATATCCATGTGTTGTCTTTCTCTTTTAGGAGAAACAGAATAGCAATATTCTATTTGCATGTTGTTGTTCCATCAGACACGTCAATAGGGATTGGCACTAGAAGGAGGGCCCAAAAGGGCAAGCTAGATAATACTGGGTTTTTCTCACCAGAAAGGTCTCATAGAGTTCTTCTATCAGCTGAAAACCCACCACCTTTGATAGAACTCAAGAACACAATAAGGCACAAGAGTCACAAGACTGGGGCAACCATCATACCACCCTTATCAGCTCCGCTCACTCCACCGGGTTTTTCACCAATACCCTAGTGGATACCCATCAATCCACCACCAAATCCATCTCAATTGTCATTATAGTTGGTTCTACCCATACAACAGCTCGCTCAACCACCACCACTTTTACCAATGGAATTTTTCTAGAATAATCCCTCTCCATTGGGGACTATTCCTGGAGGTTTTCATGATATGCCTAAGAATCCTGAGAAATTTTGTCTCAAATACATTCATGGCGAATCAAGGAGTGCTGAAGAGAACATACAAGATTTTAAGGATGCTTGTACCAGAGCTTAGATAGCTCACCATGATGTAGTTTGTAGGTTGTTCCCTTATTCCTTGGGGGATATGGCATACAACTAATATCTTAATCTTTCACAAAGTTCTATTTTGACTTGGACACACTTGGAAAATGCTTTCATCAATTAGTTCAGGGTTTATGTGGATGCAACTCTTTTATATCACCAATTTGCTACCATTAGGAAGGAGCCCTGTGAATCCCTATGCTTGTTCAATACCAGGTTTCAACGAATGTATAGGAGACTGCGGAACCCCTATCTAGTTACTAATAATAGTGCCATTCAAGCATACTTTAGGGTTATAGACCCTTTGCTAGGTTTTCTCCTGCAAAGAACTTATCAACCAACTAATATTGATTCCCTGTCTAAAGTTTACCATCTGGCCATTAAGTTGCAACAACAAATTAGCTCTCAACAAGGAAGTTTGGGAGGAGGTTTTCCTTCAATGGGGTATCAGATGCCTAGCCCAACCCCTTTATTAAATATTTTCCCAGGGCTATCTCCTTCCCATTATGGGCCCATGTCTGAGTTATAGACTCAACCTCCTGTTCCATTCTTTTCCAATTGAGCTCCTGGCCTCTTTCAGCAATCACAATCTCATCATAGTCCACATGGTCATCATAACCAAGCTGGAACACCAAATCATGTCAGTCAGCCACTGGTTGCTAAGAATCTTGCAAGTGAAAAGACAATCCAACTTACAAATGAGGTAGAGACCTTGAAGAAAACTCTGTCTCAAGTCAAAAATGACATGGCTCATATTAGATTGAATCCCTCTCACAACTAGGGTAATTATCAGAATAACAACAATCATAGCCAAAGGGTTTATCAAGGCCAAAACCCCTCTAACCAGGGCTATCAAAATCAAAATAGAGGATATAACAAAAGGCCAAATAACAACCAACAATGGAATACAGGGCCAAACAATGGTGGATTCTCTCACAATTATCAAGCTAATGAGGAAAGGTCACATACTACAAATGTGGCCGACCTTAATTTTATGACTAACTAGTGTAGGTTGCATGATACTGCAACCCATTTTGAGGTGAACTGCCCTGAAATGGAGAAAGTTGTCAAGATGAGACAGGAAGATGCTCAAACGTTCCAAGGGAATCCTCACAAAGAAGGTGGCTTAGTAGATACAGCAATGACTTATGACCTCTTTGAGGAGGAACCTTCATTCCCAAGGCAAGATGAGAATGAACCAGAGGGAGATTCGTATGCTACCCAAGCCTTTCAGACAAAGGGAGGACACTTCCTGAGAAATCAGAATAAGGGTCCATTCACTACATCAACACCACCTAATCACATGGTGCCTCTGAATCAAAGTGCTGACAACAACCCTCCCCCACTAAAAGGTCTGGTTGACTTCCATAACAAAGGTAATTCACTTGGTGCTGTAAAAAATAATGCAAGTTATAACACAAAATTTGATATTGTTACTGAGATGCAAAGACAAAAAACCTCTTTATCATATTTTGACATCCTCAAGTGGTGCCCTGCTCAATGAGAGATAGTGCTGAAAGCTTTGGAACAAGCTGATAAATCAAAAGGGAAAAACAAGGTTGCACCTATTGTAGATATGAACCCTATGTTGTATAGAAGTAAGGTAGGTACCCCACCATTTCTTTTGAGTTTAAGAATCTGCAGAAAGAATCTACATAATTGTTTGTTAGATTTGGGGGCTTTTGGCAATGTTATGCCATTTTCTATTTACAAGAAATTGGGACTGAACCCTGTCCAGACAAACAAGAAGGTCATCCAACTTGATAAAACGGAGGTTAATGTAGTGGGAGAATTTAGAAACATACATGCAAAAGTACGATCTGACCCTAGGATCCTAACCAACATAGATATTCAAGCAGACATTCCCGAGACCTATGGTATGCTATTGAGCAGAGATTTGATGCAAAGTATAGGAGGATATCTTTCCCTTGACTTTTCACACATGTGGCTACCATGGAGGGGAGTACCTACATAGATTAGGATTGAAAGTGAGCCCCACCTCAAACATTTCATCACTGAATATGATTGTCCCAATGAGGTAGCCTACTTTGAGACTAAGATAAGGGTTTATAAAAGAGAGGAAATATTAACCTTCTCGGTTCTTGATTCTAAAGACATGTCAATACAAAATCTCCCTAACCCCATGATTAATGAAAATCAACAGACCTTGATTAGGAAGTTGCAACAAGATCAGTTGGTCTTGGGGGAAGATATTGATTTGCAAAGCCTCCTACTCCCTAATTGGTGTAGGATACACTACCAAAATCATTCAGAATTAACTTGTCAACCATGCATCAGAATTTTAAGTTATGTTTCCCAAGATGAGAAAACTAGCCCAAGTCACCTTAAGACCTTTGCAGATCACTCCTCATTTGAAGCTAAAGAAGCAATAATGTTAACCAAGGATAAGATACTTCCAAGGGAAATTCCTCCTCAAATTGAACTTAGCCCAGACACATTTCCAAATCAACATATTTGTAAGGAGCAACCCCAGGGGTTATTTGACATCCCTGCACTGACAAGTATACCAAACCCTGATGGATTAATCAAAGATACAAGTGACTATCAGAAGAATAGCCACAAATTATATGATATATCTATGAAGGAATTAGGAATTACACCTGAGGAACCAGTTGAACACCTATTCCCTATATTTGATGCAAAAGATCAAGTATCCCCACCCCTGGATCATTCTATCCAAATGCCCACAATAACCCCCAAAGGACCAACTCCAGCTCATGATCAGCTGTGGACCCTCACGTTCGATGGATCCAAATCCAAGACAGGCTGTAGTGTTGGGATTCAACTAACCAGTCTGAAAGGGAAAACCTTCTTTTCTTCTTAAAGGCTATAGTTTGGGTGCACTAACAACATAGTAGAATATGAATCTCTAGCTCGGGGGCTGATGTTTGTACATAAGAAGAAAGTCATTGCCTTGATGGTTAAAGGAGATTCAGAAATAGTTATTAGGAAAATGTGTAACCAATACACATGCCACAATAAAAGGCTGGCAGCATATAGAAATAGGGTATGGAACCTAATTGAAGACTTTGATACTTTTGGGATTAGCTTAATCCCAAGAGAGGAGAATTAGATAGCCGATTCATTAGCTATTGCTGCAATTACCCTGAAACCTATGCAAGGCTCCAAGCTTAAGAAATTCTCAATGGAATTGATATCCACCCCTGATGTTCATGGTAATGTTAGGAACTTTCAGGTTTTTGATGATGATCGACATATTCTTGCTTTCCTAGCAAGCTCAGATGTTTTCCAAGGGTGTATCATTGATGAGTCCAACATGGATCAAGGAGATTGGAACCCTGAAGATTGTGATGCAGAGGGGGTCCTCAATTTGAAAAGCAATATAATTCCCAAGGGAATGGTGGCCTTAGAAAGAATTTTTGATTCAGACCCTAGGGCTCAGAAAAAGATATCAACTGAAGATAAGGGAGGTGAATATGAAACTATTAACCTAGCTTATACTGGCTCAAAAAGAGATGTTTATATAGGGAAAACTTGCCCTGCGACAATCAAAAAAGATATACTGAAGGCACTAAAGAATTATATTGCTACGATAGCCTAGGGATATGAAGATCTAAAGACATTTGATGCTTCTGTAATGACTCATACTATTCCCCTGAAGCCCGAAGCCAAGTCATTTCAACAAAAACAATGCCCTGTCAATGCCCTGATTGAACCATTGATCCTTAAAGAAGTTTAGAAACTACTTTCTACAAGAATAATCTTCCATGTATGACATTCAACATGGGTGGCTAACTTAGTCCTAGTTCGTAAGAAAAATAGAGAGATTAGGCTGTGTGTAGACTTCAGAAATCTGAATAGAGCTTCATAGAAGGACAACTACCCACTCCCTTCACTAGACGAAGTCTTGCAGACTATCAACGGGTCTTAGATGATATCATTCCTAGACGGTTATTCTAGATGCAATCAGGTGATGGTTAACTATGAAGACAGGATGAAGACATCCTTCACTACAAAGTGGGGAACATATGCTTACAAAAGGATGCCCTTTGGTTTAATAAACGCTGGAGCAAATTTTTAGCATGCCATGGACATAGCGTTCAAAAACTTAATCGGTAAATGCATTATTGTTTACATGGAAAACTTAACAATGTTCTCTAAATATAGACTAAACCATGTTGTAGACTTGGCTAAGGTTCTCGAGAGGTGTATCTAGTATGGCGTCTAACTCAGTCCCAAAAAGTGCATATTCGGGGTTTCTGAAGGAAAGCTCTTGGGACATATAATTTTAGAAAGGGGATTATCGATCGATCTAGACTGAGTTGAGTCCATTCTCAAAATAACTAGGCCAGGAAGCAAGAAGAAGATGAGATCGTTCTTTGGAAAGATCAACTTTGTGAGAAAATTTATCACGAGTTTTGCAGAAATTGTTAAACCACTAAATGAAATGATGAATAAAGACACCAAAAAGGAATGTAGTGATGAGGCAAAGGCCACATTTTCACAAGTCAAGCAATCCATTTCAGAAGTGCCAGTCCTTACCAGCCCTGACTACTTGGAGTCATTCTACATTTATTCCTTTTCTTTTGAACATTCCTGTGCAGCTGTACTAACTCAACAAAGAGAAGAGGGAGAAGAGAGGCCAATCGATTTCATGAGTTATCCATTCAAGAATGCTGAGTTGATTTACCCACCTCTTGAAAAGCAAGCTTTTATGCTAGTCCGAGCTGCCAAGAAGTTCAGGCACTACATTTTTTGAAGTCAAATTATTGTTGTAGTTCTTGATGTTGCTATAAAGTCTCTACTTATGCAGAGCGAGCTGGGAGAAAGAAGAGGGAAGTGGATGGCCATTTTGTAGGAGTTTTACTTGGAGATATGCCCTATGAAACTTGTCTGAGGTTTGGGCCTATCTCAATCCATGGTGAATGTTGACAACATCATTTTTCAACAATACACAACTCAATCCTTCCCAAATGACCCTTGGTATGCCGATATCATTTGCTTCATGCTCAATAATCGATGCGCACAAGGAATGAATACAACTTAGAGGAGGGCACTGAGAATGAAGAGCTCACATTATATGCTCAAAGGAGGATTGCTATACAGGAAGAATTTTGAAGGAATATACCTACGATGCCTTGATCAACAAGAGGTTGGACATGTGATTGCGAAATTTCATGGGAAACATGGCATAGGTCATGGGTCTGTAGATTCATTAGCACATCAGATCCTCTGATCTAGTTATTATTGGCCATGTGTTTTCAAAGATGCTCGTCAACATGTAAGAACATGTCACATATGCAAGATTTATGTATCAAAAGAATTCCATTCAGCCATGCCATTGCATCCTATTTACGAGGTAAGGCCATTTGCCCAATGGGCCCTATATTTTATTGGGGTAATTAACCCAAATTCTTCTGTAGGACACAAATTTATTTTGACTACCACTGATTATTGCACAAGATGGATAGAGGCTATACCTTGTAAGAATAGCACAACATAGGTAGTGATCAAGTTCCTCACCGAATGCATCACTACTAGGTTTGGAGTACCCTTCGCATTGGTATGTGACAATGACTCTTCCTTTTCTTCTGTTGATTACATTTCATGGGAATATGATTAAAAATTGTCCTAAAATATTCTTCAAACTATTACCAACAAGCAAATGGAGTTATAGAGTCAACCAATAAGAATCTCTTGGGGGTAATTAAGAAACTGTTAGAAAACAACCCTAGGGACTGGCACACCCAGCTAAGGTTTGTGTTATGGGCAGATAGGACTAGGATCGAGGCTGCTTTAAAAACTTCACCATTTAAACTAGTGTATGGACAAGAGTCTGTATTCCCTATCCATTTGCAAATACCTATTCTTGAGTTCATGTAGAGATTCTACTCTAGTGATGATAGGATAGAAGTAATATTGGCTACCTTGTTGAAATTGGAAGAATAGAGGGATGCCACCTTGCAACAATTCTTTAGACACCAGGCTATTTTCAAACGTTGGTTTGACAAAAGAGCCAAAATCAAGGATTTTATAATATCTAACCTTGTGCTGTTGCGGGATAAAGCTAATGAAAGGAAGGCCAGTCACCAGAAATTTGATAAAATCTGGTTAGGTCCCTATCAGATTGCTGAGATCCTAGGAGAAAATTCCTTCTGATTGTGTAGTTTAACTAGAGAACCTGTTCCCTTGCCTATCAATGGACAGTTTCTTAAGCATTATTTTGAGTTGTAAAGCATGCTGATTTTCTATTTGGTATGTAAATAGTTTTTTTTTTAATTTATGTAAATAATTTGTTTGTTTCTTGTTTGTAAATAATTTGTTTCTTTGTTTGTTTTGATTTTTCCATCCTTTCATTTCCTTTGTTCATTGTGTTGGTCTTGTTTTGTTCTTTGGGATTTCTCTGTTCTTTCTATCTTAAAATGGGGGGGTTGTTATCTGAAGCATGATTTGGTTATTAGGAGAGAAGTGGTTTAGATGTTTTTAGGTTTGCTGATTGGGTGATCTTGTTCCAAACTCTCTGTTTTATGCCCATTGTCAATAAGAGTTGTGGAAAGTCTTGAAAACAAGGTGCAAAGTAAACAATATTCATTAGCTGCTTTGAATTTGTCACAGATCATCAAAAGCATCTCCTTTTGTAATGGTATATTCATCCTAGGACTATGGTGTTGTAACATTTGAGTGAAAAATCCAATCTCCTAAGTGTTGTTATGAGGTCCATGGTAGTTTTCAACCCAAAATAGATGTTATCAACCCAAAACAGATGTTAAACATCCAATATATTGAGAAAAATTGAATGAAATATCTGAAACTCCAAGAGAAAAATAGAAGAGAGAACTATCTGAAGAGAAAAGGAGACTCAATATGAATGGGTTATTTCAGTATCTCTACCCGGGCTATGGATGCCTGATTGGCAGTAGAGAAATGTTGTGAGAAAACTAGAGGTATCTCTGTTGGGGCTATGGATGCCTGATTGGCAGCGGAGCAATGCCTAGGATATCATTTCACAATAGCTAAAGGGGATCAACTCATGTAGTTAAAATATTTCTCATTGTTGTTCGAAAGATGAGGAAAAATTTATAAAAGGGTAATGCACCATCAAGTACACACAGATTCTGGGTAGCCACTGCTGATTTACATTTTAGATTCTAGCTCAACCTTGGTTGTTAAAATTGACCCAACTGGAGTTGTGATGTTCATAAACCAGGAGTTCTGGGTAGTTGAATTCTTCAGTTTCTTGAAAATGGTTAAACCATTTTCCCATTCAAGTCACTATTTGTTATGCCTTGCATAACCACCCTAGTTTATTGTGGAACAAAATGGGTCCCCTTTGTTCTTTTCTTTTCCCTTTGGACTTTGTTTTCTACCTTAGTAATTTTTCTTTTATTCTATCGAAAGAAGAACTGGGACCAATATCGGGCTTGGAATTATATCCAAGTTTTGGTCTTGTTCTATCCCCAGTTCCGGTTCCCACAGTTCCTATTTTTTTCGTCTTTTGTTCTCTCTCGAAGCCAGGTTCGGGGCTGAATTTGAATGTTGAACTCTATCAACATTTCTCATTCAGGTTCCATCTTGGCCCTGACTCTGCCTTTCCCTTTGTCCCTTCTTGGTTAGTTGTTTTCCTCTTCATTTTGTGTCCCATTTCTTGGGGTTTTTTTTTTCCCTCTTGGGTTATTTTGTGTTGTTCTAGAAGACCCAGAACCGGAACTGGAACTGAACCCTGAAACTTTCAAAAGTTTGAGGTTCGGGTTCCGTTCCGATCCCAGTTCTATGTGTCTTGTTCTTTTGCTTTTTGTTGTTTTGTTTTGTCATGGGGTATTTTCTCCCCTTTCTTCTTCTCTTCCTTGTCCTTTTTCTTTGTCTTTTTCATGTGTTGTCGGAGGCTGGATTGGAATGGAATCTAAACCTTAAAGTTGAAAAAGTTTCTAGTTCGAGTTTGCTTCCAGTCCTGATTTTGATCACTTGGTCGGGTGTCAGATTTTCTAATTGCGTTGTTGCCTTTTTGTGGGACTAGGGCCAGGATGGCGGTATGAGAGGTTGGCATTTGGTTTGTATCTTGTTCCCATTCTGACTCTGGTCTCGGTTTTGATTCCTTTTTGGCCCCACCCCCACCGGTTTTAAAGTTAGGAGTTGTTTCCACCCCCGCCAGGGTTGGGTTCCTTTTGGCTAAAAGACAAAGGCATAGTAAAATTGAATGAAATCATAAGCAATAGTGTATTTTATTATAATATGTTTTATTTTCTTTTGAGAGGTAATGGAGGCATTTGTTTTGCAGGATCGAAATACTTATCTGAAGATGTCTCTCGAAGGAGTCTCCCCAAGATGGAATGTGCTCATCGAAGGATGAGGGGGCTTGATGTAATGTCATGCCAATGGAATAAAGTATTGTCGATAGCGATGAACCTACCAATGAAAAATATTATCGCTATGACTCTTAGCACCCGCTGTAACGTCTTGCCGAGTGTGGATGTTACGCCGATAACTACTGCAGAATTTAATTGCATCGGGGAGACACCCATGGTGTCCCACCAACATGCACTTCATTCTGAATGAATGTTGACCGCTCGGGAGTCTTATGTTGAGTATGTTCACCCAATCAGAAGAAGCTAAAGGCGTGGACCGGTGACAGTTGGACTGGTTGACTACCTCCATGAAGAAGACCGACAGAATGCAACCAGTGTGGATCTACTCTGTGAATGAGCCGATGGAGTAGCTCGATGAACGATGGTGTCCAGATCTAATGTGAAGTCTGATGCCGCTTCCTAATGATGGTCAACTTGTCGAAAGGAAGGAGGAAGAAACCGTGAGTCACAGTGATAGCTGCGGTGTACTGGCAAAAGGGTAGACCAATATTAATGGTAATGCTTTAGGGCATTCAATGTAGCTCTACAAGGGGGTCCGAGGATGGACACGAAGGCCAGAAGTAAATGTTGTAGCTGCAAAAGATCTGAGATCATCCCTGAAACAATCCTTCACCAACATGGATAGTAGGGATGCGCATTTAAGGCATAACCAACTTTATTCAAAAGATCTGAGGGTCGACCCTCCTACAACAGACGAATATTTTGTAAACACTAAAAAATAGGAGACAACACATTCTTTTTGGTACACTCTGTATATATGGCATTCTTGCCTCTTTATAAAAGGGAGAAGGAACATAGACAGTAAGAGGAGAGAATAGAGTAGATAGGTCTAGAGATAGATTTTCAAGAGTACGAATTTTCTGAAGGAGAGAAGAGACAGAGCTGCATCGTGATTCTTGAAATGGGAGCTTCTTTTGTCTTCTTAGTTAGGAGTTAGGTTCAGTAAAAGCCAATAATGTATCTTTCCATTTTTCCTGGTATAGATGGAAACAATTTGGAGTCATGGAGTTTTTGTACACTAGTGACTATGCCAGATTTGTAAATGTTGCTTATCTGTTTCACTAGTAGTAGAAGCAACTAGATAAAAATCTACTTCATGTTGTGCTCCAAAATGGTGTTTGTCTTGAGTTAATCATTTGATTTGAGAAGCTTTCAAGGAATGATGTTTGATTTTATGTTTTGTTTAAATAGTGATTTGCAATTTGCTGTTAAAATTAGCACTGTGAATAAATGAAACTATGTGTTAATCACAAGTTAATTTTGTTTTGTAGTTTAGTTAGCAATTCCTTGAAAGGTAACAAGTCTGGTTAAGCTAGATGAATTATCATTCTTTTCAGTACCAAAACCTTGATCTATCATTTTATGTTTCTTTAAAAACCCCATTTAAAATAGGTTTAAATTCATGCTTGATCCTAGAACAATCCAGAAGCTCAACACCAGTGGGCCCCTTGAACATTATAGTTCACATCAACCATTAAGTAAAATCAACATAGTTGAGAACCAACTACAAAGACCTTGGGAGCTAAGATATCCATGTGTTGTCTTTCTCTTTCAGGAGAAACAAAATAGCAATATTTTGTTGGCACGTTGTTGTGCCATCAGACACATCAACACATATCTAAAGGAGTTATAACATGAAAGAACATCTGTATCAATTAAACATTGGAGATCTAGTTCTTAAAGAGAATCAACATACACAACAGGATCGAGTCAAGAAGGGGAAATTTTAACCTAATTGGCTGGGTCCTTATGTCATCATAGCAAAATATGGATCAGGGGCTTACCTCCTTGGCACACCTGAAGGGGGGCCCCTTGAAGAGTCTATCAACATAATGCACCTAAATAGGTTTTATACCTAAATCAGATGGGTCCTCTTATCTTTCCATAATAAAAAAAATTAAAAAAATTAAAAAAATTAGAAAAATTCAAAAATAGTAAAGAGAAATAAATTTGTCTTATGGTGAAAACCACCCTTGGTGGCACCTTGAATAAGTACAGGTGGTGAAAACCTAGTAATAGGCGTCATCCATAGAGAGCTTAATCATTATCTACCTTGTGTCCTAGTTACCACATGTCTTCATGGACTATTATCCGCTATCAATCAACCTGAGCTTTTATCCTCACCAAAGCTTGTGTCATCTGTTTGGCTGTCTTGTTGGTCCTTCATCATCATCTTGAATCCTTCATCGTGTCAGTCTCCACTTTAATTTCATTCGGTTGTGTTGCTCTCTTTGGTCCTTTTCAAACTACGTTTCCCTTGCCCTTTCACATAGGCAAGGCTGATCATTTGATGTACCCCCGGGGAATTTTGACTATCCCATTTCAGTCTTTCATCATCTATCTCCATTGGTACCTTTCTGATCTTATCCATGGTAATTCATTCTTTGTCCTTTTCTGAACTACGTTTCCCTATGCTTTCACATAGGCAAGGTTCATCATTTGATCCTCCCTTGGGGAATTTGTCAATCGTGTCTTTCATCATTGGTCTCCATTGGTCCTCTTTCCACTTTTATCCATTTTCTTTTCTTGAACTACAAGGCCGTGCTTTCACATAGGCAAGGTTAATCTTTGATCAACCCTCGAGCCCCTAGGTCATTAGGGTGTGTCATTCCTATATCAGTATTCTATCTAGTCTCCTGTGTTATGTTGGCAAGTATTCCCTTATCCACCTGGTTTTTCATAAAAAGGATCTGCTAGTATTGGAAGATCTTCTCAGTGTCAAAAATTTTGTATCATGTGGGTCATCTTAGTTTAGTATCCATTATTAGTCTCAATAGGATGCATCCTCTTGATCCTATGGAAAAGGACATTTGAACTTGACTGTGATCTTTTAATACTTTTGTATTTTTTTTAGTGTTTGAGCTCCCTATTACAACTAGTCAAGGTCGCCATAATCTATCATATTATGGTGTGTTTTGATGGGTTAACATAGGGGCATATCTTGATCGTTTATTGTTTTTGTCTGCTGGGTTGTCCCATGTAGTACCCACCAGGATCTCTAATGCTAGCGCATCCCTTTCTTCTTGTGGTTATCCCAATGCCTGGCTTGACAAAAGTCTTTGTCACTTTTGGGTGTTGGGATAACCTTGTTTGTTGTTTTTGTTCTATGCATTAGATGCTAACTTGCCTTCATTTTATATACCCTGGCACCTAGTGTCTTATGCTATAGAAAAAAATTAGTGCTCCGAAGATTGAAAATTTACACTAGGATTGCATCTCATAATCAAGTTCATAGCATTCATCCCTATGCTTTAACCTATGATTTTGGTTGTGCAAATATTCACCTTCTCTTTCTCCCATTCTTCTTAGGATATCAATAGTTTTCGATAGGTGCAATTTCACACCATCTACCCACATTACTATGCTAGTCCTTATTGAAACTTATGTTCATTACATGTTGCATTATAGGTTCATTACATTATTACCTTAAGTTGTTTAAATTAGTCATGATTAGTTATTCTAAACATCTTAGATTCATTTCCATAGATTTCCATATTACATCCATCGCCACTTACATCACAAAATGATATACATCATACATAAAAACATAAAGCATGCACCACATCCTGCATTACACATGTTAGTTGCATCCATATCAGTATCAATATATAACATCATAAACATAATTACATCCTCATGACCACCCATCATAACATCATACACATACACATATACATAAATAGAACCATCCATCATATACGTAACATGGTGTCAATAAGGGCTATCCATATCATATAAATATCAAAATCAAGTATCCATCACATAGTCCATCAATATCATTAAAATACGTGTCCATCATATACATCATAATCACAACATAAAGTACAAGTACAAGGATCTACGTCAAAATCACTGCTACTCTGTACTATCCATCCACCCTGCACCTATCAAAATATGGTATCCTGTCATCTACCCAACAAGATACCTATGTTTGACCTCTGTCAAGAGTTGGGCACCGACCCTTTGCAAGGGAGTGGCCCCTATGACTCACTATATCCTTGAGTCTGTGTCCCCAGTGTCTGGGATGGCATGGGAATCTACGGAGTTTGTCAAACATAATGAAATGTGCATTGTGCCATATCTAGAACTGCATGCTAATACATGATCATCTAGTAGGTGACCTCCTTCATGTACTCTAAACTCTCTACAGCTTGATATATGGCACCATTACGCTCATGCATGTATCTGTCTCAATCTCTACTAATGACTCTCCTCTCCTGTGTCCATGCATCCTATGCCACCCTAAGCTGATCTCTCTCTACTCCCAGTCATGCCACCTACTCTATGGCCCTACGCCTCTCATCCTCCATCTGTGCCTGCATAGCCTATATCTTTGCTTATAATCTATAAACCTCTAGCTCTATCTCCCCCCTCACCCTATGCCACCTCTCTCTCTGTGATCTCTACCCAAGCCACTGATCCATCCCTCTCCCTTGTAAGGTTTGCACCTGCTCTTTGGCCCTATCCATCCCCTTGTAGGGTATGCACCTACACTATGGCCCTATGCCTCTCCCCCTACATCACTTGCAACTGGGTCTACACTCTGTCTCTCTCACCCCAAAGGCCCTGCACCTCTACATAAACTATGTCCCTCTCTCACTGCACAATCTCTAGTCAGACATCTACTACCTCTACCCTCGCCTTCACATCCCCAAGTGTTGTCTCTATCATAGACATTGTAGGGTGGAGCTCAGTCCTCTCCCTCAACATTCCTATCACCTGTACCCTCAACTCCTCCATCTCGGCCTATTGCTAACCCTGTGCTGGGACCTAATCTATGGCCCCTCCAAGCTCCTATTGTCCCCTAGCCTGTGCTATAGTCATCCCTACCTACAGTCTGTCCCGATCCTAGGTCATCTGGCTAGCTCATCACGTACTCCCTATACCTCTAATCACAGATCATCTCTCTCTCTCTATACGTCATGTACCTATAAGTTTAGGTGATCCACAATGAAACCATAGTCTCTTTGTCCCTCTACCTGCAATCTATGCACCTCTGCCTCTACTCTATCATTTATAGCCTCGCTTGGGCCCCCCTCAATAATATGACAAGATCCTTAGCTGGTGTACCTGGTACCACCATCAATGGCTCCACCATGTGAACATCAAAATCCATAACATCTGGCTCTATCTCATCATGCCCCTACTCAGTCTTACTAGCCACCTAAACTCTCCTCAGTTGTCCCCTTTGCCCAACCCTCATCTATCATCCTACAAATCTCTCCTTCCCCTCAGGCTCCTCTCTCTCCTTACACATCCCCATCTCTGACTCATAAGGCTCCTTCTTAGCTCCAATATCCACCTGGACCCTCCTCTGTCATTTTCTCCTCCTCGTTTCCCTCCCTGGTTCTCCTATGGCCCCAGTCTCACCCTATCCTCCATCTTGTTGTCATGCATCCCCCAAATCCTCCTGCTTAGTCCTACTCTCCACCTAAGCTCTCCTCAACTGCCCTCTACTCCCTGCCCCTGTCTATTGTCCCATAACTCCCATCTCCACCTCAAGCACATCAAACATCTCCACCTATGGCCCTCTCCCATCTACCAACTACCCTACCATCCCTACCTTCTCTGCCTTAATCCTCACTCTATGCCTCCTCTATTGTCTCCTCCTCCTCCTCATCCTCTCTGGCTGACCTACAGCCCTGGCCTCACCCTGTCCTCTCTCTTGTTTCCCTGTAGCCCTCACATCCTCTTGCTACCCCACTATCCCAGCTGCCTCCTATCCTCTCCACTGCTATTGCCTTCTCTCTCTACCCTCCCTAGCCAATCGTCACTCATCCTCTGACCCAAATCCTAAGGGCCCCACAATGGGCTCCTTCAGTGTAATCCCCTCCCACCGGTGGTTGTAAAACTACCTAGAATATCGCCCTGTCACCCTTGCATCTATCTCCCCAATAGACCTCCCTATATATGCCACTAGAAATAATGTATCCCAATGCCCTCTAGCAAAACTTGGAAAAATTAGCTCCCCCCACGGCCACTCTCGGTTGATCCATCGAAACATGTCAAGACTCACCAGAATATCCTATACAACCCCAAACTAATTGGTCAATCTATCTGGGCTATGCGCCTCCACTATGCAAGGCTCTCTTGCAACTAAGAAGCATCTAGTCATGAAGTAGCCTCACTGTCTCACCTCATCATCCCTCCATCTCATAAATCGTTGAAACATGTATGGTTGCCACACTATGTGCTCCTCCTACAGGTCATCAATGTCCCTCGCCCATCCATCTATATCCCACTATCCTTCATAATGCCAAACCCAGCCCTCATCCTGACCATACTACTAGGCTATAGGCATTGTCTCATCTTCATGTCCTCTCCTCACCACTCCTGGATTGGCAATACTAATGTGCTCATAGGCCCATACCTGTAACAATGTCACATGTGTCACACTAAGCACCTCTCGGTAATAGATGACATGCATGTCTCTATAAATATGTGCCAACACACATGTACCCCATGAAAATTGCCCCCCTCTCACGTCGACAATGTGCTGAATCACCTCCATAAAACTCAAACCACAAAAGCCCCTGCTCTGGTTTGGCAACATTAATCAACTAATAAGTCCATGTAGATAAAGTGGTAATGGTGGCACCCCCAATATAAAAAATTGATCCACATCCAACTTCCCTCTCTACATTGATAGGTCATCTCACAAAAATAACATTGTCACGGTCTCATCCAACTCTGCCCTAGTTGATGTCACCTCACTAACCAGGTACCCTTTTATGGGCAGCCTCAAAATGCACCATACATACTCGAGTGTCACTGTCATCTCCAACATCAGTAGGTGGAATGTCGACATCTCTGAGCTTCATCACTCTAAGAGCACTATTAACATATCCTGATGCGCTTTGATCCTTGGATAGCCTAATAAGTGCAGTAATCAAGCCTCTGCCAATGCATGATGATCCACTTCATTCATGGCCACAATAGTCACCTCCATCACCTCTAAGTGTCTCTCATGGGTCCACAGTGAATCAAAACTCTACATCCATAATCACCCACATGTTAGTCCATTTACCTTTTTCTTTTTCCTCTCCTGGCCTTGGGAAATTGTTTTATTAATCCTTTTTTCCTGTCTTTCTTTCTAGTTTCTTCACTGTCCCCCTTGGGTTCCCCCTAGTTTTGGCCACAAGCACCCCTTCCCAGGGTGGACCCACCTTGGTCAGTAGGTGTACCTGCCCCAGGCCCAGAGTGGACCCACCTCAGCATGGGGTGAACCCGCTCTAGTCTGGGGCAGATGCTCCCTTTCATGGGGCAGACCCGCCTTGGATAGGGGTAGACCCACCCCTGTCTAGGGCGAGCTTGCCTCCATTTGGGGTGGACATGGCCCAATGAGAGGAAGACCCACCCTTGCACGGGGTAGACATGCCACTACTCGTGGTGGACCCACTCCAGCGTGGGGTAGACCCACCCTAGTGCGAGGTGGACCCGCCCCTGTCTAGGGAAAACTTTCCCCGACCCAGGGCAGATCTACCCTGAAACAAAACAATTTGGGGACATGCCTCCTCTTTTCTAACCCCTCTGCCCATTCTAGGAATTTTTTTTCATTTCTGGGGTGCATTTACCCTCTGATTGGGAAAATTCATGCCCCCCTTCTCGTGCCTTTAACTGCAAGTTTTTCCCACCCATTCAGCAAAATCAAAATTTTCCCCCCAACCCATTTTTCTACACTTCCCCAAAAGAAAAAACTAGATTTCCAAATAAGCATAAAAATTAAAAAACACATTAAAAATTCTTACAATCACTAGCAAGGGTTTTAACTCTAGCTTGGCATGGAAGCGTGTGCTCATGGTAGAACTGATGTGCCTCATCCCCCTAGTGGATGATTTTTGAATCGTAGTCCTCCAACATCTTGGCTCCTCGTCTCCTTCCTCTCCTCTTCTCTCTCTCCCTCAACTACTATAGTGCAAATAAGGAGTGGTAATTTCTAAAATTTCCTTATAGCACTTTTCCCTCTGTTTTAACCTTTTTAAAATAAAGGGTATTTTTTTACCTTTTACTTAAATTTTTTTTCCTTCAACTAATCCTCTAACTTCTCGAGGCTGCCATTTGCAAACCGTGTGTCTGATCAACTCCATTCAAAAGTCAAACTTTCTTGGTTTTTCAAGTTGTATCCAACTATGCCTTCCATTTCTTCATATCAAGACATTTCTTGGAGCCCCTTTTTCTTCCCTAACCACCCTCTTGAGGAGCATACCCTACCAATTTCATCATTCCTCCATCATGATTATTACCTCACAATATTGGGGCATCTCCCTCCATTTTTTGTCTGTTTGGGTAGCTCACATGGTCTCTCCCATGATGGGGCATCATTTTCTAGTCACTTCCTCTATAGAGTAATCTGTATTTTCTTTTGTTTGAAATATACCCTACCATTTTCCCCATTCCTCTATCATGATCATTCCCTCAGAAGATTGGGGCATCTCCCTCCATTTTCCCTCCATTTGGGAAACTCACATGGTCCCTCCCATGTTGGTGCATCATTTTCTACTCGCTTCCTCTATAGATTCATTTCCATTTTCTTTTCTTTGAAACACTGTTATTCTAAGAATATTTCAAATAGGGTAAAAATGGAGACCTCCAAATTTGACCACTCCCACATGGTCAAACTCGTCTACTTTATTCATCTATTTCGTCAATATTAATTAAACAATTTATTTAATTAATATTTTTCCTTTTTCCTAAGATCCCTAAAGTATTTAATTCAACAATTAAATACTTATCTAACACTTTTTCCTCTCTAAATTAAATAAACATATCAATTTGTTTAATTTAGTCATTTGACCTTTTTGAATAAAATCAATTTTAAATTCTTCCTTTTTCCCTCTCCTTGTCACACCCTCCATAATCCTCTTCTAATCTGGATTAAGTTAATTAATCAATGATTAGGATGTGCACTCATTAATCAGGATTAATGTCACATCCTCCATAATCTTCTACTTGCTCCTAATCCCTCATTAATTTCCTTCATCAAGTATTTGCACAACCTTAATCTAATCATCTTACCACATTTAGCATACCTTTTTGGTCAACCTTTTACATATTACACATTTAGCAATGACCCTCTTCCCCACGGGAATTTTTAATTCACATTTATTCATCCAAGATTTCTCTCTTCCCCATGATAATTTTTAATTCACGTTTATGTTTCCAAAACTCTCCTTATTCCCATATAAGTTCTCAAACTTTTGACTTGCAACATCACTCACATGTGTCAAAGTCTTCTAGAACCTTTAACTTGTCACATCACTCACATGTGTCAAAATCCTACCTTTTTGGGAACCTTATCTTATCCACTAGATTCTTCCAATCATGTGAACTTTTAATTTATTTCTCCAACTACTTTCCTCTTCCCAATGGATATTTTTGAGGAATGCTAAAATTCCTCAAATTTCATTTTCATTCTCACTTGGGGACAAGAAGTTTCTTTTTGAGGAAATCTTCTCATCTCCCAAGGTACTTTCAAAGTAGGTTCCACGCCATTTTTCCTTCTTCCACTTCACTTGTACATTTTTCCCATCTCATCCTACCCTTGGACACCTCATCCCCCACATGTCAAGATGTGAGGGCTTGTGAGTCATCAACTTCCCATAGCCCTTCATCTTGGCCATGGTGGCTTATTCTTTACCATTGAATTCTCTAGAGAATTCAACTTCTCCTATAAATACCATCCCCATTTTTCATTCATTCACATCTTATGCATTGTGTAACACCCTTATTCTAGTGTGACATTCAAGCCATCATCAAGCAATTCCTTGCCTCCAAATCATTTTGCATACTTTCCTTCATTCCAATCACCATGGAATACTTAGTTTCGCTTCCACCCCACCTTGCATCCATTTCATAACACAACTGCCATCCAAGAAGCACACATATCAAGTTATCTCAAGGGCCAACCAAGGAATCAACACGATAGGTATAATCATTGGTCTTTTTATCTTTTCTTTTGCAATTTCTTCTTTAGTCTAATCAGAACGTGGTCTAGTGTTTTCATTTTGCATTCCTAGTTAGTTTGCACATTTAGATTAGAGTAAAAAACACCTGCACACATTTCTGGCATGCCCGGTGGGACCCACGAATGGATTCCCATCCTTTTATGTTCTTTGTTGTTTAATTTTTTTGCAGGTTAGTTAATTTGATAGCTAGAAATGCACCAGAGTTGATAGAAATGAATTTGGAGGTGTTATGGTTGTGTACAAGTCAATTGAAATTGGAAGTTTACATGGCCAATAAACAAGGTTAGAAGAAATTCCACCTAAAACCCTAGGTATAAATAGAAAGGAGGTGAAAATATAATTCATTTTCACCCTACAAGTTTAGAAAATTGAGATTTGGCTCTGGACTCCTAGCGGCAATGTCTCCAGTTCTAGACTCACACCATCGCGCCTATCACATCTAGATGTTTAGGAAGCCTATAGATGTGAACCCCCTAGTATGTTGTCCAAAACCAACTCTTGAATGTTTAATTTACATGAATTTTTTATGTATTTATTTCCCTTTTTTCGTGTGTGTTACTTTTATTAGAAGTTGCATTTGCATGCATACTCAACACATTTGCTTTCGAAACTACACATTTGATAATTGATGTGATATCTTAGTGTAGATTTTAAAATATATATGCATGTATAATTTATTTCGACACAATTGTTAATTAGCATTGCATTTGTTTTTTAGATAGAGGCATACATGTTATGTGACACATTTAAAACTGTTTCAACACATTTGCATTTTTGATAGTTATTGTTTATGCATGATTGTAGAGATATGCATTTGCATTGTAGAACACATTTGTGGTTTAGATTGACACAACTGACAATTTGTGACACATTTGCAAATCGAAATGATGCATATGATATTGTGTAACACAGTTGTAAATAAAATGACACATTTGAAAAACATGAAATTTTGAGTTTTTGACTAGGATAGATTGTTAATTCTATCATGAGGCATGCATAATTCCATTGCAAGTTGTATTGGATCCTATCTATACTAGAGAGTCAAGAATGGTGACTTTCTGCTTCTGTGAAAGTTTGTGGAGCGGGGAGAAATTGTTTCTGTGGCACCTGGGCCTTCATCATATGACATTCATGCCCACTATTCAGGCAAACCGAGGATTGTTGACTACATTGTGTGAGAAGTGGCACTCGGAGATATCATCATTCCATCTTCCTACTAGTGAGGTGATGATTACCTTAGAGGATGTATATAGGACTCTAAGATTTCCTATTAGAGGCACTAGGGTGATGTATGATACATAAATGTGTTTTTCAGAGATATGTAGATATTATCCCCATGATGACATTAGACAGTTAGGGATTGACCATTATGAGGTTAGATGGCATGTGCTAGTAGAGAGATATGATAGGTTATATTGTCTATTATGTACATTGATAGGAGATATAGTTCTTCCTGATTGTCGAGGTCATGGATTTCTAGTAGGATGGGGGGTGATGGTCATACGCATGCTCAAGAGGCAAGTGGTTTATGCCTTAGGCCTTTGTCTATTAGCCATGTTGTATTTTTATTTGCATGATATTTCCTACAGAGAGGCACAATCCATGAGCTATGGCACCACCCAGTACCATGTTAAAGACACCGGCTATTATAGACATGCGATTGATACCATGGTGTAGTTTATATGGATGCCATAATGGATTTCCCATAGTGGCCAGATGAGGATGGGCACTTGACATATTACAGGTAGACATAATACGTGATTGGAAGAATAGTCTCAAATGTCCACATCATTAAGAGGCACTTCCCATATCAGGTTCTGAGATAGTTTGTGGAGGTTCAAGATGAGCCTCGAGGCCGAGCAGAGTATGTGAGGTCTTCTTGAGAGGTTACATTATGGGGTGCTGAGATTCTGGTGGCTACTAAAGAGTCAGATATCAATGCTCTTCAGCTAGTATAGTGCGCTTGGAAAGGAGGAGTGGTAGATCCAGGAACCACAAAGGAATATGATCAGTGGTGGATGATTTATAGGCCAATACAACTTACAAATCTAGATCAGGATGCACCTGTAGAGAGGTGAGGGACAAGGCTACGTGGCAGACGTGACCGAGAAAGAGGTTGGAGGGGTGGAGGTGGTAGAGGGGATGGTGGTGGTAGAGAAGATGGAGGTGGTAGAGGGGATGGTGGTGGTAGAGGAGATGGAGGTGGTCGAGGGGATGGTGGTCGGAGGGGTGGTGGTAAGGGGAGATGTGGTTGTAGAGGATGAGCTCCATATTTGTCACCCGTTTGTGAGGAGGAGAGATAAGGAGAGGATATTCCTATGATTGATGTTGGAGGAGGTGAGGAGGAGGTTCATGTTGAGGAGGTAGAGATTGGTGGAGAGGAGCATGCAGAGGAGGAGGCGGGTAGGGAAAAGGATGAGGTTGGTGCCCTTTATTTTCTTGTCGGCTATCAGGATGATCAAGAGGATGAGCTCCATGATAGGATTTTGGAGGAGATGTAGGATGATGGAATGGTGAGGGTATGATAGGATGATACATGTCCTGGTGATTAGGATACAGATGGTTTGCGTGCTCATATTACATCCCTAGAGGAGAGGATGATGATGGATAAAATGTGGTGTATATCTATACAATTTTTATGTACATGTAATTCTTTTGTTATGTAATCTATGATAACAAATGCTTATTATGCCATGATTTCCTAGATATGATAGATGCCTATATTTTTGTTATTTTCCAATGTAAGATTTATTTTTGATTTATGATTTGCGATTTTTACATGATGTTTCTAACATAAATTTATATGCAAGATGCTTTATATTTTTGTGTGTCACAGAACTCCATAATACATGAAAGAAGAAATGTTAAGTGTGAAAATAAGATGAAAAATAAAAGACATGGTTGTTAGTATTAGAAATCGTCGATATTTTTCTAAATCACAAAAGGCTTTGCACTTTATCACCATTGGGTGGTAACTAATACAAATGGAGACAAACACCATGATATGAAATAGATCAAGGTGTGCAAGGTCATCCACCTACTAACAATAGACAGTCGCAAACAAGGATTGTCTTAACTCATACTAAGGGCACAATTGCCCTAGTTTTTTTGTCAAGACAAACCATAGACAGTAAAACAAATAAAAGACAGGTCATGAGACATCATCGCTCCTCTAAATACTTTATGGAACATCCTTGAGGAAACTAGTAACATGACTCATAATCAAAATTTAAAAGAAAATCAACAAACATCAGTCAAAGAAAACAAAATTTTGATACATCATTGCATTCTTTAAATCCTTCATGGGACATCCTCAAGAAAGCTAATAACAGGATTCTAATCATAAAAGTCAAATGGAATGATAAGATAAATAAGCCAAAAATTCCAAAAAGCCAATAAAATATTTTCCAAAACTTGATTTGTTTATTTGATTGTTTTGATTGATAAGACCTGGTTGTAGGAGAGACACATACCAGATAAGACATTAAGTGTGGTTTCAATGTTATGACTATTTGTATAAGGCATGACAAAATCCTGGTTTTAGAAAGACACGTATCATATAAGATGTTGAGTATGATGTTGTTGATATGATAAACTATGTAAGGTCACGTTGATTGTTGGACAATGTATGATTCAGGAAGGACTCATCCTGAATACGACCTACTTTGATTGTTTTTCTGATATTTGTTTTTAGGAAGGACACATCTGGTAGCAAACATAAGTTGATTTTTTTTGTTCGGTGTTTTGGAAATTTTTTGATTTGACTTGATGAGATTGTTGACTTGTTCATATTGTTGATGCATGACTTGATATGATGTGCAGACAATTGGCTATGTGTGACAATGAACCCTAAAGGACTAACCTACCATGGCCTTGGGGGCTCATCGATTGATGTCCTTGCCTACATTATACATGCAGAGACCTCATAGTTCAACTAGACTTTGACTGACATGACTAACTATAAAAAGCTTGATTTGTATGAAGATAACTAATGTGTGTGGTATTGCATGTGATGAACCCTAATGGACTGACCTAGTGAGGCCTCAGAGGGTCATTGATTGATGGTCTTTCCTATGTTATACATGCAAAGACCTCGTAGTTCGAAATGACCAATGACTTTCTCATATAGAAAAATGAATTCAATCATGATTTAATACATAAGAACCTAAAAGGACTAATCTAATGCCTCGGGGGCACACCGCCAGATGGCCTTGCCTATGTCCAGTTGCAAAGGTAACATAATTTGACAAATTACAACAACTAACAAATGTGATTCACTCTGACTCTGTTTTTGGGTTTTTGACATGCTTTGATTTTTTTTGTCTTTTGAAGTTTTCTGATGTTTTTGGATTTTTTTGGATTTTTCGATGGTTTTGTGTCTTCAAGATAGGCAATGTAAGAACCAATATGATGTAAGTCAACTGCTTTCCCCCAGTCGAGTATAAGACCAATTGATTATGAACTAGATGGGATGGGGTATATGAAATGTACTCGATGTCAATCATTCCAAGTTATGGGAAGGACTACCATTTATTATGAATGGTATGTACAAATGATGGACAAAAAAGATAAACCATGATATTTACAGGGATAGATAATATGTACAAGGATAAGCGATGTGTACGGGGAAGCTAGATGAGAATAATGGTAGACAAATGAGTAGAGTCAACTACACATGGCGCCTGTTTGCTAGGTTTTCACCATGGTAGTTATCCAAAGCACCACTAAAGTGTTTTTCACTATTGGACGACTTATTTCTCTTTACTATTTTCTTTATTTTCTAATTTTTTTTATGTTACCAAGGTGCTTGTTTTCTTAGTTTTCACCTAGGTAATGATTTTTTTGTTTTTTGATAATTAAGAAAAAGCCTTCAGAAGATATACATAGAACTTATTCAGATGAAGACTATTGATAGGTGTTAAAAATGGTTCTCCTTTAGGAGTAGAGAGTTGATACACTCCTGATCTAAAGGCTTATGTGACAATGTAGTGTCCTAACTAGTTAGGTTCAAACTTGCCTAGTTTCTCTCTTTCAACTTGATTCTTGGGATTCTCAATTAAGACTAGGTCACCAATGTCAAAGTTTCTATTCAAGACCTTCCTGTTGTAGCTATGACGAAGATGATTCTAATATACTTGGAGATGATCTAATTCCTTTTGTCTTCGTTCATCTAGGAATTCTAGCTCATGTAGTCTTGAAACTCGGTACTCTTCATCATCAATGTTCCCTTTCAAGGATACCCTCATGGAAGGAATATCAACCTCAATATGTAAAATGGATTTGAAACCAGATACTATGGAATATGGAGTGGTGCCAGTGGGAGTGTGGATGCTTTTGTGATAAGCCCATAAGGCTAGATTAAGTTATAAATGTCAATCCCGATCAGCATCATTGATAGTATTTTTGAGGATTCTAATGATAGATTTATTGGATTCCTTAGCTTGGTCGTTACCTTATGGGTAATATAAGGTGGAAAAATGATGTTGGATAGGGAACTCTTCATAGAAATGACAAACTTCTTGGTTTTTGAAGGGACAATCATTATCTGTGATAATGGATTGAGAGACACCATAGAGATAGATGATATAGTTTAGGATAAACTTGGAAATTTGTCTGATGGTGATGTGGGTCACGGGAATATTCTCAATCCACTTCATAAAATACTCAGTGGTAGTAATGATAAATGTATGGCTATTAGATGATGTGGGATGGATGTTACCTATGATTTTGAGTCCCCATTAGGAAAAGGGCCATGGTGGCGTTATGGGACGAAGCTCCTGCGCTGGTGCATGTATCAAATCTCCATGTACCTGACATTGACAAGATTTCTTAAGAAAGAAATGAGTCCTTTTCTATGGTAGGCTAATAGTAACCCAGTCTCATAATCTTTTTAGGTAAGGTAGGACCACTAGAATAGGGTCCACATATGGGTATGTGCTGGCTGATGACTATTTTTTTACCCAAAATTGATGAAACAAAAAGGATTTTTAAAGGAGATTAATAGCTTTCAACCAACATAAAATATTCTTTACTTTGAATTTAATAAGTAATTATTATTCATTTTCTATTCAAATTATGACAAAAGTCCTGATTGATAGGCTGACTGAAAAACATCTATAGCTTTCAAACAAATCACATTTTTTGAATCCAAAAAAATTGTCACATTTTATGCTTTGCATACTATAGGATTAAAAAAATAAAAAATTGAATTTCATGAATTTTTGACCAAGTTAAGGTGGTTAGACATATGATTTTTTATATTTTTTTAAAATATGTAATAAAAAATTCATAATAAATTATTTAGTTCGAAAAAAATTACAAAAAACTATGCATCACATCAAGCAATGAGTCCTCTACTTATATCTAAAATCTTATAAAGATATTATCCTTTTCATTGTGGTTAGGGTGGTCATACAGACACCTACTTATTTTTTCCTTAAAATTTAAGTACCACTACATTGAAATTTCAAATTTTCACCAAATAGATTTTTTCTTTTTAAAAAACCTAGTAGTTTAGAAACTACATTCATTTTGATACAAATTCTATTCCTACATATTTTTGAAAAAATATAGATAACTTATTCAAATTTTTACGTCAAGTTGCCTAACTTTGATTTTTTCTAAATTTTTTACACTTAAGGGCATATTTTTTCCATGATGATCCTGCACATACTCATATACCCTCATGTACCCCATGCAAGGTTACTTTTGCTTCATCAATATTGAGACATTTGAGGAGGGTATTGTCTAAGGGACATCTATAAAGGGTGTCTCCAATGATGGTGTACTTGGCTGACTTGCGAAGGAATTTTCTACATTGGTTATTAGAAAGGTCAGGGGGTATGATTTTGGCATTGAGGTGGTCATAGATATCTTTATACCATGGGGAATCAGGACCAACAATATTACACACCATCTTTGAATCTTGGATGTGATAGGTAGGGACCAAAATTTGTTCTACCAAAAACTCAAACTTAGGCACGTTGCTTGGTATGTCTAGGAGTGATGTAATAGTAGCCATGGCATCTACTACCTTGTTTAGAACATGAGGTATTTGATGAAAGTCAACCTTGTCAAAGTACTCCTTGAAACTATCTGCCATGCATTTTTAGGGAGGAATCTTTTCATCCTTAGTTTCATAGTCAACATTTACCTATTGAGTTACTAGTTGAGAGTCACTATAAACTTATATGTTCTTGATTTTCCATTTGAAAGCCATTCGTAACCCTGTCACAAGAGGCTCATATTCTGTAATGTTTTTGGTACATGGAAATGCTATCCTGAATGACTTAGGAATGGAATCACCCAGTGGTGTGATAAAAAATATGCCACCCCTTGAGTCATGATTTGTATGAGACTTTTCAAAGTATAGTTTCCATGTCGTGCTTGATTCAATGGTGAATATGAACTCATCAAGAAAATCTGCAACTAAAGGGTGATCTGCTTGTATCAGTGCATCGACTAATTGATCAACAATGAATTTTCCTTTGATAGATTTTCTCTCTACGTACAAGATTTCATACTCACTAAGTATCATTACAGATTTGGCCAGTTTCCATGTTAATGTTGCTTTGCTTAGAAGGTATTACAAAGGATCTATCTTTCCAACCAACATTGTTTGATGGTTCAACATATAGCTCCTTATTTTTTTAGTAGAAAATACTACCGCAAGACAAGCACATCCAATAGTACTATAGTTAAGCTCATAATCTACCAAGGTACGACTGATGTAGTATACTGCCCTTTCATGACCTTCATTGTCATTTTGTGCCAACAATGCTCCTAGTGATGAATGTGTTGCTGAAATATAAAGAATCAATGGTCGTCCCTCAACAAGTGGGATTAGGACTAGTGGTGTGAGTAGATAGTCTTTAATTAGTTGAAAAGCTTCCTGAAACTTACCTGTCCACACAAAGAGTACTCCTTTTCTGAGTAGATTTGAAAAGGATGTGTTTTATCTACTAACTGGACTATAAATCTTCTAATGGATTACAATCTCCCTTGTAATGTCCATAGTTGACTGAGATTAGCTGGTGGAGGCATGTTCATGATTACTTTTACCTTAGCTAGATCCACTTCAATGCCTCTTCGAGAAATGATATAACCCAAAAGCTTTCCTGATTTCACTCCAAACACACATTTCTTTAGCTTTAGTCTCACTTTATACTCTTATAGTCTTTGAAATATCTTGTCTAAGACCTGTAAATGATCTTCTCTTGTCAGTGATTTAGAAATAAGATCATCGACATAATCCTCCATAAGAGTGTGTATAAGGTCATGAAAAATAGTGGTCATGGCATGTTGATAGGTTGCTCTAGCATTTTTCAGTCCAAATGGCATAACATTCCAGCAATATATTCCCCAGGGACATGTGAAAGCCATTTTAGGTTGGTCTTTCATTTCAATTATGATCTAATTATATCCTGAAAAATCCATCCATAAGGGAAAACATCTCATAGCCCATTGTCATGTCAGCAATCATGTCGATGTTCGATAAAGGAAAATCATCCTTAGGATATGATTTATTTATATCTTTGAAATCTATGTAGATAGAGATGCCCCTATTGGTTTGTTGACTGGTACAATATTGGAAATCCAATTTGCATAGTCGATCGATCTAATGAAGCTACCATCTAACAGTTTCTTCAGCTCAACCTTGACTAGTAAAGCAATATGTGGGTGTATTTTCCTCAATGTCTATTTCACTGGCTTTATCCCTAGTTGCAAGGAAAGATGATGTAGTACAAGTTCAGGATCTAGCCTAGTCATGTATGCATATGACTAGGAAAAATTAATCTATCTTTGTTTAAAGAAGTTGTGGAATTTTGGCTGCTCTACTTTTTTCAATGATGCTACAAAATATACCATTTGGGGATTCTCTTCTATGCCTTGTTAACTTCCACTAATTCTTCAACTAGCATGGGTGACTTTTCTTGTGCAATAGGGAGAATGTTGAAATCTCCATCCTTAGGTGCCTTAGAGAGGTTTTCTCCTTTGGATGCATCCTTTTTTTTTTCTTTTTTATTGTCTAAAGGCGCCTTTCAGTTTTCACCTAGAGTCTCATCACTTTTATCTTTTCATTCTTTTTCTTTTTTTTTGGACTAGAGGTTTGAACAAATTCCCCAAAATATGCCTTGTTGTCTAAGTCAATGGAAAATCCATCCTTGTGATCACCACTAGGTATGCCTTCTCATAATCCTAGGAACTTAGTGATTGCTTCATTGTTCTCAAAAATTTCTAAGACAGGTGTGTCTTGTTGGTCCCAATGAATGAGTTGGGGGTAAACTAAAGGCATGTCATCATCTGAGTTTTCAAAGTTCAAAGGGGTCAAGTTAAAAGCTAAATTATTCATATAGTCACAAAAGTTTCTTACCAAGTCCTGTTTGTTCTTTTTCTTGGATCTAGGTGGATTTTGAGGTGGACCTATTGTAAATGTGTGGTTATCTGAAGATGATTTTTTAGGCTCCCAAAAGGAAGAGTCAAGAGATTCCCAATAGTAATGTTTAAACCATTCCTCTTTCCTCAAATTCTTAGGTAGATAAGAATTCAATGGATTTGGTGAATATTTCAACATCAATTCAAGTTCTCTGAATAACTTCTTAAGGTCCATGGTAGAGGTGGAAGACAGGGAATCCCACTCATATTCATTTGAGTCAGGAGAATCATAGTAGGGTTGGTCAGATGGTTCATCAGATGTCTTGATAATGTTAGAAGAACTTACTTCCTCGATTGAAGGTAATGTGCTACTAGGAATGCCAATATGAATTGGTTGAAACCAAATCCCTAAGCCTTTTGGCCACTTACAAACAATGATTGGTTCAATCCTCCCATCTTGATGTAAGAATAAACCACTATGTCCATTATATCCCTCATGTTGCATGATTGTTAAGCCTTTACCATATTGATCCGTAGGAATGTGAGCAAGTGAGGGAGGTTCTTCATTGTCTTCTTTATATAGCTAGGATGTCATGTGTATGGATTCTTTTCTTAATTATCCCCATTTTGTAAAATTTGTGGAGGGAGGGATGTGTATTATGACCACTGACTATCTCCTATCTACTATAGGTAAATCGTAGGATTTAGGAGGAACCAGGTGTCTAAAACAATAAGATATCTTCATGTGATATTCTCCACAACCCTTGTCTTGGATCTTAACCCTAGGAGTGGATGGTAGTGATGGAAAAGTGGATGTTCGAGTGAGAGTGGATGGATTAACATAATGAGATGAATTGGATGATGAGGCTTCTTGGTTGACAGGAACTTGGCGTTGGGGTGTCTCTCGTAGACTAGTGCAATTTGAAATGGATCTGGGTCACCATCTATTGTTATTTTGGTTCCATTATAAGGGAATTTTAGACATTGATGATACATGGAAGGGACTACTTTCATGGAATGAATCCATGATCTGCCTAGTAGAAGATTGTATGGAAGGGTGAGATCCAAGGCTTGGAAATTTGTTTCCATAACTATGGGGCCAATTTTGATGGGAAGTGTTACCACCCCCTTTGATTTTTGTTCTTCATCATCATAAGCCTTAATTACAATGATTTTGGTTGTGTCCAAACATGCTTCCAAGAGACCTAATTTTTAATTAATTTTAAACTGCAAATATTTAACCCTGCTTCTCCATCTACCAAAACTCATCTAACTTTGGTTTTGTCAACAAGGACTTCAAGATGTAATAGGTCTTTATGATTTTTCTTCTCACTTGGATAGTATTGTTTAGAAAATGTGGCATGATGATTATTAGTAATACAACCTACCATTTCCTCAAAATTATTGACATCAAGATCATTAGGGATAGTGGTGGTTTGTAGGGCCTTGTCTAAAATGGATCAATGTTCAAGGGAGATACATGACAGTTCCAAGATAAAGATTTGGGTTGGGGTCTTCCCCAATTGAACAAGTTATATTGTGACTTGGAAGACTATGGTGTATGATGTGATGGAGGGCCTTGTATGGTGATCTTAGTCTGATGAGTGTTAACAACACACTCGGGAGTCTTATTTATGGTAATGTTATTAACATGGTCATCGGCGGCTCAGATATGATTTACAATGGGGCCACTATAATCATGCTTGACACTAGCATAGTTCATGGAAGTATTGGTCTTGTTACCCAAACTGGGGGGCTTTCCTTTCTGATGGTCATGTAATGAATCCAAAAAGACCTTATGATCAGTGTTCGAAGATGTATTTTTCTGTCCACTGACTTCAATAATTCTATTGTTGACAAAGTCTTGTATGATGTTTTTTAGTTGATGAAAATTTTGTAGGCTATGTCCTTTGGTTTTATGGAAATCACAAAAGGAATTATCATCCCACAAAAATGGTTTGAATTTCCTTGGATCGTATTGTCTTGGCTCTTGAAGATGTATGATACTATGTTGCAACAGTTGTTTGAAGACTGAGTCGATGGGTTCCTCAAGGGGAGTGAATTCACATTTATGAAATCGTCTCTATTGTTGTGACCATTGGGTGTTTTGGGTAGTGTTGTGGGTTTGGTTGATGGAATTAAGTGTATTGGTAGAGGGGTTATTTCCTCTAAGTGCGATGATCGGTCCTACTTATAAAGTCTTTGCATCCACTACGCCATCATTGGTAACATTTTTATTCCAAGGACAAAACTTGTTTCTATCATTGGGTGTGTTCTGCACATTTGGATTTATGTTGGGTGTATCTGTCTTAAGTTATCCTTTTTCAATAAGAGGATTTTCTAGTATGAGCCTCTTTTCAACTAGTTCCGTAAAGGGTGTGCAACAATGTACCCTTAAGTCACCTCTCAATTTTGAGTTGAGGTTTTCTTGGAAGATAGTGACCTTCTATTTCTTAGGTATCTTGATGGTAAATTGACTTGCTATAGTTCTCCATCTCTGGAAGAAAGCAATAAAATTTTCTCCTTCTTCTTGTGTAGTATGGCACAAGGTTGCTATGTTAATCTCATGGTCTATGTTAAAGGAGAATCGTTCAATGAATTTCTCAGCCAGTTTGCCCCATGATTTTATGTTCTAGTCAAGACCTAAAAAACATTCTAATGTAATTCAAACAAGACATCTTAGAAAGAGTCTTATAAGATAAGTGGGGCTGTAGGTGACATCTATGCTCATCATAGAAAATCCCCTTACGTGTTCGACTAGATTTTTCTTTCCATTGTATTTGGGTAAGTTTGGTATAACATACCCATGAGGGAAAGGTTTCATGTCCAATGATTTATCAAAGGGAAAAGGGAATATATCCTTTGTTGAAAAGGTTTTTTTTGTGTACACTACCATGTTATCCATTTGTGTTTGAAGTGCATGCATTTGTTTCTATAGGAAATCAACTTGAGGGTATGTGCAGGATCATGGTGGGCCAAAAAAGTGGCAATATGATGGGTATGTGGTTGAGGACTTTATTTTTACCCAAAATTGATAAAATGAAAAGGGTTTTTAAAGGAGATTCTCAACTTTCTACCAATATAAATTATGCTTTACTTTGAATTTAATAAGTAATTATTTTTCATTTTCTATTCAAGTTATGACTAAATACCTGATTGATAGACTGATTGAAAAACATCTATAGCTTTCAAACAGTATCATATTTTTTGAATCCAAAACATGTGTCACATTCTATGATTCACATACTGTAGGATTAAAAAAAATTAAATTAAATTTCATGGAGTTTTGACCAAGTTAAGTTGGTCAGACAAACAAGTTTTTTATATTTTTTTAAAGTTGTAATAAAAAATTCATAATTAATTATTTACTTGAAAAAAAATTAAAAAATGCATCACATTGGGACATGAGTCCTCTACTTATATATAAAATCTTATAAAAATTATTATCATTTATTGTGGTTAGGTGGTCCAGACACCTACTTTTATTTTTCTTTGAAATTTAGAATTCTATTGCATTGAAATTTCAAATTTTCACTAAATAGATTTCCTTTTTTTAAACGCAAACCTAGTTTAGAAACTACATTCAATTTTCTATAGATTCTATTCTTACATATTTTTGAAATAATATAGATAAATTATTCAAATTTTTACATCAAGTTTCCTAACTCTAATTTTTTTGCCACTTAAGGGCCTATTTTTTCCATGTTGATCCTACACATACCCTTGAGTCGATGTGTTAGTTGGATTATTCGGATCGATGTACGTGTGGCGAAATTAATCATTTTGCAATGAGTTTTGGTTAAATGTCGGTATGTAAAGTGGATTTGGATTCAGAATGTAAGTGAATGGGTTTTGACTTGGGATTTGTGTAAATGGATTTTGATTCAGAATTTGTGAGAAGGTATTTTGATTTGGGGTTTGTGTAAATGGATTTTGACTTGGAATCTGTGAAATGATGGGTCAGTTTCCATATTGGAAAGAGGGTATACCTCCTATCTGTGAAACCCAATTTTTTGGTATGGTACTTGTTGATGGGTGTCTTTGCTCACTTTCTCAACACAGGAATTGTGTAGGTGCACTACCTATCTTGAAAGGAGACTTCCAATAATAGGTTGCTGAAAATCACCCCAAGGTCTCTTGGGTGTTAGGTCTTGACTTGCATGGAATTCCTCAGTTGATGTTTGATATGATTTTTCTGGTAATCACAGGGTAGACTTACATAGCTGGATGCGAGGTGGATCTTAAAATATGAAGTTTCTGATATGGGAGTTAAGGTGCACTTTGTTGTAGGTTCGAACAACAATCTAAAACTTCAATGTTTTCCTTAAGTTTTGGCTTTACAATGTGCAATGAACCGTAGCATAATTTGTTTGTAAAAAAAAGGAAAAAGATCAAGGTAGAGAGAAGGTTCTTGGATCTGCAACTAACAATGAATAGTGATCATGGAGGTTCTACTATGGACAACTTCCTTCAAATGAGATTCCACTTAACCAAGAAACCTATAGTACCATGAAATTTGTGCTATCTTCAAAGGTCTGCGGATATTTTATCATTCATTCACCACATACATACATGAATAAAGATAAAAGTTTAAAAGAAGCTTCAGGTTTTAGCCCAAAAAAACTTTACAAGACCATTTACCAGCAACAAATAGCAAAAAGTATGGGCTAGAAGGCATCAACATAGCATAAATTTCTACAATCACAGAAAAACATTACCAAAATCTATCTAAGCAATTGAAAGTTAACTAGAACAATAGTGTAAATCTAAATAAAGCATCTAGCAATTGAGATTGAATCATGAAACATGTGAAGAACTTAGAAAATGCACCAAGTTAATGTATTTTCATTAGAAATTTCAGCAGCATGTCTTTACAACAACTCAACTCTCTCTTGAAAATGAGAGGAGACCCCCCATTTATAGTGCCCAAAAAGTAGAACGAATTTCCAATATTTAATCTTATTGTGTGCCCAAGATTCACTACAAATTAGGGTTCTACCTACCGACCCAATATATTATAATTTAAAATACAAACTTATCTTTTCCCTATTTTTTCCTCTAGTGACAACATTGTAGCCTTTTGTCTTGTTGTTGATTTCCCTTTTGTTGTAGCTATTCATTTAGAAGCTCCTCACTAATAATAGGGTTGCCTTTCCATTTCTTCAAAGCTGCATACTCCATGAACTTCAAAATTATTAGTTATAGTTTGTCGACTTGTATGACCTCGGACCACAATAATTGATAACTCCACTCCTTAGAGTTTTCCTCAAGCCTTTTCTAGTCTTCATCGTACTTGGTAGCGTGGTCCTAGAATAGACCTAATTGGGTGAAGGCTTGGATGGAAAAACACATGAAATCAATGGTTATTTCATCTGACATCCCATCCTCTATCCTTTTCTAGAAATGGGGCCTAACTTTATCTGGATCCATTTGTACGATGGTCATCTCATATCCTATCATTAACTTCAAGTATTAGACGCAATCTACCCTAATCTCTTTGACCCACTCAATGTCCAGATCTACTTTTTCAATCACCTACCTCAATCTTTCTTTTTGGTTCTCAAAGTCTCGCCTCCAAGCATCCACGAGCCAATGATCGTCCCTCTTGAGCACAAGCTCCTTTTCCCATGTGGCACTTAATAGCTGGAGGATAGCCTTGATCTTTGGGTAGGTGGATTCATATGTCACAAGGAAGTCTGTGCAGATTTTCTTTGTGCTTTCTAGATACTTTTGCAAGTCTAGGAACTTGTTGGCTATTTGAACAGCCTGACTGATACCCATATTTCTGATGTATAAAACCTATCGGAACTAAATTTTTGTGGTTTTTTCCAAATTCTTTCTCTTTTCTAGCTTATTGATTTGTTCCTCAGACAATAGTTGCAAGGGAGCTATAGATGTGGTAGGCATTTCTTCAACTGAAGACCATGCTGGATGTAAGCTGTCAAATCAGCTACCTGTGCTTTAAGCTCATCCTTTGAGACTTTATCTTGTTGTATTAGTTACACGACCATAGCCATAGACTCCTCAAGGTGCTCTACCTTTTGCTCTCTAGTAGCAGTTCCTTAATAAATGGTGGATATATTATAGCTTACTCCTTCCTTTCCCACCACTCGCATGGCTACTTGCATAGTTTGGGACCCAGAAGCGTCCATAGTTACCTTAGATCTAATTTTGGGCTTCTTCTATTTTCTGGTTGTGATTTGTGCTTAGGCTAAGATAGCCTCCAGTCTCACTCTTGGATCCTTTGGGGTAGGAGTTTTCTTTTCAAGTTGCCTCTCCAACCATTCAGGCATAGCAAATTTTCCCTTGGGCGATTCACAATCATCCTCACCTTCCTTTGTTTGGATCTCTAATTTTTTACCTGCGAGAGCCCTTTCTTCCATTTTAGTGTTGTCTCCTTCTTCCTCATCTGAGTCTTGGGCAAATAAAAGGCGCTTGATCAGAAGCTTAGTAGGAAATTGCTCTCGAGGACTATCTTCTTTCTCAGCCTCCTTCCCTTTCTTTTCTTCATCTTGTTAATCCTCATGCACATGCTCCTCGAGTTGCTCAATCTCAAGACCTTTGTCAGCTGGAACCTCACCCTCAGGTTTGTCTTCTTCCACATTTTCTTCTTTTCTATAATGAGGTGATACATTCTCCTATTGCTCACTTGTAGGGAGTTCTATATTTTCTACTGCCTTCTCACCTTCATGCTTTTCTTCTCCAATAAGTGACCTTTCTACCTCTTCTCTATTGTCCCTCGATTGTCGGGCCATTTCCTCCTCAAAATCATCATTGAAGGTTTGTACAATAGTTCTACCACCTGTACCCTCCTCTTCATCTCCACTTTTGGAAGACCTTGTTTCTTCTTCTTCGCAGACCACCCTATCAATTTGTCGGTGTTCGTACTTTGGGTGTTCGTGGTATTCATCGACTTCTTCCTCCATCACCTTTGAAGTCTCCAACTCCCACTTTTCCCATTCTTTTGAAATTAGCATTGTGGCCTCCATTACTGGTGGTCCCATAAGAGGTTGCAAAGTCATAGCACTAGTGAGGACCCGCACTAAGGCAGCTTGGATGGTGGGATCCAAAAAGATCTAGGAAATCTCAGAGGGGACATTCTACATATGCCTCAAGAAAGCCTCTGGCAATGTGAGTGCGGGCATTGGCATTGTTACTGCTTTCAATGGAAGCGATGTAGTGGGTGACATGGAGGAAAAGGAAAGTGGAGAAGTCACAGCGGAGGATGAGTCAACCATTATTATGGGCCTGGTTGATGGACAAGAAGCGAGATGGACCGAGATGTCCACCGCAGGTGGCGATGTGACAACCATGGCCTGGGAAATAGATGGAGGGGTGGTGGAAACAGGGAGAGCTAGAGGAGATTTTGGCTAATCTATTTTCTCTTCCTCACCCTCTTGAAGGGGATCCTCTTAAATTGTTGGCTACGCTACGATGCTTCCCGTCCATTTGGGCCTCTTAGAGGGTGAGCCTCCTGAATATTTTCTAGAACAAACCTTTGGATCTAGCAACTGCTCTACCTCAATCCATTTCCTCTTCTTCGATCTTGTAAGTGAAGGAGTCTTAGTTGTTCCTCCTATTGAAGTTGTGGTAGCAACATCCTCCGTAGCATTAGGATCACTCTCGAGTCCCTCATATGTGACGACAACCATTTGTTGCTTCAATCGGGCTACTTGCCCATAAACCCATTCTTTGGCATGAGCCACGATTCACTAGGTTATAATGTTGAGGTCGTCAACCTCCTACCAATCCCAATCTATTATTGGCAAGTTAGCAACTACATATATCAGATCCATGATGGTACTTTCATCCTCTTCAACTTGATTAGGTATGGGAAACAATTGTATTCTTTTCACGAAGTATGTAGTCATTCACATGTAATGCCTTGCGCGCACCTCTTTGTCATCCTATAAATCTGCCTAGAAGTCTTTGACATGATGCAAATGGGCATATCTTGGTCCTAATTCCTTCCTTACATGCCCATACGAGTCCATCCATAGGCGAGCAGTGTGTAAGTAGAAATGGTACTCTTCTAATTCCTTCTTAGAATTCGCAACGCACTGGGAGGTTTGTAATTTGTACATCCCTTGGACGAAGGCTAAGGGATAAGGGATCCCAACCAAATGTCTACTACTGAGGACTGAATGCACATGCTACAACTACTGGGAGAGCTCTAACAGTATGATCTGGTCATTAGGGTACCCGGGCAGCTTATTCGGCCTTTCTGTAAAACCTTGGGCAAGAATTTATGTGAACTTGGGGTATTTTATGAATAAGAAGGCGTATTGCTTCAAGAATTCTCTAGCACTATGAGAGACCCTTCTTTCAAAATCCCTTCCAAGAAATTTGATGATGTGGCTGATGAAGGCATCGTTCACCTTGCAATACTCTTTCTTGAAGTTCTTGAACTAGAGCTAGGGATATCTATCATAGTCCTTCAGTGCACGACCCAGTTCCTCATCAGGTGCTACGAACAATCCATTGTATTTCCTATGCTCAGAAAGTGAGTGTACTAGATAGGAGGTCATGTAAAACTTGGAGGTCTTCTTTACGTTCATAAATTGCTCATGGAAGCAGTCGCTTATTATGCCTCCCTAGTAGAATGAGGCTTTTGTGGTAACATCCTCATCCATGCAAAGGATCTGCTCTATGAAATACACCATCCACTCCTAAATATAGGTAGCAGTGGGGCAGCCCATCACCCTGATCAACATGGTGACCAATTCATGGTAGTCCTCATGCTCTTGAGGAACCTTTGTAGTGCTACCCCTTTTCTCTTTAAGCTAGTATTGGTTTATTAGTTTCTTGCAGCCCATCGGGTCCTCATCCCACATTGCTTTACCCTCTGCTATGGTGGGCATCTCCATCTCCCCAAAGGTGGGGATGTGAAAGGTCTTCGTAATTGCCTCACATGACATGTCAGCAAGGATGTTTCCATCTCTGTCAAAAATTGTTAGTGTCTATGGCTGACATGCTTGCCTACAAGCCATGACCAATTCAGGGGCTATGAGGGATGGAAGGAAGCCTGCAGCTTTAACAATTCCACTTTGCCTGATCAGTCTGGCATTGTCGGTCTTATGGTGGATTTTGACCCTTTGATTGAATTCTTCAATATTGACGTGGCTGATATTGGTATCTGTGATTTCTTTCCAGTCTGTGATAATCTTTGAATGCAAGGGCTCTCCCTGGAACTAGTACTTCATTTTGTCTTTATCCTCCTTTCCATGACAAGCCTTGCCTACATTTTCCCTTTGTCCCTTTCTGTAGCTACCCTCGAGGGTCCTGCACCTGATTCCATATATCCTGCAAACAAGGGAATAATGAGAACAACCAATCATAAAAGCATGAACATCAGTCAAAATACCATAAATGAAATCCAATAAGATGATATATCATCCATAAAATCCAACATTTACTTCAAGATGTCATTAGTAATTTACTGGAGGGATTTTGGACACCCCGCGGTCAGAGGGCCCAACTTCCCTAGCAAGAACATTGTTTTGAAGGGTAGACAGGGTAGGGCAATCCATGTGATTTCTCCCAACTTTATATTTTGGTGGTTTGAAAGGCTCATGCAAGAGCAAGCTAAATTTGAGCACGTGGGTCGAGATTGGTTTCTGAATTGGAGGTCATTTGGATCAGTTTTGGAGCTCCCCAAGATACAAGGCTAAAAATTTGTTAGAGCTTTTCCATTTGGAATGGCCAAGAAGGAACGAAATCCTAAGGTCCGAATTCTAGGGTTCAGGACCTGAGAGGCTAAAAGATAGTTACTGTGACCCTTAAACTTTTAAGCATTCAGGCTTGGAGGAGTGGGAACCTGTTGGTGATATTATATTTGAAGATGGTTGTCATGGAACAGAGACCTGGTGGGAACAGCCCAATGGACCAGACCTAGCATTGGTATCGGTCAGTAGGTTTTACCTGTTAAGTTTCTCGGCAATCAAAATGGTGGATCTTGGAGGTTGGGAGGACAGGCTTGTTTTTCCTTTGCACGCTAATCGAGATGGAATGAAATCCTGGGGAATGGGGCCTGGTGTGGGAAAAGATGCCAATGTTTGATGTTTGTTGGTTTTTGTGACAAAAGAAGGCTCGAGACCCAGGAGGTGGAAGTATGCCAATAGGTGGCCATTTGAAATGGCGAAGATGCCACAGAAGTCTGCGGACCGAGACATGAGGGTATGACCAAACAATTAATTTGTGCATTTAACCCTTGATGGTAAGAGGTGAAGTGGGCCCCGGAGGTCGGGTGGATGAATTCTCCCCACCATTTGGAATAGCCAAAGTGATGTAGCATCCTAGGGATGGAGTTTTGAGGGAGTGGGCCTGGGAAGCTTAGGCGAAGGCCAAATTTCAAGTTTGTCAAGTTTGATAAGTTCAGCGGTGATCGACCGATGGAGGCCCAAGGTCGCGGTCCTACGAGGCAGTCCCAACATCGAAGTAGATTATTGCTTGTGCAAAGTTTTGATGACATCGAGATAGCGCGGGCCCCAAGGGCGCGAATGCCCTGCGCGACAAATGGTGGTGGTGACGTCTAGTTTTGGATTTACATTAGAAGATCTTATGGAGGTTTTTCCAGAATTTGGGCACATGGGTTTTTTAGGTGTTATCATGTTTTACCCAATCAAAGCATTTTTAGCCCATTTTTTTCATTATTTTAAGCACAAAATTACCAAAAAAACCTCTCGAGAGGGCCGGCGAGAAACCTACCTCAACAGCTTGGTGAAAGAGATTGCAAAATCTACCAAGGATGGCCAAATGATAATAACATATGCGAGGATGGTGGATGACGGATGCACTAGACTCCTCGAACTCTACTTTGAACTCCTCTAGCAAACTTGACAAATGAAAATGACAGGTTGAGCCAGATATTTATGCCCCAATTAGGATTTAATACCCCCATTAATGCTCGTATGGATGATAGGAGGGTTGGTAAAGTTCAAATCTCAGACGGTGGTGGGAGGTATGGGGCCCGGGGTACGGAAAGACGTGACCCTGTGGCCACTTCAAAGTTCATTTTCAACTAACGGTCATGGGAAACCTAGAGCATAGAGGACGGAGTGCTGCAATGTTTTTGCTATTCGGAAATAGAGAAATCAACATGGAGTTCCGGAGGCAGAAGTCTGGATAGTCAGACCTGATGAGGTCAAAGGCAGTTGATTTTCATTATTATTTAAACCAGGCAGAAAATGAGGAGCCGGGCCCCGGTGTTTGGGAAGGTGGAATCCTTCTGCCATTCGGAATAGGGAACACTAGAAGGAAACCTGACAAGGTGGGCGCGGGAGTCCCCAAGGCCATTAGTAGAAGCAAACTACTAGGGAGGCTCTGCAAGACACTAGGACTTAGCAAAAAAGAAGGGGATGAAACATGGTCAACTCAAGATGAGACTCTTGAGGTACGCTGACCATCTAGGAGACCAAAATGGGGCATGCAAAATGAGGGAATGATAAAATGCCCCAACAAGGTGAAAGAAAAGAGGGTCCCTGTTCTGAACGAGGCGTGTCTGCTAAGGGAACAACAAATGGTGACTCTGTTGGGAAACACTCCTAAGTGTTCTAAGGATAAGTATTCAGTCAGGACCCAAAATCTTTGGTTTTACAGACTAGGGGAAAATTTCCAAGAGTGAACTAGGAGAACAAGGTCCTTAGTTGGGTTAGTCTACAAGACATCTTAGAACTGTGTGTGGTGAATTCATTCCTTTCAGCAGAACTGTGAAAAGTGGTTGTTACTCCAATCGAGTAGGCTATGTAAACTATCTGACACCAAAAGTAAATTGGACATTGCCCCACTACCAGTCAGGCATCCATAGCCCCAGTGAAGTTGTCGTTGTGATCCCATGGATATTTCTCTACTACCAGTTAGGCATCCATAATCCCGATAGAGTTATCCGCACACCCAAAAGGTTGCTTGATTTTAGAATTTTTTTCTTTCTTTTTTTCTTCTTTTGTTTTGATATTTCTTTCAACATTTCTTTTCACTTATCTTTTGCTTGACCGTGTAAGCACTAAAGCCTACAATGGGTTTGGGAACCACAGTGGTCACTAGAGAAGACTTAAGATTTTTCATTCACTAGGGTATCATTGTAGCCACTGTACAGTCCCTTAGAAATAATTAACATGTGTCTTATGAAAGATCTAAGATGTGCGTAAAAAGATCCAACCAAGGGTCGAGTTATAAGGCAAAGTTCAAAAGAGGAAATCATTCCCAGGCAGCTTTCAGGGACTGATATTCGAGAATGAATGTTTAGCTAGAGAACGCCAAGGATGGACAACAAAGCGAGTCATTCCTCAAATGAGCACGGTTGCCTCAACAAAATAGATGACACCCTCTTCAAAACAAAATAGCTGAGGGAGCAAGCAAAATAGAGCAACGTGAAACAAAAAAATTCAAGCAAACCAAAAGGAAACCTACTCTAACCTATGCACAAATATTTACAAGGAAGAGCTTGATAGAGCTCAAGCTTGGAAGTAATGCTTGAGGTGCTACCCATTGACTGGCAATGAGACATCTTCACTAGTTAAGGTATTTAGGCAGAAAGCATTGTCTCCCAAAATTTTAGCTATTTGAAAGGGGGCCAAGCCAGAGCTTGTCAAATTTGTTGTGTCCCCCTTTCTTTTCATGGGCATTGTCCCAATACAAGAATAAATTTGCAATTCTAAAGGCCTTGATCTTGGCTCGATGATTGAACCATCTCTTAACCACGCCCTAATGTTTGATGAAATTTTCTATTGCATGATCTCAAACTTCTTCTAAATTCAAGAGCTTAGCTAACCAAGCTTCTCTATGATCCCCTCCTTCGTAAAAGTCATTGAAAAATTGGAGAGTGGGAATCTTGAAGTGGATAGGAAATATAGGCTCTAGGCTGTAAACAAGATGGAATGGGGAATAGCCAAGGGAAGCCTTATGGCAAGTGCGGTCTGCCTAGAGGGTGAATCAGAGCTGGGTATGCCATTCCTTAGGATTCCTATTGAGCAATTTTTTAATCACTGTCATCAGGTTCTTGTTTGTGGACTCAGCAAGGCCATTGCCTTGAGGGTAGTAATTAGATGTAAACTTAAGGGAAATCTCATAGTAAAATCCCAACTTGGTATGTGTAGGATAATCATGGAAAAAATAGGCCCTTAAGTGGCAAAAAATTTAGAAAAATCAGAGTTAGGAAACTTGACGTAAAAAATTGAAGAAGTTATCTATATTATTTAAAAAATATGTAAGAATCGAATCTATAGCATATTTAATATAGTTTCTAAACTACTAGGTTTGTTTAAAAAAAAAAATCTATTTGGTGAAAATTTGAAATTTCAATGTAGTGGTACTTAAATTTTAGGAAAAAAATTAGAAGTAGGTGTCTGTCTGACCACCCTAACCACAATAAAATGATAATTATTTTTTATAATATTTTAGATATAAGTAGAGGACTCATGCCCCAATGTGATGCATATTTTTTGTAATTTTTTCCAAGTAAATAATTAATTATGAATTTTTATTACAATTTTTTAAAAAATATAAAAAACTCGTATGTCTGACCACCTTAACTTGGTCAAAAATTCATGAAATTATTTTTTTCTTTTTTTAATCTTATAGTATGTGAACCATACAATGTGACACATGTTTTTTATTCAAGAAATGTGATATCGTTTGAAAGCTATAGACATTTTTCAATCAGCATATTAATCAGGATTTTAGTCATAATTTGAATAGAAAATGAATAATAATTACTTATTAAATTCAAAGTAAAGCATAATTTATATCGCTGGAAAGTTGAGAATCTCCTTTAAAAACCCTTTTCGTTTCATCGATTTTGGGTAAAAAAATTGTCGTCAGCCATATACCCATCATATTGCCACTTTTTGGCCCATCATAATCCTGCACATACCCAACTGGAAAATTTTAACGAAGAAAATGCAGGTCCATTATCACACACCAATGCATAAGGGAAACCAAAGCGATTTAAAATGAAACTTTCCAAAAAAATTGTAACTACCTCAGTTGTGCATTGCCTACATACAATTGCTTATGTCCATCTAGTGCAGTAATCAGTAGTGGTAAGAATGTACATGTCTCGTAGATGATGGAGGGCTTACTAGACCAATGAAATCAAGACTGCATTGTGCAAATGGCCTCACCTCCAACACAGGCTGTAGTGGGGTAGCATCATTCTTCTACTTCGTGGCAGTGGTTTGACATGTGTGACATGAGCGAATGTGAAAATAAGCATCCTTGAAGACTATTGGAAAATAATAACCCACCCTTAGTATCTGATGTGTAGTGGAAGACCTGGATCCATGACCAGTGCCAAATTTTTCATGAAACTCGTTTAAGACTCAATCTGCTTCTTCCTTGCCAAGGCATCTTAAGTAGATGCCTTCATGATTTTTCTTGTATAAAATGGACCCCTGTAACATATAACCGTTGCTTTTCAACCTAAGAGCACATTTTTGGACTCCTTGCAAATGAGGTGGACACCTATGGTTTAGCAAATAATAGATGATGTCCTCATCCCATTTTCTTGGGGAAACATCCTCGAGCTGGTATTGTTACATAGTGAATTTGGGTCTTGCTTCTATTGTTGCTTCAACAATTGTTCAGGTAAGTGCCTGTCCTCTTACCAACCTCATTGGTTGGATTTCCATATGATATTCCTGGAGGAATGTGACCCACTTGGCTCTTCATTCATCCAATTCATTCTGCATGAGCATCGTTTTTATGGATGGGTCAAGGATGATGGCGAACACATTATTATGCATGATATAATGTCTAAATTTCTTCACTCCCCTAATGAGGGAATATGCTTGCTTCTCTATGTTGTGATAGCGTAATTCAACATCCTTCAAAGGAGCACTCATGAAGGGGATCGGGTTCTCATTTCCTTCATCATCTTCTTGAGTTAGAATGTTGGCACAGGAATGCTCTGAAGAGAATGAATAGATGTAGAACGACTTCATATAGTTTGGGATGACTAGTACAAGTGCCTTAGCAATGGTCCATTTTATTTCTTCAAAATCCTATTTGGCTTCGGGAGTCCACTCAACTTTGGCATCCTGTTTTAACATGGTGTTGAGTAGTTTAACAATCTCAACAAAACTCATGATGAATTTCCTAAGAAAGTTGATCTTTCTGAAGAAGGATTTCAATTCCTTCTTGCTACCTGGTGGGGGAATCTTTAGCAAAGATTGGATGTGTTCAAGGTCTATGGAGATTCCCTACTCTAAAATAACATGTCCAAGCAATCTACCTTCAGTTACACTCAAAATACACTTCTTTGGGTTAAGGGAAACTCCAAACTCCCTATACCTCTAAAACACCTTGCATAAATCGAAGTAAGTTCACTCTACTTTTTAGAGAACATAGTTAAATCATCCATGTAGATGATTATTCACTTCTCAATTATATCTTTGAAGGAAATATCCATGGAATGTTGGAAAGTGGGGCTAGTGTTGATGAGCCAAAAGGGAATTCTGCTATAGGCGAAGGTTCTCCACTTGGTGGTGAATGTTGTCTTATGGCAGTCTTCGTATTGCACCATAACTTGGCTATATCTGGAGTACCCATCGAGGAAGGATATCATTTGGGAGCCATTAACAATCTGCAATACCTCATCCAATGAAGGCACCGGATCGTTGTCCTTCTTTGAAGCTCGGTTCAAATTGCGGAAGTCTACACACAATCTATTTCTCCACTCTTTTTGCTGACTGGGACCAGGTTGGCCACCCATGTGGAATGCCTGACTGGGAAGATAATTCTTGTTGAAAGTAGCTTTTGTACCTCTTTGTAAATGATGGGCTCTAACAAGGCATTAATAGGATGTTGTCATTGGTAGAATGGCCTCGCTTCTGTCTTGAGAGGGATGGTGTGTGTGATGATGGAGGTGTCATAAGTCTTTAGATCTTCATAACTCCATGCCACCATGTCATGATACCTCTACAAACCATCGATGATTCCCTTCTTTTCCTCGAGCGCGCACACTTTTCCAATAAAAACATTTTTTGTCTCCTCGGTTGTCCCGAGGTTGTGATCATCACACTGGTTGCTTATGGCTTGCTTCTTTGTGTGTCAATCCTAGTCTCTGATCTAGTCCAAATAAAATATGTGTTCAAGTTGAACCATGCCTATAGGAATCATGTTGGTTTTGAGGTTGATAACTCCTTCTATATCAAAATTTTCCTCCTTTGGATCAACTTCATCAATTATTTGGGTAGCAAAGACATTAGAACTCATGATGAATTCAAGGATATGCTTATCATCATTAAAGACCTGAAAATGAGTGACATTATCTAGGACAGACGTGTTGGAAATATGTGCCTCAATCCCATAGGCTAAAACATCTAAAAGGGTGAAGTCGGTGTGACATATTCTATGTCTGGCCAAAGAGCAGATTTGTAGCCTTATGTTTTGTACAAGTCATTGTAACCTTGTAGAAGTATTGCTGAACAGTTATACATTGGAGTCATCGGGATAACCTATGGTGGCTTGATATGAAGTCTTATCGAGATATTTTGTCTCACTGATAGTATGTTACACCTGGAGTCTTCACGGTGACTCAAAGACTTCAATATGAAGTCTTGGTGACCGATGCTGAGTCTCGCCGATAGTATGTGACACTCGGGGTGACATGGGATGTTCACTATGACCTCTTGGCGAAAGCAGTAGACCATTCGATGGAAGATTTGTCTTTCGGTATGATGTCTCACCGACTCATGGTGTCTTGTCGATAGTAGTATGGCTTTGGAGTAACATAAGAGATCTTGATTAAACCTCTTGGCAACAGTTGAATGTCTTAGCGATAGATGGGTGCCGATGGAAATGTTAATGTTTCGGTATGACTTAGGACCTTGGTATGAAGTCCTGGAGAAAGCGATGAGTCTCTCCGACTAGTAGATGCACTCAGATTAACTTGAAGGCTCGGCGTGAGGTCCTGGCGAGAGTGGTATGTCCTGCCGATAGAATGTCTCTTCGGTGTGACTTAGGATATTGATATGTGGTCTCACCAAAGAGCGATAGTCTTGCCATAAGGAAAACTAATGTATGTGTGACTTTGAAGCTTCGCTATGATGTTTCACCAATAGCGATAAGTCTTGGTGATAGCGATACATGTGATGATCATCGGTATGAGGTCTTGGTGACATGGCAAAGTCTGAGTGATAGCTCTCTGGACTCAATGTCACATCTTGGCGATAAGGATGACTCTTGGCGACATCGATGGTGAATTCTTTGGGCATTGAGGAGACACTTCTTGTGTCTCACCGACATGCCAACACAGGTTGATCACTTTGACCGAGAGAAGAGCATCCTACATTGTGAATCAATAGCCAATCAGAGGAGTGGAATGGGAATCGCTAGTAGTTGGACTGTTGTGGCCATTACTAAGAGGAAGCTTGATAGACAGGGGTGACATGGTTATACTCTACGATCGCAGATTGTGATGGGTTTGATGGTTCGATGAATTAATGGATTGTTGTGTGACTATATGATTAGTGGATGAATTCTATTCTGTGAAGACTGTAACGTGAATGTTCTGTAACAAGTTTGATCATTGTGAAAGCTACTATAATCTGACATCAGAAAGATAAGCCAAAACTATGTATGTCATTTTTTGTTACTGTAATGCAAAGTGACTTCTCTTGGTGTGGTGGGTTTTTCTCCCGTAAGGGTTTTCCCACATTAGTGTTCATCTATGTTTTTCAAATACTCTATTTCTTATATCTCTCTCATGTGCATCTTAATTAGACTATAATTGTAAAATTTAAAAGGTATCTCTGTGTTCTTCCCCGAGGTTTTGATGTTAGGAGAGTTGTTTCCACATCTAGTTTTCCTTACAAGTGGTATCAGAGCCAGGCCAGTTGTGTTATCCTTGTGGGTACATTGAGTTTTTTGTCAATTTATGTTTAGTGGGAGTTTTGTAGAATTTCTTCAAGTTCTAATTACAGATTGAGATGGCAAGCACGTTAGGAAAGATTGAAATAGAGAAATTGAGTGGCAGCAATTTTGAGTTGTGGAAACTTAAGATGGAGGATCTATTGGTTGATCATGATCTTTGGGTTGCTGTGTCTAGAAGTAAACCTATAGGTATGAAGCAAGAAGATTGGGACCTTGTAGATAGAAAGTCTAAGGGGCTGATAAGGCTTTGTTTGGTAGACTCCATTCTTCTTAATGTGCATGAAGAGAAGATTGCATCTTCCTTTTGGAAGAGACTAGCATCTATTTATTAGGGGAAGTCCTTGGTGAATAAACTATTCCTGAGGAAGAAGTTGTACACTTTGAGAATGTAGGAAGGAGGTTCTGTAGCTGATCATTTGAACACATTCAACATGTTGATTACATAGTTAACATCTATTGGTGTGAAGATTGATGAAGAGGATCGTTGTATGCTTCTATTTTGTTCTTTGCCAGACTCTTGGGATCACCTGGTGATGGCTATTGGGAGTACAACATTGAATTTCAAGATGGAAGATGTTGTTGCTTTTTTGTTATCAGAAGAAATGAGAAGGAAATCTTCTGAGATGGCAAAGGAGGCCCTTGCTGTTAGAGGAAGGTCGAAAGAGAAAGGCAAGAAGAAGGACAAGAAACCTAAATCGAAATAAGAGGGGAGATCAAAGTCTCCTGACAAGAAGTCCAAGGTGTAGTGCTAGAACTATGGGCAACCTGGTCATGTCTGAAAGGATTGTAAAGAGGAGAAGAAGAAGTATTCTTTGGACAATGACTCTTCTCATAGTGATTCAGATGCCTTCATTATAGCCTTGGCTACACATGCATTAGATGATGTCTGGCTGATTGATTCTGGAGCATCTTTCCACATGACATCTCATAGAGACTGGTTTACGAGGTATGAAGAATACGATGGTGGAAAGGTGTACTTAGCAAGTGATTCAACTTTGGAGATTGTTGGTCATAGAAGAGTCAGAATCCAATTCCCTAATGGAAGAGTGAAGGGAATCAAGGATGTTATGCATATACCAGGTCTGGTTCAAAATCTACTATCTGTCAGTAAGCTCAATGATATTGGAGTGCAAGTCACGTTCTCAGGAAATAGCTACAAGATGACTAAAGGCTCAATGGTGCTAGCAAGGCGTGCTCGTATTGGTACCTTGTACAAGCTGGATGCACATGCTATTCAATGTAATAGTGTCTGTAAATTCACAGAATGCTACTCATGGAGGAAAAGAGGGAAATGTTCCTAATTGTGTAAACTCTATGGAAGTTAAACTTCTAGCAGAAAAGACTATGCTCTAGCATCATAGGCTAGGCCACATTGGAGAGAAAGGTTTAAAAACCTTGAATAACAAAAACTTGGTTGAGGGGCTTGAAGATTGTAACCTTGATTTTGAATTTTGTGAATACTGTATATATGGAAAACAACACCGTGTTTCTTTTTATTCCTATCCTCATAAATCTTCTAGTTTGCTAGATTATATTCATTCTGATATATTTGGTCTAGTGAATGTTCCTTCTTTGTCTAAGTCAAGATACTATGTATAGTTCATTGATGATTATTCGAGAAGAACATTTGTTTATTTTTTGAAAAGTAAATTAGAAGTATTCAGTCAGTTTAAGGAATTTAAGAACCTTGTTGAAAATCAGACTGGTAGAAAAACCAATTTTTTAAGGACTGATAATGGCGGTGAATTTTTTTATAATGATTTTGAGAGGTATTGTAAAGACCATGGGATTAAAAGACATAATACTACACCTTATACTCCACAAAAAAATGGAGTTGCAGAAAGGTTCAATAGGATAGTGATGGAGAGAGCACGAAGTATGTTGAGTAGTGCTGGCTTGGAGGAGAAGTTCTTGGCTGAGGTTGTTGCTACTGCTTATTACTTGATTAATCATTCTCTGAATTCTGTCTTGTTGAGAAAACACCTTTGGAAGCGTGGTCTGGTAAGAAGCCCTCTTTAAGACATATTCATGTTTTTGGCTGTGAGGCATATGCATATGTGTTGGATGTGAAAAGATCTAAGTTGGAGAAGAAGGCTATCAAATGTATTTTTATTGGCTATAGTGCTAGCATAAAAGGATACAAGCTTTGGAATCCTTATACAGAGAAGGTTGTATACAGTAGAAGTGTAATATTTCATGAGCTAAAACCTTCTACCTTGGATCTATTGTCAGAGACAAAGTCAGAAAACAATAAGGATGTAGTTGTAATTCCTCCTACACCAGAGAAAGAGGAATTGAAGATTCAAAATGTACCTGAAACTAAGGAGAGCTCAAGCAGTTTTGAAAGTTCTGAAGAAGAAGAAAAACCTCAGTCTCAACAATTGAGGAGGTCAACTCATGAAAGAAAGAAACTTGATAGGTATGGGTTCTCTTTGATAGATTCTACTTGTGCCTATTCTTTAATTTCTAGCACTGATGAGCCTAGGACTGTAAAGGAGGCATTTAAAATGTCTGATTCAGACTCTTGGTTGGAAACCATGAACGAAGAAATGGCATCATTAGAAAAGAATGAAACTTGGAGTTTGGTGCCCTTGCCTTAAGGTAGAAAAGTTGTGAGCTACAAATGGGTATTTAAAAAGAAAATTGGTCTGGATGGCAGTGTAGAAAAATATAAGGCGAGGTTGGTTGTGAAAGGTTATTCCCAGGTAGAGGGAATTTATTATGGGGAACTTTTTTCTCCTGTAGCTAAGCTGACATCTATCAAATTTATTTTGTCACTTGTAGTAGCGTATGAATTAGAGGTCGAACGGATGGATGTGAAGACAACATTTCTTCATGGTGATCTTGAAAAAGAAATTTACATGTCCAGGCCTGAGCACTTTGTTGAGAAAAGTAAAGAGAAATTGGTTTGCAAGTTAAAAAAGTCTCTGTATGGGTTAAAGCAATCACCTAGAATGTGGTACCAGATATTTGATACTTTTGTATTGTCTTTGGGATTTGTAAGTTCAGAATCTAATCATTGTGTCTATTACAAAGTTGAAAGTGATCAAGTTCTTATTATTGCTCTCTATGTTGATGATATGTTGTTCATAGGCAATAGTAAGCTAATGATTTATGATCTTAAGTCTCAGTTGTCTGCTAAGTTCAAAATGAAAGATCTTGGTGCAGCAAGGTATATTTTGGGGATGGAGATAACCAGGGATAGAAATAGTAGAAAACTTTGGCTTGGTCAGAGTAAGTATAGCAAGATTGTTCTAAAGAGATTTTGCATGAATGATTGCAAGCAGATAGTTGTTCCAGGCTTGTAGGGAATGAAGCTATCTGTTGAAGACTGTCCAAAATCTCCTACTGAGATGGAGGACATGACTAGTGTACCCTATTCTAGTGTGGTTGGTAGTATTATGTATGCAATGGTCTGTACAAGGCCAGACATTGCCCAAGCAGTGGGAGTTCTTAGTCGGTTTATGGCTAATCCTAGAAGAATACAATGGGATGTTGTGAAGAGAGTGTTTAGATATTTGAAGGGGACTTCAAAATATGCTTTGTGTTACCATGGGAACTTGGTTGAATCATAGAAGACTCTTAGCATTCATAGTTATGTAGATTTTGATTAGGCAGGGGACATTGACAGTAGGACGTCCACCAGTGGATACATTTTCATGTTGAATGGTGGTGCAATGAGTTGGATGAGTAAGTGGCGGGATGTAGTCACTTTGTCTACTACGGAGGCTGAATACATGGCAGCTACACATTCTTGTAAAGAAGAATTTTGATTAAAACATTTGTGCTCTAACATTGGTTTTGATGTAGGGGAAATAACTATTTTCTATGACAGTCAGAGTGAATTTTTTCTGGCAAAGAATCCTACTTTCCATGCCAGAAAGGAACATATAGATGCATAGTACCACTTTGTATGAGATATCGTGGAGGATGGAAATGTCAGTTTGGAAAAATTTGATACTCTAGAGAATGTTGCAGATGCATTGACGAAGCCAGTGAGCACAGACAAGTTCAGGTGGTGTGCCAATTCAATCGGCCTTAGTGCCCATGATTTTTAGTAAGTTTTGTTGTGCTCTGGAGGTGCCTGTGTGATCTTCATCAAGTGGGAGATTGTTGGAAATATGTGCCTCAATCCCACAGGCTGAAACCTCTAAAAGGGCAAAGTCAGTGTAACATATTCTATGTCTGGACGACAAGCAGATTTGTAGCCTTATGTTTTGTACAGGTCGCTGTGACCTTGCAAAAGTCTTGCCGAACAGTTATACATTGGAGTCATCGAGATAACCTATGGTGGCTTAGTATGAAGTCTTATCAAGATATTTTGTCTCACTAATAGTATGTTACACTTGGGGCCTTCATAGTGACTCAAAGACTTCGGTATGAAGTCTTGGCAACCGATGGTGAGTCTCACCGATAGTATGTGACACTCAGGGTGACATAGGATGTTCGCTATGACCTCTCGACAAAAGTGGTAGACCATTTGGTGGAAGCTTTGTCTTTCGGTATGATGTCTCACCAACTCGTGGGGTCTTGCCGATAGTAGTATGGCTTCAGAGTAACATAAGAGATCTTAATGAAACCTCTTGGAGACAATTAAATGTCTTAGTGGTAGATGGGTGCCAATGGAAATGCTAATGTTTCGGTATGACTTAGGACCTCGGTATGAAGTTCTGGCTAAAGCGATGAGTCTCACCGACTGGTGGATGCACTCGGATTAACTTGAAGGCTCGACATGAGGTCTTGGAAAGAGCGGTATGTCCTACTGACATAATGTCTCTTCGGTGTGACTTAGGATATCGATATGTGGTCTCACCGAAGAGTGATAGTCTTTCCATAAGGAAAACTAGCATCTGTGTGACTTTGAAGCTTCAGTATGATGTTTCACCAATAGCGATAAGTATTGGTGATAGCGATACATGTCATGATCATCGGTATGAGGTCTTGGTGATATGGAAAAGTCTGAGCGATAGCTCTTTGGACTTGATGTAACATCTTGGTGATAAGGATCAATCTTGGCGACATCGATGGTGAAGTATTTGGGCATCAGGGAGACACTTCTTGTGTCTCACCGACATGCTAACATAGGTTGATTGCTTTGACCGAGAGAAGACCATCCTACATGGTGAATCAATAGCCAAGTAGAGGAGCCGAATGGGAACCGCTAGCAGTTGGACTATTGCGGCCGTTACTGAGAGGAAGCTCGACAAACAAGGGCGACATGGTTATACTTTGTGATCATAAATTGTGATGGGTTCGATGGTTTGATGAATTTACGGATTGTTGTGTGACTGTATGATTAGTGGATGAATAAAATTCTGTGAATACTGTAACGTGAATGTTTTGTAACAAGTTTGATCATTGTGAAAGCTACTGTAATCTGACATCAGAAAGATAAGTTAGAACTCTGTATGTAATTTTTTGTTACTATAATACAAAGTGACTTCTCTTGGTGTGGTGGGTTTTTCTCCCGTAAGGGTTTTCCCATGTAAATCTGGTGTTCATCTATGTTTGTTAAATACTCTAGTTCTTATACCTCTCTCATGTGCATCTTAATTAGACTATAATTGTAAAATTTAAAAGGTATCACTGCATTCTTCCCTGAGGTTTTGACATTAGGAGAGTTGTTTCCGCATCTAGCTTTCCTTATAGGATAGTGTGGATGTCAACTCAATTTTAAATTTCTTAAGCCTGGACAAGGAGAGGGGTTGCAAAGTGTTGGCTGCTTGAGCCGGGGCATCGGTTGTATGATTCTGAGCATGAGGGATTAGTTGTATATTAAATGTATCTAAACCTTCTAAGAGGTCCCAAACCCTATGCCTATAGTTTGCAAGTCTTCTATCATGGCAAGAATATCATTTTCTAGCTTGTTTGACTATGAGTTCAGAATCCCCAAACACTTGCAACATTCTGACATTTTTCTTTAAAGCCATAAGAAGACCATGGATTAATGCCTTGTATTCTACTACATTATTGGTGCAATAAAACTACAACCTATGGGTAGCAAGAAAGGTCTTACCCATTGGGCTAATGAGTTCTAACCCGACACCATCTCCTTGTTTTGATTTGGATCCATCAAATTGAAGCATCCAAAACTTGGAAAGCTCCTTGACTCCAGGCCCAACTAGGCTCTCATTTCCTTTAGGCTGGGTGGTTTCCTCCACGACCTTCGAGAAATATTTCGGCTTAGTGTGTTGAATAGTAGGTGGTTCTGCTAGCACCTCCTTTGGTATTTTCTTCTAAGGGACAACTAATCTTTTGACGTTCTCTACCATTGTTTGGCACAAGAAACAACTAAACTTAGAGTGGGTAGCATTGTGAATTCTACACCAATTTTGTAGAAAGAGATCTTGGAAATCCATTTAGGCACCCAAACTGAGTTGGTCCTTTGTGCACTTTTCCATAAATTCCTTAAAACCATTGAGTAGTTCCAAGTTGCCATCTTCATCAGGTTTATCTTTGATTCTACCAACATCTCCATACTTTGAGGCATTTGAGTGAAGTTAGTTGGAGAGCTGCATTGCACCAAGAGTACTTCGGCAACACACTCCTCTTGGGGTTCAAATTCATCTTGATAGGCGAAGGGACAATAATTTCCCAATTCTGTCTCAACAAACAACACATCATTTAGGTTGTACTTCATGATCATGTACTTCATATGAGGCTCGTGATCTATATGGATTTGATTTGGGATCCATTTCCATGCAGCCACATGTGAGAATGGTCTGTAGCAACATATCCATTCAACATTCTAGTGAAGTCTCTCCCCAAGATGATCCCATATGCATTGGAAATGTCAACCACTTGAATATCAATAACTTGTATCCTTGGGTCTGCAACAATTTGCATTAGGATCTGATTCATTTCTCCCATGATGTTGATCTCTATCTTGTCTAGCTAGGTCACCTTCCTTCTTGAGGGTGTGGGAGTAATCCCAAGAGCCCTGCACACTGCCAGGGGCATAACATTAGCAGATGCTCCTGAATCGAGCAGGCAGTTGTGCAAATTCTTCCTGAATATCTGAATGGTGGTAAGGAAAGAGGGAGTTTCAAATTTTCCTTGGAAGAGGCCCATAGACATATCTATCTGAGCTACTTGAACCTTGTTCTTATTGTCAACTTTTTCATTGGCTTGCCCAGATGGCTGATCTTTAGAAATATGCATGTTGTTAGTTCCTTTTTTGACTATTTACCTGCACATGGATTCGAGGGAATGTCCTTCCCTTTCCTTGTAATATCCTAAATCATAGATTTTGTCTTAGGTTCTTCAAAGGTGAATTTTTAGCTGATTCCTCTTGTGTTTTTTAGAGGATGGGCTCCCTTTAAGTACCCTGAAGAAGGAATTCCTTACAACAAGGAATGAGCAATTCAAAGGAAGATAAACTAATTTTTACTTTATTGAACTCGTCTTCCACATATTTACCCATTTGTTCGATCTCAAAGTCAAAGGCTCGACCTATGGTAGAACAAGAAGGTTGGGTTTTTATTTGACTTGACTGGTTTAGGGGTTGGCCTTGAAGTTGATTTTGTGACTTATTTTGAGGCATGTCCTTGCTGAAATGCTGAGTAGGCATGTGGGGAAGCCCGGGGTTGTTGTTGGCATTAGGGTCAGGTGAGGTAGTAAAATTGTTTGGTGGAGTAGAAGTCATAAAGGGTCCACCCGCCTGCCTGTTCCCAAGGAAGTAGGGAGTTGTTCTTTGGTGGAACATGTGAACTTCGTCTCCATGCAGTTCTTCCTCATCTACCAAACCATTATCTACAGAATCAAAAAGTTGAGCCAAGGTTTGTTCATTACTTACCTCTTGCACTTCTCTGCTCTTAAGGGGGATTAGCTCGACCTCGGGATTGTTGTGGTCACTTCATAGAAAAAGGCGTTTGGTTTACCACAAGACAGGAAGAGTCATAAGGCTCAGATGGGACGATGTCTCTACAACTAAAACTATCAAAAATATTTTGGACCTCCACTTGGAAGATTTCAGCAGCTGTCTAGAATTTGGGACAATCTAGCTCGGAGTGTCTACTGGTCTTGTGAATTCGACACCATTTGAACAAGGCTTCCTCAGCGAGATACACTCCACCAGTCATCTTTTCATTGCTAGTAGGCCGATCAAGAGGAATAGGGACACCTCTATTATTGGGTCTTGTATTCCATGTGCGATTCTTCCTCTGAGAAGGTTTCCTCTCGAATTTTTTATTTGAATTTTTTCCTCTATCATAGTTTTTCCTAGAAGAGGTGCTTGCTTCCTGGTTGTCCCTACCATCCCTATTATCTTGACTTTCCTGATTAAGATTGGCCTGGAGACTACATTGAGATGCCTGCAACTGATTATTCTAGTTCTTTAAATGCATCACTTCCATAGAAATTTTCCTTATCATCTCAGTCAATTCTTCCAATTTTTCTTTCTCAACAGTGTTGCTCGATTGCGACACTTGATTTTGGAGGAAGACACGCGGGGCTGCTGGCTAGTTCTGATGTGCTAGAGGGAATTCTGGTCCCGTCAGGTATAATGGTACTTATGATTTTTGAAGGTAAGCCTGCTGTTGTTGGGGAGCCTGGGGATAGATTTTCTATTACTGAGGTTGCAAATAAGAAGGCACGGGAGGTGCATGATTCATTGTCTATCTAGCGTGTGGAATGATGGGCAGCTGGGGAACCTAGTTCATAAGAGGGGTCTAGTGAGTGAATGCCTGATTAAGCCCTTGAACTTGCATTAGGTGAGCTACCGGTCCCAATGATGACAACAGACTAGAGATGTTCTACCCCAAATCTACACTGGCAACAATAGCTTCCGCATTAGTAGTTACTAGTGTGGTGAGCGGTGGATGCATCCTTTTTACCAATGCTGATGTGATATTATCTAATGTTGCATAATAGATGGGAAGGGCTGCAACATCATTATGTATCTATGGATCCTGAAGTCTTATGAAGGCATGATGAAAGTGATCATTAAAGGATCCAATGGGTTCATTAACTTCCCTCCGGACAAAGATAAATTGTCAGTATAGCTTTGAAGGGCTGATTAGAATCTTATACTTCTACAGGAAAGAATTCTTAATGAGCTCCCATGAGGTAATGGACCCTCTCAAAAAATTAATGTACCAATAAAAATCCTCTTCACCCAACGAGTATGGAAAGAGGCAGCATGTGACATCTTCATGATCGATCTGCATGTCTGTGATTGTTATTTCAAATATCTTGATGTGTTCTTCTGCCATCCTTTGTGGGTCCTGAGGATTAAATTTTGAACATAAGCCTTCTGAATTCTTGGGCATGTCGTGGTAAGTGCAGAAGTGCAATGGCAAGGGATTTTTCTCCAACCAAGCCATGACGGGAGGTGGAAGCGGTATCTACTATTGAGGGACAACAATCTAGAGTTGCACCTGTAGTAAGATAGCAGCTTGGGACTACACCTAGGTTGCGGCTGTTTGGAATGTGCCCTAAACTTGAAGAGCTAGGAGAGAGGCAACTCCCTGGCTAACGGAAATAAGAGGTGAAAAATAAATTTGGTATGGTTGGGTGGAGTATGGGCAAGAGCTGAATGGAGGTGAAGGTGGAAGGGGAGTGGGTAGGGTGAAGGAAGAGGAAGAAATAGAGTCTCCTCCCTTAGTTTTTTTTCCCTTGTGGGGGGCTATAACTCTTAAAATTCTCCCTTGCTTGGTGTCGACCGTAAAATTCTCTAAAATATTTCAGGGGAGAATGATCCATTTTGATCCAGCTTCACAAAGCCCTCCTTCTAGTGCAAGTTCTATTGATGGGTGTCTTTGCACACTTTCTCAACATAGGCAATGCATAGGTGAATTACCTCTCTTGAAAGGAGACTTCCAACAACAGGTTGCTAAAAATAACCCCAAGGTCTCTCGAGTGTCAGGTCTTGACTTGCATGGAATTCCTCAGTTGATGTTTGATGTAATTTTCTTGGTAATCACAAGGAAGACTTACATAGATGGATGCGAGGTGGATCTTAAAATCTGAAGTTTCTAAGATGGGATTTAAGGTGCACTTTGTTATAGGTTCGAACAACAATCTAAAACTTCAATGTTTTCCTTAAGTTTTGGCTTTACAATGTGCAATGAACCTTAGCACAGGTTGTTTCTAAAAAAAAGGAAAAAGAGAAGGTTCCCAGATTTGCAACTAATGATGAACAGTGATCATGGAGGTTCTGCTATGGACAACTTCCTTCAAATGAGATTCTACTTAAGCAAGAAACCTACAGTATCATGAAATTTGTGCTATCTTCAAAGGTCTACAGACATTTTTTCATTCATTCACCACATACATACATGAATAAAGATAAAATTTTAAAAGTAGTTTTAGGTTTTAGTCCAGACTAACTTTACAAGACCATTTACTAGCATCAAATAGAAAAAAGTATGGGATGGAAGGAATCAAATAGCATAAATTTCTACAATCACATAACAGCATTACCAAAATCTATCTAAGCAATTTAAAGTTAACTAGAACAATAGTGTAAATCTAAATAAAGCATCTAACAGTGGAGATTGCATCATGAAACATGTAAAGAACTCAGAAAATACACCAAGTCAATGTATTTTCATTAGAAATTTCTACAACATATCTTTACAACAACTCAACTTTCTCTTGAAAATGAGAGGAGACCCCCCATTTATAGTGCCCAAAAAGTAGAACGAATGGCCAACATTTAATCTTATTGTGTGCCAAAGATTCACTACAAATTAGGGTTCTACCTACCCCCCCAATATATTATAATTTAAAATACAACCTTGTATTTTCCCTATTTTATCCTCTAGTGATAACACTGTAGCCTTTTGTCTTGTTGATTGCCCTTTTGCTGTAGCTATTCCTTTAGAAGCTCTTCACTAATAATAGGGTTGCCTTCATGTTTCTTCAAAGCTGCATACTCCATGAACTTCAAAATTACCAGTTGGAGTTTTTCAACCTCTATGACCTCAGACCGCAATACTTGATAACTCCACTCCTTGGAGTTGTCCTCAAGCATTTTCCAGTCTTCATCATACTTGGCAGTGTGGTCCCGGAACAACTCTGACTAGGCAAAGGCTCGGGCAGAAAATCTCATGAAATTGGTGATTATTTTGTCTGGCATCCCGTCCTCCATCCTTTTCTGGAAATGGGGACTAACTTTATCTAGGTCCATTTGTAAGATGGGAATCTCATAGCCTATCATTAACTTCAAGTATTAGATGCAATCCGCCCTACTCTCTTTGACCCACTTAATGTCTGGATCTACTTTGTCAATCACCTGCCTCAATATTTTTTTGATTCTCAAGTCTTGCCTCAAAACATCCACAAGCCAATGATCACCCCTCTTGAGTGCGAACTCCTTTTCCTATGTAGTACTTAACAGCTGAAGGATAGCCTTGAGGGCTGATGCAAGAAGTTGGGTACACAAAAAGCTCAAAAAGTGGAAGTGTTTTTGCTGTTTTTTAGAATTTGTCACACTTGGACTGAAAATGTGAGGCACTTACACAATGAATCTTAAAAAAAGTCAATACTATGAAATTTAGCATTTTGAATCTAGTTTCCAAATATGTAAATTATTCAAATACCTAGATTATAGAAATTAAATTTTGATAGGGATCTGTAAAAATCATTTTTTTAAAGTCCATTTTTTTACAATACCAAGTACGTGTACGGACAACACTTTTTGACCCAAATAAAAGTATTTTCCTAATTCCTTTTGGGAAAAGAGAGCTAACAACATGGAGTTTGGTTTGGAATTTCTTTTTGTAATTTTTGGTTGAATATTTTTGTTTATTAAATTTACATTGGCCTTAATTGCTATTTTTAAAAATCAACATGTACAGACAGCATAATTGGACCTAAACTAAACATTTTTTGACTCTTTTTTTTTGTTGTGTAGAGAATTATCTGAAGCTTGATCCCATATAATTTTTCTTACAAAACAATTAACCAAAAAAAGTTATTTAAAAAAAAAAAGTCTGATATTTCGATTTTAAGGACTAGTTTTCTTAGAAATTAATTAAAAAATAGCAAACATAATCCAATATTAATAAAAATTATATATTTGGAAATTAGACATCATGTTGTCTAATGGGTTTTAATTTTATAGATTGATTCAGAAAAGAAGTTCATTAGCCATGTTTTCAAAGTTGGACATTCTTCTTCAATCTCGCTTAGTTTTTTAGTTGTAGGTCAAAGGCTAAGGCTCATATTTCCAAGCCTTTCCCAAGCCTAAAACCAGGGCTGGATGTGGTGTGGGAATTCAACTTTTAAATAATGTGTACATGTTACAAAAACGCATACACGTTCTTTAAACGAAATGTGTACGCGTTTACCCGTTGGGTAAAAGTAAGGCATACATGTTATGAAACACGTATGTGTTCTTAGAACATAACACATACACGTTTCTAATATAGTCGTTTTTCCCTAATTTAAAAAATATTGGTAAAACACAATTTTCTTGCAACATTTTTTTTGTAGAGTACGGTTCGAAAGTGTCATTTTCTTCATTTTTTATTGCAAATTTGTCTTGTGTAGGGCATATTCTATTCAAATTGTTGGAAGAGACAAAGTATAGGTTGAATTTTATGAACTGGAATCAAGTAGAAGAACATTTTAGAAGAACATTTTGAAAAGGAAATTTTTTGGATGTACTCATGATGTTTTTGTACTTTAGAGTTTATAGAAAAAGTGATATTCATAATACATAGTTTAATTTGAATGTTTGAAGGAGGTGGCAATTTGAAAATAGGTTTTTTGAATTATTTTTTTGTTATCAAAAAAGGTTTGGTAACCATGGGTGATAAGAAAAGACAAAAAAAAAATGTAGAAAGTTAATGACACCCAAAGAAATTCAAGCAAATAAAGATAATGAGGCAAAAAGACAAAGGGAAAGGAGATAAAGGATTCGTCAAATGAAAGATTTGGAAGCATCTAGTTCCAAGAATGTTCAAGAGGATGCCATGAATGATGAAATGAATATAAATGATGCAAATGTGGAGATTGTGAATATGGAAGAAAATGCAATTACAGAGACAAACCCAACTATGCCTTCAACTTCAACTTTGAATGATATGCAAACAACTTCGGGTATGTCTTCAAATCCACCTCCCAATGATATGGAAAATGCACCTATTCAAACAATCTATCCAGGTATGTGTTCAAACCCAAGTTTTGATAATATTGATATTGTTTATTTAGATGAAGCTGGATACACCATTGATGAGATCAATAATATTAGGGTTGAAACAATGCAGAAACAAAAAAATGATAAAATTATATCATATGAGAATGCAAATGAGAATGAAATCCTTAATATTGATGAAAATGAGAATGAAATCCCTCATATTGATGAAAATGAGAATGAAATCCCTTTTACATTTGAAAATGAAAATGAAACTCCTTCTATGGATGAAGGTGAAAATGTTTTTTTTTACAATTGAAACAAATGTGCTAGATAACCTTGGTGGTAAGGTTTCTTCGAGACAAATTAGAAATTATGGAAATAAAATATATAAAAAAAAAATTATAGAAAGAAATTAGGATTCCAATGTCAACTCATGGTGCAATTGATGAGAATGCTGAGAATGAGAAAAGTGATGAAAAAATTAGGTGTTTTTGTAAAGTCAAAAAAGAAAGATGATTTAGTAGAACAATTCATATCTAGTGTTGCTAATACTATTCATGTTATTGGTAAGAAAAGTCGATCGAAAGATAAGAATGCGGCTTTTTATGCAATAACTGCTCTAGTTGATAAAACAACTTCAAATAAAAGAATGTTAAGTAAGATTAGTAAATGTGTAAAAGTAAATCCTAGAGCTTTGATAAGAGCTTATAAAAGAAGAGAGAGTATTGAAAAGGATCCTATTAATCAATTTTGGAGTTTTAGTGGTAGACTCCCAAGATTATACATGAAATTAACTAATGAAATTAAATTTTTAATCGATAAATTTTGGCATGATAATACAAGAGTATCACCTAACATTAGAGATGTCTTAAAATTAAGGGTGGGTTCCAAAATTTCGTGAACCTCATCCAAAGCATCTCTTAAATATGACTCAAACTAAATTATATAAAAAAAAATTTAGATGCTTCAATCTTACCATTGAATAGTAACATAAGTCAAAGATCATTCGAAAAGTGTAAACCTTGGTATGTTAGAATTAATAAGTAATGAATCTCTTGTTGTTGTAAGAATCATGTACAATTTCATTATTATTATGATATATTTTGATATATATGATGAACTTTGCATGCTAACCAAATTATGCAGGACATTTGTGGCATTAATATGCCACCTGAAAGAATCAAAGATTTTATAGCAGGTTTGTTTTGTGATCCCTCTTTAAATGGAAACTCATTTTTTTTAAAAGCATGCATTTCTAGAGAATGTGATAGACGTGGTAACTTTTCATTATTAGGATAATGTATGCATGAAAGTAGTTTAGATGAATTTGGACAACAATTAGTGGATGTAAAAAAAATTAAAAATGTTGAGTATTCTTTAAAAGATGGAAAAACTAGAAAACGTGTTGAGCTAATTGTGGAAAAAGTTAGTGTGCATGCTTTCATTAATGAATTTAAAGATAATTTTGTACCTAAATATGTTCAACACTCTCATAATGCTCATTGGCTTGATAATAAATTTCGTTTATGTAAAAACACATTCCCAATTGGAACTATATTGTTAGTTGTTGATTTTTCTGAAAATTATACTCTTGCTCCACAAGAAGAAATTCAATCACAGTATTATAATTCAATGCAAGTAGCTATATTTGTTCACATTGTTTATAGACATGCAAAAGATAGTACAAAAGATAATAGAATAATTTTGAGAGAGTACCATTTTTATGTAAGCGATAATCGATTACATTCATCTAAGTTTGTAGAATATTGTTTTGATATATTTTATAAAAATTTAAAAGAGAGGAATTCAAATGCTAAAACATCTCATATGGTTAGATAATTGCACGGGTCAATTCAAAAATGCTAGAATATTTTATTAGTTATGTAGAGTTCATAAGGAAAATAATATCCAACACATATGGAGTTCTTTTGAAGCTACTCATGGTAAGGGAGAACACGGTGGAGTAGGTGCATGTGTGAAAAGAGCTCTTGCTAGAGATCAACTAAAATTTGAGGATGCTATAAAATTTAGAGATGCACATGCAATTATAGATTGGTGCAATACCAAATTATCTACAAGAACAAGAGAGAGCTCAATAATTCGACGCTTCATTTGGTTAGTTGAAGAAAATGATATTTTTTTTCGACAAGATTGTGAAACAATTAATGGATCTGGAAAATGGCATTCATTTAAGGGTTCAAATGCAAACACATGGACAATATGGACAAGGGAGTTGGCATGCTTTTGTCAATTTTGAATTGCAGGTGATTGGGAGGCATGTGAAAATACAGATGGGTCGAACAATGGCAACAAAGAGCCTTAAATCCTACATCGACAAATTTTCAACATGGAACGATAATTGAAGATAATCAAGTGTTCGCATCAGATGATTATGATCATGTTTCAGATCTTGTACAAGAAGGTACATTATTTATTGAGTTGAATTTTATATGTATGCATGTTTATATGTGAATTAAATATAAGTCACTCTTTATTGAATTTTGTATTTATTGTTGCAGGACATGTGTATGCTGTTGTTGCACCTGAGGGGAATGAAGAGGAGATAGATTATTGGTTGGCTAGATGTGTTGAGAGAAAACATAAGTTGGCACGTCCTAGAGTGGATGATGACAACTTTGAGTATCCAACTGGTTCAGTGGTTGTTGTTGGCACCTGGCTTTGAAAATATTTGATGAGAAAGAATGGCTTGCCTGCATTTGAAGATTATGAAAGACACAAGAAGATTATACATTATTCACATTTGATTTTGGCAACTAATATAAAACTAGTTAGATATCAAGGGAGGCCTGCCAATAAAAGTTTTATGGACACTTTCAATGGATGATCATGAGACAATCATAGATGCATTAAAAAAAGAGAAGATGCAGATGGTACAACTAAGTAAATAAATATTGGTAAGTATATCTAGTTGTTTATATAGTTAATTGATATATATATTTGTATTTAATCATTTCCTAATTAAATTTTTATATCATTTTTTGTTTCAGGTCTCCCAAAATTAGATGCTTTACAAAAAAGAGAGGAGATGCACATATATTACAATGGAATTCAAATCTAGAGATAGGTAACTATATATAGTTCTAGATACATTTAATTGATAGTATAAATTCATTATCTCAACTCCCCTTAATCCAACCTCTTGCATCCATTCAAGTCATTCTATCAACTCCCCTTAATCCACCCTCTTGCAGGACCCTTAAGTCATATCCTCTTACATCCCCGTAATCCATAATCTTGCATTCCTTAAGTCACTCTCATAATTCCCCTTAAGCCATCCTCTTAGGGCCTATTAATCCATATCGTAAGGTTCATGACATGCATCCCCTTAATCCACTATCTTACATCCGTTTAATCCATTCTATCAAATCCCCTTAATCCACCCTCTTACATCCCCTTAATCCACTCTCTTACATCCCTTTGAGTCATTTTATCAACTCCCCTTAATCCACCCTCTTACATCCCCTTAATCCACCCTCTTGCATCACTTCAAGTCATCCTATCATCTCCCCTTAATCCACCCTCTTGCATCCCCTTAAGCCATCCTCTTAAAGGACCCTTAAGTCATATCCTCTTACATCCCTGTAATCCATAATCTTCCATTCCTTAAGTAACTCTCATAATTCCCCTTAAGCCATCCTCTTAGGGCCTGTTAATCCATATCGTAAGGTTCATGACATGCATCCCCTTAATCCACTATCTTACATCCCTTTAATCCATTCTATCAACTCCCTTTAATCCACCCTCTTACATCCCCTTAAGCCATCCTCTTAAAGGACTCTCATAATTCCCCTTAAGCCTTCCTCTTAGGACCTATTAAGCCTCATCCTAGGGTTCATGAGATACATCCTCTTAAACCATCCTCTTAACTCCCCTTAAGGCATTCTCTTAAGACCCCCCTTAAGCTATATATCCTCTTAGGTCCCCTTAATCCATATTATGGCAAACATCTTTTGAATTTGTATGGAATTTACTATATACTATTATTTTCTCGCATGAATTTTTTTCTTAAATGACTCATAAAAATTGTAGTTACTTACATTAAATTTTTTTGCAGGTTCTCATCAAGTTGGTCTACGAAGTGATTGTTGAAATGAAAAATTATTTTATCAAGAGACTATGTAAATATCAAATTTTTGTCTTCACCTAAAAGTTGATAAGTTTTAATTGTATCTACATGCACATATATGTTTCATCATATTATATAGTTGTAATAAACATCTTGATATACATTATATATGTTTGTTCAATGTCACATTTTAAATATCTTGTTCCAATTTTATAGATTATACATTTCATGTCTTTTATTTACCACATTTTATATAATTATTCAATTGTATAGATTATACATTTTATACATACAGGGAGATAGTTTTTTTGTTTATTTATTCAAATATTTGCTATCTAATTGGAAAATAGTTAAAATTACCTGCCCTTAATTTATTATGAATATGATCTAAAATATTTAAGGAATGTTTTAATTTTTCACCTAACCATGTGATAAATTATGTATATATTAAATTTGATTCTAGATAAGAATTTATATAGTGCTTGTAATACTTGAAAATTAGATAAAATATAAGTAGTCCAATGTATGAGTGCATATAATCATGAAAATGAACATAACAAGATATCATAATTGACTGCATATATAATCATCATATTAAAGTCAACTGATATAAATAAACAAAAATATGATAATAACATGTTCAAAGTAAAACTAGAGATAGATAGTCCATAAAATTTATATGTCAAGTCCAACACATATATTTAAATAAAACTAGAGATCTATAGTCCATAAAATATATAAAACCATCTAACTTTCAGGCTGATTGGTCAAATCAAGTCTCCTCTTTGTTCCATGTTGACTAGATGTACCCATATCATGCTGTAAAAGAGTACAAGAAACTTGAAATTAGATTTAAATTTATCTAGAAATTTTGATATAATTAAAGATATTTAAACTTGAAAATATAAACTATTAGATAAAAATAAATTTAATTAAATATCTAGTAAATATAGTACAGATGATTTCTAGTATGCATAAATTGCCATATGATCATGTGAATCTATAACTGACACATTTTCTTCAACGGGTAGCATAACTGTCGCTTGAGAAGATGCAACCTCGAATGATATGACCTCATGATCACGCACTTGAGATTTCCCATGCATAAATTCCAATGATGTCTCAGGTGCGCGGCCCGCCATGGGTATCTCATGAAATTCTTGCATATAGATGTACAACAGTTCATATAGATCATTAACACATGTGTATGTAAATGAAAAAATTAAATTAGATCTATGATGTCTATTTAATTTAAACTTAACAAAATTTTCAAAGCATGCTCCTTAGCTGACGATGTCTCAAGAGCGCTCACCACTGTAACTTGTGGTTGGTCAATACTAAGTATTGTATGACCTCCCTGCATCTAGATATAATATATCAATTCACACATGTGTACAAATTCAAATTAAATTAGATATATCTCCACACAAATTATTTAATATATATTGGTTCAAGTACCTATCCAAAAGGTGAGCCCAGATCTACAGCACTCGACATATGCACATGATGATCATATTGAGTTTCAGGCATCACGTCATCATGCATCTACACCAAATACTTATTGAATGAATATTATATTATATATATAATTTTATGTTATTATTTACATGAATTTTTCATATTTCAAACTTGAATTAAATTGAAGTTCAAAAGATGAACATACTTGTGTAGGACGATCCTTAGAATATAGTAAATTCAGGTATGACTGCGTCTGAGATGCATGTGCATTGCCCGAATTAGATGTCTAAGTATCCCTATAGCCCGAGCCTCCATGCTCTCTATTGGCCACTTCAGTGGCCGCATGTGTAGTCTGCTAAGTGATATGTCCTGAAAGTGAACTCAATTCTCCTAATGTCGATAACATGGTCTGCTGCTGAAATGCAACGGGAACACTAGGAGAAGGAAGAGGAACAATAGGAGAAATTGGATCACGTCGTTGAGGATCGACACGTGCTCCTAGTCTATGTTGGGGCATGCCACACCCAACTCCCTAAAATGACCTCATATCAAAATAGTTTGGTTTTTTACCCAACTCAAACTCAACCCATAACTTTCTCAAAAATTATAAGGGCACCTCACTATTGCCATGTGGTGGACTATCAAACACCATCCGCAATCTATCCCAAAACTGTGCAGCTATCTGTGGGTGCCTACACCATAAAATTGAAATTCATTTTTTCATGGGTGGAATGGGTTGGTTTGTTTGGGGGTTAATAAAATATTAGCACATGGATTGTTTGGTAATTTTCAGGTCATTGATTTCTTTATATGACAATCCATCTGCATAGAATTGTCTCCTCTCTTCTCTCCATTGATGGAACCTAACTAGGTCCACATCAATAGATCGAACATAATCGACAATAGTTTGCATCATAGATGCAAACCATGTGAGATGCGGAGGGAATCTAGGCTCATTTTTTATGAGATCTATATTTCCTTGAATGACAATGAGGTTTGCTCAGATATTCTCTCTTAATTCATCTTCATCAAATACAGGAGGGAGTGGGGGGTTAGGCGGTAGAGAATGTGGAGGTGTGCTAGGGTTTTGTTCATGTGGTGGATTGGGATGTATGGGATCTATAGGAATTTCTTGGTTGGGCATAAAATCCTCTAAATTAAACATTGCATCCATGTGAGCAATGACATAGCAACTGCATGTTAAATAATTAAAAAATATATATCAACAAACTAATTAAATAATGCACACAATTTGAAAGTTATTTTAAAATCACATTGAACATGCACAAATTCAAAATATATTTCATTTGAAGACCATTCGATTTATAACATTAAAAAATTCATAGCATGTACACACATTAAATTGAGTCCAGTGTGGGGTTGTTAATATGAAGGGTAGAAATGAAATTATGGGGTTTTATTAAAATTTATTTAATCTCATTCATTATTTTCAAATACTACTAAATTAAGTGCACCAAGATGGTTCCCAAAAAGGGGGCTTAAGTGGCCACTTTTTTTTTCTTTCTGAAATCAGGAAATGTTGACCTTGGACGTGAAATTGAGGATAGTTACACTCAAAATTTTGAGATGGAACTAAATCAATGATCGAAGTGCTCGGAGTCTACTTTGTAAACTACTAATTTATTTTTAAAATGGTTGAGATTAAGGGGTTCAAAAGAGGGATTTACAGAAATTGGTGTTGTTTTTGTCAGAAAAAAACATAACATAGCAACTCTTGTGACTGAGCATGGTGAACTTTTTTGTAGTATTTTTAAAATCACTATGGTCAAAAAGTTAGCTAATAGTATCTAGTTGGTGCACAATTTTTTAATAATTTTTTAATGAATATTTGATTTTTTATTAATTTTCTAAGTGGGCACTTCTTGAAAAGCAGAATTTTGGCTGTGCTCCCCCTACAATTTTTTGAAAATAATTAATTTCTTTTTTCTTTTTATTTTTTTAAATTTGTAGAATGGAGTCTAGTTTCTAAAAATGTAATTTATTTGAAATTTTGATGAATGGTTAATTTATAACAAAAAAACACTAAACGCTGCTTTTTGGCAAAAAATAGACATACAAACAAAAGAAATTATGGATTAAAGGCTTAACATTGTCAAAAAGTGAAAAAAATTACATCGTTAGATACCTAAGAGAGAACCTAACATTACCCATGTTTTCGATTTTGTCAATATTGAACTAGATGAAATCTTGATGGTGAGCACGGACCCAATTATGTGAAAAGTTGTAGAATTTGCAAAAACACGTCTCTGGTCTTGTTGGGAATGCCCTCCAAGCCTTTAGGTTGGTATTCCAAGGCAAATAATTTCACTCTTTTCTTTTTTTTTAATGCAAAATAACGTGTGCGCATTATAATGAGCTCACGTTATAACGCGAGCACGTTTTTAAAAATAAATTCATAAGTGGCCAGAAAATTGGTACTCAGCTTCACGCTCTATTCTTATAGATATATGCTAGTGACCTAATTGCAATGTACAAAATATAAAAAAAGATGAGTTCCCAAGCTCTATTCACCAAATTGATCCCCTTAAGAAATGTCAAATTCCTCCTCAAGACATCGATTTATGATTTAGGGTATAGGATGGCTTAAGGGGATCTATGTGTAGTAAGATCCTAGGACAAAATGGTCCATGGCTTAAGGGAATAAAATTTGGTGAAGTTTCCTAAGGCAACCAAATTTCATTTTAAGGTCCTACAACAAAATGAATAGATGTATTAGTCAAGTATGACATAATTTAATTAAATTCGAGGACATAAATTGATTTATCTAAATTTTCAAATTTCATGATAAGAGACACAAGATCTCTATAGTGGGACAAAGTAGTTAAGAAGAAATTATAAGTTTAACACTAACATTAAAATTTATAATCTCATTCATTTTTTTCAAAGAATACTAAAGATAAGAATGAAAAATTAATAGAAGACATTGAAAGGGACACATGGATATATGCTAGTGACCTAATTACAATGTAGAAAATATAAAAAAAGATGAGTGACCAAGCTCTATTCACCAAATTGACCCCCTTAAGAAATGTCAAATTCCCCCTTAAGACATCAATTTACGATTTAGGGTATAGGATTGCTTAAGGGGATCTATGTGTAGTAAGGTCCTAGGACAAAATGATCCATGGCTTAAGGGAATAAAATTTGGTGGAGTTGCCTAAGGCAACCAAATTTCATTTTAAGGTCCTACAACAAAATTAATAGATGTATTAATCAAGTATGACAAAATTTAATTAAATCCAAGGACATAAATTGATTTATCTAAATTTTCAAATTTCATGATAAGAGACACAAGATCTCTATAGTGGGACAAAGTAGTTAAGAAGAAATTAATAGAATACATTCAAACGGACACATAGAATGAAAAATTAATAGAATACATTCAAAGGGACACATAAATATATGCTAGTGACCTAATTGCAATGTACAAAATAAACAAAGATGACCTTGAGCTCTATTCACCAAATTTTGAGAACTTCTTTGATCCCCTTAAGAAATGTCATATTAGGACCCCTTAAGACATCGATTTACGATTTAGGGTGATAGGATGGCTTAATGGGATCTATGTCTAGTAATGTGGACTAGGAAAAAATGTTCCATGGCTTTAGGGAATAAAATTTGGTGGAGTTTCCTAAGGCAACCAAATTTCATTTTGAGGTCCTACAACAAAATGAATGCTAAATTAGGGTTTAGGGTTTAGATTTAGAGATTTGATGACATGAAAACATATAGAAGACACATGAATAAATTTTTACAAGTAAATGAGAAACCCTACCACCTAAACTTAGTGCTTTGAATAAAATATGTGACATTCTAGGAATAGCTTCAATATATCAACAATTAGGAATTTTAGATTTCAATTATAAGTAAGTTGTTGAGTTATGATGGATTTTGAACCTATTTGGACCTCTAAGCACTCTTGGATGATTTAAAAAGGAAGAGGAGATCTAAAGTGATTTAGACCCAATTTTTTTTCTAATCATATATTTTTTGAAACTTTTCTATGGCATAGACTCTTCCTTTGAATATTTATATAAATTCTAGACGTGCATGGGTTTTCAAAAAAAGAACCTAATTTCCACTAAGTGAGGAATCAATTGATCAATTCAATAAATAAATAATCTTAGAAAATAAACCTTTGGTTATAGAATTGACTTGCATTTATGAATCATCTATCAAGTTTCTCAAAAAAGTAATTTGAATTTTCCAAATTGAAATGTTCATGCTACAAGTTAGCTTTGATACACTAGTTTAGAGAAAGTACAACATTTAGTTTTCCTAATCTAGAACAATGCCACTACACATGAGAGTTAAAATAGGAATTATATTACATACAACCTATAGATCTTATGAATAACATCCTATAAATTAAGGCTTAAATATGATAATAATGCATCCTTACATAATTCACAAAGGATCTCATCCAAATAAGAGAAATGGGTAGAAATCATTCATGCTTCACATTTTAATATTTATTTGATTTAATAACATTTATGTGTCTAGCTCTGTCCATATTGCACATAGTATAGATTAACAAGTATGACTTGCGTTTCTATGTTTTTTTAAGAGAATACATCATACACTATATAAGCTAACAACATTGATATAGAGTGATTACATGCTCATATCAACTAGCATCATGATATATGAGCTTATTAAATCAAGCACATAGTTTCACATGAAGCACATTATTTTACTTCACTGGTACACTTTCTCAAGTTAAATTATACAATCATGAAGTTTTCTGAGATAAAATTAGCTATCAAATTTATATTAAATGTGAACATATTTTAATTAAATCAATTTGTTGGTTAATATATAGATCTATGCATCAATTATTTGTACCTCCTTTATTAGTCAATTATGAATTTCATTGGTAGTTGTGTGGATCACCAATGACATACCAAAGTGTACCTAACCTATGGAATATAATTTGTGATCCCTCCCTACATGTTATGTCATCAAATCTTACTACACATTGTTATTTTACCTCTTCTATTATATCACATGCCCCTAATATTGAACTTTTCATCACTTCCACCCTAAATAAACTAAGAACCATGAGTGAACGTAAAAATCATACAAATAAGGTTACATAAAATATAAAATGTAATCTAAACCTCCTTGAGGAGCCCTAATTTAGGGTTTTAGGTTTACGTTTTAGGGTAAATAGCCAGTTTTAAATTTATGTAAATTACGGTAAATAGGGTTTTAGGTCCAAGGATTAACCTGTGTAAATTAGTTTTTAGGGACCTATGTAGATTGTGTAACCTAGGGTTTCTAGTGTTTTGAAATTTCTAAGTTAAATGTGTCCAATTTAGGTTTAGTTTTTATGGTTTTCAATTTACAATTTAAATTTCTTTGTTTCGTTGATGTTTTTGGTTTTTTAAATGCAATTTAAAACTATAAAACATTGAACTAAAACACACTAAAAAATAAAATGAATACTAATTACAAAACCAAAAAAAGAAAGAATTCAACCAACCTGGAGGTTGATGAGGTCAGTTGTGTCGATGGTAGGAGGTGGCAGTCAATTTTTTATTCAATGAAAGCCTTTCAAATGCGTATGCGATCTCCTTTGTTCCTCTCTCACGCAGATTAGAATGGTGAAAAAGAAATATAATTGCTTATTTAAAAAAAAACTTTCGAGAAACACGTACATGTTTTTGTTTCGTGTACCTAAATCTGAACATGTATGCGTTTGGATCTAGGATCGGGTACCCTATCCATAATGCGTACGTGTTTTTTGAAAACACATATGCGTTTCCTGTGAAACTTTTTTTTTGCCCAAAATTTCCCCTTTTTGTGTACCCAACTTCTTGCTTTTACCCTTGATCTTTGGGTAGGTGGATTCATACGTCACAGTGAAGTGAGTGAATATTTTCTTCATGATTTCCAGAGACTATTACAAGTCTAGGAACTTGTTTGCTATTCGAATAGCCTGACTGATACCCATATTTTTGACGTATAAAACTTGTCAGAACTAGGCTTTGTAGTTTTGTCCAAATTCTCTCTTTCATGGCTTATCGATTTGTTCCTTGGACAACAGTTGTGGGGGAGCTGCGGATGTGGTAGGAATTTCTTCAGTTGAATACCATTGCTGGATGTAAGTTGTCAAATCAGCTACCTATGCTTTAAGATCATCCTTTGAGACTTTATCTTGTTGTATTAGAAGCACCATCTTAGCCATAGACTCCTCAGGGTGCTCTACCTTTTGCTTTCTAGTAGCAATTCCTAAATCAATGGTGGAGATATTATAGCTTACTCCTTCCTTGCCCATCATCGACGTGGCTACTTGCAAAGTTCGAGACCCAAAAGCATCCATCATTACCTTAGATTTTATTTTGGGATTCTTCTCTTTTCTGGTTGTGATCTGTGCTCAAGCTAAGATAGCCTCCAGTCTCGCTCTTGGATCCTTTGGGGTAGGAGTTTTCTTTTCAAGTTGCCTCTTGAGCCATTCGGGCATAGCAGATTTTCCCTTGGGTGATTCATGATCATCCTCATCTTCCTTTGTTTGGATCTCTAATGTTTTACTTGTGAGAGCCCTTTCTTCCATTTCAGTATTGTCTCCTTCTTCCTCATTAGAGTCTTGGACGAACAAAAGGTGCTTGATGGGAAGCTTAGTAGGAAATTCCTCTTGAGGACTTTCTTCTTTCTCAGCCTCCTTCCCTTTCTTTTCTTCATCTTGTTCATCCTCATGCACATGCTCCTTGGGTTGCTCAATATTGATACCTTCGTTGGATAGAACCTCACCCTTAGGTTTGTCTTCTTCCACATTTTCTTCTTTTCTATAAGGAGGTGATACATTCTCCTATTGTTCCCCTGTAGGGAGTTCTACATTTTCTGTTGCCTTGTCACTTTCTTGCTTTTCTCCTTTGGGAGGTGACCTTTTTATCTCTTCTTTATCATCCCTCAATTGTCAGGCCATTTCCTCCTCAAAATCATCATCAAAGGTTTGTACAATAGTTCTACCACCTGTACCCTCCTCTTCCCCTCCACTTTCAGAAGACCTTGTTTCTTCTTCTTCGTGGACCACCCTATCATTTTTTTGGTGTTTGTACTCTTGGTGTTTGTGGTACTCATCGGCTTCTTCCTCCACTACCTTGAAAGTCTCCAACTCTCACTTTTCCCATTCTTCTGAAATTATCATCATGGCCTTCATTGTTGGTCATCCCGTTGGAGGTTGTGAAGGAATAGCACTGGTGAGGACCCACGCTAAGGAAACTTGGATGGTGGGATCCAAAAAGATCTAGGAAATATCAAAGGAGACATTATGCATATGCCTCGAGAAAGCCTTTGGCAATGTAAGTGCAAGAATTGGTGTTGTTACTATTACCAATGGAAGTGATGTAGTGGGTGACATGGAGGTAGAGGAAAGAGGAGAAGTTACAATGGAGGATGAGTCAATGATTATTACGAGCCCGACTAACAAAGGGGAAGGGACATGGACCAAGATGTCCACTGCAGGTGGGGATGCGACAACCATGGCCTGGGAAATAGATGGAAGGATGGGAAAAACAGGGAGAGCTAGAGGAGATTTTGGCTGATCCATTTTCCCTTCCTCACCCTCTTGAATGGGATCATCTCGAATTGTTGGCTGCCCTGCGACGCTTCCCATCCATTTAGGCCTCTTAGAGGGTGAGCCTCCTGAATCTTTTCTAGAATAGACCTTTTGATCTGGCGATTGCTCTGACTCAATCCCTTTCCTCTTCTTTGATCTTGTAAGTGGAGGAAACTTGGATGTTCCTCCTATTGAAGTTGTGGCAGCAACATCCTCCGTAGCACTAGGCTCACTCTTGAGTCCCTCATATGTGAGGACAACCCTTTGTTGCTTCAATCAGGCTACTCTCCCATTAACCCATTCTTTGGCACCAACCACGATTGGTTGGGTTATAATGTTGAGGTCATCGACCTCCTACTCATCCCAATCTATTGTTGCCAGTAGCAAGTTAGCGACTGCGTTATATCTAGGATCCATGATGGTGTTTTCATCCTCTTCAACTTGATCAGGTACGGGAAGCAATTGTATTCTTTTCATGAAGTATGCAGTCATTCACATGTAATGCCTTGCGCACACCTCTTTGTCATCCTGGAAATCTGCCTAGAATTCTTTGACATGATGAAAATGGGTGCATACTGGTCCTAATGCCTTCCTTACATGCCCATACAGGTCCATCCACAGGTGAGCAGTGTGTAAGAGGAAATGGTACTCTGCCAATTCCTTCTCAGAATTCCCAGCACAATAGGAGGTTTGTAATTTGTACATCCCTTGGCCGAAGGCTAAGGGATAAGGGATCCCTGTGAAATTTCTACTACTAAGAACTGAATGCACATGTTGCAACTATTGGGAGAGCTGTAACAGTATGATCTAGTCATTAGGGTATCGGGGTAGCTTATTTGGCCTTTCTATAAAACCTTGGGCACAAATATATGTGGACTTGGGGTATTGTATGAATAAGAAGGTGTATTCTTTTAGGAACACCTGGGCACTTTGAGAGATCCTTCTTTCAAAATACCCTCCAAGCAATATAATGATGTGGTTGATGAAGGCTTCGTTCACCCTACAATACTATTTCTTGACATTTCTGAATTGGAGCTGGGGATATGTATCATAGACCTTCATCACACGACCCGGTTCCTCATCAGGTGCTACAAAAAATACACTGTATTTCCTCTTCTCGTCCAGTGAGTATACTAGATAGGAGGTCATGTAGAATTTGAAGGTTTTCTTTACATTCATAAACTAATCACGGAAGCAGTTTCTTATTATGCATCCCCAGTAGAATGAGGCTTTTGTGGTGACATCCTCATCCCCACTGAGGATCTACTCTATGAAATACACCATCCACTCCTGAAAATAGGTAGTAGTGGGGAGGCCCATCACATTTCTCAACATGGTGACCAAGTCATGGTAGTCCTCATAGAGGCCCTGTGGAAGAGCTCTTGAGGAACCTTTGCAGCACTGCCCCTTTTCTCTTTAAGCCAGTATTGGGTTATTAGTTTCTTGCAACCCATGGGGTCCTCGTCCCACATTACTTTACCCTCTGCTATGGTGGGCATATCCATCTCCCCAAAGGTGGGTATGTGAAAGGTCTTCGTAATCGCCTCACCTGACATGTTAGCAAGGACGTTTCCATCTTTGTCAACAATTGTGTTTGTGTTTGTGGCTGATATGCCTATCTATAAGCCATGACCAATTTAGGTGCTATGAAGGATGGAGGGAAGCCTGTAGCTTTAACAATTCCACTTTTCCTAATTAGTCTAGCATTGTCAGTCTTAGGGTGGATTCTGACCATTTGCTTGAATTCTTTAATATGGACATGGCTGATATTGGTATCTGTGATTTCTTTCCAGTTTGTGATAATATTTGAATGCAAGAGCTCTCCCTATAACTGGTACTTCATTTGGTCTTTATCATCCTTTCCATGAGGAGCTTTTCCTACCTTTTTCCCTTTGTCACTTTCTTCAGCTACCCTCGAGGGTCCTGCACCTAATTCCATATATCCTACAAACAAGGGCATAATGAGCACAACCAATCATAAAAGCATGAACATTAGTCAAAATCCCATAAATGATGTCCAATCAGATGATTTATCATCCATAAAATCCAACATTTACTTCAAGATGTCATTAGTAATTTACTGGAGAGATTTTGGACAACCCAAGCCTCTAGGGTCGGACTTCCCTAGCAAGAATGTTGTTTTGAAGGGTAGACAGGGTAGGGCAATCTGTGTGATTTCTCCCAACTTCAAATTTTGGTGGTTTGAAAGGCTCATGTAGGAGAAGGTTGAATTTGAGCATGTGGGTTGAGATTGGTTTCTAAATTAGAGATCATTTGGAAGGAACGAAATCCTAAGGTTGAAATTTCGGGATCCGGGACCTAGGAGGCTGAAAGGTAGTTAGTGTGAATCTTAAACTTTGAAGCATTCATGCTTGAAGGAGTGGGAAGTTGTCGGTGATTTGTCATTGGAAGACAGCTGTCGTGGAATAGAGACTCGGTGGACTGGACCCGACACTGATCTCCACTGCTAGGTTTTACCTGTTCAGTTTCTCAGTGATCAAATATACAGATCCCAAAGGTCGAGAGGACGAGATTGTTTTTCCTTCACATGCTGGTTGAGATGGGACTAAATCCTAGGGAATGGGGCTTGACATCAGAAAAGATGACAATGTTTAATGTTCATTGGTTTTCACGACACAAAAAGGCTCAGGACCAAAGAGGTGGAAGGATGCAAATAGGTGGTCGTTTGAAATAGCAAAGACGCCACAGAATTCTGCAGAAAGAAATTTGCAAATTGACACCCGTGGGTATCACTGAACAGTTAATTTGTGCATTTAACCCTAGACGACAAGAGGCGAGGCAAGCCCCAGAGGTTGGGTGGATGAATTCTCCCTACCATTTGGAATGGCGGAAGCGATGCGACATCTTGGGGATGGAGTTTATAGGAGTAGGCCCAAGAAGCTTAAGCGGAGGTTGAATTCCAAGTTTGTCAAGTTTGATATGTTCGACGGCGATCGACTGACGGAGGCCTAGGGTCATAGGCCCAGGAGGCGGTCCCGATGTCGAGTCAGATTGTTTTTTGTACAAAGTTTTGATAGAGTCGAGCCGACGCAGGCCCGGAGGGTGTGAATTCCCTACGTAATGAATGACGACGGTGAGGTCTAGTTCCAAATTTTCCTTAGAAGATGTTATGGAGGATTTTCTAGAATTTGGGCACATGGGTTTTTTAGGTGTTATCGTGTTTTACCCAATCAAATCATTTTTATCCCATTTTTTTCATTATTTTAAGCACAAAATTACAAAAAACACCTCTTGGGAGGGAAGACATGAAACCTACCTTAATAGCAAAGTGAAAGAGGTTGCAAAATCTACCATGGATGGCCAAATGATGATAACAGACGTGAGGGTGGTGGACGATGGATGCACTGGACTCCTTGAACTCTGCTCTAAACTCCTCTAGCAAACCTGAAAAATGAAGATGATAGGTTGAGCCAGATATTTATACCCCATTTAGCATTTAATACCCTCATTAATGCTCATATGGATGACATGAGGGTTGGTGAAGTTCAAATCTCGAACGGTGGCGAGAGGTCTGGGGCTCGGGGTACAGAAAGATGCGACCCTATGATCGCTTCAAATTTCATTTTCAACTGACAGGGAGGGGATATCCAGAGCCTGAAGGATGCAGCGCCAACACATTTTTTTCATTCAAAAATGGTGAAATCAATATGGAGTTCTAGAGGCGGAAGCCTAGATAGTCGGACCTAATGAGCTCAAAGGTAGTTGATTTTCATTGCAATTTAAACTAGGCAGAAAACAAGGAGCCGTGCCCCGGGGTTCAAGAAGGCGGAAGCCTTCCGTCATTTGGAACGGCGAACACCAGAAGGAAACTTGACAAGGTAGGCCCAGGAGGCTCCAAGGCCACTGGCAGAAGCAAACTGCTAGGGAGGCTCCACAAGGCACTAGGACTTAGCAAAAAAGGAGGGGATGAAACATGGTCAACTCGAGATGAGACTTTGGAGGTACGTTGACCATCTAGGACACCAAAATGGGGCACCTAAAATGAGGCATCAACAAAATACCCCAGAAAGGTGAAAGAAAAGAGGGTCCCCATTCTGAACAGGCCGTGTGTGTCGAGGGCACAACAGTACTATAGACATTAACATGAGTTATAGTTGTGCAGAATCATCATGGGAAAAATAGGCCCTTAAGTGGAAAAAAAATTAGAAAAATTGGAGTTAGGCAACTTGACATAAAAATTTGAATAAGTTATCTATATTATTTCAAAAATATGTAAGAATAGAATTTGTAGAAAATTGAACTTAGTTTCTAAACTACTAGGTTTATTAAAAAAAAAAATCTATTTGGTGAAAATTTGAAATTTCAATGTACTAGTACTTTAATTTTAGGGAAAAAATAAGAAGTAGGTGTCTGTCTAACCACCCTAACCATAATAAAATGATAATATTTAAAAAAAAAAATAGATATAAGTAGAGGATTCATGTCCCAATGTGATGCATATTTCTTTTGTAATTTTTTTCTAAGTAAATAATTAATTATGAATTTTTTATTACGACTTTTCAAAAAATATAAAAACTTGTATGTCTGACCACCTTAACTTGGTAAAAAATTCATACAACTCAATTCCCTTTTTTTTTAATCATATAGTATGCAAAGCATAGAATGTGATGCATGTTTCGGATTCAAAAAATGTGATACCATTTAGAAACTATAGATGTTTTTCAATCAACCTATCAATCAGTACTTTAGTCGTAATTCAAATAGAAAATGAATAATAATTATTTATTAAATTCAAATTAAAACATAATTTATATTGGTACAAAGCTGAGAATCTCCTTTAAAAACACTTTTCATTTCATCAATTTTTGGTAAAAAAAAGTCTTCAATCACATACCCTACACATACCCATCACATCGCCACTTTTTTGCCCATAATCATCCTGCACATACCTGCTAGCAATTTGGCTAAGTATCGTTGAAGATCATTTGCTAGATAGTCATCTATGAAAGAAGTAAATTCAAGGTCTTGTGCAACAACCATTATCTCACTCACATGAATGCATCCTTCCACCTCTCTAGTGACAAATTTCTCTAACAAAGTCTTGTGAGGTCCAATTGATGATGTCCTTGAAAAGGGGTTTGAGAATGGGTTGATTAATTTTTTTAGATCGGCCATATTTTCTCTTTCTTTCCTTTTCGATCTTGTTTCAATCATTTATTGTAAGCTCAAAGTATAAGTGATGTAAACCCTAAGTCTATGGATGACTATGAATTGAATCTATGTTTTTGGGATTTTCTGAATATTAAAGATGAATATATACTTCTATTTTTTTGGTATTTTCTCTCCAAATATGGTATGTCTAAAATGACACTATTCTAGGATGATAGTATCTAGATATGCAAAGGTATATGTGATCAATTTGGAATATTCTAAAAGAGGTTGTCTAACAATTAAAGTATAACCCTGGTTTCAATTTAGTTTTGACAAGGAACTTGTGTAGGTTTAGGACTAAAAGATAAGGTGAAATCCCAAGCTAGACTGATCAGCTGGAAGGATTAATGTGTAGTAAAAAAGATATGATGACTAGGTTCAATGAAAATGTTTATTGAATCAAGGGTTTATCCAAAGTGTCAAAGGTGCCTATGGGTATGTATGACCACCATAACTTGGTCAAAAATTCATGAAATTCTTTTTTTTTTGTTTTTAATCTTATAGTATGTGAAGAATAGAATGTGACACATGTTTCAGATTCAAAAAATGTGATACTGTTTGAAAGCTATAGATGTTTTTCAATCAGCCTATCAATTAGGACTTTAGTCATAATTCAAATAGAAAATGAATAATGATTATTTATTAAATTCAAAGTAAAGCATAATTTATATTGGGGAAAAGCTGAGAATCTCGTTTAAAAACCCTTTTTGTTTCATCAATTTTTTGTTTAAAAAAAGTCATCAGCCACATACCTTACACATACCCATCATATTGCCACTTTTTGGCCCGTCATGATCTTGCACATACCCCTATCCTAAAATACACTAAGGATAATCTCTCTAAAGGAAGAAAAGACCCCTAAGATGAAAGTAAAACCTATGAAAAGGGTACCTATTGTTAAGACTAACTGATTCCTAAAGGATGCAAATAGTGCAAGTTTTGAGCAAACTTTTTGGTTTCTATCCAAGAATCAGTGAAAAAGGATAAGCTAGGTATTGGTTTGACTATTTTTTTGCGGTCTGTGATATTAAATTCTAGTTTTCTGATACTCAGGTAGATGCATTACAGAATTTCACAATTGTGGTTTTCTTTCTTAGTTGTGGTTTTCTAGTAAATTTTAGACTCGGGTATCAAACAAATGCGACTTTTTTTTTAACATATGTGACTCAGGGTATCAATTGTGTGTTTTTGGTGATCAGTTGCAATTTTCCAAACTCTATGCACTGGTAAAGTTATGTGACAGGGGCATATGCATCATTCCAGACTGTAGATGTGGCTCACCTCTTCAGATGCATCACATAATATAGCAAATGTGGGTTTTCAAACATATGTAATTTTCTACTAAGCGGAAGTAAGATAATCTAGAAGATATGACTCTAGGTTAAATAGATGCGGCTCCAAATAAATTAGACTCAGTTGCTAATAGATGCGACTCAAGTTTAAATAGACACAACTCTAAATAACTATTGTGACTTTTTGATGAACAGTTGTGGTTTTCTAGTGAATGACAATGTAAACTGACTCTGTTTCATGATCAAGTTTTGGAAAACAAAGACAATCATAAGTAAATTTATTTTTAGTTTCCTTTTGACAAAAATAATGTACATCCTGGGCTATGATGGACAATATTTACTAAGTTATCACTTGGGTTTTACCCTAGCTACGCTTATTCAATGCGGATGACTAGTAGCTTTACCCCACTAGCTCCCCTCCATAGCTCAACACTTCATTCAGGGTAGCCAAGCTATAGTACCCATGAAACTCCCATGGTATACTTTTCATCTCTACAATGAACTACAAAAATGTGACACGACTTCAGAGGTCCAACCTGTTGCACCAGTAAATAGAGGGATTTTGGCCACTAAAAACAAGGGTGTTTAGTTTGGGCATTTCGTTCATGGGGTATCATCCATGTGGCGAGAGACCATTACTTCCCTTCTTGTCTGTGCCATCGAAAAATGGTCCATTTTCATTTTCATGGTCTTTTAGGTCTTGTTTCAAAGTGTTGGAACTATGTTGCTTTAATTTTATGATGTATCTTGGCTTGAACATGCCTATTTTGGTGCTAAAATTCAAAGAGAGACATCTTGTGAAGGTGTTGTGAAGTGTTGTAAGACATTTCTACATTCTTCTAGAATCTATTTAATGCAATTCACCTCAGAAACACCTTTTCACTCATTAAAAAGTCCTATTTTGAAGTGTTGTAAAGTATTGTAACAAGATTTCATGCTTTTCTAAGCATATTTTCACTATTTACACCCCTATAATGTTGTATTTTATCTCTTTATGCCCTCATATGCTTATATTAAGTGTATTTTTGGGTCCTATCCTAACAAACAACATTAAACACAACATTAGTTTTGACACTTGGTTTTAGGTCCCATGTGGAATTCATTCGCCAAGGGTGGAAAATGAGTCCCACTTGGCCCCAAATTCAAAATATTTCAAAATTTCTTTTGGGGTTTTGCTAAAATTCACTTCATGTCATCCTGTGATGAGGTATGAACAAATAGTAAGTCACAAGATTGTATAAATATGTGATTTTCACCTCATTTTAAATCTCCTCATTCAAGCATTCAATCCCCTAAGTCACTCAAGTAATTAAGTATCCTACATCATCAATTCAAGCACTTTGGAGTAGCCATTGACATCACTTTAGATTTGCATATTCAAGGATTTGGTAAGATTGTAATACTTTCATGCTATTCAATTATTATTTCCTTTACATTTCATTTATCTCTATTGGGTTTGATTACCAAAGTGGGGTTTGACCAAGGAAAACCCCTATTCACTAACCCTCCAACATTTTTCCCCTTTATGCATTTGTATTTGTAGCTTTTTTTGTAGATTTAACAGGTTTAAAGGTGTTGAAAAGTGGAATTCAAGTCATCTAGGCTCTTCAAGTCAACTCATCATCCTTTCAAGCATTTTGAGTGTCTTCAACCCATTTTTTGCAGAATTGACCCCAACAACCCAACATTTGGACATTGCTAGATCTGTTGTAGCAATATCATTATCTTCTGATTTTCCAAAAATATTGGGGAGGACTGATTCACCATCCTTGGCAAATGAGTCCCACTTGAAATTTGAAAATCAACATTTTGTCAGAAATCAACTCTCGACTGTTAGAAATTAGTTCCCAACACTTTTTCAATAGTAGGAGGACTGATTCACCACCCTTGCTGAATGAGTCCCACTGTGAAAAATTAGAAAATTTCATCAGCATTGCAGACATTCCAGAAAGCTCACACATCATCTAGGTGCACTCATATTTGACCTTGTACCTTCTATTTTGCACATTTCTTTCAATTTCTTCATCTTTCATAGTTTTTTGCATATCACAATGTGTTTTCAAACATAGCTTAAATTGCACTTTTGTATCCATTTTGAATTATCTTAATCAATCAATTGCATTTAGTTTAGTTCATTTACATAACATCACATTGCATACATCCTGATTTGAATGTGCCTAAGAATTTTAGGAGCCCTAAATCTCTCTTTCTAGGTGAAAAACCCTAGGAAGAGACCCAAGCATTTAGGGTTCCCAAAATTTGACACATTGTCGGAACAATAGTCGTTATTCTTAATCTTTCCTTAAGAATCCACATTTATATACTAATTGGAAGTAACTTGAGTTCAACGTGTGACCAGTTTGAGTCATCTTGGGGTGAGTACTTTCTCCCACCAAGACAGGCCTAATTTCTAGAGTCAGTAATCAATTTTCTTACACCTAGGATCACATGAATGTGCAAGGGGAGAGGATACTTAAATATACTGAATCGTGAGTGTAATAACATAGCATGTTTTCATACCAAACATAGTATATAGTATTAAATTTTAATCCAAATGACAATTTGCTAATCTACCAAACAATCTATTTCAAAAAAGGTCTTCGACTCTCATCCTGCGGAAAATTCATTAGTAGTTTTGCAATTTTATCTTGGACGGTCATCTTCCAAGAGGGGTTTCAAAAAAATTTCTTCTACACTTACGTCCTACAAACAATATGTTAACTCCCTAAACACAAGCTGCAAATGAAACATTAGCTAAGATAAAAAAAACACAAAAGAAAGTTGTAAATCAAAAATTAAACTTAAAAATTCACCAGTCAGATGCATCATTTTCTTCGTCAAATCCATCATAGAATTTCACTAGTTAGTAGTGGTTTCATAAATCATAGATGCATCAAAATTTGTTAGATGCATCATTTATTTTGGAAGATGTGTTTCATAATGTCATTTGTGTCGTTTCTTCTCTTAGATGTGTCATTCCATACGAAACCTGCAAAATTGAATTAAAGTCTACAGATTTGCGAAGATGGTGTCTTCACGATGGGTTCACCAAATGTAACATCATGAAAATAGTGAAAGATTAAAGCACTCAACAATGCATTTAAGTTCTAAAGTAATCTAAAGTGAAACAAGGAACAAAGGAAATAAGCTAAAACATAAAACAATCTCACCAAAGATCGATGTAACTCCATGGATAACCTATGTTGTCCTTTTCCATTTCACTGTGATGCTATTCTTTCCTTCATATTTTCAATAAATGTGCAATTATAGCCTTGATAGATGTGATTATAGAAAAATATTGAAGATTAAACAAGTAAATGCTCCAAAAGTCACAAGATTTCAGGAGGAGTAAAATGATGAAAGACAAATCAATTTATAGAAAATTGATCATTTGAATGACAGGCCAGGATTGAAAGATAAACGAATGATTGAGATCAAAGGATTCAACATGCATTATGATAACTGTTAGTATTGACATGAGTCATAAAAACTAAGAATAGAGATAAAGATTAAATAATGATTTAATCTTTGAGTTTTGTATTCAAATATAGAAGAATAATGTTTACATGACAAAGATAAAGATAGATTAAAAGCAACATTCTGTTTGAATGCACTCACAAAATTTAATTAATTAAATAAAGATATTTAATCAATAAGCATGTACATGCATATGAGTTAGAACTAGATGACTGACTAGTTATGACAAAGAGTTTATTCACAAAAGACACTCAAACATTAATTCGAGAGATAACATATTGATTGCCTAATTAATTGCATTTTCATGAGAGGAAGCCCAAAATTCATTAATTCCTAATCAAAACACTTATAATTGAGCAATGTGTGTTATAGGTGAGTGACCTAGGACCCATTCACCCATGGGTGAATGGGTCCTCACTTATACCTAGGACCTAAATTTAAAATTTTTTTTGGTAGTGTTTTAATATATTCAAATCCATATTCACATCTGCACTTCTGTTATTTAAATTTCGGGAAATTAATGTTACATACCTATAAATATAAGGTCATTTCAATATGCTTCACCTAGAATATTTTCATGAGGTCAAGTTATAGTTTCAAGAGCATTTCAAGGCATTCAAGGGAGTATTTAGTGAATAATTATTGTAGTAATCAAGATCCAATTGTCATGTCAAATTCTTCTTGCATCATGCATGTTATTAGAGCTAATATGTTGATTTAGAGTTCATGATCCATTCAAGAATTAAAAGAATTGTTTTAAATAAAGTTTCAAGATCAAGATCCACATCCATTGAAGCCATTTTATGCTAGTTACATATCTACATTCTAAGGTTTATCCAATGGTTTGGTGAGTTGTGACATAGAGTTGTTCATTCATCATTCCTTTCATGCTATTTCATTTCATTACAATGTTTAATTACAAAAATGGGACTCAACCAAGGAAAACCCCCATTCACCCTAAACAAAATGAGCCCTGGGTTCGCTTTAGCAAAGCACTTTTTGTGATTGGTACATATCATCTCACCTCTCTCTAATCTGCAATGTGATTTCTAGTTCCATCAGTATTGAGTTTAATCTTCATGATCCAAGTTGTAGATTGCATTTTGGGTTTGATTTTCTATTTTTAGTCTTTCTCCCCAAAGTGTTGTTTATTCAAGATCTCTATCCTAACAAAAAAGGGAAGTTGGAAAGGGTTTAAAGTGGATTTTAACTTGACGGATCTCATTTATGGAATGAAATTGAAGAATAGGTAGGTTCATTCACCCCATTTTTTCGTTTCTATTTATAATAATTTTAATGAAATATTCCAAATTTAGTATAAAACCCTATGTGTTTGATCCCTAACCCATTTTTCTCCCTTTCATGTCCCTACATAGTTTAGCTAATAAATAACAAAGGTAAATCTCTCCCATATTATCATATCATAAAATAATGAATTCATATAATATTATTTGATTACTAGAGGTCACACTCTCAAAGTAGTCTTCTATAATTTAGGTTTTTACATTTTTTGGCAAGAAATATCATAACAAGTGATATAAGAGCTACAATTTGGGCCAACATTTTTGTTTCCAGCATAACATCTTGTATAGGAGTGATTTTCACCCCTCTCGTAATTTCCCCTTTTACACCCTCCATTTTAGAAAAATTAAACCCGGTTAAATAATTCCACATCACCTACTTGCCTCACATCCACTTGGTGCTTGTATCTTGTGTCGGTGGGAGAATTTATGTCAGGGATGTGCGTGCAACACACAAACTTTTACACGGTGAACTGTCATCCCTGATAGATTCCTACCTCTAGAATCCACATGAACATTACATTCCCCATTACAGATGAAGCATAATTCCTCTACGTCAACTAGTCCACCCGAAAACAAATCTTTCCCTCCCATTTTCATCTTCAACTCCATCCATCTTATATTCATTCCATCTTCTACAATATCTTTGGCAATTTCTACACACTAGTTGGTACTCTTGAGAATTGCTTAGCAATTTGTTGCTCCATCAACTCCATTAAGAACATGTTGTGCTACAAAAGAAGCTATAATTTTGGTGTCTTGTGAGACCTGCTTCCTCATCGCTACAACTGTGTTGACTTTTCCATGATCATAGTCTTGCATGCTCCCTTCATTTGACTTGATTATCCTTGGTTGGAGGTGGTATTGCCTCACTATCCATCTTTTGTTGTTGTTTGATAGAGAAGCATTGTGTTTTTCAAAGTGTTCAATATTCTCCTTTCAAGCATTTCCTTTATCGTATTTCTATTTCTCATTATCTATTTGGTTGTCCGTGGAGGTGGAAACACTAAAGCGGGGCTTTGAATTTGGAAAACCCCTATACAACCACAACATTTTTCTTCTCTTAGTTGTGTGTAGGTATGTGCTCAGGTGGAGCTTGTTGGCGAACTAGACTCTTAGTGAGTTGATCTTCATTACCTTTGTTTTTGTTATCTTTTTATAATCTTTATAGTCATTTCTTATGTTTTTTCATTTAATATTCTATTTAGTATGGTGAATTCTATTGGATAGACTGTTAGTAGGGTTTTTGTACTTTGAACTATACTTTTACACTTTCTGGCCATACGAACACCAACACCCCAGAGAGATGCTAGCACAATGCATTGTCATCCCTGACTTGTGTTGATGTCCTCAGGTAGAGAGCTATTTGAGGTACGGTTTTGGTTCTAGAAATTGGATCATTTAGCCCCATCCAAATATTTGTATTAGTAGAGTGAAAAAAGCACTTGAGAGTGCTCTTCCTTATCTATCTTTGACATAAAACAGTTATCCAACCTGAGGTAGTTTAGGACAGCCCTCTGTTCTTGGCTCTCCATTACCTGGAGCCTTGGTGTGGTTGGTTCCCCTACTATACATTTTGGTGAACCCAATGTGAACCATTTTGGTTCTATTTAGCAGTGCTAAAAGGTTCTTTCTTTGTATTCTAGGATTTTTTTGGGTGTTAGTGTTATGGGGCGTTTCACCTTGCAACCCAACCTATGACCCCTAGTTGCATAGTTGGAAGGTTTTGTAAGCATCACAAAAAAAAACCTTAGTTGGGTCACTATCTAGTTTCAAAAACTTTGGGAGCTCTATGAAAGTTTTGTCTAGTATATGTGGTGGCCTATTTTTTACATCTATGTATCCCATCTGTGTAACCTACGAGTAGTTCCCTTGGTATAAATTTCACCTCGCAGAGCTTGCCGATGAACTATAATAGATAACCATCTCCCTTATACATCCCCATATGAATCAATGGAAACACTATAACAAGTGTTCTTGTTGACCCAATCCTATTGGGTGAATGTCATCACCGAGGAGATTATGTTGATTAACTTCTTGCATAGAGATGGGTATGATGAATCCAAGAGTATCATTCGTACACACGATGGGATTTTCCTACCTCCATTCAGCTACATCACCTTTTCCATCTTAGTTGGACCTAAATCAGTAAATTTACTCCTTGACATAATATCAAGGTAGATGAAGTCTTAAGGGTGAAACTGGGTCTCCCCTAGTTGGTCACTATGAATGCAGTTCCTTTGGTAGTTCATAAGTGTCTCAAATACATCCATGAGGGTATAGTGCATGTAGTCCTCAACACTAGCTATAAGTCGTTGATTGTGCATAGTGACTACTTGCTAGATCACTTCTATCCTGTGCCCATCCATCTGCTTCTTCTTAGGATGGACCTCTAGTACCAAGCCTATGTGAAGTAAAAGAGTGGGCAACACCTAAAGTGAGATACCCTCCTTCTTCCTATACCATCTCATATAGGGCTTGTCTAAAGGTTGACAGTGATGCAACCTTGGCCTAGAGAAGGGAGCTAGAGAAGCACTGTTGAGGTTCCTCTTACTCCTCTTACATTGTCCCATCTATCAATTCCTCTCACCTTATTGCAGTGTCATTGGATTCTACTCCTAGGTGCTTGCTACAAAATCCTATGGTGCCCACTGGGTGAAATCCCAAGCATCTGGCATTTAAACTTTATGTTCTACCCATGGTGCCTAGGCTCATTCGGTATGGTAAGGGGAAGGGTCCTCATGGGGAGTCCTCTATGTCTCGACCTCCGTGGCCTCCCATAGCTCCTGCCCCCAATCAAGTGAATGGGAAGAGGCCCATTGCTAAGGCATGAGAGCCTGCTCCCCCCGCTATTGTTCCAACCTCCTCTCAATCTTTCCCTCTTATTCTCATCTAGGTGTCCCTCCATCCACCGAAAACAACCATGATGGAAACTATGATAGCTGAGCAAGATTGATTTGTTCCATTTCATCTTCTAGCCTCTAGCTCTTGGAGTTGTAGGGACCACCTTGCACATGAGCGCAAGCATCAATGAAAGTCTTTGGCCACTAAGCAAGATGCTCTACAGAGGGAGGGGGAGTTGGCAATTTTTTCTCTGGCACCTTCTGCTACATCTTCCTCTCTCGTCCCCTCTACTTTAGTTCCATCAGCCTTAGTGCTACCTTCGGCTCCTATTGTGAGCGTAAATGACTCTTACCCTAAAAAGGTATAGGTTTTTATTACTTCTTAAGTTGAGCTGCCTCTCCTGATGTCCCTCCTAGAAATCCCACCATTTTCAAATCCTGTGGACATGTTGAATACCTTAGTGGTGTCCATTATGATTTTATCCTCTTCCTCTATGCCTTCTACCTCATCTATGAGGATCTCACATCCTCTAATAAAGCAGACAATGGAGGATGACCCTGCTAGCAATGGAGTTGAAAGATGGGTCCACCTTCTTTAGAGGCTAGTTTTGCATTAGCATGTGTCGTCCTAGTGGTAGAAGAAGTCCTGACATCCCTAGAGTTTGTCACTACTCCCAAGTCTCCCAGTGAGCCTAGATGTGAATCTCGAGCGCCACCCCCCTCATCCATTAAGTTAACACATGGAACTCTTGTGAAATGCATGTTTAACTCTCTAGATGAAGTCCAATCCCTTTCAGTGATCTTCATGAAGTCATGGACATTTATCCAACAAGAACTAAGTCAAGAAGACCTTGTAGGGCCTTACTCCTTAGCTCATGTTGCAGGGGGTCAAAGGGTTCCCCCCTTAATATTCTACCCTTACAAAATTGTCTTCCTTCCCCTTATAATGATGTAGATTGGGAAGTTGACAACCTATGGGTTGATGAGGACTAGGGGGTGCCTCTTCTTTATCTGTAGTGTAGATTGTGTGTGTGTTTGTGTTTCCCCATGCTTGGGTTATGTGTTCCTAGATGACCCTTTTCACCCTCATAGGTGCTTGGATACAGGAGTGTTTATGTGTCATAAAACTTCCTCTATTTGTTACATCATTCTTCCTTTGTTATGTGTATTGGTTTTGAACAATTGGGGACAATGCAAAGTGTTGGGGGCATTTAGGCTTCTCTTCCATGTTGACCCAATTTTTTATTTTTATTTTTTCTTCTCATGCATTATTCATATGGTCTAATATAGTAGGGGGTTGATGAAAATTCATTAATATACTATTATTATACTTATCTATATTTATGAGCAGCTTTGACCCCAAAATATTAGATCACCCTTGTGTCTCTTGTTTGTAATTTTATTGCTTTTTTTTGCATTTTTGGTTCTCTTATCTTTCATGCTTTCTTTGTGATGTTGTGGCTCTCATGTGTTGTCCCTCACGTGTACAACAACATTACCATCGTTATATCTCGCTATGTTCTGTAGGCCACAACATCACTTTTTCGTTCTTGATTTTATCTCCTTAGGATGTCACGTGCCTCTACATTTAGCATGCACCCTCCTAAGGGGGGGCATAATGTCCCTTCAATTTTCAGAAAATGCATTTGGTGGCCAACAGATATTTTCTCAAAAATCCATCCAAAACATTTTTCAAAAATTGCATTCCTCAACAAGGACCCCTAGCAAAATAATTTTCCTTTATCATGGGTTCACAAAGCAAGAATTTGACAAACCTTCATCCAAGGAGGAAGTTCCTTTTCCTGCAGGTGAAGTATGATCTTCCCTTTGTGATAGGACCTTCTTCCTTTTGAATTCCTTGATGAAGTGAACATCTTTCAAAAGGACTCCTTGGTGTTGAATTGATTTTTCAAAAAATTCTTACACTTTCAAAAAATGTGCATCCCTTTAGTGGACCCCTTTTATTTTCAAGGGTTGCTAAGGGATCCCTTTGAAAGCTCTTCCTTCAATTTTTGACTTTTTGTGTGACTGTCTGCTTTTTCTTGCATTTCTTCTTTTTGATTTCTAACATGTTTTATCTCTAGATTAACATGTTGTTTTGCAGGTGTGCTTATGAAACTACTTTCCAATCCGACTCTACAAAGTCCTCTACATTGGGATTACTTCAGGAGAGAGTACCTAGGGAGGTGCTTTCTTTGTATGTTTGAGGATCTTTAAAGCACTTACATCCTATGAGATTTGTCCATCATTGGTCTGTAGTACTTCAGTGCACTTTGATCAACTCTATAGTTCCAAGCATTTATAGAGTCCATTGTTTGAACCTCCTCTGGAGAGAGTACCTATGGAGTTATTTTCTTTATGTGCACTTTCAAATTCACCATATTGTAGTCTAATTCCTTGATGGTTCAGGTATAGGATAGAATTTGCACCCCTCTCGCAAATTCTCCTTTTATACCCTCCACTTTAGAAAAGTCAAACCCAACTAAATAATTCCACATCACCTACCTACCTCGTATCCACTTGGTGCTTGTCTCTTGTATCAGTGGGGGAATTTCTATTGGAGATGCGTGCATGGTGCACAATTTTTTTTGTCGTGTATTTCCATCCTTAACAGATTCCTACCTCTAGAATCCACAAGGACATTACATTCCCCATTAGGGATGAAGCATAACACCTCTACATTGACCAGTCGACCCAAGAATGGCTATTTCCCTCCCATTTTCATCTTCAAATGCATCTATCTCATATTCATTCCATCTTTTACAATCTTTAGAAATTTCTACACACTAGATGGTACTCTTGAGCATTGATGACCAATTTGTTGCTCCATCAACTCCATTAAGAATGTGTTGTGCTACCATAGAAGCTACAATTTTGGTGTCCTATGAGACCTCCTTCATCACTATTGTGGCCATGACGACTTTGTCAAGATTGTAGTCTTGCATTCTCCCTTCATTGGCCTGAGTGGCTTTGGGTGGATGTGGTATTGCTTCACTATCCTTCTTTCATTGTGGTTGATAAAGTAGCATTGTTTTCTTTGTAGTGTTCGATATTCTCCTTTCCAACATTTCCTTTATCATATTTCTATTTCTCTTTATCTATCTAGCTATACTTGGAGGTGGAAACACCAAAGTGAGGATCTGACTCAGGCAAACCCCTATATAGCCCCAACATTTTTCCACTCTTGGCTATGTAGGTACGTGTTTGTGTGGACCTTGTTGGTGAACTGGACTCTTACTGAGTTGATCTTCATCACCTTCCTTTTCGTTATCTTCTTTATCATCTCTATAGTCATTTCTTATGTTCTATCATTTATCAATCTATTTATATTATTTGAAAGTTATTTGGTAATTCAAAGTTCACAATGCAAGTATTTTAGATCTTATTCAACCCTTCTTAGCAACCTTTGGAAAGTAGGAACCTATATAGTATGTAGAGCACAAACGTGATAGTAGAATATTCTAACAAGTCATTACTTGCTAATAATTTCCCTATTTGATTCTATGTTTTTATCACTCACGAAGTTTAAAGATATTAAAATCTAAATTTGAGCATCTTTTTCTTAATTTTTATTTATAAATTTTCATTATAATTTTGTTAAAAAGACAAATTACAAATACATAATTAGGGTAAGAAGGTAATAGGTTTAGAATAGAAGATTTGAGGCTATGGCATTTTCTTTGTGCCCTTGAGTTATCTCATTCTCATAGTTTATAATCCCAATTCTTATTTCTATATCATATTCTCCCTATTTCCTTCACCTATGATCTATTAGAAATCCTTGTATGCATCTCCAAAATATGCAAAACCTTACCATCACAACCCTTACAAAATTATAGTGAAGTTGAAACTCGTTTATTCTTTTGACTTTTTTCCATCTCTCTTTGTCATCCATTACAATCACACACCATTTGTCTTAGACGTGCCTCCTTAGGTATGTTTTTCCAATAATTTATGTTGCATACACCACTTGCTTCATCACTAGGTCTACACATAGACACGTCAATTTATTATTAGTAACTTTATTGAAGATATAAAATATGTTCAATAGGATTTTGATTGAAGTTGTCTCATAAATATAAAATCCAAAATTTTCTACTCTCTAACTCAAACCTAAATATCTCTTGATTGAGAGTGAATGAAAGATAATTGTATGCTTGAACAAGGTCCTACATTGAAGGTGTAGCTTCTAAGAAATTATTGAGACTATTAGGTGTTTGGAAAGGTTTCTCATCCTTGCCCCTAATGTTGAGATTACAAAAGTATAATTTTGAAATATAAAATAGAAAAAATATTTTTCGGGTTATAGGGTTTGTTTTAGATCAAAATAAAAAATATTGGTTACATGAAACTATCTAGAGGGGTTCTTATTGTATATTCAATTTATAGAAAAGAGGCCCAATTAGCCCACTAGATCAAAAGCTATGGCTTCCAAAAGTTTGCGTAAGAAATATTGTGAAAATTTGTTGGATACATAGAAGAGGTATACTAGGAGTTACATATGTTGACCAAGTTATGAGGTGTTTTATGACACGTCATATGGTAGTTTTTTATTGGGGATAATTTGGATGCCACTTTTTGGTAGTTTAAGCTCATGGATTTCTATTTACCATTTGATAGTTTTAAGTAATGTATCTCATATATATATTTGGCATTTGAGATGGAGGTCCATTGTAATTTTTTTAAGATATTGTTAACATGTAATGATTTCTCTAGATCTCTAGTTGGTGATACTCCTATCAAGGATTTCTCTATAGTTGTAATGTAATCATGGTTTTACTAAATAATACATTGAGATACTTTCAAGTATGAGGTTTTCTTTCCCAAAAGTGTTTTCACCATGTTCACCGATGTTATTTTATATATTATTATTTATTTTATTTTTTTGTAATTCCATAATTGCTAAAAGATCAAAATTATCACAATATTTCTCATAATATCAGTGTAGGAACTTCTTTCATCTATATAGGTTACTTGGGAAAGTGCACAAAGATGAGGGACCAAAAAGGGGTCTTAAGTGGCTACCTTTTTTTCTAAAATCAAGAAAGAATGACCTTGGATGAGAAATTGAAGATAGTTACGCTCAAAATTTGAAGATGCAATGAGAACAAGAGTCATAGTGCTCTAAATCTACTCTCTAAACTACTCATTTTTAAATGGTAGAGATTAAGGGGTTCAAAAGGGGGGCTACACAAAGTGGTCTTATTTAAAAAAAAAACACAGCCTATGGTGTGTCCCCCTAAAATGTTAACTTTTTTTAGTACTTAAAAATACACTTTACTGAGAAATTAGCTAACACTATGTAGTTTATGCCTGATTTTTTGCTAGTTATTTAATCAATATATGATTTTAAACTAATTTTCAAAGTGGACACATCTTTAAAAATAAAAATTTGATCACACCCCAAACTATTTTTAAAAAAATTGATCAAAAATAATTTTTTAGTATATGTAGAACGCAGTTTAGTTTCTAAAAATGTAATTTACTTAAAATTTAGATGAACAGTTAAAAAGTAAAGTCAAAAATACCAACCTTGTGGGCCAGTCTGTTGGAATGATATGGGTAAAGGAAGAAATCTTTTGGAAATGGGAATTGGATGGGTGATTGGAAATGGAAATTTAGTCAGGTTTTGGGAAGACAGGTGGCTTTTTAAAGATCCTTTAATCAGAATAGAGAAATTTAGTAAATGGATGAATGATTGTAAAAAGGAATTTGGAGTCTTAGTTAAAGATTATTGGAGGAAGGGAGATTGGGTTGATTTGAAGACCATTAGTCTGAATCTTGGCCCTATTCAATCAGCTTTCAGAGCCCTTAGACCTGCTCAACACTAGATGGAGGACTTTGCTGTCTAGTTAGACAATCCGTCTAGTTTTTTTTCAGTTGCCTCTGCCACTTCTATGTTGGTTTGTATGAAGGAGCCTCCTCCCTTTTGGGCTAAGGCTTCGATTAATCACTTGACTCCGAAAATCAATATTTTCTACTGGATTATGCTACAGAATAAGATTCTCACCTTGGACAATCTTGGAAAAAGAGGAATTCATTTACCAAACAGGTGTTATATGTACAAGAATGAAGCCGAGACTGTTAATCACCTTTTCCTTGATTGTCCTTTTGTGTCAAATATTTGGGATAAATTACTAGGGCTTCTTGATCTGGTGTGGGTTTATCCTGCTTCTGTCGAAGATTTTTTCATTCAATGGAAAGTTCCTTCTAAAAATCCTTTTGTGAGAAAGCTATGGTCTTTTATTCTTCCCTTTGTGTCTTGGAATATTTGGAAGGAAAGGAACAATAGAGTGTTTAGGGATAAATAAATTTAAGAAGGGGACTTGTTTGCTAAAATTGTTAGGGCTATAAAGGAAATTTTATCCTTAATTCTTGAAAAAATGTTCAAGAAAGCTTTCTGGTCTCCTTTTGATATTGCTATGGCCGAAAAATGGAATCCTAAATTAGTTGGATCAAATATAATCAAACTTGGAGTGGGTGGGAGAGATAATTATTTTTGGTCTATGCCACCTTTGGGCTGGGTGAAAGCCAATTTTGATGGTGCGGCTAAAGGTAACCCTGGGAAAGCTGGTAGTGGGAGTGTGTTAAGGGACAGCACTGGGGTTTTTATTGCGTCTTTTGCAGTGGACATTGGAATTCAAACTAATCATGTCGCGGAAGCAGTTGGGGCTTTTCATGCAGTCATCCTAGCCCTCAAGATCAACACGAAACATCTTTGGCTGGAGGGTGATTCTTTGAATATAATAAATTATATTTTTGGGCTTACCCCCCCCTCGTGGACCATCAAAAAATGGATCGAAGACACGAGAACTTTATTAAGAAAATTTGATAAAGTGAAAGTTTCCCACGCCTATAGAGAAGCCAATAGGGTGGCGGATTTCTTCGCTAATGAAGGGGTAAGGAAGGGTGGGGAAAACACATGGAGGAAGAATGACTACATTCATCCTGAAGTGAAAGCGCTAATTTATTTTGATTCAGTGCATGGAAGAGAAGGCAATCTTAGTCATAATGAAACGGATAAAGATCAGGTACATCAATTTCATTAGATTTGATGGGACCGACATCATTTTCTTTTTTAAGAAGGGTCTGTGGCACGCTTTGTGGGTGTTCAAAAAAAAATACCTAAACGGGACCTAGAGCAACTGTTCTGTGTTTATTGACAGTGAGCTGATTATGGGTGGAGAAAGAAAACGGGGGGAGCCGAGCAATTTCTAGGAGCACAGAAAGAATGCTAAAGCATGGGAAAGAATTGAAAAGGGGGGTTTAGTCCCATATATGGAAAAGCTTCATGGTACGGATGAGGGGATTCTGAACTATTTTGTTAAAAACTGGAAAAATGGAGAGATTGTGTTGTTTTGCATGAATGTTAAGCTAAGTGAGGATTTAATAGGGGAGATAACTGGTCTTTCAACTGAGGGTGTCAAATTCTACTAGGACAGATGATTCTCTGATGAAGCGGTCATTAAATTTCCCAAAAAAGATAAGGAGAAAGCGAAGATGGTGAAGGTTGCTAATAGCTACTTTGATGTGGAGTCCATCAAATCTATTTGGAAGAAAGTTTTAAGAGCTGTTATGGAATATATCATGGTTGACGGGCGCTTTACCAGAGTCTATGGTTACCACTTTGCCATTCTGAACCATTTTCGGCATAAGGTTCGTATATCTCTTCCTTTTTACTTATTTTCTTCTCTGAAGAATTGCCTTGATGATGTGGAAAGAAACCCTAGGAGGAATGCTATTATTCACCCTGGTCTTGTTAGGCTCATTTTTGAGCATTTTCAAAATTTACCAGCTTTGCCTAAAACTGTTGATATTGAAGAGTTGGATGATGAGGAGACAGAAAGTAGTAGGGAGATCGAACCCTGGGCCCTCCCTACTTGTGTTCTTGTTGGCCCTGATACCATTGCTCCCCAGTCCTTGTCTTGTTGGAAAACCCTTATAGGCTCTGCCCTGCTGTCTTGTCCTAAACGGCAACCTCAGCTTGAGTGCCCTAGTCTGGGTTTTATCACCCCGCCTTGTCTTAATCCCCAGTCGTCTCCTGGTTGCCCTACTCCTGGTCTGTCCCCAGGTGTGAAAGGTAACCTTGTTATGAAACTCATTTCGTATTCAGGGAATTCTATGGAAATCCTCTCTAAAAATCCCATGGTTAGTAAGGAGTTGGCCCCTAGTGCTCCTACTTCAGGTAATTTTGGGAATGATCATTTTGAGTCCCCTATTCAGGAGGAAATTAATTCTGCCTTGAATAAGCTTAAGCCTGAGGATTTGGTTAGTATTGCGGAAAAAAGGATGGATGGCCTTTTTACCGTTCTCAAATGGACCCAGAAAGAAGTCTGTAAATTGAAAGGTCATGTTACTGATCTCAGCAATAAGATCATGGATTTGGAGTATAAAATTGCAAGGCATAACACCATCATCATCAAAGCGATGGTGGAAAAGCTTGAAAAAAACCAAAAGGGTTCACTGGTTGTGGATTTGGATGCGGACACGGGAGGCAGCAGATCGGTTGGTGAAGGGATTTCGACTCGTACCAGGGCTAACATCAAGAGGAAGACCCCGACATCATCTCATACGGTCCAAATTCTCAAACAGGGGTTACAGGACATGCAAAAGGTTGAAAAGGAAGCTGAGGATTTACTTAACACCTTGGAGTAATGTTATGTTTTGTTTGCTAGTTTTTTTGGGTGGTCCTTTTTTAGGGCCCTTTTGTCTTTTGTTGCTGTCATTTCCTCCTTTGGGACAGCTATCCGGTTGTTTGTACTTTCTCTGTCTATCTCTTGTTGTTTAAACTCTGTGGTTTCAGGTCCCTGTAAAACCTATTTTTTCCTTTTCAAAAACATTGGTTTTTGACAAACAAATGGATACATTAATAAAATAAATTAAAAATGTGAAACAAATTATATGGTTAGATAGCTAAGAGAGCTTAACATTATCATGGAATGTATTTTAATTGATATTGAACAACATGCAAACCTAATGGGGAGCATGCTCAAGATTATGTCAATTTTTTAATATTTACAAAAGCACATCTTTGGATATTTAAAAGTCACTCCAAACTTTTGGGTTCGAAACCCAAGAAAAATCTAATCCAAGGCTTGGAAATTTCCAAAGAAAAACATAGTGTGGGCACATTATAATGCAAACATGTTATAATGTGCTTGTGTTATGTTTGTATTTGAATATTTATCTCCCTCACATTCTCTCTCTCCCAGTTTCTATCAATCCTTTCCTCTCTCCATCACTCTTTTCTCTCTCTCTACCACTATCTATAGATCCTTCCTTCTCTCTATCCCTTTATTCTCTCTCTCTCTCTCTCTCTCTCTCTCTCTCTCTCCTCTTAGGTATCTCCATCTCCACCTCTCCATCCCTCCTTATCCCTATAACTATTCTTCTCTCCCCATCTCTTCTCTCTCTCTCCCCTCTCTAGTTCATTACCTCTTTCTTTCAAATGAGAGTATAGATTTTACAATTTGAGGTATAATATTTAGGGTTGAGAGTATAGATTTTAGGATTGAGGGTATAAATTTTAGGGTTGAGGGAATAAGGTTTAGGGTTGAGGGAGTGTAGTTTTGAGGGTATAACATATAGGCTTTAATGCCTAGGATTGACAGGTAGTGTTTAGGCCTTATGGTATAGGGTTTAATGTATAAGGAATCAGGTTTAGGGTGTTGGGTATAGGTTTTATGGAGGAGGTTCTAAGGTATAGGGTTAAGGGTTGAGGGTATGGGTTTATATTTGAGGGTATAAGGTATAGGGTATAGGGTACATAGGGTTGAGGGTTAAGGGTTGAGGGTATTGGGTATAGTGTTAAGGTTAGGGTAGAAGATATAGGGTTGATGGTACAAGGTTTAGGGTTTAGGGTATGGAGTTTATAGTTCAGGGTTTAGGTTATAAGCTCTAGGGTCTAGGGTTGAGTGTATAGGGTATATATAGGAACACATGTGCATTATTTGATAGACGATTGTATCTTACATATTATAGTAAAGGGTTTATCTATCATATATATATATATATCAATAAATAAGATTAATTTTAGGCTAATATTTTGTGTAGTGTTCACAAGAGTCCAACATAGTTATCAAGGTTATTCATTTGAAGTCAACCTAGTTAGTTTATAACTTTATTTATTCTTGCTTCTTATGAAAATTGTTGAGATGAAAATATTCAATGTAGCTAGAAAACTTTTGATGTTCATCATTATATAAAATTTCTTATATTTATATAAATTTAAGAGGATTATGATCTATGTGAATAATAACGTATTTCCCCAAGATCTATTAATTCCATGTTATTTATTGGCTTGATCAATGTATATAATTCCTTGTCATACATGGGGTGTCTATGCATAGCATTAGATAAAATATCACTACATGTCAGGAAATTAGATGACCACATTGATCACCAAAACTACTCCAAGTACATATTTGGAAGCATCAACCTCAATTTTAAAAGACTATTTCAAATAAAAAAGAACTAGTGTAGGTATTAAATAAAGTATCTAATTCAATTATGTGAATGGTTGTTTTAGTATCTCTATCGAAGGTAGTTTTTATTTTTCTCTTTCCTCAATGCTTGGTTCATAGGTCATGCCAAGTGTGAAAATATTAGTTACACAAAACTATAATAAAAGCTAGATGATCCTAAAATTCTATAATTTCCTACATGTGATATTTTTATGAGGTGGCCAGTCTCTAATTCCCTAGATATAAACTTTTAGGGTCAACATAAAATCTATCCTTTTTCATAATGTATCTAAGCTATTATATCCTTTCCATACTAAAGGAATACCTTTTCAAAAAAATTATCATAGAGCCCATATTGTTTAGAGTTGAAAGTATCTATTGAAAATCATGTAAATGTTCCTTCTATGTATTTATTAACATGACTCGTATGTTATATAAATAGAAAACTGAACAAAAAATTTAGTGAGAGGCATGAGTGCATCATTCATTACTCACATGAAGGCAGAAAGTGTATTGGTCAAGAAAAATAGCAATGTTGGCCATTAGAAAAATGCATTTAGATTTGAAGGTATTATTTCATACATCTAATGAATCAATGGTAGTTGGTTGGTATCCAATATGTAGTGAAATTATCCCCCTTAAGTTGATTGAAGAGGTCATCAATGCATGTAGTTGGATACTTCTACTCACCCAAGTTATCTCTTACTTTCAGTCACCTAACTTATCTACCAACCTTAATATTTTACCCTTAGCTCACTCATCCCATAGATTCTCATTGTGGGTGTAGTGTTTTCTATGTAGGAGTTTATAGTGAACTCCCCAACACCATAGAATCACCTGTAAGACAAAATAACTTCCACAAGAGAGAAATGGAAAAAATATCGTGCTATCATTAAGATGAATTCTAAACTGAATATGGCAATGTACATATCAAGACTTGCTTAAATAGGCAAGGTTGCGATGTAATACGTAATATGATGTTGACATGTGTCATAATCTTATGACATGTGACAACTAACTAACTAGCTAGTAAATGGTGCATAGATAAGATAAGACTTCTAGAGAAGACAACTCATCCTTCTAGAAGGAATCTTATATCCTAAGAAAACATGTGAACCTATCACCTAGTAAATGATACCTAGGGATATAATTAAATACCTAAGTAAACTTATGTAAGTTTACTTAAATAATTAATTACACCAACACCTCCCATAAGTTAAACTTAGGGAGGAAATTATTATGCAAATGATGCAAAGATGCAATGATGGGTTAAGGCTATGAGGCCATGTTAGGTACCCATGTACAAATGCAAATGAAATATCTCATAGAAAAATCCAATCAATCTCCATCCACACAAAGGATGAAAAGAGAGATCATTTAGCCCCCCCATAATGAGATAGCCTACTACAAGAGAAGCACTAGAAGTACTCCATGGAGTAACATTGCAATCTTTAATTTGGAAAGAAAGGAAAAATACTTCTATTTGCTAGAAACCATATTAAAGTCACTCAAGGATTCAAGTCAAAATCATGAAAAGCAACAACAGACCTGATGCCAAGGAACACTAGAAAACTCTTAAACTGACACAACTCTAGAATCTATGAAGCAACAGTTTGATTGACAAATGATCTAGAATTGAAATGAAGTGTAGGGAAAATGCAAATCTAATGCACAAAAAAAATTTAAAAAAAATAGTGCATACACTAACAAATGTTCACATCTACCTCCATGATGAAAAATAACCTCAAATTTTTGTATATTCTTCTGAAAGTAAATTAAATCCAAACAAAATAATTCATTCATATGGACATATGGAATAGAAATTTCATGAAAATAAATGATTAAAAACCTAGAGTCCAATGCTAATCTGGTAAGATTGCTCTGATTCAGTTTCCCTTTCTTCTTTTATTCCTCTTCTTTTCCCAGTTTCATCCAATTCAACCATTTTTGCCTTGCTTCCAAATTGTTTTCAGAAAGATGAAAAAAAATAATAAAATTCAAAATGCATGCTATTGTGTAGAAAAATAAGAGTTTTATAAACTTTTTATTACTTTTTCTAGCTTTATTTTGCTTTGTTTTGCTTTGTTTTTTGTTTTGTTTTTCTAAATTTTTAATCATCTTTTCTCATTTTTTTTTTTTTAATTGTTTTCTATCTTATCACCTTGTTTTTGAAAATCTTCCTATATTTCTTTTATTCTAAGATTTCTAATAAATTTTATTTTAAAAGAACACAAGATTTTTTTCTATGCACACATTATCCACAATTTAACAAAACAAATAACATCTTAATCTTCAAATATTAACTAAAAAAATATACTAAACTAATTATTATATTTCTATACATTTAATTTACCATTTAATTAATTTTAAATAAACACTGCAAAGTAAAACAATATAAATAATTAATTAAATAACATCCTAAATGTAATTTAATATGATTACTATTAAATTACTAAGTGGTGTGTGCGTGTGAGAGAATTCGTTCCAGCTTAAGCCTGCCAGGTGGCTAACCTCTACCTCAACCACACTCTTGGTCTTCAAAAAACTTGCATCTCATGTAAACTCAAGCACCCATTAATAGATTAGTATCCAAAAATAGAAATCAAGGAAATACATATCGTTCTTTATGCTACATCATAATAATCATCACATTTCATTTTTTTGAAATAAAATATCATCTATTGCATTTCATCTTCCAAATAAAATAATCAATCACCTAATTCTTATTCAAACTTCACAACAATTATTATACCACACATTTATTAATGTTCTAGTTCCATATAAAGTAAAAGCAAACATAATCAAAGTTTGAGAAAATAAGTAAATGTATAACTCACTGTAGATGTATATTGTATTTCATTACAAAACTAAATTTATAACTAGCTATGGATGTATATTTTATTTCATTGTAAAAGTAAATTTAAATGAGTAAATGTATAATTGGATGTAGGTGTATATTTTATTTCATTGCAAAAGTAATTTTTTTGAAAATGTAGTTGCTTCATCTATAAATGTAGTTATCTGTACACCTATTGTTATATAAATATAAGAATGAATACAAGCACAATATGAAAGAAAGCTAGTGTTAATTTTCTATCAAATTAAGAAGATTTAACTACAATTGCCCCTATAGTAATGGGTATAAAGCCAAAGATGCACAACCATAACTACAAACAATAAAAAAGGGCCACAAAAATTACTGAGCCCAACCATATTTTTTGACAGAAAAAAAGAAGATTTAACTACAATTTCCCTAAACCCACATTAAATAGAGCTACTAAAGCCAATACATAGCAATAATCTATGCAAAATGAGGACAACCCCACACACTTCAATGGAAATTCCAGCTACATCACCTGACACTAAATATTATAGACAAACATAAAAAATGTATTACATGTATATATGTATGCATATGTAGAAATTTATATATACATGTATATATACATATATATGTATACATGTATATATATGTCTATATGTTTACATGTATATATATATGTGTATTTTTACATGGGTATTTTGCATAGATGATTAATTTATTGTTCATACCTCCCGGTCTCTACTTATTATTTCTTTCAATAGTAGGTTGGAGAGTTTTAACACTGATGTGCTACAAAATTTGTGAGAAAATGTATTGATTAAATTGCATTCTCAAAAGACCCTTTTGAAACAAGAAGAGATATTATATTTTTTGATCAAATTAAGAATATTTAACTACAATTGCCCCTATAGTAATAGATACAAACCCAAAGATGCACAACCACAACTACAAACAATAAACAAGGGCCACAAAAATTATTGACCCCAACCATATTTTTTGATGGAAGAAAGAAGATTTAACTGCAATTTCCCTAGACCTACATTAAAAAGATCTCCTAAAGCCAATACATAGGAATAATCTGTGCGAAATGAGGACAACCCCACACACTTCATTGTAAATTCGAGCTACATCACTTGGCACTAAATATTATAGACAAATATAGAAATTGTAAAAGAGGTATTAGAATAACACTCAATAGCAAAATATTAGTAACCCTAACCATATTTTTCCCATGAAAGGAAGAATATTTAACTACAATTTCTCCACCCGCAAAGAGCGATAATCTCTTTCAAGTCTCAAAAATGGGTATAATGCCAAAGATAGGAACATATAACAAGAAGACATTAAAAATAAATTAATCATCTATGCAAATCACCCATGCAAACATCAGTATAATGCCCCAACCTCCATTGAAAATTCGAGCTACATCACCTGACACTAAATATTATATAAAAATAGAGAAATTGTAAAAGAGCTATTAGAATAACACTAAACAAACACCAAAGCAATTTGATCTCAAATATGTCAATGGTTTCATACAACCCTAAAACCTACACACAGATAGCTACAATTCCTCCTATGGTAATGGCTGCAACGCCAAAGATATACACAAATAATCAAAACAATACACCAATAGCGAAAGAAAGAGGATTTAACTACAATTGCTCCTATGGTAAAAGGTATAAAGCCAAAGTTGCACAACCATAACTACAAACAATAAACAAGGGCCACAAAAATCACTCAGCCCAACCATTTCTTTTTGACGATAGGAAGAAATACAAAAATTGTAAAAGAGGTATTAGAATAACACTCAATAGCCAAATATTAGTAACCCTAACCATATTTTTTCCATGAAAGGAAGAATATTTAACGCAAGTTCTCCACCCGCAAAGAGCAATAATCTCTTTCAAGTTTCAAAAATGGGTATAATACCAAAGATAGAAACATATAACAAAAAGACATTAACAATAAATTAATCATCTATACAAATCACCCATGCAAACATCAATATAACGCCCAAACCTCCATTGAAAATTTGAGCTACATCACCTGACACTAAATATTATATAGAAATAGATAAATTGTAAACGAGCTATTAGAATAACACTAAACAACCACCAAACCAATTTTATCTCCAATATGTAAATGGTTTCATACAACCCTAAACCCTACACACAAATAGCTACAATTCCTCCTAGAGTAATGGCTAGACCACCAAAGATTTCTCCATATTTTAGAGTTGAATTTACTACAGAAAAGAATAGATTAGACCTTTTTTAAAGAATGGAATTCTCAAGAGAATTTCAAATCTATGAAATAAGAAAACTATTGGCAAGACACTATTATTTCTATTTGAAAAATGAATATACAGATGTATATATTGAGGACAAAGAGTATCCTATGGTAAGAGGTATAAAGCCAAAGTTTCATAGCCATAACTACAAACAATAAACAAGGGCCACAAAAATCACCTAGTCCAACCATATCTTTTTGAAAATAGGAAGAAGATTTAACTGCAATTTCCCTGAAGCCACATTAAATATACCTCCTAAACCCGATACGTAGCAATAATATCTACAAAATGAGTACAACTCCACACACTTCACTAAATATTTTAGAGAAATAGAGAGATTGTAAAAGAGGTATTAGAATAGAACTCAACAACCAAAAATTAGTAACCCTGACCATATTTTTTTGATGAAGGAAAGAAGATTTAACTGCAATCTCTCCACCTCCAAAGATCGATAATCTCTTTGAAGTTTCAAAAATGGGTATAACGCCAAAGATAGAAATATAAAACAAGAAGACATTAACAATACATTAATCATCTATGCAAAGCACGCATGTAAAAATCAATATAGCCCCACAAGCTTCATTGAAAATTTGAGCTACATCTCCATTATGTTAATGCTTTCATACAACCCTAAACCCTACACACAGATAACTACAATTGCTCCAATGGTAATGGCTGCAATGCCAAAGATACATATAAACAACCAAAACAATAGACCAACAGCGATCAAATAGCTAACCCTAACCATATTTTTTGATGAAAGAAACAAGATTTAAGTGCAATTTATCCATCCATAGAGAACAATAATCTCTTTCAAATCTCCAAAATGGGTATACACATAGGAAACTAAAAAAATAGACCAACAACGAACAAATAACTAACCCTAACCATGTTTTTTGATGAAAGAAAGAAGGTTTTAGTGCAATTTCTCTATCGATGGAGAATGATAATCTCTTTCAAAACTACAAAATGGGTATAATGCAAAAGATACAAAAATATAGTAAGAAGACATCAACAATAAATTAAACATCTATGGAAACTACCCATGTAAGAGGACTTACAGATTTCAGAGCACAATAGTTTTCAATCTGGCATAAAGCGGTTTCTAAACAACTTACTATCAAACCAGGGACGGAGCTGAAGGAAACATTTTTTTACAATAGTCTGCTATGAAACCACTGATGAAGCCGAATGCAACGATTTTTACAATGGGATGCTATGCAACCAATACCACAATGGTTGTTTCGACAATGCAACTTAATCAAAATTGTTCCTATCGTGATGGCTGCAATGCCAAAGATACACATAGATAACCAAAATCATAAACAAACAGCGAACAAATTACTAACTCTAAGCTTACTTTTTATGAAAGAAAGAACATTTAACTGCAATTCCTCCATCCATACATAACGATAATCTCTTTCAAATCTCCACAATGGGTATAATGCAAATAATAAAAACATTTGACAAGAAGACATAGACAATAAATTAACCATCTATGCAAACTATCCATGTAAAACAACTTACAGATTCCAGAGAACAACAGTTTTCAATCTACCATAAGATAGTTTCCGAACAGTCTGGTATCAAACAAGTGATGGAGATGAAGGAAACGATTTTTCTTACATTTGTCTGCTATGAAACCAACACCACAATTTTTGTTTACACAATGCAACTTAATCAAAGTATACTTTCCCAAACTGCTACATACAATATTGCATATACTTCATCCACCTCCATCGTACAACAACCATAGAATGGATTAACCCTCGGGTGAGAAAACACTTACCATTCACCTTCCACCTTTCGAGGACACCACCTCCACCACTGCTAGCCCACGTATTTGTGAAGGTCCACATCAGGAAAACCCAGTGAACCAACTACTGACTGGGTATATCCCTGTCGCCGGGAAATCAAATTCATGGTTGGGATGACAAAAATCCGGATAGAAACTTCAAACAAAATAGCCTATCCACTAATAAAAAAATATAACTTAAATATGTTTAAGAAAAAAATAGTATTTTGTCTTAAATTATCGTCTTAAATAACCCCTCTATGTAGTAGTGTCACATCATATCAGCAACAGCAAAATAATGGTCAATCGTTAAATTGTTTACTAAATTATAATGACTACTGTCTGCTTATTACTATTTTAATCTTTATAGCAAAAAGTCTGTAAGCATGGCATCACCTGATAAGGCTGATGCAAGCAAGCATCTTCCACTAGCAAGCCTCTCATTTTTCTTAATGATATGTACAAACTAGAGGCGAATATCCTATCTTCATCCTCCCTACATAAGAAGGTAGTCCTAGAATGTTAAGCAATACACCTATTAAGAGATTATGTTATTGGTAGAACATATACCATGACAGTTCGGGGCAGTGTGAATAATATTTTTTTCCCTCTGATTGATATTTCACAATTTCCTAATGAGTTTGATGGGGAAGAAGTATCTCAGCTTCAAAATGAAAGCTTGGGGGTCGCAGTATGAGAAGCTTGCGAAAAAGGTGGATGTTTCACCATTCTAAACCATGGAGTTCCATTAAATCTTCTCAAAGATGTGGAGTCCCTTATTGAGGAACTATTTTCTCTACTAGCAGAGGTTAAGGAAAGAGCAATTGCTCATTCAACTAACAAGGAGACCTTCGGTTTGGAGCGCCTGCCCAATTTGGCCACAATGCAGAAATTGCATGACAGGTTATGGCCGGAAGAGAGAAACCCGAAGTTCTGGTATGTCACCCACTTGGTTTTTCTAACCCGTTTTCTTCTAAATTTCATAATTTTTTATGATTGAGTGTTTATTTCAAATTGTTTATGATTCAATTCTTGAATCCATGTTTACTGCAGAGCTTAAGCAACAGGCACTTTTTTCTTTTTTTCTTTTTTAACTATTGGCACATAATTAAAAAAAATTCAGTGTAAAACATCAGTGGGTGTATCAGGTCAACGGTTCCATTTCTTTTAGAGGTCAACTATTGTCTAGGCTGCCACTTTCAATTTAATAAATAGTAAATTTATGATATTTTGTTTTAAGATCCAGTCAAATATCACCATTCGGATAATTTATTTTCAGAATAACATGTCAGTGGCTCCACCTGTGGCAGACAGCTAGTTTGTTTTCCTCCCAAAAGAAAGATCAGATGTTATCTAGCCTAACATTTTCAATTTAAAAAAATAATAGACTATTTATGATGTTGTTTGGCAGTTTTAGTCAGTTATTACCATATACTTATTTGAACAAAGATATTTAAGTCTGTTGACGAGTAATAATTCAGGGATATGGTACTCTATGTTTCCTCTCTATGAATTTTGGGGTGTATTATATCAGGAAAGTAATAGAGTTCATTGTGGCTTATATGTACTATATCCAAATTTGTAAGGGTTAGTGAATTTTCATATTAGTATTTTTCAGTTATTTTTAGTTATTTTTTTAACGACAGTTAGTTCATAAGATCAATTCATAGAGGTGTGGGGTTATTTAAAAATTCTTTTTTTATAAAATAAATCTAATGAATTGAATTGGGTTGATGTTCTGATAGCACAGGTAGATTAGTTGTTACACCAAATGATGTAGATGTTAATGAACTTCCAAATCAACATCTTCATCTATATCTAAAATGGTGATTAATCCATTAAACAATTCACACAAATATGATGATAAATCAAACATTACTTTTATAATTTTATTATAAACAAATGTTTTGATGGCTCATTAACTTTAGGATCATATAACTTTTTTGTAAGATTCTTTTCCATAAACTTTGTATTACGACATCAAAATAACGATCTCTTAAATTAGTAAAGAAAAGACTTGGAGGATGAAAAATCTGAATTCCTCCTCCTTGTTAGGGAATGCTTAAAACTTATTTAATCTTATTGTTTGAAAATACCTTTCAATTATTACCAATATAATAACGAAGAAATGTAACAAAAGTTATTGCTACTCAAACTTGGCACATAAAAATGGGAATTCTACTCAAAGGAAACATGGTGTGATTGGGTTAAAGGACATGAATATTGTTAAGTCTCCAAAAATTCTTTTGTTAAAATTCATTTTGAATTAATGGATCTGTTGTTTTTTTTGGGCAGTTAGCTCTGTAGGTGAAATGCTACTAGTTCATTGTTGTATTTCTGTCTTTTTTCTATATGTTCTTTGCTCTTGTTTCTTGACTGTCTGAACGACCATTTCAAAAAAACCCTCTTCCCCATTCATAACTCAAATCATAAATATTTATTTATAATAATTTAATAATAAATTAGACTATCCTGTAAGACACAGGCTAAATGACAGAGAAGTTAATTTCTATTTTATTTTTTAATTCATAGAACAATAGATTGAAACCATGTGTATTTCGATATGTATCATAGACCTTCATCACACGACCCGGTTCCTCATCAAGTGCTAAAAAAAAAAAATTGTATTTCCTCTACTCGGCCAGTGAGTATACTAGATAGGAGGTCATGTAGAACTTGGAGGTCTTCTTTACATTCATAAACTACTCATGGAAGCAGTCGCTTATTATGCATCCCCAGTAGAATGAGGCTTTTGTTGTGACATCCTCATCCCCACTGAGGATCTACTCTATGAAATACACCATCCACTCCTGAAAGTAGGTAGCAGTGGGGAGGCCCATCACATTGCTCAACATGGTGACCAAGTCATGGTAGTCCTCATAGAGGCCCTGTGGAAGAGCTCTTGAGGAACCTTTGTAGCACTGGCCCTTTTCTCTTTAAGCCAGTATTGGGTTATTAGTTTCTTGCAACCCATGGGGTCCTCGTCCCACATTACTTTACCCTCCGCTATGGTGGGCATATCGATCTCCCCAAAGGTGGGGATGTGAAAGGTCTTTGTAATCACCTCACCTGACATATTAGCAAGGACGTTTCCATCTTTGTCAACAATTGTTCATGTTTGTGGCTGATATGCCTGACTACAAGCCATGACCAATTTAGGCGCTATGAAGGACGAAGGGAAGCCTGTAGCTTTAACAATTCCACTTTTCCTGATCAGTCTGGCATTGTCGGTCTTAGGGTGGATTCTGACCCTTTGCTTGAATTCTTCAATATGGACGTGGCTGATATTGGTATCTGTGATTTCTTTCTAGTCTGTGATAATATTTGAATGCAAGGGCTCTCCCTAGAATTGGTACTTCATTTGGTCTTTATCATCCTTTCCATGAGGAGCCTTTCCTACCTTTTTCCCTTTTTCACTTTCTGCAGCTACCCTCGAGGGTCCTGCACCTAATTCCATATATCCTGCAAACAAAGGCATAATGAGCACAACCAATCATAAAAGCATGAACATTAGTCAAAATCCCATAAATGATGTCCAATCAAATGATATATCATCCATAAAATCCAACATTTACTTCAAGATGTCATTAGTAATTTACTGGAGACATTTTGGACAACCCGAGCCTCTAGGGTCGAACTTCCCTAGCAAGAATGTTGTTTTGAAGGGTAGACAGGGTAGGGCAATCTGTGTGATTTCTCCCAACTTCATATTTTGGTGGTTTGAAAGGCTCATGTAGGAGAACGTTGAATTTGAGCACGTGGGTTGAGATTGGTTTCTAAATTAGAGGTCATTTGGAAGGAACAAAATCCTGAGGTTGAAATTTCGGGATCCGGGACCTAGGAGGCTGAAAGATAGTTAGTGTGAATCTTAAACTTTGAAGCATTCATGCTTGAAGGAGTGGGAAGTTCTCGGTGATTTGTCATTGGAAGACAGCTGTCGTGGAATAGAGACCTGGTGGGAGCGCCACGGTGGACTAGACCCGACACTGATCTCCACTGCTAGGCTTTAAATGATAAGTTTCTCGGCGATCAAATAGATAGATCCCAAAAGTTGAGAGGACGGGATTGTTTTTCCTTCACATGCTAGTTGAGATGGGACTAAATCCTAGGGAATGGGGCTTGACATCAGAAAAGATGACAATGTTTGATTTTCGTTGGTTTTCATGGCATAAAAAGGCTCATGACCCAGGAGGTGGAAGGACGCCAATAGGTGGTCGTTTGAAACGTAAAAGACACGATGAAAGTACGCAGATAGAAATCTGCAAATTAAGACTCGGGGGTATCACTGAATAGTTAATTTGTGCATTTAACCCTAGACGACAAGAGGCGATGCAAGCCCTAGAGGCTGGGTGGATGAATTCTCCCTACCATTTGGAATGGCGGAAGTGATGCAGTGTCTTGGGGACAAAATTTATAGGAGTAGGCCTGGGAAGCTTAAGTGGAGGTTAAATTTCAAGTTTTTCAAGTTTGATATGTTTGACGGCGATCAACCGACGGAGGCCCGGGGTCGTAGGCCCAAGAGGCGGTCCCAACGTCGAGTCAGATTGTTGTTTGTACAAAGTTTTGACGAAGTCAAGCCGGCGTAGGCTCAGAGGGTGCGAATGCCCTACATAATGAATGACAACGGCGAGGTCTAGTTCCAGATTTTCCTTAGAAGATGTTATGGAGGTTTTTCCAGAATTTGGGCACATGGGTTTTTTAGGTGTTATCGTGTTTTACCCAATCAAAGCATTTTTATCCCATTTTGTTCATTATTCTAAGCACAAAATTACAAAAAATACCTCTTGGGAGGGCAAACGTGAACCTACCTTAATAGCACAGTGAAAGAGGTTGTAAAATCTACCATGGATGGCCAAATGATGATAACAGATGCGAGGGTGGTGGATGATGGATGCACTGGACTCCTCGAACTCTACTCTAAACTCCTCTAGCAAACCTAAAAAATGAAGATGACAGGTTGAGCCAGATATTTATACCCCATTTAGCATTTAATACCCTCATTAATGCTCATATGGATGATAGGAGGGTTGGTGAAGTTCAAATCTCAGACGGTGGCGAGAGGTCTAGGGCTCGGGGTACGGAAAGACGTGACCCTGTGACCGCTTCAAATTTCATTTTCAACTAACGGGGAGGGGATACCCAGAGCCTAAAGGATGGAGTGCCAACACATTTTTTTCATTCAAAAATGGTGAAATCAATATGGAGTTCTAGAGGCGGAAGTCTGGATAGTCAGACTTAATGAGCTGAAAGGTAGTTGATTTTCATCACAATTTAAACTAGGTGGAAAACAAGGAGCCGGGCCCCGGGGTTCGAGAAGACGGAAGCTTTCCGCCATTTGGAACAGTGAACACCAGAAGGAAACTCGACAAGGTAGGCACAGGAGGCTCCAAGGCCACTGGCAAAAGCAAACTGCCAGGGAGGCTCCGCAAGGCACTAGGACTTAGCAAAAAAGGAGGGGATGAAACATGGTCAGCTCGAGATGAGACTTTGGAGGTACATTGACCATCTAGGACACCAGAATGGGGCACGTAAAATGATGCATCGACAAAATGCCCCAGAAAGGTGAAAGAAAAGAGGGTCCCCATTCTGAACAGGCCGTTTGTGCCGAGGGCACAACAGTACTATAGACATTAACACGAGTTATAGTTGTGTAGAATCATCATGGAAAAAATAGGCCCTTAAGTGGCAAAAAATTTAGAAAAATCAGAGTTAGGAAACTTAATGTAAAAATTTGAATAAGTTATCTATATTATTTCAAAAATATGTAAGAATAGAATATGTAGCAAATTGAATGTAGTTTCTAAACTACTAGGTTTATTTAAAAAAAATCTATTTGGTGAAAATTTCAAACTTTAATGTACTAGTACATTCATTTTAGGGAAAAATAAGAAGTAGATGTCCTCCGACCACCCAAACCACAATAAAATGATAATTTTTTACAAGATTTTAGATATAAGTAGAGGATTCATGTCCCAATGTGATGCACATTTCTTTTGTAATTTTTTTCTAAGTAAATAATTAATTATGAATTTTTATTACGACTTTAAAAAATTATAAAAACTTGTATGTCTAACCACCTTAACTTGGTAAAAATTCATACAACTCAATTCCTTTTTAATCCTAGTATGCAAAGAATAGAATGTGATGCATGTTTCGGATTCAAAAATGTGATACCATTTTAAAACTATAGATGTTTTTCAATCAACCTATCATTTAGTACTTTTAGTCATAATTCAAATAGAAAATGAATAATAATTATTTATTAAATTCAAATTAAAACATAATTTATATTGGTACAAAGCTGAGAATCTCCTTTAAAAACCCTTTTCGTTTCATCAATTTTTGGTAAAAAAAAGTCTTCAATCACATACCCTACACATACCCATCACATCACCACTTTTTTGCCCATAATCATCCTGCACATACCTGCTAGCAATTTGGCCAAGTATCGTTGAAGATCATTTGCTAGATAGTCATCTACGAAAGAAGTAAATTCAAGGTCTTGTGCAACAACCATTATCTCACTCACATGAATACGTCCTTCCACCTCTCTAGTGACAAATTTCTCTAACAAAGTCTTGTGAGGTCCAATTGATGATGTCCCTGAAAAGGGGTTTGAGAATGGGTTGATGAATTTTTTTAGATCGGCCATATTTTCTCTTTATTTCCTTTTCGATCTTGTTTCAATCATTTATTGTAAGCTCAAAGTACAAGTGATGTAAAACCTAAGTCTATGGATGACTATGAATTGAATCTATGTTTTTGGGATTTTCTAAATATTAAAGATGAATATATACGGCTATTTTTTTGGTATTTTCTCTCCAAATATGGTATGTCTAAAATGACACTATTTTAGGATGATAGTATCTAGATATGCAAAGGTATATGTGATCAATTTGGAATATTCTAAAAGAGGTTGTCTAACAACTAAAGTATAACCCTGGTTTCAATTTAGTTTTGACAAGGAACCTGTGTAGGTCTAGGTCTAAAAGATAAGGTGAAATCCCAAGCTAGACTGATCAGCCAGACGGATTAACATGTAGTAAACAATATATGATGACTAGGTTCAATAACAATGTTTATTGAATCAAGGGTTTATCCAAAGTGTGAAAGGTGCCTATGGGTATGTGCAAGATCATCATGGAAAAAATAGGCCCTTAAGTGGCAAAAAATTTAGAAAAAACAGAGTTAGGCAACTTGACGAAAAAATTTGAATAAGTTATCTATATTATTCCAAAAATATGTAAGAATAGAATCTATAGAAAATTGAATGCAGTTTCTAAAATACTAGGTTAATTTTTTTTTTTTAAATCTATTTGGTGAAAATTTCAAATTTCAATGCAGTAGTACTTAAATTTCAAGGAAAAAATAAGAAGTAGATGTCTATCTGACCACCCTAACCACAATAAAATTATAATATTTTTTTATAAATTTTTAGATATAAGTAGATGATTCATGTCCTGATGTGATGTATATTTTTTTGTAATTTTTTTCCAAGTAAATAATTAATTATGAATTTTTTATTAAAAATTTTAAAAAATATTAAAAACTCCTATGTCTAACCACCTTAACTTGGTCAAAAATTCATCAAATTCATTTTTTTTGTTTTTAATCTTATAGTATGTGAAGAATAGAATGTGACACATGTTTCAGATTTAAAAAATGTGATACTGTTTGAAAGCTATAGATGTTTTTCAATCAGCCTATCAATTAGGACTTTAGTCATAATTCAAATAGAAAATGAATAATGATTATTTATTAAATTCAAAGTAAAGCATAATTTATATTGGGGAAAATCTGAGAATCTCCTTTAAAAACCCTTTTTGTTTCATCAAATTTTTGTTTAAAAAAAGTCATCAGCCACATACCTTACACATACCCATCATATTGCCACTTTTTGGCCCGTCATGATCTTGCACATACCCCTATCCTAAAATATACTAAGGATAATTTCTCTAAAGGAAGAAAAGACCCCTAAGATGAAAGTAAAACCTATGAAAAGGGTACCTATTGTTAAGACTAACTGATTCCTAAAGGATGCAAATAGTGCAAGTTTTGAGCAAACTTTGTGGTTTCTATCCAAGAATCAGTGAAAAAGGATAAGCTAGGTATTGGTTTGACTATTTGTTCGTGGTCTGTGATAGTAAATTCTAGTTTTCTGATACTCGGGTAGATACATTACAAAATTTCACAATTGTGGTTTTCTTTCTCAGTTGTGGTTTTCTAGTAAATTTTAGACTCGGGTATTAAACAAATGCGACTTTTTTTTTAACATATGTGACTCAGGGTATCAATTGTGTGTTTTTGGTGATTAGTTGCAATTTTCCAAACTCTATGCACTGGTAAAGTTATGTGACCAGGGCATATGCGTCATTCAAGACTACAGATGTGGCTCACCTATTTAGATGCATCACAAAATATAGCAAATGTGGGTTTTCAAACATATGTGATTTTCTACTAAGCGGAAGTAAGCTAATCTAGCAGATACGACTCTAGGTTAAATAGATGCGGCTCCAAATAAATTAGACTCAGTTGCTAACAGATGTGACTCAAGTTTAAACAAACACAACTCTAAATAACTATTGTGACTTTTTGATGAACAGTTGTGGTTTTCTAGTGAATGACAATGTAAACTGACTCTATTTCATGATCAAGTTTTGGCAAAAAAAGACAATCAGAAGACAAATTATTTTTAGTTTGATTTTGACAAAAAGAATGTACATCCTAGGCTATGATGGACAATATTTACTAGGTTCTCACTTGGATTTTACCCCAGCTACACTTATTCAATGTGGATGACTAGTAGCTTTACCCCACTAGCTCCCCTCCATAGCTCAACACTTCATTCTAGGCAGCCAAGCTATAGTACCCATGAAACTCCCATGGTATACTTTTCATCTCTAAAATGAACTACAAAAATGTGACATGACTTTAGAGGTCCAACCTATTGCACCAGTAAATAGAGGGATTTTGGCCACTAAAAACAAGGGTGTTTAGTTTGGGAATTTCCTTCATGGGGTATCATCCATGTGGCGAGAGACCATTACTCCCCTTCTTGTCTATGCCATCGAAAAATGGTCGATTGTCATTTTCATGGTCTTTTAGGTCTTGTTTCAAAGTGTTGGAACTATGTTGCTTTAATTTTATGATGTATCTTGGCTTGAACATGCCTATTTTGGTGCTAAAATTCAAAGAGAGACGTCTTGTGAAGGTGTTGTGAAGTGTTGTAAGACATTTCTACATTCTTCTAGACTCTATTTAATGCAATTCACCTCAAAAACACCTTTTCACTCATTAACAAGTCCTATTTTGAAGTGTTGTAAAGTATTGTAACAAGATTTCATGCTTTTCTAAGCATATTTTCACTATTTACACCCCTATAATGTTGTATTTTATCTCTTTATGCCCTCATATGCTTATATTAAGTATATTTTTGGGTCCTATCCTAACAAACAACACTAAAAACAACATTATTTTTGACACTTGGTTTAGGTCCCATGTGGGATTCATTCGCCAAGGGTGGAAAATGAGTCCCACTTGGCCCCAAATTCAAAATATTTCAAAATTTCTTTTGGGGTTTTGCTCAAATTCACTTCATGTCATCCTGTGATGAGGTATGAACAAATAGTAAGTCACAAGATTGTATAAATATGTGATTTTCACCTCATTTTACATCTCCTCATTCAAGCATTCAATCCCCTAAGTCATTCAAGTAATTAAGTATCCTGCATCATCAATTCAAGCACTTTCAAGCACTTTGGAGTAGCCATTGACATCACTTCAGATTTGCATATTCAAGGATTTGGTAAGATTGTAATACTTTCATGCTATTCATTTATTATTTCCTTTACATTTCATTTATCTCTATTGGGTTTGATTACCAAAGTGGGTTTTGACCAAGGCAAACCCCTATTCACTAACCCTCCAACATTTTTCCCCTTTATGCATTTTTGTTTGTAGCTTTGTTTTGTAGATTTAACAGGTTTAAAGGTGTTGAAAAGTGGAATTCAAGTCATCTAGGCTCTTCAAGTCAACTCATCATCCTTTCAAGCATTTTGAGTGTTTTCAGCCCGTTTTTTGCAGAATTGACCCCAACAACCCAACATTTGGACATTGCTAGATCTGTTGTAGCAATATCATTATCTTTTGATTTTCCAAAAATATTGGGGAGGACTGATTCACCATCCTTGGCAAATGAGTCCCACTTGAAATTTGAAAATCAACATTTTGTCAGAAATCAACTCTCGACTGTTAGAAATTAGTTCCCGACACTTTTTCAATAGTAGGACTGATTTGCCACCCTTGCTAAATGAGTCCCACTGTGAAAAATTAGAAAATTTCATCAGCATTGCAGACATTCCAGAAAGCTCACACATCATCCAGGTGCACTCATATTTGACCTTGTACCTTCTGTTTTGCACATTTCTTTCAATTTCTTCATCTTTCATAGTTTTTTGCATATCATAATGTGTTTTCAAACATAGCTTAAATTGCACTTTTGTATCCATTTTGAATTATCTTAATCAATCAATTGCATTTATTTTAGTTCATTTACATAACATCACATTGCATACATCCTGATTTGAATGTGCCTAAGCATTTTAGGAGCCCTAAATCTCTCTTTCTAGGTGGAAAACCCTAGGAAGAGACCCAAGCATTTAGGGTTCCCAAAATCTGACACATTGTTGGAACAATACTCATTATTCTTGAGCTTTCCTTAAGAATCCACGTTTATATACTAATTGGAAGTAACTTGAGTTCAGCGTGTGACCGGTTTGAGTAATCTTGGGGTGAGTACTTTCTCCCACCAAGACAGGCCCAATTTCTAGAGTCAGTAATCAATTTTCTTGCACCTAGGATCACACGAATGCACAAGGGGAGAGGATACTTAAATATACTGAATTGTGAGTGTAATAACATAGTGTGTTTTCATACCAAACATAGTAGATAGTATTAAATTTTAATCCAAATGACAATTTGCTAATCTACCAAACAATCTATTTCAAAAACGGTCTTTGACTCTCATCCTGCGGAAAATTCATTAGTAGTTTTGCAATTTTATCTTCAATGATCATCTTCCAAGAGGGGTTTCAAAAAAATTTCTTCTACACTTACGTCCTACAAACACTATGTTAACTCCCTAAACACAAGCTACAAATGAAACATTAGCTAAAATAAAAAACACAAAAGAAAGTTGTAAATCAAAAATTAAACTTAAAAATTCACCAGTCAGATGCGTCATTTTCTTTGTCAAATCTGTCATAGAATTTCACCAATTAGTAGTGGTTTGATAAATCACAGATGCATAAGAATTTGTTAGATGCATCATTTATTTTGGCAGATGTGTTTCATAATGTCATTTGTGTCATTTCTTCTCTTAGATGTGTCATGCCATACGAAACCTACAAAATTGAATTAAATTCTACAGATTTGTGAAGATGGTGTCTTCACGTCGGGTTCACCAAATGTAACATCATGAAAATAGTGAAAGATTAAAGCACTCAACAATACATTTAAGCTCTAAAGTAATCTAAAGTGAAACAAGGAACAAAGGAAATAAGCTAAAGCATAAAACAATCTCACCAAAGATCAATGTAACTCCATGGATAACCTATGTTGTCCTTTTCCATTTCACTGTGCTGCTATTCTTTCCCTCATATTTTCAATAAATGTGCAAGTATAGCCTTGATAGATGTGATTATAGAAAAATATTGAAGATTAAACAAGTAAATGCTCCAAAAGTCACAAGATTTCAGGAGGAGTAAAATGATGAAAGACAAATCAATTTATAGAAAATTGATCATTTGAATGACAGGCCAAGATCGAAAGATAAACGGATGATTGAGATCAAAGGATTCGACATGCAATATGATAACTATTAGTACTGAGATGAGTGATAAAAACTAAGAATAGAGATAAAGACTAAATAATGATTTAATTTTTGAGTTTTGTATTCAAATATAGAAGAATAATGTTTACATGATGAAGATAAAGATAGATTAAAAGAAACATTCTATTTGAATGCACTCACAAAATTTAATTAATTAAATAAAGATATTTAATTAATAAGCATGTACATGCATATGAGTTAGAACTAGATGACTGACTGGTTATGACAAAGAGTTTATTCGCAAAAGACACTCAAACATTAATTCAAGAGATAACATATTGATTCAAATAGATCTCGAGTCAAGTAGAAATGAATACTTAGATAACTTAAACATTTATCTAAATATAGAAGAATGTGTTAAAAACAAAACTTTTTATGAATTAAATGATTATTTAAATCAAGATTCGGTATTTAAAGAATAAATTAAATAAATAAGATTTATTTAATTGTGTGAAGAAAAGGTTAAATGAATAATTAAAGTATTAAAGTATTTATTTAATTATAGTTGAAAATATGATAAAGATAAATTAAATAAGAATTTATTTAATTTAAGAAGATGAATAAAGTTAGTTAATGATGTAATTAAATAAAGGAAATTTATTTAATTAATTGGGATAGAATAAAGATAATGTGAATTAATTAAATAATTAAGTTTATTTAATTAATAGATGAGAAAGGACTTTAGAGAATAATTAAATAATTAACATTATTTAATCATGACTATGAAAATGTGAATTATGAAGAAATTGAAGTTGCAGACTTAGACCAAATTTCAGTGTCTACACGAACTAAGCAGGATCCCTTTCAAAAAACCTTTACTTGCATTTTGTTTATAAGTGTTTAGCATAATACAACTTATTCACCTTGTGAATCTCAAACCCCTCTTCAAGGCCACCAAGCATAACACGCATTTCTTACCAATGGATCATTTCTCTTGTTCATAGGTGCTTAGCATAACGTAGCTTGTTAGGACTTATGAAGCTCGAAGCCTTAGTTGTGTGGCTCCCTATTAGAGTTATTAGAGGGATAGCTTTCATATGTTTAGTACATTATAGCCTATATACCTGGCATTAATTTGTCACAAGCCACTTTCCTAGGGGCTCACCTAGTGGATAACCTGAGGTTTCATTAGCCCGGAGTCAATGGGCTTGTTGTTTGTAGAGTGGACATCGAGTTTTGCTTGCAAATTTTCTTGGAAAAATAGTCGAGATGTGTTCCAAATCGTGTTGGACAGTCAAAGATTAATCCACCCCACATTTCACCTAGTCTTTGATGTTGTATGATTGAGTATCTTTGTCATTAATACATACATATGTATCTTGAAATTATAAAGTCTACTTTAGTGTGAGTTTGAGATGGGGTCATCCTCTAACTAAAGTGGGGGCTAAATTTAGTGTAGAAAAATGTACCCCTTTACATTTTCACATTAAGTTTAGGACCCTATTAATTAAAATGGACTTGATTGTGCTTTATTTTTAGTTTTGTAGGGTGTACCTCTTTACACTTTCACACTTATTTAGGTCTCCCTTAATTAATTGAAGTTAATTTTCCTTAACTGGCCCTTTTAATTCAAATCGAAGCCTAATTAATTGCATTTTCTGAAGAGAAAGCCTAAAATTCATTAATTCCTAATCATAACACTTATAATTGAGCAATGTGTGTCATAGGTGAGTGACCTAGGACCGATTCACCCATGGGTGAATGGGTCCTCACTTATACCTAGGACCTAAATTTAAATTTTTTTTTGGTAGTGTTTCAATATATTCAAATCCATATTCACATCTCCACTTCTATTATTTAAATTTCAGGAAATTAATGTTACATACCTTTAAATATAAGGTCATTTCAATATGATTCACCTAGAATATTTTCATGAGGTCAAGTTATAGTTTCAAGAGCATTTCAAGGCATTCAAGGGAATATTTAGTGAATAATTATTGCAGTAATCAAGATCCAATTGTCATGTCAAATTCTTCTTGCATCATGCATGCTATTAGAGCTAATATGTTGATTTAGATTTCATGATCCATTCAAGAATTAAAAGAATTGTTTCAAATAAAGTTTCAAAATCAAGATCCACATCCATTGAAGCCATTTTATGCTAGTTACATATCTACATTCTAAAGTTCATCCAATGGTTTGGTGAGTTGTGACATAGAGTTGTTCATTCATCATTCCTTTCATGCTATTTCATTTTCATTATAATGTTTAATTACAAAAATGGGCCTCAACCAAGGCAAACCCCCATTCACCATAAACAAAAAAATTTCCCCTCTTGATTTGTGTTTGTAGATTAGGTGGAAGAAATCTTAAAGATCTCTTAAAGAGAAAAAATGAAGAAGTTGTCATAAAAGTTGTGGTCTCATGAAAAATAAATTACAATTTTTTTTTCCATCTTTTCGAACATGAAACCTAGGTAAATTGAGATATTTAGATTTGTTGAAGATGCTCCCAAAATTTGCAGAAAAAAGATTTACCCCTAGGAAAATGAGTCCTAGGTTCGCTTTAGCAAAGCACTTTTTGTGATTGGTTCATATCATCTCACCTGTCTCTAATTTGCAATGTGATTTCTAGTTCCATCAATATTGAGTTTAATCTTCATGATCCAAGTTGTAGATTGCATTTTGGGTTTGATTTGCTATTTTTAGTCTTTCTCCCCAAAGTGTTGTTTATTCAAGATCTCTGTACTAACAAAAAAAGGGAAGTTGCAAAGGGTTTAAAGTGGATTTTAACTTGACGGATCTCATTTATGGAATGAAATTGAAGAATAGGTAGGTTCATTCACCCCATTTTTTTGTTTCTATTTATAATAATTTTATTGAAATATTCCAAATTTAGTATAAAACCCTACGTGTTTGATCCCTAACCCATTTTTCTCCCTTTCATGTCCCTACATAGTTTAGCTAATAAATAACAAAGATAAATCTCTCCCATATTATCATATCATAAAATAATGAATTCATATAATATTATTTGATTATTGGAGGTCACACTCTCAAAGTAGTCTTCTATAATTTAGGTTTTTACATTTTTTGGCAAGAAATATCATAACAAGTGATATAAGAGCTACAATTTGGGCCAACATTTTTGTTTCCAGCATAACATCCTATATAGGAGTGATTTTCTCCCCTCTCGTAATTTCACCTTTTACACCCTCCAGTTTAGAAAAATTAAACCCGGCTAAATAATTCCACATCACCTACTTGCCTCACATCCACTTGGTGCTTGTCTCTTGTGTTGGTGGGAGAATTTATGTCAGGGATGTGTGTGCAACACACAAACATTTACACGGTGAACTGTCATCCCTGATAGATTCCTACCTCTAGAATCCACATGGACATTACATTCCCCATTATAGATGAAGCATAATGCCTCTACGTCGACTAGTCGACCCGAAAACAAATCTTTCCCTCCCATTTTCATCTTCAACTCCATCCATCTTATATTCATTCCATCTTCTACAATATCTTTGGCAATTTCTACACACTAGTTGGCACTCTTGAGAATTGCTTAGAAATTTGTTGCTCCATCAACTCCATTAAGAACATGTTGTGCTACAAAAGAAGCTATAATTTTGGTGTCTTGTGAGACCTCCTTCATTTGACTTGATTATCCTTGGTTGGAGGTGATATTGCCTCACTATCCATCTTTTGTTGTTGTTTGATAGAGAAGCATTGTGTTTTTCAAAGTGTTCAATATTCTCCTTTCAAGCATTTCCTTTATCGTATTTCTATTTCTCTTTATCTATTTGGTTGTCCATGGAGGTGGAAACACCAAAGCGGGGGTTTGAATTTGGAAAACCCCTATACAACCACAACATTTTTCCTCTCTTAGTTGTGTGTAGGTATATGCTCAGGTGGAGCTTGTTGGCAAACTAGACTCTTAGTGAGTTGATCTTCATTACCTTTGTTTTAGTTATCTTTTTTATAATCTTTATAGTCATTTCTTATGTTGTGTCATTTAATATTCTATTTAGTATGGTGAATTCTATTGGATAGACTTTTAGTAGGGTTTTTGTACTTTGAACTATACTTTTACACTTTCTGGCCATATAAACACCAACACCCCAGAGAGATGCTAGCACAATGCATTGTCATCCCTGACTTGTGTTGATGTCCTTAGGTAGAGAGCTATTTGAGGTACAGTTTGGGTTCTAGAAATAGGCTCATTTAGCCCCATCCGAATATTTGTATTAGTAGAGTGCAAAAAGCACTTGAGAGTGCTCTTTCTTCTCTATCTTTGACATAAAACAGTTATCCAACCTGAGGTAGTTTAGGACAGCCCTCTGTTCTTGGCTCTCCATGACCTGGAGCCTTGGTGTGGTTGGTTCCCCTACTCTACATTTTGGTGAACCCAATGTGAACCATTTTGGTTCTATTTAGCAGTGCTGAAAGGTTCTTTCTTTGTATTCTAGGAGTTTTGTGGGTGTTAGTGTTATGGAGCGTTTCACCTTGCAACCCAACCTATGACCCCTAGCTGCATAGTTGGAAGGTTTTGTAAGCATCACAAAAAAAAACCTTAGTTGGGTCACTATCTAGTTGAAAAACCTTTGGGTGCTCTATGAAAGTTTCGTCTAGTATATGTGGTGGCCTATTTTTTACATCTATGTATCCCATCTGTGCAACCTATGAGTAGTTCCCTTGGTATAAATTTCACCTCGCAGAGCTTGCCGATGAACTATAATAGATAACCATCTCCCTTATACATCCCCATATGAATCAATGGAAACACTATAACAAGTGTTCTTGTTGACCCAATCCTGTTGGGTGAATGTCATCACCAAGGAGATTATGTTGATTAACTTCTTGCATAGAGATGGGTATGATGAATCCAAGAGTACCATTTGTACACACGATGGGATTTTCCTACCTCCATTCAGCTACATCACCTTTTCCATCTTAGTTGGACCTAAATCAATAAATTTACTCCTTGACATAATATCAAGGTAGATGAAGTCTTAAGGGTGAAACTGGGTCTCTCCTAGTTGGTCACTATGAATGCAGTTCCTTTGGTAGTTTGTAAGTGTCTCAAATACATCCATGAGGGTACAGTGCATGTAGTCCTCAACACTAGCTATAAGTCGTTGATTGTGCATAGTGACTACTTGCTAGATCACTTCTATCTCGTGCCCATCCATCTACTTCTTCCTAGGATGGACCTCTAGTACCAAGCCAATGTGAAGTACAAGAGTGGGAATCACCTAAATACCCTCCTTCCTATACCATCTCATATAGGGCTTGTCTAAGGGTTGACAGTGATGCAACCTTGGCCTAGAGAAGGGAGGTAGAGAAGCACTGTTGAGGTTCCTCTTACTCCTCTTCCATTGTCCCATCTATCAATTCCTCTCACCTTATTGTAGTGTCATTGGATTCTACTCCTAGGTGCTTGCTACAAAATCCTATGGTGCCCACTTGGCAAAATCCCAAACATCTAGCATTTGAACTTTATGTTCTACCCATGGTTCCTAGGCTCATTCGGTATGGTAAGGGGAAGGGTCCTCATGGGGAGTCCTCTATGTCTCGACCTCCGTGGCCTCCCATAGCTCCTGCCCCCAATCAAGTGAATGGGAAGAGGCGTGTCGCTAAGGCATTAGAGCCTGATCCCCCCGCTATTGTTTCAAACTCCTCTCAACCTTTCCCTCTTATTCTCATCTAGGTGTCCCTCCATCCACCGAAAACAACCATGATGGAAACTATTATAGCTAAGCAAGATTTGTTTGTTCCATTTCATCTTCTAGCCTCTAGCTCTTGGAGTCGTAGGGACCACCCTGCACATGAGTGCAAGCATCAATGAAAATCTTTGGCCACTGAGCAAGATGTTGTACAGAGGAAGGAGGGGGAGTAGGCAATTTTTTCTCTGGCACCTTCTGCTACATCTTCCTCTCCTATCCCCTCTACTTTGGTTCCATCAGCCTTAGTGCTGCCTTCGGCTCCTATTATGAGCGTAAATGACTCTTACCCTAAAAAGGTATAGGTTTTATTACTTCTTAAGTTGAGTTGCCTCTCCTGATGTCCCTCCTAGAAATCCCACCATTTTCAAAGCCTGTGGACATGTTGAATACCTTAGTGGTGTCCATTATGATTTTATCCTCTTCCTCTATGCCTTCCACCTCATCTATGAGGATCTCACATCCTCTAATAAAGCGGACAATGGAAGATGACCCCACTAGCAATGGAGTTGAAAGATGGGTCCACCTTCTTTAGAGGCTAGTTTTGCATTAGCATGTGTCGTCCTAGTGGTAGAAGAAGTCCTGACATCCCTGGAGTTTGTCACTACTCCCAAGTCTCCCAGTGAGCCTAGATGTGAATCTCAAGCGCCACCTCCCTCATCCATTGAGTTAACACATGGAACTCTTGTGAAATGCATGTTTAACTCTCTAGATGAACTCCAATCCCTTTCAGTGATCTTCATGAAGTCATTGACATTTATCCAACAAGAACTAAGTCAAGAAGACCTTGCAGGGCCTTACTCCTTAGCTCTTGTTACAGGGGGTCAAAGGGTTCCCCCCTTAATATTCTACCCTTGCAAACTCGTCTTCCTTCCCCTTATAATGATGTAGATTGGGAAGTTGACAACCTATGGGTTGATGAGGACTAGGGGGTGCCTCTTCTTTATCTGTAGTGTAGATTGTGTGTGTGTTTGTGTTCCCCCATGCTTGGGTTATGTGTTCCTAGATGACCCTTTTCGCCCTCATAGGTGCTTGGATACATGAGTGTTTATGTGTCATAAAACTTCCTCTATTTGTTACATCATTCTTCCTTTGTTATGTGTATTGGTTTTTGACAATTGGGGACAATGCAAAGTGTTGGGGGCATTTAGGCTTCTCTTCCATGTTGACCCAATTTTTTATTTTTATTTTTTCTTCTCATGCATTATACATATGGTCTAATATAGTAGGGGGTTGATGAAAATTCATTAATATACTATTATTATACTTATCTATATTTATGAGCAGCTTTGACCCCAAAATATTAGATCACCCATGTGTCTCTTGTTTGTAATTTTATTGCTTTTTTTTGCATTTTTCGTTCTCTTATCTTTCATGCTTTCTTTGTGATGTTGTGGCTCTCATGTGTTGTCCCTCACATGTACAACAACATTACCATAGTTATATCTCGCTATGTTCTGTGGGCCACAACATCACTTTTTCAGTCTTGATTTTATCTCCTTAGGATGTCACGTGTCTCTGCATTTAGCATGCACCCTCCTAAGGGGGGGGGGGGGCGGCATAATGTCCCTTCAATTTTCGGAAAATGCATTTGGTGGCCAACAAATATTTTCTCAAAAATCCATCCAAAACATTTTTCAAAAATTGCATTCCTCAACAAGGACCCCTAGCGAAATAATTTTCCTTTATCATGGGTTCACAAAGCAAGAATTTTACAAACCTTCATCCAAGGAGGAAGTGCCTTCTCCTGCAGGTGAAGTATGATCTTCCCTTTGTGAGAGGACCTTCTTCCTTTTGAATTCCTTGATGAAGTGAACATCTTTCAAAAGGATTCCTTGGTGTTGAATTGATTTGTCAAAAAATTCTTACACTTTCAAAAAATGTGCATCCCTTTAGTGGACCTCTTTTATTTTGAAGGGTTCCTGAGGGACCCCTTTGAAAGCTCTTCCTTCAATTTTTGACTGTTTGTGTGACTGTCTGCTTTTTTTTTTGTGTTTCTTCTTTTTTATTTCTAACATTTTTTATCTGTAGATTAACATGTTATTTTGCAGGTGTGCTTGTGAAACTACTTTCCAATCCAACTCTACGAAGTCCTCTACATTGGGATTCCTTCAGGAGAGAGTACCTAGGGAGGTGCCTTCTTTGTATGTCTGAGGATCTTTAAAGCACTTATATCCTATAAGATTTGTCCATCATTGGTCTACAGTACTTCAGTGCACTTTGATCAACTCTATAGTTCCAAGCATTTATAGAGTTCATTGTTTGAACCTCCTCTGGAGAGAGTACCTATGGAGTTATTCGCTTTCCGAGCACTTTCAACTTCACCATATTGTAGTCTAATTCCTTGATGGTTCAGGTATAGGATAGAATTTGCACCCCTCTCGCAAATTCCCCTTTTATACCCTCCACTTTAGAAAAGTCAAACCCAACTAAATAATTCCACATCACCTACCTACCTCGTATCCACTTGGTGCTTGTCTCTTGTATCAGTGGGGGAATTTCTATTGGAGATGCGTGCATGGTGCACAAATGTATGTGTGGTGCATTTCCATCCTTAACAGATTCCTACCTCTAGAATCCACAAGGACATTACATTCCCCATTAGGGATGAAGCATAGCACCTCTACATTGACCAATCGACCCAAGAATGGCTATTTCCCTCCCATTTTCATCTTCAAATGCATCTATCTCATATTCATTCCATCTTTTACAATCTTTAAAAATTTCTACACACTAGCTGGTACTCTTGAGCATTGATGACCAATTTGTTGCTCCATCAATTCCATTAAGAATGTGGTGTGCTATCATAGAAGGTACAATTTTGGTGTCTTGTGAGACCTCCTTCATCACTATTGTGGCCATGACGACTTTGTCAAGATTGTATTCTTGCGTTCTCCCTTCATTGGCCTTGAGTGGCTTTGGGTGGATGTGGTATTGCTTCACTATCCTTCTTTCATTGTGGTTGATAAAGTAGCATTGTTTTCTTTGTAGTGTTCGATATTCTCCTTTCCAACATTTCCTTTATCATATTTCTATTTCTCTTTATCTATCTAGCTATACGTGGAGGTGGAAACACCAAAGTGAGGGTTTGACTGAGGCAAACCCCTATATAGCCCCAACATTTTTCCACTCTTGGTTGTGTAGGTATGTGTTCATGTGGACCTTGTTGGTGAACTGGACTCTTACTGAGTTGATCTTCATCACCTTCCTTTTCGTTATCTTCTTTATCATCTCTATAGTCATTTCTTATGTTCTATCATTTATCAATCTATTTAGTATGGTGAATTCTATTGGCTAGACTATCAGTAGGTTTTTGTACTCTAAACTATACATTTACACTTTATGTCTATATGGATGCTAATGCCCTAGAGAGATGTCAATGCACCACACTGTCGTTCCTTACCCATATTTCTTTCCTCAGGTAAAGAGTTGTCTGCAGTACAGTTTAGGTTCCAGAAACTAGCTTGTTTAGCGCCATCCAAACATTCAGATTAGTAGAGTGATAGAAGCACTTGAGAGCGCCCTTAATTCTCTATCTTTGACCTAAAACACTTATCCAACCTAAGGTACTTTAGGGAAACCCTCTGCTCGCAGCTCTCTGTTGACCTAAAGCCTTGGTGTGGTTGGTCCCCCTACTCTACACATCCAAACCAATGCAAATTTGGATCTTTTTTTTGTTTTTTGAGGTATGTATTAGGTAAGATCTAAAAAAAAAAAGATTTTGAAGGCATGGTTTGTAAATTTTATTAAGATTTTAATAATTTTCATTAATTTTCTTTATAGATCAAAATTTTCAAAATTGTTTTGAAAAAATAACATGTTATGAAAGCTTTTCAAAAACTAGGTAGAGTTAGTTATATCTAATCCATGATTAGAAATACTTTTATTTAGTTAGTTTAGTGGTTAAATTTTAGTCAAAACATTCATTAATACTTGAATATTGTGAATTTCCTTTCAAATGCATTATTAAACTACCACTAAAATGACCCATTCTTACCAAGATACAACATTACTATTTTTTTTAGAAAGTAATTGAAAATGAATTATGGATGTGGCAATATTTTTTTGTTTCTTGTCCATGGTTTATATGTATAACTCTAAACATTTATTAATGTATGACAATTATTTATCAATTAGATAATGACAGAAATTGTTGGATGTAAACCAATCAACATACTATTTTATATGCCTTATCTTGTGAGGCACATTGACTAGATATTCCTTCATTAAAAGAAATTGGAAAGTTAATACTATATTGTGTAGTTAAAATAAAAATAGCTTAAACATTCTTAAGTCTAGTTTCTACTTTTCAATATATTAAATAGTAAGAATATATTATTTTAATGTTTGTTATAATTTTCTATGTGTATAGCATAATGTTAAATTGGTTAATTTTTATAATTTGAGGGAAAGTTTCTTTTGAGGAGTAATTGTGGTTTCAATTGGATTTATTATTAATGTGGGATTGTTATGTTGTTTATGCATTGATTGAGTATATGAGATTTTTATTTTAAAACATAAACATTGACAATAAAAGTAGATTCTTTATTTGAGATTGTTGGTCTTTTGGTAGTCTATGAGACTATAAACTAGGGACATTAATATTGTTGATTATGATTGATTGGGCTAAGTGAAAATGACAATTGGTTCAAACAAGACCAATTATGTGATATTGTAACTTCTCCAACTATCCCAATTGATTATTTGATATTTCCATTCTTCTAATTATGCCAACAATTTATGTGAAATTTTTATCTTCTCAATTGTGTTGGCTTCTTATTGAGATTTTCCTCACCTAATTTTGCTGATTATAAAAAAGAGATTTAGTTACAAATATTTTATAAAACCATCTATTTCCTATATCAAACCATCTAGAAAATAATTACTTATGCAATCACAATATTAAATTTTATATAACATTATTAACACATAAAATATAAACAATGTATTTTTGGATCACAAATATCATAAAATTCAACAATCTTTTGTTTATAGTAATCGTCTGATATTATAAAAATGAATTTGTATATGTAAAAGTAAACTCCTAGGCATTGAGCAGTGATTCTATAAAAGAGTTACATTGTATTAATATTTAATATAAAGTGAAGAAATTGATAGTACTTACATATATATTTAGAAAAATTATTGGTTTATAAATTTAATGCAATAAATTTGAATTGCTTGTGGTGAATTTTTCTTGAGGTGAATTTATCATGGCAAAGAATTTTCCTGCAATGATGAATTTTCATAGAGCCTATAAAATACAATTTATTGGTTCACAATGACTAGTCAAAATGGAGGCAAAGTAAGGGAGAGAGGCCTATAGTGGGCCACCCTAACTTTGGGCTTCTCAAAGTCCTATGTGAAAATTTAAAATCACTACCAAATTTGTACAACAAGGGTATGTGTAGGATCATCATGGAAAAAATAGGCCCTTAAGTGGCAAAAAATTCAAAAAAATTAGAGTTAGGCAACTTGACGTAAAAATTTGAATAAGTTATCTATACTATTTCAAACATATGCAAGAATAGAATCTATAGAAAATTTAATGTATTTTCTAAACTACTAGGTTTGGTTAAAAAAATAAAAAATCGATTTGGTGAAAATTTGAAATTTCAATGCAATAGTACTTAAATTTTAGGGAAAAAATAAGAAGTAGGTCTATTCTGACCACCCTAACTACAATAAAATAATAATATTTTTTTATAATATTTTAGATATAAGTAGAGGACTCATGTCCTGATGTGATGCATATTTTTTGTAATTTTTTCCAAGTAAATAATTAATTATGAATTTTTTATTACAAATTTTAAAATATAAAAACTTCATAACCACCTTAACTTGTCAAAACTTCATGAAATTCTTTTTTTTTTTTTTTTAATCCTCTAATATGTGAAGCACAGAATGTGATTCATTTTTTTTATTCAAAAAATGTGATACTATTTGAAAGCTATAGATGTTTTTCAATCAGCCTATCAATTAGGACTTTAGTCATAATTTAAATAGAAAATGAATAATAATTATTTATTAAATTAAAAGTAAAGAATAATTTATATTGGTGGAACGCTGAGAATCTCTTTTAAAAACCCTTTTCGATTCATTAATTTTGGGTTAAAAAAAAGTCGTCAGCCACATACCCATCATATTGCCACTTTTTGGCCCATCATGATTCTACACATACCCACAACTTATTTGGCAAGTCTCGTGCTTATAAAAATTGGTTTCAAGGCGACACCATCAAATATGATGTCACATCAGCATTATTTTTGTCAAGGTATCCAAAAAGGCCCAAAAGAAAGGTGAGACTGATAGTGGGCCACTAAGTAATGTATTCTTGGTATGTGATGTAGCATCACATGATTTGTTAGTTTGTGTACTTTATGGATAAAAGTGTTTTTTAATTGAATATTAAGTGTTTTTTTTGGATATTAAGTCTACCTACTATGGGGCCCACTCAAGCCTACTTTTATACCCACCATTGGACCCTTACCCACTATGGGCCCCTTTCCCGTATACATTTATAAGGTCTAAAATTTAATTTCTTAACTGTAAAAATGTTTTGAATCAATTTCATATTTATGAATATAATTTAAACATAATTAATGATAGATCCAAAACTTAAAATCAATTTTTAAAAACAAATGATAATAAAATTAAGATATAATAATATTATAAACCAAATTCACATATAAATATATCACTTCTAATTTTTTTACTTTATAAAAATACTTTAATCAAAAATAAATATAAAATATAAAATCAAAAGAGCATGATCATACACTTTCAAAAAAAAATTTATCAAATCCTTTTAGTTGTGATTTTGTTTCATGGAACTATAATTTTTTAAAAAATTTGGTTGTGAAGGATTATAATATCATCTAGTGTTAAAATGAGAATTACTAATAACAAATTGAACATTGTAACAAGAATTGCCTCTAATTATAGACTTTCACCATTAGCACAAAAGTCATTGAAAATTTTTAGCCAAGAAGCAATCTAATGCGACATGAATGTAACGTGTGAAAATAGTATCTAGAATTCACTAGAAGCGAATAATGTTGGAAAGGATAATTAAGGCACGATGCATTTTCCAGGAAAGAAAAAGTTGTAGGACCTACTGAACTTCTTTCGTTTTAGCAATCAACAATAAAGTTTTTTATGTTACAAGATGAAACTTTTCAGCATGGATTGTTGGACTAATTGATAGCATCTCCCTTCAGATTTGGGATATGGACTAACCACCTCTTGTGGATATGTTTATGTCTGGAATTTTTATCGAGCATTAATAGGTCAATCTTTTGATGCAATGGAAAATATGTATTCAACATTTTGGTATCAGAGTTGTGGTCGTGTGTTCAAATCCCCTCTGGTGATGTTGAGGGGAGGATTGTTGGACTAATCACCAATGTTGAACATGGACTGGGTGATGTTGAGGGGAGGATTGTTGGATTAATCACCAATGTCAAACATGGACTAGACAATAAGAGAATTAAAGTCTCAATATACTACTTCTGAAATGGCCTTTTGACTCTTGTAATAAACATAGCTACAACTACATTAATAGAAATCTTTCCATGAATGGTGACTCCTTTGGATGTTATATAAGAAGAATTTGCAGATCTAAAACATAGCTCATATACTATACTTAATGAAGAATCAAATCACTTAGAAAATTTAAAAACACAATGAACAATGTATCTCCTCACAAAGTGAGCGAACAATAGAAATGCAAAATAATTATTTGTTTATTCAATTGTGCTGAATTATTCTATTGTATAAAACAATCAACTACAACATACATAAAAAGGAGAAAAAGATAAAGAAAATTTACCCACTTACATACACAACTGATTGGTGTTAAATGGATTTATAAGGTGAAATATCAAGTTGATGGTTTAGTGAATAGATACAAGGAAATATTAGTTGCCAAGGGATTTGCATAAATTCCAAGAGTAGATTATTCAGAGACTTTCACTCTAGTTACAATATTTGATATAGTAAGGATTATATTAGCTACTACTGCACAACACAAGTGGCTAGTCTATCAAATGGATATAAAATCAGCCTTCCTAAATGGTTATATTGATGAGGAAGTCTATGTGGAACAAGATATTGGTTACGAAATTCCAAGAAAAGAACATTTTTTTTCAAGTTAGAAAAAACTCTCTATGGGTCAAAGCAAGCGCCTCGTGCTTGGTATGCAAGGATTGATAGTTATTTCTTAAATAATTGATTCATTTAAAGTCCCTCTGAGCTAACCTTATCATTACCAATATGTTGGATATATAGGGTTGGCTTAGAGGGACTTCAAATGAATCCATTCTTCAAGAAATAACTGTTAATCCTTGCATACTAGGCATGAGGTGCTTGCTTCAATCCATAGAGAGATTTTTTTTAACTTGTAAACCAAATGCTCTTTTCTTGGAATTTCATAGCCAATAGGTTTTTCCACATAGACTTCCTCATCAATATAACCATTTAGGAAGGAAGATTTGACATCCATCTAATGGACTAGATACTTGTGTTGTGCGACAGTAGCTAATACAATCTGTCTTATATCAAATCTTGCAATTGGAGCGAAAGTCTCTGAATAATCTACTCCATGTTTTTGTGCAAATGCCATGACAACTAATCTTGCCTTGTGTCTATTCATGGAAACATTAGTATGACATTTCACCTTATAAATCTATTTGACACCAATTGCCTATTTTTCATTAGGTAGTTGCACTAATTCTCATGTAATATTTTTATCAATTGCATGCATCTCTTCATTCATAGAATCAATCCATACTTGTTCATTCACAGCTTCTTCATACACATAAGGATTGACTTGAATGGTACTAAACAAAGAAAAATTGCCAACTAGATTCACATTAGAACTCCTTTAATAAATTTCACTTAAACTTTGTACCTTTTGTGAAGAACTTGGACTTGATTGGGGTTTGGAACTATCACTTGAGCTTGTGGGGAGAGGAGGAACTTGATCATCTTCAAAACCCATGATTATTGGTGTAGTTTTTCATCAAAAACCACATCCCGACTAATAATCCATTTCTTTATATCAAGGTTATAGAATTTATATCCTTTTGTGGAATCAGAATAGCCCACAAAGATACAAAGTTGGCATTTTGCATCCAATTTCTTCTAATTCTAAACTGGAACATGAACATATGCGGGGTAACCAAATACATGAAAATGAGCTACTAAGGGTTTGTGTCCACTCCAGGCTTCCTTTGGAGTGATATTCTAAAGAAATTTTGTTGGGCTTCGATTCAAAATATAAACTATGGTTGCTACTACATTTCCCCAATAGTAATTAGGAAGGCTTTTGGATTGCAACATACTTCGTGCCATCTCCATAATGGTATGGTTCTTTCTTTAAACAATACCATTTTGCTAGGGGGTATAAGTTGTGAGCTATCTCTGGATACCATGAGTCTTACAAAAATCAACAAACTATTTGGAACTAAATTCTCCATCTCTATCAATTCTGGATATTTTGAGAGAATTCCCACTTTTATTTTATGCCATAGCCTTAAAGTGCTTGAAGCATTCAAGTGTCTTAGATTTTTACTTAAGAAAATAAACCCATGTGCGGCATGAGAAATCATCAATAAATGTCAAAAAGTAAATATTCTTACCCAATGATTCCTTTTGCATATTACCACAAACGTCATAATGCACAAGCTCTAGAGGAGATTTTTCCCTCCATGATTTTCTCAATGGAAAACTATCTCGATGTTGATTTCCAAGTGCATACCCTAAACAAACTTCTTCTTTTGTCTGCATTGCAAGAAGTCCTCTCACCATGTATTTCTTATGAAGTAAACTTAATACTTGAAAATTCAAGTGACCATACTGTTGGTGCCATAACCATGAAACATCTGTGGTTTCCTTGAGGATGTGCATCTTAGTGGACACCAAAGTGAGAGGAAATACTTTATTCTCTATCATCCAAGAATTTTCTACAAGATGATGACCTTAGGTGATTTATCAAATACTTTGCAACAATTATCTTAAAACACAACCTTGTAATTTTTTGCTACAAGTTGCCTAATAATTAAAAGATTATGATGTAACTTGGGCACGTGTAAAGTTTCATGAATAAATGTAGTTTCTTCTTGCTTGGTTTTCACTCCAAAGGTACCTTTTTCCATTACACCAACTCTTTATCATCACCAAATTTTACTAAACTCCTTACAGATTCATCTAATTTGATAAAGAGATTAGATTTACCTGCCATATAATTTGAGCAACTGCTATCCAAGAACCAAACATTCTTTTGAGGTTCATTTTTCAAATTGCAAGTGAAGAATGTAGAGTCTTTTGCTTCTTCAAAAGACTCCTTAGTATAGTTGGCTCTTGACTTATTCAAGTCGTATTTTTTATTCTATAGTCAAAGTCATATTGTCAATACCTTTCACAATATCAACATTAGATGTTTCTACGATCCACAAAAATTCTTCCTCTTCCTCTATTATTTCATCTTCCTCTTCTTCTGTCATATCCTCTAGATGTAGAAGACTCCCTTTGAGATTTGTTTGATTGAGACTGGGTTGTAGATTTTTCTTCAATTCTTATAGTAGATTGGAAGTAGATTGGAAGGCTTGAACTAGGTTCTCTATAGAACATTTCATATGCTCTTCATGAGATTGCAAAGAACCTATCAACTCTGTAACTTTGAATGAGGTTAGATCTTTACTTTCTTCAATGGCTATCACCACTGGATCAAACTTTGGAGGAAGGGATCTTTAAAAAATTTCTAAAATTTTTTTCTCTGTAACACTTTCTCCTTGAGTGTTAAGATGATTCACAATAATTTGAGCCCTAGGAATAAACTTTTGAATAGATTCAGCTTCTTTTATCCTTAAATTTTAAAAATATCTTCAAAAGGTTTTAAGTCTTACCAATCTTATTTTGTCATAACCTTGGTATGCAATTTGTAAGGTCTCATATTCATCCTTTGACTTTGTCATACTAGCTATACAAGGAAAAATTGACATATCCAATGTAGATTGTATGGCAAATAGAGCACTATTGTCCTTTTTATCCTCTTTTAACTAAGATCATTGATTTGTAGTTAAAGCATTAAATGCATTCTTATTTGAAAGTTATGTGTATCCTCCTTATACTAATTCTCAAAGATCTTGGGATAATAGTAGGGTCTTCATCTTTAGACTCCAATGGTGGTAAACAACAAAAGTTGAAATGAAAAATTGTCACTATTTGCCATTCTAATAATTCTTGGAGAAAAATTTTAACCTGTAGGTGCTTGCATAAAAATATTTTTGTAACCTACTCTAATACCAATTGAAGATCTAAATCATAGCTCTTATACTATAGTTAATGAAAAATCAAGTATTCTATTGTATAAAACAACCAGCTACAACAACCCTAGAATTTGACAGTCAACCCTACTTGGCATAAACAAATTTAATGATGATTTGGTCATTTAAATGCCTTTCATTTGACATTTTAAGAAAAATATAAATAGTAAAACAAAATATTTAATTTATAAATTGTTAATATAAAATCTTTTATAAATGCAATATCTTGCAAAATAGAAAAAACAATGATTATTATTAGTAATAAATATAAAAAACCTTAAATTTACTGTTATAATTAACAATTAACAAAGTTTCTAAGTCACAATAAATCAGGTTAAAAATATTTTAAAAATTAAAAAACAATTATATTCTATTTTGAAAAGATTCTAAATTAATATATATTTTTATAATAAATATTAAAAATCATATATATTTTAAAACAATGATAACTATTAATAAAAATGTCAAAAATTTCTAAATTCGTGAGAAAATATTTAAAAAATTATATTTTGGTTCTAAATTAATGTCTATTTATAATAAATATTATAAAATAATATATTATAAATTAAAATATTATATTATATTTTACCTATAATAAAATTTTACTAAATTTTGAAGTTGTAATATACTCTCTAAAATTGAAAAAACTAGACGGCGTGAGCTACAGCATACATATAAAGGAGAAAAAGATAAAGCAAAGTAACCGCAGACTAACAGTATTTCTCATGCAAACTGAGTGCATGGATTGAGCGAGCTAAAAATAGTTTTAACTTCACTCTAAGAAAGCAAACTAAAACTGAAACTGAAAAACTAAAATAGTGCCGTCTTCTTCCCAGCATGGCTTTATGCCATTGTTTATGGTATTCATAGGGCTTATGATGGTGTCCATGGTGATTATTTCCTGCGCTTCTGGGAAAGAGAGAAAGAGGAAGCCTACGAGTACGAAGGGTAAAAGCGATTCTTTTTTCGCAGGTGGAGCTTTAGCGGGAGTTGTGGTGGGAGCTGGTGGTGGCTGTGGAGGGAATGTGAGCTCGGGTGGTGGCGGTGATGGCTGCGGAGGTGGCGGCTGTGGAGGAGGCGGCGGTGGTGGCGGCTGTGGCGGTGGTGGAGGCGGATGTTGATATCTATTTTGGTTTTGTTTTCCACCTCAACCACGAAGTGAAATGAAATATCTAGCGATATTAAATCCAACCATGTGTTTCTGAATAATAACACTTTGTATTGAAGAATAAATCTCAATATTTATTAATGATGACAATTATGTGATTTATTTTAGGATAAGGTTAATTATTATGTTAATTGATTAAATGAGATTGTCATTTTAGAATATAAATATTGTCAATAATAGTAAATTGTTTATATGAGATTGTTGTTCTTTTAATTCTTTATGTGATTGTCAATTACAAACATAAATATTGTTAATTTTGATTGATTATTATGATTATCTAGTTGGTTTCAACATGTCAGTTTATGTGATATTGTCACTTCTCCAATTATGCCAATTGATTATGTGAGATTTAATTGAACCAACTATTTATGAGATTTTCGTTTCCTCAATTGTACTGACTATTTATTTCAGATTTTCCTCTCATCAATTGTGTTGATATATGTGAGATTGACAATCAAAAATACTAACATTGTCAATTATGATCTATTATGCTGAATATTAATATGAGATTGTTATTTTATCAAATAAGATTAATCATGATGGCTATTAATGTAAGATTGTCATTCTTCTAATTATACTAATTATTTATAAAAAGTTGTCAATCAAAACTAATTATAGCAATTGAGACTTGTGTGAGATTGTTAATCAGACAATCAAAATCACTTATACTAAGTATTTATATAAAATTATGAATTAAAAACAATTATACTCACTATTGATAAAATGATAAATAATAAATAATTGTAGGAACTATTTACTTGCAATTATCATTCCTCCAATTATACTGACTATTTTCATGAGATTGTTAACAAATTGATAAGAGTGATGTAACATTACAATGCAATACAAGTGCTAGCTAAAAAGATCACTTAAATGATGAGATTGGGTTTGATATTGGTACAATCAAGATTTGAAAGGGTCAGAACTCTTGTAGAAGAGATCAACCATTAGACAAATGGAACAGGTACCATGAGATATGGTACCACACAAACCCAGCAAAATGAAAAAGAGAGAGATACAGTTTCAGTCTAGCTATCATCCCCACCACAACAAAAAAGAACACTATAATCCGACCTCAACAATATCATTCAACCCTATTTAATCTCACATCCTTCACTCTAGTATAAAATTTGAAAACAAACTTTATTTCACCTTTCTACAACAATCCATATAATTCAATCATCCAAATCCACATGACGAAGATTGAGGAGATTCCTCAATAAAAGGTTCAAAAAAGAACATAGAAGGAACACTAGCATGTCGAGATGGAACGGATACACATTGATCAATCATTAGACTGAAGCGAATTGAAGGTTAGCGATAAACCCCCACCATATTAGAGGGCCGAAGCTGTTCTGAAGCTGAACGCCTTGCAGGCTGAGTGATCAGAGAAGAGGGAGGATCTCCAATGGAAGCCGAGGGAGCAGTTGGGGCCGGCCACATCATATCAGCAGCAGGAAAATTGTTGGGAAGTGATGCATGAGCCTCACCGCCATGCAATTCATTGAGGATGCTTTCAGAGTTATTAGTAAATAATTAGTTTTTGATAACTGTTTGTAACTGAATGCTGACTGTAGCTGTCATTGTGCAGTCTTATGTTTAGACAATCTATTTTAGTTCTGCTTACATGAACTATATTTAGAATTATAATTGAAAACCTCTTTAAAAAAAAGTGAGATGTAATGATTTAATTATTTGAAAAATAGTAAAACTGAGGCTGTGTGTTTGTATAAAACAATTCTCTGTTCTTTGTTTGTGTGTTTAAGTCGTCCTGTATTTCTTGTTTCTGTCAATCTTTATTGTGCTTGCATGGGCTTTAAAAATTACAAAAATGACGTTCGATGGTTAAATTGCTTACTAAATTGTTTACTGTCTGCTTATTACTATTTTAATCTCTACAGTAAAAAGGATTAAAAGTCCGCGTTGTCTGCCTATTAATATTTTATTTGTTACAGACAAAACTCTCAAAGCAAGGCATCACCCGTACTAAGGCTGATGCAATCAAGCATCTTTCTTTACCTGGATTCCACTTGCAATCCTCTCACTTGTCTTAACGATATGTACAAACCAAAGGCGAATATCCTCTCTCCATCCTCGCTACATAAGAAGGCAGTCCTAGAATGTTAAGCAACGCACCTCTTAAGAGTTTCTGTTATTGGTAGAACATATACCATGACTGTTCCAGCCAGTGTGGATAATTACTTTTGCCCTGTGATTGACATTTCGCAATTTCCTAATGAGTTTGATGGCGAAGAAGTATGTCAGCTTCAAAATCAAAGCTTGGGGGCCGCAGTACGAGCAGCTTGTGAAAAAAGTGGATGTTTCACCATTGTAAACCATGGAGTTCCATTAGATCTTCTCAAAGATGTGGAGTCTTTTTTTCAGGAACTATTTGCTCTGCCGCCAGAGGTTAAGGAAAGAGCCCTCGTCTATAATCCGGAAGCTCGTTCAGCTAACAATGAGACCTTCGATTTGGAGCGCCTGCCTGATTTGGCCACAATGCAGAAATTGCATGACCAGTTATGGCCGGAAGAGGGAAACCCGAAGTTCTGGTATGTTACCCACTTGGATCTATTAACGCTTTGCCTTCTAAATTTCATAATTTCTGATGATTGAGTGTTTATTTTGTATTTATTGAGTGCCAATAATTGTTGATGATTGAGTGCTTATTTGGCAATTTTTTTTTTGAACTATTACCACAGAATTAAAAAATTTCAGAGTAAAACATCAGTGGGACTGGGAGTAGGTATCAGGTTAACGGTTCCATTTCTTTTAGAGGTCAGCTGTTGTCTAGGCTGCCATTTTCAATTTAATAAATAGTAAACTTATGATATTGTTTGTTGGATCCAGTCAAAAATCACCATATATTGGTTCGATAGATCAGGTACATTTTTCTTTTTAACCTAGGCCTTACCAAGAATCACATAAAGTTGAAATAGTTTCAGAGTAACAGTCAGTGGCACTACCTGTGGCAGACAGCTAGTTTGTTTTCTTCCCGAAAGAAAGATCAGCTGTTATCTAGGCTGCCATTTTCAATTTAAAAAAATAATGAACTATTTGTGATGTTGTTTGGTAGATTTAGTGAGCTATTACCATATACTTATTTGTACAAATTTATTTCAGTCTGTTGACTAGCAAATAATTCAGGGATATGTTGCTCTATATTTCCTCTGTGTATTTTGGCGTGTATTATATCACGAACGTATTAGCTCTGTTCACTGTGGCTTATTTGTGCTGCTGTAGGGGTTTGTGAATTTTCAGATCAGTATTTTGAGTTATATTCAGAAGGACATTTAGTTCATGAGATCAATTCACAGACGTGTGGGGTTATTTAAAAACTCTTTCCTTTCAAAATAATTCAAATGAATAGAATCTGGGTTGAGGCTCGGATACCTTATGTAGATTAGCTGTTACATCAAATTATGTAGATATTAATGAATTTTCTAATTATCTTTATCTTTACCTAAAATGATGGTTAATCCATAAAACAATTCAAAAAAATTTATAAATCCAACATTATTTTTATACAACTTTTTATAAAAATTTATGGCTGATCAACTTTAGGATCATATAACTATATTTTAACAGTCTTTTCCATAAACTTTGTATTACAGCATCAAATATAACGATCTCTTCAATCAATAAAGAAAAGACTTGGAGGATGATAAATCTGAATTCCGGCTCCTTGTTAAGGAAGGCTTAAAACTTATTTGATTTTACTATTTCAAAATTCCTTTCAATTATTACCAATATAATAATGAAGAAATATAACAAAATTTATTGTTACTCAAACTTGGCACATAAAATGTGTAATTCTATTCAAAAGAAACATAGTGCGATTGGGTTAAAGGACAAGAATGTTGTTAGGTCTCCTAAAGGTGCTTTGGTTTCAATTCATTTTGAATTGATGGATCTGCTGTTGTTTTTGGGCAGTTAGCCCTGTTTATGTCATTGTAGGTGAAGTGCTACTAGTTTGCCCTTGTATCGCTGTCTTTTTGCTATGTTCCTTTGCTCTTGTTTCTTGACTGTCTGAATTTTTTATTTCTTTTTGTAAAAGCTGTGACCGTTTAAAAAATCCCTCTTCCCCATTCATAACTCCAATCAGAAATATTTACTTATAATAATTTATTATAATCATAAAATTTATTGTAAAATAGGCTGTAAAACACAGGCTCAATGCCAGAGAAATTAATTTCTATTTTATTTTTCAATTCATAGAACAATAAGAAATGCAGATTGTTTGAAACCATGTGTATTCCGATTTATCTACTTTTGCAACAGGGATGTCATGTACTTTATAAGGGCATTGTTCTCTAACTGTTTACCTTGGTATGGAAATCAAACTATGATAAGTTTTGGCCGCTTCTGATTAGTTTTGGCCGCTTCTGATTAGTACTGTAATGGTGTTTAATGTTGATGAAATGGGTCTGCTAGAACGATGATTAGTAGCTAATGGCCAATTTAAAAGCTTATTCAGGTGAGTTTACAGTTAGAAAACAATGAATTCTGACTTTTTAACATGCTGGGTTTTCTTTCAATTCAGATTTTTGACATTTAACAAGGCTGCTCGGGCAGTAGTCTCAAACAATGTTTTTATTTTTTAAATATTATTAATCTTTTATGAATGATAGTCTGTATTACTTATAAAAAAATATTATTGGTAAATTTGCATAAAAGATTTTTCTATCATACTGAATAATTAATGTTTAGAGGTATTTAATAATGATAATATGAGGTGGATTGATAACATGTGCGCTTGAGTTGTAGTAGCCTTGGGATGGATGACCTCATGGAAAGATCGAGTGCTTCATCTTTATGAGCATCACCTATATGCAATGAGTGCTAAGAAGACCACTCACTATCATGAGAGATGGGTTCTTGTGAACCATCACTCATGAAACATGGATCAATGAGTTTGACTGGTAAAACTACACTGTTGAATCCTGATAGCAACATCAAAATTATTGCCTTTCATCTTAACTTTGACAGTTATTTATATGTCAAATATTAATATTTAAAAATAAACAGATAATTTTAAAATTAAATTAAATAAATTTTAAATAAATAAAATAGATCCAAATCTTTTTTTTTTTTTTTAAATTGATATATTTAAGATATCTATACTAATTTTGTACTTAAAAAAACACAATTGTTCTTAAATACCATCTCTTCGGACTGTTTGGTTCAGATGCTAGTTCTTAGTATATAAATATCAGAAGCATGCCTTCTGATTGAGTTCGGTTTTGCCTGGCAGCAACATCATGAAGGCTTTCATATCAAGCATGACAGATCTGCGCAATAAGATCAGTAAATTTTTTCTTGCCAGCCTCAATTTGGACGTGAACTCACTGTACCATTCTGATTTTGAAAACTGTTATTCTTTTATGGGTATACACCACTACACACCCAAGGAGAAATGTATGGACGAGTAGGTTATGCATCCACATACAGATATCGGTTGCTTCACAATCCTTTACAATGACAATAAGGCGGGTCTGCAAATAAAATCAAAGGAAGGGAAGTGGTTGGACGTTGAACCTGTACCTTATTCATTTGTTGTTATGTCAACTGATCTCCTTAAGGTCTAATATTCTCTACACCAGACCCATAATTAGTTCGAATACCTTCTTTTTGTTGTTCATAAACTAATGGAGTTGAGTGCAGGTATGGACTAATGGCAGGTTCCACAGTGCAGAACATCGAGTTGTTTATAAAGGATGGAAAGAGCGCTTGTCTATTGCCTATGCTGTGCTTTTCTCAGATGATCTGCATATTTCGGCGCCCTTAGAGCTTGTGGACGAGAATTGCCCACGACGCTACAAGCCTTTCACTTATCAACCCTTCAAGAAGGCTTATATGGATAACTACAAAACTCAGGAAGAGAAGCTTGAAAGGTTCATTGATTTATATGCAGGCATATAATAACTATGCTTTATCTATTTTCATGCATAAGACCAGTGTCACTAGCTGGCTAGTATCTTTCTTCTAGTTTGCAATTGTTATGTGTTTTCTATGTTCAGGAACAGGCCATCTATAATAGCGTTGTCAGTTCTGTTGGTTAACTCTATTACCACCCATGTGTATATATGATACTTAGAATTTCGTGCATTGACAAACTTGCACTATGTTTTAAGCTTTGTTTTAAATATGAATAACACCAGTTGGACTGGTATTTTAGTGGACTTGTTAATTTAATAATAGAAGTTAATATTGTCTATATAATATGTATTGATGAGTTTTGATTATTAAAAAGCAAAAATAATTTTGAGTTTTGTGAATTATTTTTTAATATTTGATTGGTATAAAAAATATATATTTGTATAATTTTAAGTATTTTTATATTCATTTATATTCTTTGAAAGTTATTTGGTAATTCAAAGTTCACAATGCAAGTATCTTAGATCTTATTCAACCCTTCTTAGCAACCTTTCGAAAGTAGGAACCTATATAGTATGTAGAGTACAAACGTGCTAGTAGAATATTCTAACAAGTCATTACTTGCTAATAATTTCCCTATTTGATTCTATGTTTTTATCACTCACAAACTTTAAAGATATTAAAAATCTAAATTTGATCCTCTTTTTCTTAATTTTTATTTGTAATTTTTCATTATAATTTTGTTAAAAAGACAAATTACAAATACATAATTAGGGTAAGAAGGTAATAGGTTTAGAATGGAAGATTTGAGGCTATGGCATCGTCTTTGTGCCCTTGAGTTATCTCATTCTCATAGTTTATAATCTCAATTCTTATTTCTATATCATATTCTCCCTATTTACTTCACCTCTGATCTATTAGAAATCCTTGTATGCATCTCCAAAATATGCATAACCTTACCATCACAACCCTTACAAAATTATAGTGAAGTTGAAACTCATTTATTCTTTTGACTTTTTTTCCATCTCTCGTCATCCATTACAATCACACGCTATTTGTCTTAGACGTGCCTCCTTAGGTATGTTTGTCCAATAATTTATGTTGCATACACCACTTGCTTCATCACTAGGTATACACATAGACATGCCAATTTATTATTAGTACCTTTATTGAAGATATAAAATATGTTCAATAGGATTTTGATTGAAGTTGTCTCATAAATATAAGATCCAAAATTTTCTACTCTCTAACTCAAATCTAAATATATCTTGATTGAGAGTGAATGAAAGATAATTGTATGCTTGAACAAGGTCCTACATTGAAGGTGTAGCTTCTAAGAAATTATTGGGACTATTAGGTGTTTGGAAAGGTTTCTCATCCTTGCCCCTAATGTTGAGATTACAAAAGTATAATTTTGAAATATAAAATAGAAAAAATATTTTTTGGGTTATAGGGTTTGTTTTAGATCAAAATAAAAAATATTGGTTACATGACACTATCTAGAGGAGTTCTTATTGTATATTCAATTTATAGAAAAGAGGCCCAATTAGCCCACTAGATCAAAAGTTATGGCTTCCAAAAGTTTGCGTAAGAAATATTGTGAAAATTTGTTGGATACATAGAAGAGCTATACTGGGAGTTACACATGTTGACCAACTTATGATGTGTTATATGACACGTCATATGGTAGTTTTTTATTGGGGATAATTTGGATGCCACTTTTTGGTAGTTTAAGCTCATGGATTTCTAATTACCATTTGATAGTTTTAAGTAATGTATCTCATACATATATTTGGAATTTGAGATGGAGGTCTAGTGTAATTATTTTAAGATATTGTTAACATGTAATGATTTCTCTAGATCTCTAGTTGGTGATACTCCTATCAAGGATTTCTCTATAGTTGTAATGTAATCATGGTTTTACTAAATAATACATTGAGATACTTTCAAGTATGAGGTTTTCTTTCCCAAAAATGTTTTCACCACATTCACCGATGTTATTTTATATATGATTATTTATTTGATTTTTTTGTACTTCCATAATTGCTAAAAGATCAAAATTATCACAATATTTCTCATAATATCAGTGTAGGAACTTCTTTCATCTATATAGGTTACTTGGGAAAGTGCACAAAGATGAGGGACCAAAAAGGGATCTTAAGTGGCCACCTTTTTTTCTAAAATCAAGAAAGACTGACCTTGGATGAGAAATTGAAGATAGTTATGCTCAAAATTTAAAGATGCAATGAGAACAAGAGTCATAGTGCTCTAAATCTACTCTCTAAACTACTCATTTTTAAATGGTAGAGATTAAGGGGTTCAAAAGTGGGGCTACACAAAGTGGTTTTATTTTTCTTTTAAAAAACATAGCCTATGGTGTGCCCCCCTAAAATGTTAACTTTTTTTAGTATTTAAAAAAAAACTTTAGTGAGAAATTAGCTAACACTATGTAGTTTATGCCTGATTTTTTGCTAATTTTTTAATCAATATATGATTTTATGCTAATTTTCAAAGTGGACACATCTTTAAAAATAAAAATTTGATCACACCCCCACCTATTTTTTAAAAATTTGATCAAAAATAATTTTTTAGTATATGTAGAATGCAATTTAGTTTCTAAAAATGTAATTTACTTAAAATTTGGATGAACAGTTAAAAAGTAAAGTCAAAAATACCAACATTGGCTTTTGACAAAAAAATGGATACACTAATAAAATAAATTAAAAATGTGAAACAAATTATATGGTTAGATAGCTAAGAGAGAGCTTAACATTATCATGGAATGCATTTTAATTGATATTGAAAAACATGCAAACCTGATGGGGAGCATGCTCAAGATTATGTCAATTTTTTAATATTTACAAAAGCACATCTTTGGATATTTAAAAGTCACTCCAAACCTTTGGGTTGGAAACCCAAGAAAAATCCAATCCAAGGCTTGGAAATTTCCAAAGAAAAACATAGTGTGGGCACATTATAATGTGAACATGTTATAATGTGCTTGTGTTATGTTTGTATTTGAATATTTCTCTCCCTCACATTCTCTCTCTCCCAGTTTCTATCAATCCTTCCCTCTCTCCATCCCTCTTTTCTCTCTCTCTACCACTATCTATAGATCCTTCCTTCTCTCTCTCTCTCTCTCTCTCTCTCCTCTTTAGGTGTCTCCCTCTCCACCTCTCCATCCCTCCTTATCCCTATCACTATCCTTCTCTCCCCATCTCTTCTCTCTCTCTCCCCTCTCTAGTTCATTACCTCTTTCTTTCAAATGAGGGTATATATTTTACAATTTGAGGTATAATATTTAGGGTTGAGAGTATAGATTTTAGGATTGAGGGTATAAATTTTAGGGTTGAGGATATAAGGTTTAGGGTTGAGGGAGTGTAGTTTTGAGGGTATAACATATAGGCTTTAAGGCCTACGATTGAGGGATAGTGTTTAGGCTTTATGGTATAGGGTTTAATGTATAAGGAATCAAGTTTAGGGTGTTGGGTATAGGTTTTATGGAGGAGGGTCTAAGGTATAGGGTTAAGGGTTGAGGGTATGGGTTTATATTTGAGGGTATAAGGTATAGGGTATAGGGTTGAGGGTTGAGGGTTTAGGGTTGAGGGTATTGGGTATAGTGTTAAGGTTAGGGTTTATGGGTTAGGGTAGAAGATATAGGGTTTAGGGTATGGAGTTTATGGTTAAGGGTTTAGGTTATAATCTCTAGGGTCTAGGGTTGAGTGTATAGGGTATCTAGTTTATGGTTTAGGGTTGAGCTTATTGGTTACAGGGTCAAGGATATAGGGTTTACAATGGAGGGTATAAGGTTGAGGGTATATATAGGAACATATGTGCATTATTTGATAGACGATTTTATCTTACATATTATAGTAAAGGGCTTATCTATCATATATATATATATATATATATATATATATATATATATATATCAATAAATAGGATTAATTTTAGGCTAATATTTCTAATATTTTGTGTAGTGTTCACAAGAGTCCAACATAGTTATCAAGGTTATTCATTTGAAGTCAACCTAGTTAGTTTATAACTTTATTTATTCTTGCTTCTTATGAAAATTGTTGAGATGAAAATATTCAATGTAGCTAGAAAGTTTTTGATGTTGATCATTCTATAAAATTTCTTATATTTATATAAATTTAAGAGGCTTATGATCTATGTGAATAATAATGTATTTCCCCAAGATCTAGTAATTCCATGTTATTTATAGGCTTGATCAATGTATATAATTCCTTGTCATACATGGGGTGTCTATGCATAGAATTAGATAAAATATCACTACATGTCAAGAAATTAGATGACCACATTGATCACCAAAACTACTCCAAGTACATATTTGGAAGCATCAACCTCAATTTAAAAGACTATTTCAAATAAAAAAGAACTAGTGTAGGTAATTAAATAAAGTATCTAATTCAATTAGGTAAATGGTTGTTTTAGTATCTCTATCAAAGGTAGTTTTTATTTTACTCTTTCCTCAATGCTTGGTTCATAGGTCATGCCAAGTGTGAAAATATTAGTTACACAAAACTATAATAAAAGTTGGATGATCCTAAAATTCTATAATTTCCTACATGTGATATTTTTATGAGGTGGCCAATCTCTAATTCCCTAGATATAAACTTTTAGGGTCCACATAAAATCTATCCTTTTTCACAATGTATCTAAGCTATTAGATTCTTTCCATACTAAAGGAATACCTTTTCAAAAAAATTATCATAGAGCCCATATTGTTTAGAGTTGAAAGTATCTATTGAAAATCATGTAAATGTTCCTTCTATGTATTTATTAACATGAGTATGTTATATAAATAGAAAAATGAACAAAAAATTTAGTGAGAGGCATGAGTGCATCATTCATCACTCACATGAAGGTGGAAAGTGTATTGGTCAAGAAAAATAGCAATGGGCCATTAGAAAAATGCATTTAGATTTGAAGGTATTATTTCATACATCTAATGAATCAATGGTAGTTGGTTGGTATCCAATATGAAGTGAAAATTATCCCCCTTAAGTTGATTGAAGAGGCCATCAATGCATGTAGTTGGATACTTCTACTCACCCAAGTTATCTCTTACTTCTAGTCACCTAACGTATCTACCAACCTTAATCTTTTACCCTTAGCTCACTCATCCCATAGATTCTCATTGTGGGTATAGTGTTGTCTATGTAGGAGTTTATAGTGAACTCCCCAACACCCTAGAATCACCTATAAGACAAAATAACTTCCACAAGAGAGAAATGGAAAAAATATCATGCTATCATTAAGATGAATTCTAAACTGAATATGGCAATGTACATATCAAGCCTTGCTTAAATAGGCAAGGTTGAGATCTAGTATGTAATATGATGTTGACATGTGTCATAATCTTATGACATGTGACAACTAACTAACTACCTAGTAAATGGTGCATATATAAGATAAGACTTCTAAAGAAGACAACTCATCCTTCTAGAAGGAATCTTATATCCTAAGAAAACATGTGAACCTATCACCTAGTAAATGATACCTAGGAATATAATTAAATACCTAAGTAAACTTATGTAAGTTTAATTAAATAATTAATTACACCAACACCCCCCATAAGTGCAACTTAGGGAGGAAATTATTATGCAAATGATGCAAAGATGCAATGATGGGTTAAGGCTATGAGGCCATGTTAGGTACCCATGTACAAATGCAAATGAAATCTCTCATAGACAAATCCAATCAATCTCCATCCACACAAACAATGAAAAGAGAGACCATTTAGCCCCCCCATAATGAGATAGCCTACTACAAGAGAAGCACTAGAAGTACTCCATGGAGTAACATTGCAATCCTTAATTTGGAAAGAAAGGAAAGATACTTCTATTTGCTAGAAACCATATTAAAGTCACTCAAGGATTCAAGTCAAAATCATGAAAAGCAACAACAAACCTAATGCCAAGGAACACTAGAAAACTCTTAAACTGGCACAACTCTAGAATCTATGAAGCAACAGTTTGATTGACAAATGATCTAGAATTGAAATGAAGTGTAGGGAAAATGCAAACCTAATGCGCAAAAAAGAAAAAGAAAAAGAAATAGTGCATACACTAACAAATGTTCACATCTACCTCCATGATGAAAAATAACCTCAAATTTTTATATATTCTTCTGAAAGTAAATTAAATCCAAACAAAATGATACATTCATATGGACATCTTGAATAGAAATTTCATGAAAATAAATGATTAAAAACCTAGAGTCCAATGCTAATATGATAAGATTGCTTTGATTCAGTTTCCCTTTCTTGTTCTATTCCTCTTCTTTTCCTAGTTTCACCCAATTCAACCATTCTTGCCTTGCTTCCAAATTGTTTTCAGAAAGATAAATTAAGAAAGATGAAACAAAATAATAAACTTTAGAATTCATGCTATTGTGTAGAAAAATAAGACTTTTATAAACTTTTTATTACTTTTTCCAGCTTTATTTTGCTTTGTTTTGCTTTGTTTTTTGTTTTGTTTTTCTAAATTTTTAATCATCTTTTCTCATTTTTTTTATTTTTATTGTTTTCTATCTTATCGCCTTGTTTCCGAAAATCTTCCTATATTTCTTTTATTCTAAGATTTCTAATAAATATGATTTTAAAAGAACACAAGATTTTTTTCTATGCACACATTATCCACAATTTAAGAAAATAAATAACATCTTAATCTTCAAATATTAACTAAAAAAATATACTAAACTAATTATTTTATTTTTATACATTTAATTTACCACTTAATTAATTTTAAATAAACACTACAAAGTAAAACAATATAAATAATTAATTAAATAACATCCTAAATGTAACTTAACATGATTACTATTAAATTACTAAGTGGTGTGTGCGTGCAAGAGAATCCGTTCCAACTTACGTCTACCAGGTGGCTAACCTCCTCTACCTCAACCACACTCTTGGTCTTCTACACACCTGCATCTCATGTAAACTCAGGTACCCATTAATAGATTAGTATCCAAAAATATAAATCAAGGAAATACATATCATTCTCTATGCTACATCATAATAATCATCACATTTCATTTTTTTGAAATAAAGTATCATCTATTGCATTTCATCTTCCAAATAAAATAATCAATCACCTAATTCTTATTCAAACTTCACAACAATTATTCTACCACACACATTTATTCATGTTCCAGTTCCATATAAAGTAAATGCAAACATCATCCAAGTTTGAGAAAATGAGTAAATGTATAACTCACTGTAGATGTATATTGTATTTGAAATTGCAAAAGTAAATTTATAACTGGTTGTGGATGTATATTTTATTTCATTGTAAAAGTAAATTTAAATGAGTAAATGTATAATTGGATGTAGATGTATATTTTATTTCATTGCAAAAGTAATTTTTTTGAAAATATAGTTACTTCAGCTGTAAATGTAGTTATCTGTACACCTATTGTTATATAAATATAAGAATGAATACAAGTACAATATGAAAGACACCTAGTGTTAATTTTCTATCAAATTAAGAAGATTTAACTACAATTTGTAGACATGCAAAATTAACATTATGCATTCAATCAGGTTCATTCATCAAGGTTCCACATTAGGTCCATTCATCAATTAATCAAGTTCACCTTCATTCATTTATCAGGTAATCTCATTAATTTCCATCTCCTAAGGTCATTAATTTAAAATTAGATAAACATTATCATCAACCTTTTAATCAAATAAATCAAACATTCATTTAATTAAATCATAATGCACATTTCATCTTTTTTTGATTTAAATAAATCAAATATTTAAGTCATAAATTCAAACTCACCTAATCATCATTAATCTAATCTAAAAATGATTAAATGCTAATCCTAACCACTTGGATTCTCTAGATTATGCCACTTGCACAAATACATCAATTTATTGATTTATTAAAATCATCATTTTCACTCAACATGGCATTTATGGGGAATATTCCCTCAAGTTTGAAAAATATGACAAGTTGATTTGTCCCTCCAACATTGCATTTATTTCTCATTTTCTTGTCCCCCTCTCAAAATTTATTACACAAATTTGAATTTGAAACTCCCTCTCATGGGAACATTTCCCAAATCTTGCACACCCTTCAGCCTATCACAACTTGGCAAGTTGCCTTCTTTCATTGGCTTACATTTAGTCCCACATTCACCCATTTGGCCAATCTCTCATCAAGAAAATCTATAAATGAAGGCCTTAATCTCCATCAAGAAAATCTATAAATGAAGGCCTTAATCTCCATCAACTCATCTACAATTTATGCAAAGTCACTCTCTTGGTTTGAGAACTAATTTTTTCCTTCATCTCCATTACATCTCATCATTTTAACTTTTGAGCAAGGATTGGGAAAGGGTCATTTGCATATTTGGCACCAATGCAATATGGAATAGGTGATTGTCTTGCTTTCAAAATGTCTTCTTGATTTTGTTTTTGTTATTTGTGGCATCTCTTTAGCATAGACATGCTATTTTATAGAGGTATTTGTAGGTTTTCATGTTTTAAACTAACCCTTCTAATGAATGTTTGAGATGGGTTTCACATGCAGATTTTTAGGTACCACAGTTTGGTGCTAGAAGGAGGGCATTCAGATGTTCATTAGATGTGCATTTATTTGAGTATTCAATGCTTTTAATGGATGTTATTATTATTGAAAAAAAAAAATAGAGGCTCACATGGGTGTCTAATGATCAACATTAGCATTTGATCTTTTAAATTCTATCAATTTGTGTGGTAAAAATTAATGTGCCTGACATGCTTGTGCATAAGTATTACATTTGTGGAGACTGCAGGCATGTCTAATAATTGTGGGTATGTTATATATGCTCACTAGTAGCCTTTGATTCTGCCATTGTTATTGTTTATATTTTTGATATATGGCTCACGCTTCCTCGAAAAGAGTAGTTTGTTTGTGTCATAGCTGGTTGTTGATGAACAAAGACTACTTGATAATTGTGAAAGGTTTAAAATAAGGTTGCAAACTGTATTCATTTAAGGCTGACAGATAAACAAACATTTTCTTCTAAATGTCATGCATATTCCCTTAGGTCTATTAGTAGACTTTATTTTGCTTGTTAGTTAATTTCTAGGTTCAGGTATTAGAGACTCATGTTTTGTCTATTCATCCACACTTTGAATACAGTTTTTGTTAAATCAGCCTTTTCCGCAATTCTCATTTCATCATATGAAAGGTGAGGATGCTGGTAAAAGTTGTTAGATTTGGCTTTACGCCTACTAAGCGCCATTGTTTGAAGTCTTACACCTGCGCTTTTATCTCACATAGGTCGTAGAAGTTTGCAATCCATAGGACCATATCTCTTTGATGAAATCTTCCAAATAGTTTATACACCTACACCTTGTCCTTTCTGCATACATGTCTGCCAAAGCAACAAAATTTATGTTTTTCATAGACTTCCAGGTCCTGTTTCAAACATCCCATCCTTGGTATAGATAGTAAAGATGCTAGTAAAGGTTAGCAAATCGGCTTTACACCTACCAAACGCATTCCCTTGAAACTTACTCTCCTTTTAAGCCTTGCACCTGCTAGTTGCATTTAAACTAAAAGTTATTACACCACGTCCAAAAGTGGGGAGTTCCCTGGTGGCATATGATTGACACATTTATCTCACATAGCCTGTCTATGTCTCCTTGCCAGTAAATTTCAGCGCCTTGTCTGTGTTCATGCATATATTTTCCTATGTTGGGAGAAGGCTCCACAAAGATTGAGGGTTTTTTGCATTTAGAATTAGCAGGAATCTGTTCGCACACCAGTTGATTTGCATAAACTGAAAGCTTGTTGTAAACATTTAGGCATGGTTTTAAACTGGCTGATAACATTTTCTATTCATACCTTTTGCTGGCCAACATTTTATAGTGATTATCTTCCTGATTAGTTTGATAGGATGAATCATATATAAACATTCAGTCAGTAACCAGAATCTTGTATAGTGATAAATATCTTTACAAATGCTCTTATACAGTACCATTTCTTTGTGTGAAAATTTATCATATCTCTGTGCAAACATAAATGCAAACAAAACTTTTATTAACAGCGCACTTATATCTTTTTTTTTTGTCATAACAATGCATTGATTAGAAATGCATTTATACTTTATGTTTGGAACATTTTGGGAGGTTCTATTTTTTTTTTAATCTTGACACAGGAGAAAGCGCTGGTCAAAGGACACTTTATTGGGAAGAACACCTACTGAATATGTTTATTTATGTTATGAGTGAATAAGTGTAGAAGGAATTATTTTGTTATTTAGCTTTGAGCTATATTAGACTAGTTTTCTCCCAGAAAGGCACTTGCAATATGCTCTAGATTCTATCCTTGATATGATTGATGCAAAATCAGCCAACCACATTTGAATTTAAGTTCATAAGGTAGCTGCTCACCAACCTAGAATGGCCCAAATTAAAAATTTAGGGACATGCGCAATCTACTGTTTAGTAATTAAATTTGATTGTTTTGTGAATTTAGTCACTCATGATTCAATATTCTCTCATACTATATCATTATGATTACAATTTATTGATCTTCATATAAATGTTATGAGTTTACATTATCACATTTATTATGAATATCTTGAGATAGTAAATGATTAAGTTTATGATGAGGCTATTGAGAGATTTATTCTAGGGGATTGATTTGTTGATTCAATACCTCTAGTGATATAGAGATACTTTGATAAGGTTGAAAGTGAATCTAACACACATGGATACTCTTTTATGGTCATCCAAAATCATCAACCTTTTCATTTGGAATCATTCTATTGTTTAAAGTAAATTATTAAAATGATAAATTGATTCTTGTGTGTTGTCTTTCTCAATAGGGAAACAAAGGAAAAGTGAAAGGAAAGCGAGGAAGGTACATAGGCCAAACGAAGGAAAATGAGGTACAAAGAAAGCGAGGAAAGCGAGGAAGGCAAGGAAAGCAAAGGTGAAATGAAGAAGAAAAACAAAAGAAGGAGAATGAAGATAATGTTTTGGGGAAGATTAAAGTGTTTTTTAACACTTTAGTGTTTGTTTTAAACAATTTTTCATGAAATTGTTTATCTTTTCATTTTAGGACACTAATTTTTGTTTGGGTTTAAAAAGAACACTTTGATTTTTCATTTGTAAAGGGTTAAAATTGAAACTTAGACACCTACTAGATTTTAATTTGGGCTAAAATTGAACAAGCAACTTCACACTTGATATTGGTGTTTTTTAAAACAAATCAAATCATTGCTTTGAAGGATAAAATTAATGTGTGCCTTTATTGTTTTGTAATTATTTACACAAAGTAATATCATCAAAAGACGTATGCGCTTCTCTCACACCTCATGGTGATCTTGAGAATCAAAAGGCTTTTGGTGACATTAAGTTGTGTAAATAATTGCCCATACACACTTCGATTTGGGTTTAAAATTGAACATCTTGTGTGAGTGTGAGTAGAGCATCATCACGTATATTCTCTTTCTTCGAGTCATCAAAGATTGATCGAGTTATGGATTTTGTCTTTGCTTGCTTTTGTTTATCCTAGAGGGCCTGCCTTGGGGAAAAAGTACTCACCCAAGGGAATGACTCAATCGGTAACACTCTAAAGCCAAGGGTATTTTCAGCTGGGATATAAATGTGGATATTGAAAGAAACACCAATATCACGTGGTTGATTCCAACAAGATGGATCCGAAAGGGGACTCTTGTCGTATGGGTCAATCTCCATGAATGGTAAGTCCTTACTAGAACCCATGTGCTAGAATTTTCCAAAATCCTTAATCTATTTGTTGGTGCAAGAAAGGTCATTCTAAATCTGCCCCACTTTTACGGTCTTTAGTAGAAATGGAAAACATGCCATGGGAGTTTCATGGGTGTTGATGCTTGGCTGCCTCGTATAAGTGAGTGTCGTGGAGGGGGTCAGTGGGGTCAAGCATCTAACCATTCGCTAAAGATAAGCGTAGCTGGACTTGTCCAAGTGGGGATTCAACAAATATTGTCTTACACATCCATAGGGTTTGTACTTGTTCTTGGTTTGAAAACACATTGCTTTATTCAAAAACATTTGCAAAACAAACATTCAACATGATCCTCAAAATTTCAAACCCTTTAGGAGGAAAATACTATTGACCAAATTCTTGTGTTATTGCTTGCCCTTGGGATTACATCCGTAGAGTTTTCTAAGCACTTGAATTTACATCTCAATTTGCCCACTAAAGTTAAACAATAGGTAACCCTTGCCTTAAATTCATCAAAGTTTCACATAATATACCTTGTGAAATGAGACAAAGTTGAGACATTGGACATTTAGTTTGAAATCTAATCAAGAGTGTGTTTGTGGTAAAAATAATCCATTAAGCAAAGATTAAAAACAATTGGACCTCACACATGTGTCTCCAATGATTTCATGCAAAATCAAGATCAAGAAACCAAAGGTGAAAGCCCTTAGTATGATAGCCTATCAAGAACGTATCTCTATGTTATACGAAGTTAGGCAAAGACTTCTTTTCAACTTTTACAAGAAGGCTTCAAGAAACAATCCCAGTTTGTATTCATTCTATTACTGCCAAAACCCAAATCTTTTCAGAGAGTTTGAACATCTTGTTTCTAGAGAAAAGCTTGTTCTTCAATACCTAGCTCTAGGCAAACAAAGTGTCTTTTTAGGTTCATCTTAGGATCAAATAAAAAAAAAATCATTTTCATCCATCCTTCGAAACATCAAAACAAAAATCATCTCACAATCACCTTTTGGAAAATCTTGAAATCATCCTTAATACTAGGCTTTTTGGAAAAATCAAAAATCATCAAAATCATTGAGACTAAATCCTTGAAAACATTATCAAAATAACCTTTGGCTAGGTATGTGTAGATGCATCCTTTTGCTTATGCTTAGTCAAAATCACCTTGTTTAGCTTAGTATATGTAGATGAATCCTTTGTCATATGCTTAGTGAAACTATCATCTTGTTTGGATAGGTGTGGATATATGCATCCTTCTTCCCGCACATATTCAAATTATCATCCTTTGATCAAGTCTATCACTTAGATAATCATCCAAACATCTTAGGGTCTATTTATTCAAAATACAAATCAAAATCAAAATCAATCGAGGACAAATCCCAAAATCAAAATCTGCAACATATCCAAAAGTCCCAAAAGCCTAGTATCTCCTTCAAGATTTACCAAAAGATCATAACGTCTGCATCATTCATCTTTTACAACATCATCATAGCATCTTTCGATCCGCAAGATATCCTAAAAAAAAATTCACTTTGGGGCATAAAATAAAGATCAATCCAAAGAAATCAAGAGATTCATCTCCCATTCTTAAAAATTGATCCTCGTTTTATGGTTCAGACTAGATCTCACTACAAGAAGAGCATGGAAACAAACAAAGAAACACCCACTTCAAGTGATTTGAGTCAAACCACTCCTGAAATGAATCCCATTGGGTTAGGAAATCTCATAATTAACCTTCTGACATCATCGCAAAATCCGCAAGAGGAAAACTAAGGAGAGGATCTTACCCTTAGAATGTCTCAAGAAGAAATAACTAAAATGCTCCAAAATTCGGACAACCATAGAATCATCAACATTATGATGAGGCTCAACCCTTCATTATACATGCTTGAACTAGCAAAACAAGGGGCCAAGTTACCTTCGGATTTCGACGTGAGTACCATATTGGAGACATCATTTCCTCCAATATCATCCACCATTCCCATCTCATCTACACCCCCATCCCAAAAAATCACGCAAAACATTCCGCAAATTATGACATTATTTGCTCCAACACAACCCAATGTTAATAAGGGAAATGCATTTCTTAATGCTATTCAAACATACCCCCTTGTTAATAACCAAAGCTTGGATACAAACACCACTTTGGAGCAAAACATACCCAAAAATCCACTACATAAAAATGTTCCTCTCACATTCCATCATGATCCATCATCATCATTTTTTCACGCAATGCCTCAAACACCTCTTCTCACAAATTCACAAGAAGAGGGAGATATGTTTGGAAGAGGGGGCATCTTCAACAACACAACATTTTCACAAGGACTCACACCCATTACATTACCACCTCTACCACCATTACCATTATCATCCACACCACTCCTTGGTTTAGGGCTTCCCCCTCTACCAAGTATCAATCAAAACAATATCCCAACCATCAATCAAAGCATTACACCAAATGCCCAAAATTTGTCGTTGATATTGCAACAACAAATGATGAATACACAAGCAATTGTAACATCATCAAATACCCCATTAACATCGCAAAGCATGGTCTCTCAAGGACCAATCACATCAATAGCACCATCCATCATGTCAAACATCAACACCACCTTCACGAACACTATTCCAAATCCACTACCACCTCCACCACCACCAATTTTCACCACATCAAGCCAATACGACGCAGCATTGCAAGCTGCTTTTCAAAGAGGATACTAACAAGTGCAGAAAAAAAAGCCATATACCTAGCTGCTCAACAAGCCACTCAAGCTGCACAAGCCGCACAAGCTACCCAAGCTACACAAGTCGCATTGCAAGCACAACAAGTGCAACAAGCCCAAGCATTATTGCAACAACAACAACAACAAGTTACTCAAGCTGCACAAGCCACATAAGCATTACAAGCACAAAGGGCCACTCAAGCACAACTTTTATTGCAACAACAAGTAGCACAAGCACAAACATCACAAGCACAAGGTCAAGCGCAAGCTCAATATCAAGTACAACAAGCGCAAGCACAAGCACAACTTCTTGCACAAGCAGTGCAATTGCAAGCATATCAACAAGCAATAAAGCAATATCAAGAGCAACAAGAAGCAATAGAATTGGCAACCCAACAACAAGCGTTATTGGAACAACAACAAGCACAACAACAAGCATTGTTGGAACAACAACAAGTGCAACAACAAGCACAAATCTTAGTGCAGCAACAACAAGATCAACAACAAGCATTGTTCATACAAAAGCAAGTAGAAGCCTACTTTTCCCGCCAGAACATATAGATACCATCAAACAACGCACCAACCAATCCACCCATCCAACCAATGATTGAAACACCCCAAAACAATTTCATCCCACCCCTTGATCCGCACAGTGATGTGACGACACAACTCATGTTGCTCTCGCAACAGGTGCTCGACCTTCAATCAGGGCGAACAACCAAAACACCAAGCAACTTGTGTCCCTATCCATTTGATAGGAGCTTAGAGATGAAACCATTCCCCAAGGGATTTGAGATCCCTAAATTTGACAAATATCAAGGGATGGGAAAACCTGAAGATCACATTAGGGAATTCCAAGTTCATTGCATGGAGGTCACATATGACGATACTTATCTGATGCAGCTATTTCCTAGAAGCTTGGCAGACCCCGCTATAGAATGGTTCTCTCGCTTACCTTCAGGCATTAGAACATTCCAAGAAATTAAGGATGCATTCATTAGGAACTACACATGTAACATTTTAATGGATGTCAGTCTCGAAGAACTATACACTCTAAAACAAGGAAAGAATGAATCTTTTGCTTCATTCCTTCAACGATGGCGATCCAAGGCCAATCAGAGCAAGTGGACCATGCCAAAAGAACAACAATTTTGCACCATCATAGCCAACCTTGAAGGCGACTTGGCATTTCATCTCAAGGTTCAGGGCATCACCACATATGATCAACTAATTTCCAAGGCGCTTAGCATCGAAAGAGCCCTTGTGACCCAACCTGAAAAATCAACATCATATCACGAATAGCAAAACAACTGCCCACCATCCAATTACAACGATAAACCTCACACATGGGAAAGAAATAAAAATGTTACTAATGATGGTGTCGTAGATGCCAAGGTGGTCATTAGTGGTCCTCGCTAAAACACACCCACACAGCAAATCCAAACACAACACCAAAACACTCATCACACAACATACCAACCCAACAACAATCCAACCATCAATAACCTTAATGATCAAAGAGGACCACCCCAATGCAAAAGTTATCCAAAGTGAAAATAGACCATTTTGGGGGAACCATTGGAAGACATAAAGAAAAAGTTGATCGACAAAAAACTCATCAAGCCTCCTACATTAGAAAACTACCAAGAACCCGATGTCAAACCTACTTGGTATAACGAGAATCAACTTTGCGAATTTCATAAAATCAAAGGCCACACCACAAACAGTTGCATGAGACTCAAAAATATCATCCAAGATCTCATTAACAAGAAAATCATAAACGTGGAACAACCTACAGGAAATCAAGATCTTAAGAGATATACGAATCCGATGCCAAATCATGGTAACAAAGGCAATAAAAATGATAAAGGGAAAGGCAATGTAAATCATGTCTACGAATCTGTCATTGCCTCACTAAATGAAGACTGCATAATCATCACCATCAAGGGCGCCCATGCTAAAGATTGTGGAGTCACCACAAGAGGAGGCAAAGTAACCATTGCAGGATCATCCCAACCAAATAGAGTCCCTTCATCTAGATCCGTTCCTAATGGCTATAATTTCCTAGATCAATTCAAGAGAACGCCAACACACATCTCCATCATGGAGTTATTAAAAATATCATCAGCCCATAAGAAGATCCTTGAAGAAGCATTAGCCTCATCCACTGTCCCCGCAGATATTGATGCGGAGCAATTCCAAGCTATGATCAGAAATATCATTACACCTAATCTTCTTATATTCTCTAACCAAGATTTTCCCACCCAACCATCTCACAACCATGCATTTCACTTGGAAGCCATTGTACATAAGAAAAAAATCAAAAGGGTCCTGGTGGATGCAGGTGCAGGCTTGAACATATGTTCCCTAAGCCTCATCAAGTAGTTGAAAATATCTGAAGATTCCATCGACAAAGGAAAGGGCATCACGATAAGAGCATATGATGACCAAGAAAGAGTGTCTCAGGGCATGATTAAACTCCCTATTCAAGTAGGGCCAACACTCATGGAAACCACCTGTCAAGTCTTGGACCTCGACTTGCCATATAATATCCTCCTGGGACGCCCATGGATCCATGCGATGAAAGCCGTAGCATCAACCTTCCACCAATGTGTGAAATTTACACATAATGGACAAGAGGTTACTGTCCATGGAGATCCGGAACCTTTCTCATACTGCAAGAATATTGAAGAAAAATATTACCAAATCCCCTAGGTACCAAAAAATGACGAGGGTCCATCCACACAATACATCGATCCCGCCACCCTCGCATCCACTTTTGTGACAAAGACACCCGCCACTCCCGCCATTCCCACCATCTTTGACATCAAGCTCATCATCCAGGATGATGGTTTTGGAAGCTACAAGCTCCCTAACAATGCTTTTGTGGTAGGAGAGTTACCACAATCTCCTAGATCACGAGGACGCCCACAAGAAAATCAAGCTTCCACATCACAAACCTATCCTGAAAACTATCTTGAATTCACAAGATGGGGAGACCTTGGCCATGAGGTTATTGAAGCAAATCCATCTCACATGTTGTATCAAGATGAAGATCGGCAGCTAATTTACCAATGGATGAGACAAGAAAGGTCCTACAAATGATGCTTGCAATGGGTTACGACAGAAATCAAAGACTGGGACAAAATGACAATGGGCTCATAATACCTATCATGCCAAAGACGCTAACAAATCTTGGTCTTGGATGTAACCCTTTGAGAATAACCATACGTGGCTAAAGTCCTCCGGTTAGAGCAGTTAATGTATCTCCTCAGCCAGTACTAGCACAAGTACACTCACCAATATTCACAGGTGGCGACACACATAATTTTATCACTAAGCCCTATATTAGTAGCGATGACGAAGACACCATATCCAATCTACCTACCTAGGTTATTTGAGGACACCACCTTGTGTATGACTAGCACCCTCTCCTTTGAAATAGACCATCCAAATCATGAGATTCATTTAGTGTACCCCCAACTGATTGACTATGACCAACGAGGACCACCAGTTCTCGATACATTCGAAAATGATGAGGCACTCTCAGAATTCATGGGATTTAAGGATAACATTCTAGATGGAGATCACAAGGCAGGGTTTATAATGGAGTTGGACACACATGCCTATTATGGGGAAATAATTGAATCCTTTAGTCATAAAAGTGAGAAACTAAGAATCATATCCAAGTCCTTGAGTGAAAACCACACTGTGGAATTCTCAGACAAGAAAAAAGTAAAAAGAAAGGACGTATCCAATAGTGAAAACCTCTTTGAGGTGCCTGAGGATAAAGGATTCAATTTTCCTTTAAGAGCTATTCATCAGGAAAAGTCAGCAGTCTTGGCCAAAAAATGCAATCCTGTCAACCTAGGAATAGAGGAGACCCCACATATCACATTCTATGCGGAATCACTATTATCAAAAGAGCAAGAACTCCTAGCAACATTCCTAGGGGAAAGACAAATAAACTTTGCATGGAGTTATGATGATATGCCAGGACTTGATCCAAAGATTGTGGTCCACCACTTAGTGATGTATCCAAAAGCAAAACTTGTCAGACAAAAGCTTCGAAAAATGCATCCTCAAATCGCCTTATTGGTCAAAATGGAACTCAAAAAGTTGTTAGATGTAGGATTCATCCGACCAGTTGATTATCTAGAATGGGTGTCAAATTTAGTACCTGTTTCAAAGCTTGACAGAGCCATTAGAATCTGTACAGAATTCTGAGATTTGAACAAAGCATGTCTGAAAGATGATTTCTCACTTCCTAACATCAACATGATATTAGACATGACAACAGGACATGAGATGCTATCACTAATGGACGGATTTTCAAGATACAATCAAATCATGATAGAAAAAGAGGATCAACATAAGACAACCTTCACTTTTCCATGGGGAACTTACTGTTGGAACATGATGCCATTTGGCCTAAAGAACGCAGGAGCAACATATCAAAGGGCCATGACATTGATATTCCATGATATGATCCATAAAACAGTTGAAGACTATGTTGACGACATCCTAGCTAAGTCAAGAAAGAGAAAAGATCATATAGCAACCCTAAGTGCTATCTTTGACATATTAGAGGAATACAAAGTCAGACTAAACCCTAAGAAGTGTGTCTTCAGCGTACAATCAGGTAAATTGTTAGGATACATAGTGTCTGTGAGGGGTATCGAGGTGGATCCAACAAAAGTAAAATAAATCCATGAGATGGAAGCATAAAAGACATTAAAACAACTGAGAGGTCTCCAAGGCAGACTTCAATCCATCCGATGATTCATAGCACAACTGGCAGACAAGCAGAATCCATATTCTCACCTACTCCATAAGGGGGTAGCGTATAAATGGGATACAAAATGTGAAGAGGCATTCAAGAAAATCAAGGAATGTCTACTGACACCGCCAGTCTTAATGCCACCCATCCCAAAGAAGCCATTAATCTTATATGTGTCAGCAACAACAGCAGCCCTTGGAGCTCTCCTAGCTCAACATCGGAACAGAGAGGGCTATCTACTATATCAGTAGTACAATGGTCAGTCATGAGCTAAATTACTCATTCATCGAGAAAGCTTGCCTTGTAGTAGTGTTTGCATCCCAAAAATTCAGACATTACATGTTGGCACACAAGATAAAGCTCATTGCGAAAATTGATCCCCTCAAGTATCTCCTATCAAAGGCAATGCTCACAGGTAGAATGGAAAAATGGGTAATGATATTATCAAAGTATGACATCAAGTATGTAGAGTGGAAAGCCATTAAGGGACAAGTTATTGCAGATCAACTAGCAGAAGCACCCATTTATTCCAAGATCCATCTTGTCTTAGAATTCCCAGATGAATCCATCTTTAATCTCAACGTAGCTGACCACTGGAAACTATACTTCGATGGTTCATACACTCAACATGGATCAAGAGTTGGTGTCTTCATCATCACCCCACAAGGGGATTACATACCAAAGTCATACAAATTTCCATTTCCTTGCACCAACAACATCGCAGAATAGAAGGCTTTGACTATAGGCCTCAGGATAGCAGAGCAATGGAACATCATAGCTCTCAAGGTGTATGGGGACTCTCAATCGATCATAAATCAGGTCAATAATGAATATCAGACTAAGGATGATAAGCTCACTCCATACAAGAAATTGGTGGAGACTCTTAAAGAATCTTTCATTGACATAACATTTGAGCAAATTCCAAGAACCAACAACAGAGCAGTAGACGCCATGGCTACAATTGGGTCCCTATTAGACATCCCTCATAATGTGTCAAAATATGAATTTCTAATTGAGTAGCTTCTCATTCCCACATTCGAGGTACCAGAATCAGAATATGTGTGTAAAATCGTTGGTCCTAGTGATCCTTCGTACCATGATAGCTACACATATCTTCACATAAGAGTCATACCCGCTGACCTCCCATCAAACCTAAAATGAACCTTTTATCAAAAAGGCATCCAGATTTGTCATCCTAGGTGATACCTTATACCGTAGAAACATAGAAGGTACCTTGCTACGTTGTTTAAATGCTGAGGAGGCATTAACCACTCTAACTGAGGTTCATAATGGTATCCGTGGCTCACACTTGAGTGGAATGACCATCACCAGGAAACTGCTAAGGATGGGGTATTATTGGCCCACAATGGAGCGAGAAGCACATGGTCATGCTAAAAGGTGTTTACAATGTCAGTAGCATGGGGAACTCTTCCATGCTCCAGCTCAAGAGCTTCACTCGATCGTCACACCATGGCCCTTTTTGCAGTGGGGACTCGATCTAATTGGGAAAATCTCACCTACCTCATCTAATGGCCATAAATTCATTATAACTGCAACTAAGTACTTCAAAAAATGGGTGGAAGCCATACCCATGACTTATATCACTGGGAAGCAGATCTCAAAATTCATCCTGAACTATCTCATCTATTGTTACGGTGTCCCACAAGCCATTATCTCAAATAATGGGACACCATTCAAGAATCAGGATGTCTATGACGTGTGCAAGAAATTCAAAATCTAGCATCACTTCTCCACCTCGTACTATCCCCAAGGCAATGGCCAAGCAAAAGCTATGAACAAAACCATCCTCAAAATCGTCAAGAAAAGAGTCAATGACGGAGGTTGTGACTGGCATTTGCAACTTAATCCCGCCCTCTGGGCTTATTGAACCAATATCCGCACACCTACTGACACCACCCCCTTCTCCTTGGTTTATGGATCAGAAGTTGTACTCCCCATTGAGATCGAGCTCCCATCCCTCAGAATATCATTGCAAAATCTCATCACTGATGAGGACTATTGGGTGTCAAGATTAAACGAGTTGGAGTTACTGGATGAGAGATGAATAGATTCTTTAAATCACTTTCAAGTCTATCAGAATAGACTCAAACAGAGCTACAACAAAAAAATCAAAAGCAAAAGTTTCCAAGTCGGAGAACTGGTCTTAAAAGAAAATCAAAAGAATGTCCCAAACCCCAACAGCAAAGGCAAGTTCGAACCTAATTGGTTAGGACCTTTCGTCATCACAGCAAGTTATAAGTCAGGGGCATATTAGTTATCAACACCTGAAGGGGGACCTCTACAGGAGCCCATGAATAGCTCCCTCTCAAAAAGTTTTATGCCTAAATCTTTCAAGGTATAGAACCAACAAAATCCAAACAATCAGAAAAAGTCTTGAAAAAATGGTTACTTTGGTGAAAACCTGGCAAATAGGCATGCTAACAAAAAAGCAAGCAAAAAATATCAAAAAGGATAAAAAAACATCCTATATTGAAAACCACTTTGGTGGAACTTTGGGCAAGTACCTCGCTGAAAACCTGGAAAACAGGTGCCTTACATAAATAAGCACTTTCCATCCACTAAGATCTTTATGGCTTGATCTGCATCATCCATCCATTTTGCTTCCATCATCCATCGCATTCAAGTCTCCATCCATCACTCATCCACTCGCATCCGCACCATAGCTTGGTCCTGTGTTCGTATCATGATCCCTCCTAGTACTACTCGACCCATCCTCATGGTCAGTTTGTCCTGCCTTTATCGAAGTAATCTATTGCATCGCGTTGGAGGCACGTTCTCATCAGATCATATTTTTGTATATTCTTAAAGTCCTTAAATCAGAAAATCAAAAAACATTAGAAAATCAGAAAATCCAAAAACATTAGAAAATCAGAAAATCCAAAAACATTATAAAATTAGAAAATCCAAAAACATCAGATAATTAGAAAATCCAAAAATATTCAAAACATATCCAAATCCAAAAAAAAGAACAACATGTCAAAAAGTCATTCAAAAAGCCAAAAATAAGGTCGTCTTGTCGAACTACGTCGTCTTTGAGCTTGAATGTAGGCAAGGTTGATCTTTGATCATCCCCTGAGACATTTAGGTCAATCCTATAGGAGTATGTCATAATAAACTGGCATCTCATCATGTATATCGTCATTTGTAAATAGGTCGAGTCGTTAGTCGAACTACGTGGTCTTTGTGTGTATAACGTAGAAAAGGCTAATCTGTTCATCAGCCCCCAAGGCCCCTAGGATAGGTCTTTAGGTTAGTTTCTTGGTCAAAATCTTAGAAAATCCCAAAAACATTTGAAAAATAAAAAATCAAAACATTTGTAAAAACCTTAAAAATACCAAAAACAACCTCAAAACATTGCAAAACATCAAAAACATCCAAATATTTGAAAAAATCCATCCACCTCATCTCGCTTCCACCCACAATAAACACCACTCACAATAAACTAATCGTCATCCTCAACCTTTGGTAAAACATTTAGAAACAAGTCTAGCAGGTTAAACGTGAAAACTCAAAAGCGTCAAGTCTCAAGTCTAAGTTAGTACGTAAACAAGTTGGTCAATTCTTTGTGTCGATAGTCCATCATCCAAATAGTCTCATATCAATCATCTGATAACATCATGTCCTAGGATGAATCCTTCCTACAAGGGGCATTATTTATCAAAAAGAACACTTTGGATAAATGAAATGACATGCCGCCATCCACTAACATGTCCTAGGATGTATCCTTCCTACAATGGGCATTATCTTTTGGCAATAAGTTTCAATTTTTATCCTTAAAAACACATTCCCTTTTGGTTAGCGATATTGAAGAACATCAACTTGTTTGTGTGCTTTATCTTTTTCTTTTGGCTTATCTTATTGCACTCAATCTAAGGACCTCTCGATGATATCCAAATGAAGGATTTAGAGAGATAGGAATGGGGCAATGATCATTATTCTTTTGTCTATTGTGCTTGTTGGTTGTTCTTGTAAAATAACTTGGCAAATAATTTCTTTGTTAGATATGTATAGAGGATTTATTTGGACAGCTTGTTGACTATTGCATTGATTGGTTATACCTTTTCGTGTTTTGGTCTAAGATGTTTGAAACTTCTAAAGTGCATCCTAGCAAAGTTTCCGTATGTCAGGTGTGAATAGGAATATTCCTATCTATTTGTCAAGTCAAGGTCCATCACACTAAGTACAATGCCATCCTGGTCCTTTATACCTTGATGCATCGTACTTATGCGTGTTATCAAACATAAGGTAAGTGACTCTTTTTTAAAATCCCAATCCTTGATAAAGCAAATCATCATTTCTCATCATCATCTCTCATAATGTTTGCTTGTTGGATCCTCTTGTCATCATCTAATTTCTTCATTTTCCACACTAACATCATAGCATGAATAGTTAATCATCATCACCAATACATCCATCATGCATCCATTGTGCATTCATCTTGCATCCATAAATCATCAGTATTCTGCATATCATCTCACATGCATAATCATCATCATAATATAGATCTATTAGTCTAAGCATCTCATAAATCATCACATTTGCATAAATCATGCATTTGCATAATCACAACATATCATCATCATAATATAGATCTGTTAGTCTAAGCATCTCATAAATCATCGATTGCATAATCCCAGCATATCACATCATCAATCTCATCCATCTCACATCATATCATCATTTAAGTTGTTTAAGATAATATAGATTTGTTATTCTAAGCATCTTAAAATCATCTCATTTGAATCATCATCCATAAACATCCACTTTGAACCTCTTTATTGCGATATCGACCCTCAAATCGAATCTTTTCACTCAATCTCTCGAGGGGGCAATGTACCAGTGTACTTTCTATTGGGGCATCCGAAAAATCAAAAAATTTTGGAATTTTGATTGCGGCAAGATTATTCTTTGAACCAACGCAACAAGTACATTGCTTCAAAGAGGGGAAAAATGTAGACATGCAAAATTAACATTATGCATTCAATCAGGTTCATTCATCAAGGTTCCACATTAGGTCCATTCATCCATTAATCAAGGTCACCTTCATTCATTTATCACGTAATCTCATTAATTTCCATCTCCTAAGGTCATTAATTTAAAATTAGATAAACATTATCATCAACCTTTTAATCAAATAAATCAAACATTCATTTAATTAAATCATAATGCACATTTCATCATTTTTTGATTTAAATAAATCAAATATTTAAGTCATAAAATTCAAACTCACCTAATCATCATTAATCTAATCTAACAATATTTAAATGCTAATCCTAACCACTTGGATTCTCTAGATTATGCCACTTGCACAAATAAATCAATTTATTGATTTATTAAAATCATCATTTTCACTCAACATGGCATTTATAAGGAATATTCCCTCAAGTTTGAAAAATATGACAAGTTGATTTGTTCCTCCAATATTGCATTTATTTCTCATTTTCTTGTCCCCCTCTCAAAATTTATTGCACAAATTTGATTTTGAAACTCCCTCTCATGGGCACATTTCCCAAATCTTGCACACTCTTCAGCCTATCACAACTTGGCAAGTGGCCTTCTTTCATTGGCTTACATTTAGTCCCACATTCACCCATTTGGCCAATCTCTCATCAAGAAAATCTATAAATGAAGGCCTTAATCTCCATCAACTCATCTACAATTTATGCAAAGTCACTCTCTTGGTTTGAGAACTAATTTTTCCCTTCATCTCCATTGCATCTCATCATTTTATCTTTTGAGCAAGGATTGGGAAAGGGTCATTTGCATATTTGACACCAATCCAATATGGAATAGGTGATTGTCTTGCTTTTGAAATGTCTTTTTGATTTTGTTTTTGTTATTTGTGGCATCTATTTAACATAGACATGTTATTTCATAGAGGTATTTGTAGGTTTACATGTTTTAAACTAGCCCTTCTAATGAATGTTTGAGATGGGTTTCACATGCAGATTTTTAGGTACCACACAATTGCCCCTATAGTAATGGGTATAAAGCCAAAGATGTACAACCATAACTACAAACAATAAACAAGGGCCACAAAATTTACTGAGCCCAACCATATTTTTTTGATGGAAAAAAAGAAGATTTAACTACAATTTCCCTAAACCCACATTAAATAGAGCTGCTAAAGCCAATACATAGCAATAATCTATGCAAAATGAGGACAACCCCACACACTTCATTGGAAATTCGAGCTACATCACCTGACACTAAATATTATAGACAAACACAAAAATTATATTACATGTATATATGTATGCATATGTAGAAATTTATATATACATGTATATATACGTATATATGTATACATGTATATATATGTCTATATGTTTACATTTATATATATGTGTATGTTTACATGGGTATTTTGCATAGATGATTAATTTATTGTTCATACCTCCCGGTCTCTGCTTATTATTTCTTTCCATAGCAGGTTGGAGGGTTTTAACACTGATGTGCTACAAAATTTGTGAGAAAATATATTGATTAAATTGCATTCTCAAAAGAGCCTTTTGAAACAGGAAGAGATATTATATTTTTTGATCAAATTAAGAATATTTAACTACAATTTCCCCTATAGTAATGGGTAGAAACCCAAAGATGCACAACCATAACTACAAACAATAAACAAGGGCCACAAAAATTATTGACCCCAACCATATTTTTTGACAGAAGAAAGAAGATTTAACTGCAATTTCCCTAAACCTTCATTAAAAAGAGCTCCTAAAGCAAATACATAGCAATAATCTGTGCAAAATGAGGACAACCCCACACAGTTTATTGTAAATTCGAACTACATCACTTGGCACTAAATATTATAGAGAAATATAGAAATTGTAAAAGAGGTATTAGAATAACACTCAACAGCAAAATATTAGTAACCCTAACCATATTTCTTCCATGAAAGGAAGAATATTTAACTGCAATTTCTCCACCCGCAAAGAGTGATAATCTCTTTCAAGTCTCGAAAATGGGTATAATGCAAAAGATAGAAACATATAACAAGAAGACATTAACAATAAACTAATCATCTATGCAAATAACCCATGAAAACATAATTATAATGCCACAACCTCCATTGAAAATTCGAGCTACATCACGTGACACTAAATATTATATAGAAATAGAGAAATTGTAAAAGAGCTATTAGAATAACACTAAACAATCACCAAATAAATTTTATCTCAAATATGTCAATGGTTTCATACAACCCTAAACCCTACACATAGATAGCTGCAATTCCTCCTATGGTAATGGTTGCAACGCCAAAGATATACACAAATAATCAAAACAATACACCAATAGCGAAAGAAAGAGGATTTAACTACAATTGCTCCTATGGTAAAAGGTATAAAGCCAAAGTTGCACAACCACAACTACAAATAATAAACAAGGCCACAAAAATCACTCATCCCAACCATTTCTTTTTGATGATAGGAAGAAATACAAAAATTGTAAAAGAGGTATTAGAATAACACTCACTAGCCAAATATTAGTAACCCTAACCATATTTTTTTCACGAAAGAAAGAAGATTTAATTGTAATTTCTCCCCACAAAGAGAAATACTCTCTTTCAAGTCTCGAAATGGGTATAACACCAAAGATAGAAACATATAACAAGAAGACATTAACAATAAATTAATCATCTATGCAAAACACCCATGCAAACATCAATATAGTGTCACAACCTCCATTGAAAATTCGAGCCACATCACCTAACACTAAATATTATATAGAAATAGAGAAATTGTAAAAGAGCTATTAGAATAACACTAAACAACCACCAAAGCAATTTTATCTCCAATATGTCAATGGTTTCATACAACCCTAAACCCTACACACAAATAGCTACAATTCCTCCTATAGTAATGGCTGGAACACCAAAGATTTCTCCATATTTTCGAGTTGATTTTACTACATAAAAGAATAGATTAGACTTTTTTTAAAGAATGGAAGTCTCAAGAGAATTTCAAATCTATGAAATAAGAAAACTAGTGGCAAGACACTATTATTTCTATTTCAAAAATGAATATACAGATGTATTTATTGATGAAAAATAGAGTATCCTATGGTAAGAGACGTATAAAGCCAAAGTTACACAGCCATAACTACAAACAATAAACAAGGGCCACAAAAATCACCTAGTCCAACCATATCTTTTTGAGAATAGGAAGAAGATTTAACTGCAATTTTCCCGAAACCACATTAAATATAGCTCCTAAACCCGATACGTAGCAATAATATCTACAAAATGAGTGCAACCCCACACACTTCACTAAATATTATAGAGAAATAGAGAGATTGTAAAAGAGGTATTAGAATATAAATCAACAACCAAAAATTAGTAACTTTGACCATATTTTTTTGAAGGAAAGAAGATTTAACTGCAGTCTCTCCACCCACAAAGACCGATAATCTCTTTGAAGTTTCAAAAATGGGTATAACACCAAAGATAGAAATATAAAACAAGAAGACATTAACAATAAATTAATCATCTATGCAAAGAACCCATGTAAAAATTAGTATAGCCCCACAAGCTTCATTGAAAATTCGAGCTACATCACCACAAATAGAGGAATTGTAAATGACCTACTAGAATAATACTGTATAGTCACCAAAGTAATTTTATCTCCATTATGTTAATGCTTTCATACAACCCTAAACCCTACACACAGATAACTACAATTGCTCCAATGGTAATGGCTGCAACACCAAAGATACACACAAACAACCAAAACAATAGACCAACAGTGAACAAATAACTAACCCTAACCATATTTTTTGACAAAAGAAACAAGATTTAAGTGCAATTTCTCCATCCATAGAGAATGATAATCTCTTTCAAATCTCCAAAATGGGTATACACACAGGAAACCAAAAAAATAGACCAACAACGAACAAATAACTAACCCTAACCATATTTTTTGGTGAAAGAAAGAAGGTTTTAGTGCAATTTCTCCATCGATAGAGAATGATAATCTCTTTCGAAACTACAAAATGGGTATAATGCCAAAGATACAAAAATATAGTAAGAAGACATCAACGATAAATTAAACATCTATGGAAACTGCCCATGTAAAAGGACTTACAGATTTCGAAGCACAACAATTTTCAATCTGTCATAAAGCGGTTTCTGAACAGCTTACTATCAAACTAGGGATGGAGCTGAAGGAAACATTTTTTTACAATAGTCTGCTATGAAACCACTGACGCAGCCGAACGCAACGATTTTTACAATGGGCTGCTATGAAACCAATACCACAATGCTTGTTTCGACAATGCAACTTAATCAAAATTGCTCCTATCGTGATGGCTACAATGCCAAAGATACACACAGATAACCAAAACCATAAACAAACGGTGAACAAATTACTAACTCTAAACTTATTTTTTTATGAAAGAAAGAACATTTAACTGCAATTTCTCCATCCATACATAACAATAATCTCTTTCAAGTCTCCACAATGGGTATAATGCAAATAATACAAACATTTGACAAGAAGACATAAACAATAAATTAACCATCTATGCAAACTACCCATATAAAACAACTTACAGATTCCAGAGAACAACAGTTTTCAATCTGCTATAAGATAGTTTCCGAATAGTCTGGTATCAAACAAGTGATGGAGCTGAAGGAAACGATTTTTCTTACATTCGTCTGCTATGAAACCAACACCACAATTTTTGTTTGCACAATGCAACTTAATCAAAGTATACTTTCCCAGACTGCTACATACAATATTGCATTTACTTCGTCTGCCTCCATCGTACAACAACCATAGAATGGATTCACCTTTTTCCTTTCGAGGACACCACCTCCACCACTGCCAGCCCACGTATTTGTGAAGGTCCACGTCGCCACAAGAAAATCCAGTGAACCAACCGCCGACCGGGTATATCCCTGTCGCCGAGAAATCCAATTCACAGCTGGGCTGACAAAAATCCCGATAGAAACTTCAAACAAAATAACCTATCGACTAATAAAAAAAATACAACTAAAATATGTTTAAGAAAAAAATAGTATTTTCTCTTAAATTATCATCTTAAACGACCCCTCTATGTAGTAGTGTCACATCATATCAGCAGCAGGAAAATAATGTTTGATCGTTAAATTGTTTACTAAATTATAATGACTACTGTCTGCTTATTACTATTTTAATTTTTACAGCAAAAAGTCTGTAAGCATGGCATCACCTGATAAGGCTGATGCAAGCAAGCATCTTCCACTAGCAAGCCTCTCATTTGTCTTAACGATATGTGCAAACCAGAGGCGAATATCCTATCTTCGTCCTCCCGACATAAGAAGGTAGTCCTACAATGCTAAGCAATACACCTCTTAAGAGATTCTGTTATTGGTGGAACATATACCATGACAGTTCGGGGCAGTGTGGATAATATTTTTTGCCCTGTGATTGACATTTCGCAATTTCCTAATGAGTTTGATGGGGAAGAAGTATCTCAGCTTCAAAATGAAAGCTTGGGGCTCGCAGTACGAGAAGCTTGCGAAAAAGGTGGATGTTTCACCATTCTAAACCATGGAGTTCCATTATATCTTCTCAAAGATGTGGAGTCCCTTATTGAAGAACTATTTTCTCTGCCAGGAGAGGTTAAGGAAAGAGCAATTGCTCGTTCAGCTAACAAGGAGACCTTCGGTTTGGAGCGCCTGCCCGATTTGGCCACAATGCAGAAATTGCATGACAGATTATGGCCGGAAGAGAGAAACCCGAAGTTCTGGTATGCCACCCACTTGGTTTTTCTAACCCGTTTTCTTCTAAATTTCATAATTGTTGATGATTGAGTGCTTATTTCGTATTGTTTATGATTCAATTCTTGAATCCATGTTTACTGCAGAGCTTAAGCAACAGGCACTTTTCTTTTCTTCTTTTTTTTAACTATTGGCACATAATTAAAAAAAAATCAGTGTAAAACATCAGTGGGAGTATCAGGTCAACGGTTCCATTTCTTTTAGAGGTCAACTGTTGTCTAGGCTGCCACTTTCAATTTAATAAATAGTAAATTTATGATATTGTGCTTTTAGATCCAGTCAAATATCAGCATTCGGATAAAATTTTTTCAGAATAACACGTCAGTGGCTCCACCTGTGGCAGACAGCTAGTTTGTTTTCCTCCCAAAAGAAAGATCAGCTGTTATCTAGCCTAACAGTTTCAATTTAAAAAAATAATAGACTATTTGTGATGTTGTTTGGCAGTTTTAGTCAGTTATTACCATATATTTATTTGAACAAAGATATTTAAGTCTGTTGACGAGTAATAATTCAGGGATATGGTACTCTATGTTTCCTCTCTCTGAATTTTGGGGTGTATTATACAGGAAAGTATTAGAGTTCGTTGTGGCTTATATGTACTATATCCAAATCTGTAAGGGTTAGTGAATTTTCAGATCAGTATTTTCAGTTCATAGAGGTGTGGGGTTATTCAATTTTTTATTTTTTTAAAATAAATCAAATGAATTGAATCTGGGTTGATAGCACAGGTAGATTAGTTGTTACACCAAATGATGTAGATGTTAATGAACTTCCAAATCAACATCTTCATCTGTATGTAAAATGGTGATTAATCCATTAAACAATTCACACAAATATGATGATAAATCAAACATTACTTTTATAATTTTATTATAAACAAACATTTTGATGGCTGATTAACTTTAGGATCATATAACTTTTTTGTAAGAGTCTTTTCCATAAACTTTGTATTACGGCATCAAAATAACGATCTCTTAAATCAGTAAAGAAAAGACTTGGAGGATGAAAAATCTGAATTCCTCCTCCTTGTTAGGGAATGCTTAAAACTTGATCTTATTGTTAGAAAATACCTTTCAATTATTACCAATATAATAACGAAGAAATGTAACAAAAGTTATTGCTTCTCAAACTTGGCACATAAAAATGGGAATTCTACTCAAAGGAAACATGGTGTGATTGGGTTAAAGGACATGAATATTGTTAAGTCTCCAAAAATGCTTTGGTTAAAATTCATTTTGAATTAATGGATCTGTTGTTGTTTTTCGGCAGTTAGCTCTGTAGGTGAAATGCTACTAGTTCGCTGTTGTATTTCTGTCTTTTTGCTGTATGTTCTTTGCTCTTGTTTCTTGACTGTCTGAACGACCATTTCAAAAACACCCTCTTCCCCATTCATAAATCCAATCATAAATATTTATTTATAATAATATAATAAAAAAATAGACTATCCTGTAAAACACAGGCTAAATGACAGAGAAGTTAATTTCTGTTTTATTTTTTAATTCATAGAACAATAGTTTGAAAACATGTGTATTCCGATTTGTCTACTTTTGCAACAGGGATGTCATCTAGGGGAGAGGGGCCCATAGTAGAGCACCCTAACTTTGTGTTTCGCAAAATCTTATATGGAATTTCAAATCAGTCCCAATTTTGTACAGAAGTTTATTTGGCAACTCACATGCTTAAAAAAATTAATTTTAGGATCACATAATCAAATATGATGCCACATCAGCATGCTTTTTCTTAAGGTATTAAAAAAGGCTAAAAAAAAAGGTAAGGCCGAGAGTGGTGCACTAAGTCATGTTTTATTGGTGCACCGATGTGGCATCACATGATTTGTCAGTTTGTGTACTTTATGGATAAAAAGTGTTTTGCAATTGGATATTAAGATGCTCCACTATGAGGCCCATTCAGGACTACTTCTATCCCAACTATTGGAGCCCACTCCACTATGGGCCCCTCTCCCCTACTCTATAAGTGCATTATTCTTTAACTTATTTCCTTTGTATGGAAATCAAACTATGATAAGTTTTTGCGGCTTTTGATTAGTACTGTAATGTTGTTTAATGTTGATGAAATGGGTCTGCTAGAATGATGATTATTTAGTTTCTTTTCACCCTGTAATTTATGTAGAACAACTAATGGGCAATTGAAAAGCTGATTCAGGCACGTTTATAACTAGAAAACAATAAATTTTGACTTTTTAACATGGTGGGTTTTTCGAATTCAGATTTTTTACATTCAATAAGGCTGTTCAGGCAGTAATATTAAACAATAATTTGATTTTTCAAATACTATTAATCTTTCTATGAATAATTGTCTGTATCAGTTTATACATATTAAAAAAGAAAATGGCTAGAAAAAGTTACACCTAGATGTTCGAGATAAAAACTAAAACAAAATACAATGACTAGCCACTACGCAGCATGAACTAAACAACAATATTAAATTTTAGATTAATTTTAAACTCAAATAAAAGATAGCGTCTTCTACCACATGTATATCGTTGTACATTCCAAAATCTTTTTCTATCTTACTAAAAAAATTATAGTTAATGAAAAAGAATGCCATAAATGAAGAGCATATAGTTGTTTTTAAGTACCATCTCTTCCAGACTGTTTGGTTCAGATGCTAGTTCTTACTGTTTCAAGTTCAGAAGCATGCCTTCTGATTGAGTTTGGTTTTGCATGGCAGTAACATTATGAAGGCTTTCATACAAAGCATGGCAGATCTGCACAAGAAGATGAGCAAAATTTTTCTTGCCAGCCTCAATTTGGAAGTCAAGTCACTGTACCATTCTGATTTTGAAAACTGTTATTCTTTTATGGGTATAAACCACTACACACCCAAGGAGAAATGTATGGACGAGGAGGTTATTCATCCACATACAGATATCGGTTGCTTCTCAATGCTTTACACTAACAATAAGGCGGGTCTGCAAATAAAATCAAAGGAAGGGAAGTGGTTGGACGTTGAACCTGTACCTTATTCATTTGTTGTTATGGCAACTGATCTCCTTAAGGTCTAATATTCTCTACACCAGACCCATAATTAGTTCAAATACCTTCTTTTTGTTGTTCATAAACTAATGGAGTTGAGTGCAGGTATGGACTAATGGCAGGTTCCACAGTGCAGAACATCGAGTTGTTTATAAAGGATGGAAAGAGCGCTTGTCTATTGTCTATTCTGTGCTTTTTTAAGATGATCTGCATATTTCGGCGCCCTCAGAGCTTGTGGACGAGAATTACCCACGACGCTATAAGCCTTTCACTTATCAACCCTTCAAGGAGGCTTATATGGATAACTACAAAACTAAGGAAGAGAAGCCTGAGAGGTTCATTGATTTATATGCAGGCATATAATTGTGGATAATTGATGCTGACATTGGCGGACTCTTATCTAGAAGAGATAATTGATTTCCGGCCTGGAAAAAAGCTCAACCATTCTTAGCCGTAATTTTTCTTAGATTTGCTTTAAATTTTATTTGTAATAAGGGGAAAAGAAACATCTGCTATTCTTAGCTAGTAGCTTTTGTTTTAAGGTAGTTTTTTGTTTTAATACATTGTTTTATCCTCTTCGAATAAAGCATGCGTTTTCATGCTTAGTCTAGAAGTTTTGTGCTGCGAACTCTATATATACTCTGTTTTGCATTCATTTATGATGTAGCAATAAACTAAGAAAACTCTGTTTTGAAACAGAGCAGACTACTATTGTTCTGAAAATCATTGAATAAACAATAATTCTTTGATGTATGTTGAGAGGTTTTAAGAGGACAACAAATATTTCATTATATCATTGTTTTTATTGCTGTTATTTTGTTTTCTCTGCTGTTCTATTCATTTGAATCAGTTGGTTTTAGAGGAGAGGCCTGCTTTTCATAATCTACAATTGATATCAGAGCAAGTATTTTCTTTTGGGTTTAAGATCTAGTATTTGGAATTTCTCCAAAGATTATCATGTCGAATTCTAACACCTTGCCCATTCCAGAATTTTATGGAAATGAGTATGATTATTGGTACATAAAAATGATGACTTTTTTGATAGGAAAAGATTTGTGGGAGATTGTTGAATCAGGTTACCAGGAAATAGCTGATTGGAATGCTCTCTAAGCCAATGATAGAACAACTAAGAAGGAGGCTAAGAAGAAGAATTCTCAAGCCTTGTTTCATATTCAAATAGCTCTAGATAAGAGTCTATTTCCAAGAATTGTGGGTGCAACGACAGCTGAGTATGCCTGGAACACTCTAAAAGAAGCTTACCAAGGTAGGGATTAAGTCAAAGTTGTCAAGTTACAAACATTGAAGAGAGAATTTCTAGAATTTAAAGATGAAAGAAGCTAAAAGTGTGAGTTAATATTGTGTCAGAGTAAAAGATGTGGTCAATAAGATGGCTAAACTTGGAGAAATTTTGAACACTGGGATTATGATAAAAAAGGTGTTGAAGACTCACACCAAGATGGAATCATGTTGCCATCATCATAGAAGAAAGCAAGGATTTGACAACCTCTCAGTTCGATCACCTCATTGGATCTTTGATGTCTCATGAAGAAAGACTAAAAGATTCTTTTGGGGAAAGTGCTGAGAAAGCCTTTTCCTCTAAAGTACAAATCACAAAGAATGAAGATGGCAGTAGTAGTAGCTAAAGCAATCAAAGCCAAGGTAAAGGTCAAAATCAGAATAATTCAAGAGGTAGAGGCAAAGGTGGCTCAAGAGGAAGAGGTGGTTCCAGAGGAAGAGGTAGAGGCAGATTTGATAAGAGCAATGTTCAATGTTACCATTGTAATAGGTATGGTCATTTTGAAAGAGAATGTAGATTAAAAGAAGGTAAAAGTGTTAATTATGCTCAAGAAGGTGATGAAAATACTCCAGATCATTTATTTTTATCTTGTGCTAAAGGAGAAAATACTAGTAAAGATGTTTGGTACCTAGATTCTAGATGCTCTAACCATATGTCAGGAAATGTAAGTTATTTTCAACTAAAGATGAAAGTTTCAAATCCAAGATTTAGCTTGGTGATGATAAATCGTTGGAGGTTGCTGCAAAATGAGCTATGGAGGTCCACACAAAAGAAGGTATGAAGAGTGTTAAAGATATTTATTACACTCCTAAGTTAAAACATAATTTTTTAAGTGTTGGACAATTGTTTGAGAAGAAATATAGAGTTGTCTTTGAAAATAAGAAATGTACAATTTATGATAAGAGTTAGGGCAATAGAGTGGTCACAATTGTGCCTATGATAAAAAATAGGATGTTCCCATTAAGATTTGGTGAACATACCAGCAACCTTGCCAATATGGCATATGAGGATAAAAGTTGGTTGTGGCATCTTAGGTATGGGCATTTAAATTTTCACAGTTTGAAGCTTTTGACATCACAAGCACTAGTTTTTGGTTTGCCCAAGGTTGAAGAGCACAAGGAAGTTTGTGAAGGATGTGCTAAAGGAAAGCATGTAAGGGAAAAGTTTTCAAAAGGCAATGCATGGAGGGCCCATCACCCACTTCAACTAGTTCATTTTGATATTTGTGGTCCTATGCAAACAAAAAGTTTGGGTAAGTCATCATATTTTATCACTTTTATTGATGATTACTCACAAAAATGTTGGGTGTGCTTTTTGAAGGCTAAGGATGAAGCCCTTGATACATTCAAGAGGTTTAAAGCACTTGTGGAAAATGAGAAAGGGTGCAAAATCAAATGCTTAAGGACTGATTGTGGAGGTGAATTTTGTTCAAGAGCCTTTAACGATTATTGTGATATCATGAATGGCATCAGGAAGCACCTCACCACTACATACACACCTCAATAGAATGGGGTAGCTAAAAGGACAAACCACACTATGGTAGAAATGGCAAGGAGCATGTTACAAACCAAGGGATTGAGTAACTCTTATTAGGGAGATGCAGTTGTTACAGTAGTGTACATTTTCAATCGAAGTCCCACTAGTGCACTTGAGAAGATGACTCCTTATGAAGCATGGTATGAGAAAAAGGCCTAATGTTAATCATTTCAGATTTTTTGGTTGTTTAGCCTATGTTCATGTACCTGATTAGAATAGACAAAAGTTAGATGCAAAAAGTGAGTCATGTATTTTTGTTGGGTATAGTGAGGAAGCAAAGCTTACAGTTTATATAATCCTCTCACTAATAAGCTTATTGTTTCAAGAGATGTGATTTTTGATGAAGGGGTAGTTTATGGTCATCAAAAAGGCCATATGGAGAAGTCAAAATATGTTTTGAATGATGATATTGATCATGAGCTGCTCAATAATGTTGCTATTCCAAGTGCTATAAATTCACCAAGTAGCCCCACATCTAATTTTTCAAGTCCAAGTTCAATTCCAATTGCAAGTCTAGCTTCAACTCCAAGTTCTATAAGGAAGGTAAGAAGTTTGAGTGATATTTATCAAAGGAGTGCAAATCAAGCACATAAAGAAAATCCAATAGGTGAGACAATTAATTTTGCTTTATTTACCAAGGCTGATTTTGAACCATCATGTTTTGAAGAAGCATGTACTAATGAGGTTTGGATGAAAGCAATGAAAGAAGAGATGGATTCCATTCATCAAAATGATACATGGGAGCTTACAGAGACTCCACATGACAAGAAGAATATTGGCATCAAATGGATCTACAAGACTAAGCATAACAGTGATGGAAGTGTTGAAAGGCATAAGGCAAAATTAGTTGCTAAAGGCTTCACATAGAAGTATGGGATTGATTATGAAGAGACATTTGCACTAGTTGCAAGACAAGAGACCATCAAAATGTTGATTTAATTAGCAACTCAAAAGAATTGGAGCATGTACATCATATGGATGTGAAAAGTGCCTTTTTGAATGGGTACTTAGAAGAGGAAGTATATGTGGAACAGCCACAAGGTTTTCAAGTGGAAGGAAAAGATAATCATGTCTACAAATTGAAGAAGGCTTTGTATGGCCTCAAGCAAGCACCAAGAGAATGGTATGCAATAATTGATGTATATTTTCAGGAGAATGGCTTCAAGAGAAGTAAGAGTGAACCTACCCTTTACAACAAACAAGAAGGTAATGATATTCTTATTATAAGCTTGTATCTTGATGATTTGTTGTATATGGGTAGCAATTCCAAGATGAAATATGAGTTCAAAATTGCTATGATGAAAGAATTTGAGATGAAAGATCTTGGTCTCATGAAATATTTTATAGGAATGGAGGTTTATCAATGTAAGAGTGAAATTTTTATTTGCCAAACCAAATATGCAAAAGATATATGTTGAAAAAGTTTGACATGGTTGATTGTAAACCATACTCCACTCCAAGTGCTCATGGAGTTGTGTTGAGTAGGAATGATAGTGTTGAATTAGTTGATGAGATAGCTTATAGAAGTATTGTTAGAGTTTGATGTTTCTAACCCACACAAGGCTTAATATTGCATATTCAGTTTCACTTGTTTCAAGGTATATGACAAATCCATCGAAAATACACATGAAGGCAGCTAAAATAATTTTGAGGTATGTGAAAGGCACTCTAGATTTTGGTATTCATTACTACTCTTCTAAAAGATTCAATCTTGTTGGCTTTAGTGATTCAGATTGGGGAGGTAGTATGGATGACTGTAAGTCTACATCTAAAAATTGTTTCTCTTTTGGTTATGGTTTGATTATTTGGAGTTCCAAAAACCAAAGCATGGTTTCTCTCTCATCCATAGAAGAAGATTATGTTGTAGTCACCTTGGTAGGTACACAAGCTCTTTGGCTTAGAAAATTTTTAGAAGAAATTGGAGAGAAGTAGATTCAACCTACAGTGATTTATTGTGGCAATGTAAGTGCCATCAAGTTAGCAAAGAATTTGGTTCATCACAGTAGAACAAAGCATTTTGATTTGAAGTATCACTTCATCCATGATTTAGTATAGAATAAGGAATTTGAATTGAAACACATCAACACTCAAGATCAGTTAGCAGATATCTTCACCAAAGCAGTTGCAAGAGATTAGATTGTGAGCCCTCTTAGCATCAAGGGGGATTTTTTGTATAATTGATGTTGTCATTGGTAGAATCTTATCTAGAAGAGATAATTGATTTCCAACTTGGAAAAAATCTCAACCATTCTTAGCCATAATTTTTCTTAGATTTACTTTAAGTTTTATTTGTAATAAGGGGAAAACAAACATCTGCTATTCTTAGCTAGCATTTTTTTTTTAAGGTAGTTTTTTTGTTTTAATACATTGTTTTATCCTCTTCAAATAAAGCATGTGTTTTCATGCTTAGTCTAGAAGTTTTGTGTTGTGAACTCTATATATACCCTGTTTTGTATTCATTTTTGATGTAGCAATAAACTAAGAAAACTATATTTTGAAACAAAGCAGACTATTATGGTTCTGAAAATCATTGAATAAACAATAATTCTTTGGTGTATGTTGAGAGATTTTAAGAGGACAATAAATGTTTCATTTTATCTTTGTTTTATTATTGTTATTTTGTTTTCTTTGTTGTTTTATTCATTCGAATTTGTTGGTTTTAGAGGAGAGGCTTGTTTTTCATAATCTACAATAATAACTACGCTTTATCTATTTTCATGCATAAGACCAGTGTCACTAGCTAGCTAGTATATTTCTTCTAGTTTGCAATTGTCACATGTGTTTTCTATGTTCAGGGACATGCATCTATAATGGTGTTGTTAGTTTTGTTGGTTAACACTATTATCACCTATGTGTATATATGATATTTTGAATTATGTGCATTGAAAAACTTGCACTATGTATTAAGCTTTGTTTCAAATATGAATAGTACCAATTGGACTGGTATTTTAGTGGATTTATTAATTGAATAATAGAAGTTAATATTGTGTATATATTGATATAATATTATTTAATAAAATTTAGGGGATACAAATTACATAAATATCCTGTCAATAGTTAAATGGTATTTGACTATTTAAATATATATATATATATATATTATGATTTTTGTGAAATGTGTTTTTAATATTTTATTATTGTAAAAATTTGTATAAATTTAAGTATTTTTATATTCATTTATATTCTTTGAAAGTTATTTGATAATTAAAAGTTCACAATGCAAGTATAGAACCTATAATATGTAGAGAAGAAACTTGTTAGTAGAATTTTCCAACCAATCACTGCTTGCTAATAATTTCCCTATTTCATTCTATGCTTTTATCACTAAGGAATCTTAAAGATAGTAAAAATCTATATTTGATCTTCTTTTTCTTAATTTTCACTTATAATTTATCATTCTAAAAATTATTGTTTTTCTTAATTTAGTTTGGTAAGAAGACAAATTACATGAACATAATAGAATAAGAAGATAATATATTTAGAATGGAAGATTTCAGGCTATCACATTTCCTTTGTGCCTTTGAGTTATGCCATTCTTGTAGTCTACAATCCCCATTCTCATTGCTAGATCATATTATCCCTATTTCCTTCACATATGATCTATTATCAATCTATTTATCCATTTCCAAAATATGCATACCCTTGCAATCACAACCCTTGCGAAATTCTAATGAATTTGAAACTCATTGTCTATTCTTTTGATTGGTTTTTCCATCTCTCTTTGTCCTCCATTAAAATAACACACTACTTTCCTTAGATGTGCCTCCTTGGTTTTGTTTGTCTAATAACTTTTGTTGCATACACCACTTGCTTCATCACTAGGTCTACACACACACATGCAAATTTATTGTTAGTGTTTTGTAGATATAAAATGTGTTCAATAGGATATTGATTGAAGTGTTCTCATAGAAAAAACAATTTTTTTAATCCCTCTAACTCAAATCTAAATATCTCTTTATTGAGAGTGAATGAAAGATAATTTTATGTTAGAACAAGGTCCTACATTGGTAGTGTAGCTTCTAAGATTTTTTTTAGAATATTCAATGTTTGGAAGGGTGTCTCAACCTTGCCTCTAAAGTTAAGATCACAATAGTATCATTTTGAAATATACAATGGAAAAAATATTTTTCAGCTATAGGGTTAGTTTTAGGTCAAAATAAAAAAAATGGGTAACTTGATACTACCTACAGGGGTGCTTATTGCATAGGTTTGTTTGATAAATTTGATTTATGTAAAAGAGGCCTAGTTAGCCCAATAGATCAATAGTTATGACATCCGAGAGGTTGCATAATAAATGTGAAAAGGTGTTACATGCATAGAAGAGCTATAAATGGGAGAACTTACACATGTTGACCAACTTATGATGTGTGTTATGATGCATCATATGATATTTTTTTATTGGGGGATAATTTGGGTGCCACTTTTCGGTGGCTTTAGCTCATAAATTTATAATTAAAATTTTATAGTTTTAAGTATTGCATCTCATATATATAAGGTACTTGAGATGGATGTTTAGTGTAGAGTTTTGTAGATTTGTTAACATGCAATAAATTGTCTCAATCTCTAGTTGGTGGTACTCCTATCAAGGCTTTCTCTATAAGTGTAATGTAATCATGGTTTTACTAAATAATACATTGAGATTGTTTAAAGTATGAGGTTTTTTTCCCAAAAGGGCTTTCCCCATGTTCATCTATGTTATGTTATATATTATTATTTATTTAAATATGTTTTTACTTCTATAATTGCTAAAATATTGAAAATTTCATGATATTTTCCTCATAATATCAATGGAGGAGGTTCTTTCAAATACCTTGTTTCCTTCCATTTTGTATCAAGCCTTGATAATCTTAGATTCTAGCTTTTTGGTAGAGGTTTATTTTTACTAATATTAATTTGAGTGGGAGCTTCTACAAAGAGGGTTTTGACCTTATTGCAACAAGAGATGAAAAACATCAATGATAGAGATGTAGCCATACGATTTGATTTATGGATGTTCAAGATGGAGGATGTGTTCATAGATTGGGATTTATTGGTTATAGTATAAAGATCTAAACCTACAACTATGTGACAAGAATATTAGGAAAACATGGATATAAAGGAAAAGGGTATTATTAGACTCATTTAGGTAATTAAGTATTGTATAATATGCATAAAGAATCCAACACAAAAAATATTTAAAAGAAGCTTAGATAAATTTATATGCTTAATCTATTGTGATTATTTTATTCCTAAGAAATAAGTTATATAACCTCAAGATGGAGGATGTTGGATCTATAGGAAAACATGTAAATTCATTCAATATGGTAGTTTCCTAGTTGAACTTAGTGTGAAGGATAAATGAGGATGATTGTTGTATGAATTTTATGTGTTCCTTACTAGATCCTTGGAACCACCTTCTTATGGCCATCAGGAGTACTACCACTAAGTTAAAGATGGATGAAGTGGTTGTATCTTTCCTTTCTAAAGAAATAAGAAGGTAGAGTTCTAAGTCATCTAAGGAGGCTATAATTTTTCATGAAAGATCCAAAGAAAAATACAAGAATAAGGATTGATGAGCCTAGTTTCTGGTCTACTTTGGGTAAAATCTATAGTCTATTTGCTCATTGATGTCATGGATTTTGATGCTTAAGTGGATTTTGATACTTAAGTGTTGGTATTGGCATAATGTTTCCCTCAAACCATTGACATTTGACATTACCCTATCTCTTCAGGCTTTAATGATATTTGGCATAATATGTGGGTCATCTATGTTAATTTTGCATGTGATTAAAGAGTTTCTTATAGTGGTTATTGATGTGCAGTTATTGTGTGTACTAACCTTGGACTACAAAATTAATACGTCAAGTTATTGAGGACACTGTCAGCTGGGCATGCACTATAATGTCTAGTTGAGGAGCCACTCTAGGTCAAAGGAAACCAACAATAGAGTTTCTTTATCCAACCAAATGTAATCACCTTGCAATGGACCTTAATGATTGAGCATGCATGGGAATTACTATTGTGCTAAATCTGCGCTTGACTCACATGTCTACCCAGATTCCATGCGCGCGTAACCACCGCTGCTCCAATTTTCTTTGCTTTCCCTAAATGGCATCCTCCTAGTTGTGGAGTTGACTATCTTGTTAGATGTAGTATAAATAATATTTGATGCTCCTTCTTCAATAGGTTGCATGATTCTACATTGTACTCTCATTTCAATGATACAGATACATCACTCTTTATATGCACAATTTACAGTGAATGAAATAAAGTTCTGAGTTTGAACATCTTAGTTTTTTTTAGTATAGAGGATAGTTATCCAAGGGGGGCCACTTGGTGAGTAATCTGTTCTCTTAGTTTAGCAGTAGCTTAGTATTACCTATCATTTGATGCTTAGTTTGAAATCTAGCATTCACTATTCCTACAGCCACTAGAAGTCCATTCTATGTATGTTCCTATAGCCAAAGCAAATAAAGTAGTTCTTGTTTGTTGCTCAGATCTTTCATTCTCACTTTTCCTTTCAGTTCAGCATAGTTGTTGGTTTATGCTTAGTATTCGCTTTACTTCCTTTTCAATAGTTTACTTTCAGTATTGTGTTTCTTAGCTATAGGATGCAATGAATACTTGAGCCCCTAGTACACATACAGTCATGACCCATTTCAAGTTCATGTCCCTAGGTTGACAAGTTAAATGCACCTTCATAGTGGTTGAATGACTATTTAGGTTAGATTTCCAATCTCTGAATTGTGGCCGTAGAAGCCTAGTTATGAAATCATTGTAGGAGGCAGACATTTTTGGCACTGTTGTTGGGGATGGTGTCAAGCTAGGAAGTTTTTGGAGTCATTGGTAGTTTTGTTGTAGTATTTTTGGAAGTTATTCTTAGCCTAATCTCGTATAGGAAGTAATGACCCTCCTAATTCTTTACCATTTTTTGTGTGAGCTGACTGATAGTGGGTGATATTGCATGCATAAAGGAAGGAGAAGGGATGCTTATGGGATATTTCTTCCTAACAATCCTCGTCCATTCTAGTTAGTTGAGTACCAGAACTTATCAGAAGAAGAAGGAGATCCGTACCCCTTTGCAAATGCATATTCTGATTTGACTAGTTCCAAAGTCTCCTCAGAAGATCAAAACTAGCTTGAGAAGCCCTTTGTCCTTAAACCACATCAAGCAGGCATGGGTGATGCAAATGGGAATATACAAAATTAATCAAATTTTTATTTTCTCATTTCCCATCAGAATGAAGTTGACAACATTAAGAACATCCTTATGTCAACACTCCCCAAGTTCTATGGACTTGTGATAGAAGATCTTGATATCGTCTTATTTGAATTTGACATACTCTACAGGAGGTATGATTATACTACGGATTCCCATAGCCTCAAGTTATTTCCCACCACTTTGAAAGAGGTTGTATTAAGATGGTTCATGAGCCTAGGCAAAGATACTGTGAAAACTTGGGAAGATATGAAGACAAAACTCCTTGAGAAGTACAAGGAATATTGCAAGGGTAGTGATATGAGAGGAGACATTTTTAGAATGTAGTAGAAGGAGGATGAAAACCTAGAAGACTACATTGTAATATTTTTAGTTTTCCAATAAAAATCTCCACACCATGCACTTAATGAGGACTCACAAAAGTTACTCTCCTAAGAGGAATCAATGAAGGTTGTACTGATGCTTTGGATCTCAAGGTAGGAGGAGATATCTCCCAAGTTCCTTGGGAAGATATCAAGAAGATGCCAGAATTACTCTAGGGAAACTTCAAAAAAAGGGAGAGCTTATCAATCATCCATGGGTAAGTCAACTACCAGTGGAGTTTCAAGAATGGAGATCACTAATTTGCTGGCAGACTTCAAGCAAGATATTATTAACAATCTAGCTACTCAGCTAGATACACTTTAGGCCAAAATGAAGCAACAGGAGGCAAAAATTATGTTGATAGTATATTGTCCTCACTATAGACAAAATAAGAGGGATTGCATATGTAAGATGGTCACTAATCTACAAAGTAAGAAAATTCCACCAAAGTTCAAGCCAATTCAAAGTGAAGAAGACCAGGTCTACTATGTTGCACAAGGAAAGCCCTGGGCTCTAAGACAAGGTATGCCACCAGATCCACTATCCTATGTTGGACTATATTTTAATTCTTATTCATCTGGTAACTAATGGTAACCCCCATATCCACCCAATTATGGAGGATATCCACCACAACCTTAGAGTAACCCTCCAAACACTTGGCCTAGCCACCAGAGTCCTCCACCTTAGTGGCAACAACCTCAGGGGAATAGGTAGTAATTTCAAGGGCACTGGAAACCACCTCTAGGAAATTGAAATCAAATAAACCAATGGAGAGGAGGGCAGCAATGGCCTACCCAAAATACCACCTACATGCGACCACCTTCTCAGCCCCAACAACCTGCTATAATGCCTCCACCTGCAAACCCAAATCCTAATACACCTAAACCAACCTAGCTACTAGCTCATTCCACACCCAATCCTAATAATAAACCATAACAACAACCTATATATTCTATTGATTCAAACCAATTTCTTGCATATGCTGTGAGTGTAAGTGATATCCATTTGCATTTAGGGACCAAGTTACTAGCCCCTTCCAAGCCCATCATTATTGAGCTTATGGTGGAAGAGGAGGAGGAGCCTTTGAATGATCCTATCCAGCCAAATGCACCTAAAGGCCCTGAACCAGTCCAAGCCAAACAGACTGAGCAAGAACCACCATTCCCTTGGAGACTGGAAGTTCCTAAGAAGAAGGAAGAAAAGGAAGATGCTACTTTTGACATCCTAGATCAGCTAAAGCATATATGCATTCAAATACCCCTATTTCAGGATATAAAAGATGTTCCAATCTATGATAAAGCCATTAAGGAAGCTTGCCTTAATAATCCGGGAAGGAAGAAGAAAGACCCAACTACAGTTCATGTGGTGGGCCAGCTAGTTGATATCATGTTGGGAAAAGTGACTATTCCCAAGTATAATGACCCAGGTAGTTTTGTGGTAGCAGTTGTCATAAATGGGATTCAAGTGGAGAATGCTTTGATTAATTTAGGGGCAACAATCAATGTAATGACCAAAGACATCCTATAACAACAAAATATTGCAAGAATGAGATCTACTCCTACTATCCCGCAGCTTGCAAAAAACTCTACTATTAAGCTCGATGGTGTAGTGGAGGATCTTGTGGTAGTGTTAGACTCCTAGGATATCCAACAAATTTTATAATTCTTTCTCCTAAAGCCGCATTAGGCAGGCATCCCATTATCCTTGGAAGATCTTAGTTGGCAACCACAGATGCCTACATTGGATGTCAGTCAAGTGACATGACCATTTCAAATGGAAGGAGTACTAAAAATTTTGTTCTTTATCCACCTACTCAACCATCTCATGATGAAGAAGATTTTGAATGGCCACAAGTTGGTGAAAAGGCTGAAGATGTTAATTATGTGGCATAACTTATGACGCTAGGTAGAATCTCTTTCATGAAGCTCCAAGATGAGGATGAGGTATTGGTTAACATCATTCAGTATCATTATGGAGTAGAAGACATTCCATCTTCTACTTCAGTTAGTACAGCTATGCCTGTTCTTCCTACAACCACTGTTCCTATAGACATTTTTCCTGTAGATGTTCTTCCTCCAGCCACTATTCCTACAGACACTTTTCCTACAGATAGACTTCCTGCAACACTACGTGAATTCCATAAATTACTTACGTGTGAACTAAAGGTACCATATGTTAATGAAGTAGCCATGGTAGAATTAACTACACAAATACAAGTATCAAAAGGAAGATATAGATCTAAACGTTAATAATAAACTGAGTCAAACACATCAATTGTTGTTGGAAAATCTATTAAGAGCCCATCAACATGAATTTGTATGGGATTATCATGACATGAAGGGATTGGATCCTAAACTTTGTACCCACAAAATTTATATAAGGAATGATTGCACTCCAGTAAGATAGCCACAAAGGAGGATTAACCCTGCACTAAGAGAAACTGTGAAAGAACTGTAGAAATTGTTAGATGCAAGATTTATCTATCCCATTTTAGATATTCAATGAGTGTCTCCATTGGTGATTGTTCCCAAGAAAGGAGGGAAGTGATGAGTCTATGTTGATTATAAAGAACTTAATGCTACCACCAAGAAAGATCACTTTCCTTTAGCATCCATTAATCAAGTCTTAGATACACTTACAGGAAAGAAATACTTCTCTTTTCTAGATAGATTTAGCAGCTACAACTAGATCCAAATTACAACAAAGGACTAGGAAAAGACCACATTCACCTATCCATGGGGGACCTATTCTTACTCGGTACTCCCATTCGGCTTGTGCAATACACCTACAACCTTCTAGAGGGCAGTCATTGGTATATTTTCAGACATTTCTCATGATTGCATGGAGATTTATATGGACAAATTTACCACTTATGGTGTTGAATTTGATCAAGCATTGGAGAATCTCAAAAGGGTCCTACAAAGATGTGACGATAAAAAATTGTCCTTAAATAGTGAAAAATGCTTTACGATGATACAAGAGGGTGTAGTTCTTGGCCACTACATCTCCCACAAGGGAATTCAAGTATATCCTGCAAAAATAGAGGTAATCACAAATCTGCCTACACCTACAAAACATAAAGATGTTAGAAGTTTCTTGGGTCATGCAAGATATTATAGGAAATTCATCAAAGACTTCAGCAAGGTAACAACACTGTTGTATACCCTTCTCACTAAGGATTCCGAATTTTAGTGGATTGAAGCTTGTGACACTTGAGGCATTTTCTTCTTTGAAGACAACTTTGACAAATGGTCCTATACTTAAGGGACCCAATTGAGAGCTTCCTTTCCACATTCACACTGATGCATTAGATTAAGCCATAGGTGCAGTCCTAGGAAAAAAAGGAGTTTTTGAACATGCTATATACTTTGTCAACAAAAATTTGCAAGAAGATGAATTCAATTATACTGTGACATCAATTATACTGTGACAGACAAGGAATTTCCAGCTATAGTTTATGCACTAAATAAATTCATACATTACATAATGGCCTATCAAATATTTGTACACACTGATCATGCAGCCATTAGATATCTCATGAATAAACCTTTGATCACAGGGAGGTTGGCAAGATGGTTATTATTGATGTAGGAGTTTGATATAACTATTGTAGATAAGCGAGGAAGAGCTAATGTTGTTGCAGATTTTCTTTCAAGGCTGACTACATTAGAAGACAACCAACCCATAGATGAATCTTTTCCTAATGAGCATCTATAATCCCTCAGTGTGCAAATACCTTGGTAAGCTGACATAGCTAGCTACTTGGTCACAAGTAGAGTTCCTTCTCATTTCTCCCCAAAAGAGAAAAGGGCGCTTATTGAAAAATCTTTTCATTTCTCTTGGATTGTTGGATGTTTATTTTACATAGGACCTGACCATGCTATGAGAAGATGCATGAGAGAAGATGAGACTTATGAAATTTTGCATGCATTTCATAATGAGCCATGTGGAGGAAACTTTGTGGCCAAAAGGAAAACAATTAAAATATTGAACATAGGGTACTACTAGCCAACACTCCATAGAGATGCAGGAAGGTATACCAGAAAATGTGATAGATGTTAGAGGATGGGAAAACCAACCAAATCTAATGAGATGCCATTGTTCCCTCAAATAGTGGTCACTCCTTTTGACAAATAGGGATTAGATTTTGTGGGAACAATTGACCCTCCATCAAATGTTAAGTCTTATTTATTGGTATACACCGATTATGTAACAAAATGGGTAGAATTCAAGGCCATGAAGCATGCAAAGGATAACAAAGTTGCAAAGTTTCTTTATGAGGAGATTTTCACAAGACATGGAGTTCCAAGAGAAATAGTGACTGATCAAGGGACACAATTCACATCAACCCTTATTGTAGCACTAGTGAATGAATATAACATCAGGCATAGAAGGTCTACTCCTTATCACCCCCAGGCTAATGGCCAAGTTGAGGTGACAAATTGAGAAATTGAAGCTATTATGACTAAAATAGTGGCTATTCATATGAAAGATTGGTTGAATAGATTACTTGAAGCTATTTGGGCCCTTAGGACAACATGGAAAAAAACTACAAGTTTCACCCCATTTTACTTGCTGTATGGAAAAACTGCCATGATGCTAATCGAATTTGAATGTAAAACTCTGCGGATTGTAGTGGATTTAGGCATGGAAATTTCTAAAGCACAGAGAGAAATAATCATGGAGCTAAATTCTTTGGATGAAATAAGGAGAGTAGCCCTATAGCATACTAAAGTAGTGCAGAACCAAAGAATTAGGTGGCATGACAAATTTATCAAAGAAAAGAAGTTCAAACTAGGAGATTGGGCCTTGCTCTATGATTCCAGATACTAGGACAATGCAGGAAAATTGTAGAGGAGATGACTAGGACCCTATGAGATTGCTGAGATATTTTCCAATGGAGTTGTCCAACTTACCACCATTGACCTCGTCAAGTTTAAATTACTTATCAACAGTCATTGCCTCAAGTTATATCATAAGCCAACATTTAAAGAAGAATTCCTAGAGTAGTTCACCTAGCACTCAGAGCTTCTTGTAGCCAAAGGAAGTGGACCTATCATCCCTCCTTTAGCCTAATTAAGGTACACAATTTTCATAATAAAGACTTCCACTTATGTGGAAGTCCATTTCTCCATTATCCACCCATCCATCCATCTATACCTACTTTCTCTCTCTTCCATCACTTCATTCCATCTCATTCCATTCCACCCCATCTTCATTCATTACTCAATCCATTTTCTAACAAGGTGAGCATTACTTATCCACAATATTTGCAGTAAATCTTCCACACATTTAGGTATGTGCGCATTAATTTCTATCTTTAATCATCTTTTAAGTACATTCATTTAATCGTTGTACATTAGCATAGGTATTCACATAAATGCCATTATTGCTTGTCAATCACCACTCACCATCTCACATGTGTGGACACATGTCCAAATTTAGGTTGGGGGGAGGGAAACAAAAAATATGTAAATATTTTATTGCCCATGTGTCAAACCATATTAGGCTGTGTCAAAATTTTAAAATGAGCTAATTGCATGAGTGAGATGACAATTACTGCAGCCACCAATTCTTCCTATCATAACTTCATTCTATCACTTTTTTTCTTGCTATTATTGCCCCATCCTAAATGTGAGTTGCAAGTAGGAAGATAAAACAAAAGAAAGGAAATACAGTCGACATGAATACTATAGGGAAGTGAAAAAGTTGAAAGGAGTTGTAGAGAAATTGTTTGATTGTAGACAATGGGAATAGGGTTAGTTCGAAATGAACCCACAGTGCATGATATCTTACTACAGGATGCACAATGCCTAGCTGAATTTCAAAATTGTGGATGGATAGACTAATTTTTGAAACTACATGGTTTTGATGAAGGAATTGCCCTTGAATTTTCCTAGAGATTTTCGGAAGGAAAAGCCACAATAAAGGGGTTAGAAGTTGTAGCAACAAAGGAAAGAATTGTAGAAGTCACAATGTTGCTTGCTGATGATTAAAATTACCTTATTTCTAGAGACTCCAGGATAGCTAGGGATGAATTCACAGAGCCAAACGATCCCCCATTGAGCATAGAAAAGTAGGGCACAAAAAGAATGTCTCTATCCAAGCCATGGAAACGGATAGCTATGTATGTCATCAAATACATTACTTATGAGGATCACCAGTCAAACTTGCATTATGTCCACTTCAAGCTTTTGAACCACATGAGGCACGGGAGGAGGATAAATGTTCCCAATGTGCTATAAAATCTTCTCTTAATCATGGTAGCTGAGACCCAAAAAGGTAGAGATAATTTCGTTTCCTACCATTTCCTAATTAAATTGCTAGTTGAAAAATCTTTGTGTGATGTTTTTGGAATGAATTGGGAAGAGTTTATTAAGGTTGATCAAGATTATTGCCAGGAGGAGTATGTCGATGTTGAATATTTTCTACCTAGGGCCATAACTAGATCTTGTAGGTCTGGCAGGAGAGTAAGCACAAAATCCATTCCTAGTGATTCAACCCCTGACATTGGCTCTAGCATGAATCCTCCTCCAGCTAAGGAAACCATTGAAATTAGTTCTTCTAGAACAGATTACTTAGAAAAAGAAAGCTCTTCCTCAAACTTTAATGATGATGAAGTTCCACTTGAAACCCTCATGAAAACTAGGGCACGACAGAGGGAGGTAGAAACAAGAAAAGGAAAGGCTAAAATACATCCTATGGAAATAAAAGTACCAAGTCCAAAAAAGAGGAAAATTGATACTATTCCTCCTATAGCCAAAGGAAGATGTGAAGGACCTACTAGGAAATCAAGACCAGCTGGGCCTGTCCAAGAAAGTCCTAAACCTGTTGAGACCCCACATGAAGACCCTGAAGGTCCAATGGAGCAGGTGTGTGACAAAGAAGGAGAAGGAATATTTAAGGGAGCAACAAACATAACACTAGCTGATCTTGCTAGCATTGCAGAGGAATTGGAAGAAAATAAAAACTTCCTATAGCATGAACAAAGGGTCTTGCAACATGAAGTCCTACAGCAACAACTAGAACTAGAGCAGGAGAACCTACATCTGCAACAAGAGAAAGAGTCCTTGTAGCAAAGGGAAGAAGAAACAACACCTTTACAACCAGAGATAACTAGAATGCCTGAGTATATGCAAATAACACCATATACCAAAAGACTAGTAGGTATTCATAATTCTCCTGATTTTTTAGTACATACAACAATTTTGAATCTTTGGACAAAAATACAAATAAGGGAGGAAGAATGGAAAAGGGAATTTATAGAAGTTAAAGGAATAAATTCAAAGGATGAAGAAATTGAGGAGAAAAATGTAGATATTGCTACCCTGAAGAAGAGGGTAGATGATATGGCAGCTTTGGCACTAAAGATTCTAGAATGTAGAGAACCCCTGAGGGTCTATGCTCTGCTCCTAAAAGAGAAGTATATCTCTTTTAAGATGTCAAGACTTGCCTCAAGTTTGAACCCATCTGTTGATACCCCTATGGAATTTTTGAATGCTTATAGGATTGCCTCTCCTGAAATGAAGAATTTTTTATGTGAATTTTATTTACATAATTATGTTGTCACAAAAGACCATGAATGGAACCCATTGATGTATGTTGGAGATGTTCAATTGAGAGCATTCATGTCTTGGGTGCAAAATGAAATTAGTTGGGGACAACAACACGATATTTATAAGCAGTTGGATTCTAATATCCCCTTGCATGTTAGAGATGAATCAAGTAACCCAAGGGATATTTATAGAGAATGGAATAGAATGTTGCTTAGACTGAGCTATGGCAACAAGATTATGCCTTGGATTGAGGTAGCTTACACTGAGTATGAGGTAAAAACAATAGCAAAAGAGTAAACCATGAGGAGATGTTTATCCCAGAGATGGAATAGTTTGATTGATGAGTTGAAGTAGGCTAAGCCTCATTCCATCCACAATTATGTTGTAGCATTGAAAAGAATTGAGAGACATGTTTAGATTGGAAGAACTCGGGGATGACATTGGCTTCCCCTAACTTTTCAGCCACCCATGCTCATGTGGCCTATTCCAAATTTTAGATTTTACTAGAGTGATATTTCTATAGAAAGGAAGAGATGGGATATATTTGAGAGATTGGGTTGATGCTATTGGGATCCTAACTCATGCATTGTGGCCATTGATGTTGGAAAACTCTCAATTACAAATTTAAGAGCTTTGACCAAGCAAAAGAACAACTCTTCCCTTGCAGGAGGACCAAGAAAATGTTAGGTTGGGGGGAGTAATGAGCCTAGTTTTTGGTCTATATTGGGTAAAATTTATTGTCTATTTGCTCATTGATGTCATGGATTTTGATGCTTAAGTGTTGGTATTGGCATAATGTTTCCCTCCAACCATTGACATTTGACATTACCCTATCTCAGTAGGCTTTAATGATATTTGGCATAATATGTGGGTCATCTATGTTGATTTTTCATGTGATTAATGAGTGTTTCTTAGAGTGGTTATTAATGTGCAGTTATTGTGCATACTAACCTTGGAATGCAAACTTAATACATCAAGTTATGGAGGACACCGCTAGTTGGGCATGCACCATAACATCTAGCTAAGGAGCCGCTCTAGGTCAAAGGTAGCCGATAGCAGAGATTCTTCATGCAACCAAATGTAGCCACCTTGTAGTGGACCTTAATGATTAAGCATGCACGGGCATTACTGATGTGCTGAATCTGTGCTTGAATTGCATGTCTACCTAGATTTCATATGTGCGTAACCACTGCCGCTCCAATTTTCCATGCTTTCCCTAAATTGTGTCCTCCTAGTCATGGAGTTGACTGCCTTGTTATCTATAGTATACATAATAATTTGATGCTCCTTCTTTAGGAGGTTGCACAATTTTACATTGTACTCTCATTTCAGTGATACAGGTACATCACTCTTTGTATGCATAATTTACAGTGAATGAAAATAAAGTTTTGAGTTTGAACATCTGAGTTGTTGTTAGTATAGAGGATAGTTATCCAAGGGGGCCCGCTTGGTGAGTAATCTATTCTCTTAGTTTAGTAGTAGCTTAGTATTACCTATCATTTGATGCTTAGTTTAAAATTTGGCATTGACTGCTTCTGCAGCCACTAGAAGTCCATTTTGTGTCTATTCCTATAGCGAAAGCAGACAAAGTAGTTCTTGTTTGTTGCTTAGATATTTCAGTCTCACTTTGTATTTCAGTTCAACATAGTTGTTGGTTGATGCTTAGTATTTTCTTTACTTCCTTTTCAGTAGTTTACTTTCAGTATTGTGTTTCTTAGCTCTACGATGCAATGACTACTTAAGCCCCTAGTGCACATACAATTCTGACCCATTTCAAGTTCACATCCCTAGGTTGACAAGTTAAATGCTTCTTCATAGTGGTTGAATGACTATTCAGGTTAGATGTCCAATCTTTGAATTGTGGTTGTAGAAGCCTAGTTATGAAATCATTGTAGGAGGCAGACAAGGACAACAAGAAGGAAAATTCTAAATCCAAATACATGGGAGATCCAAATCTCCTAATAATTTCAAGGATAAATGTTGAAGCTATCAAAAGGATAGGCATCTAGGAAGAGAATATAAAGATGAGAATAAGAAGAATACGAAAAATGTAGATTCTCAAATGTGATTTTTTGGAGAGACTCTCTTAGGATGAAAGTGATGCTTAGAAAAATCATTTCCCTTGCTACTCATACATCAAAAGGTTTGTGGTTGATAGAATTTGGTGCCTCTTTCCACATTACCTCACTTCAAATTTAGTTTATATAATATGAAGAACATAATGTTGCTACGAAATACTATGGAAATTATTCCCATCTTAAACTTCTTGGCTAGTTTAGAGTTCTAATTTGATTCCTTAATGAATTACTGAAGGGGATCTATGGTGTGTTGCATATACATGGTTTGACACAAAAAATATTTTAGATAATTAAATTGTATAATGTAAGTGTGCAAGTTTATAAAATCCACATCTTGGGAAACAATTTTTTCTTAAACAATGCACTTCCAACTCTTGACCAACCAAAACATATTACATGTCAATTAAAAGTGTTAATTTCAATAGCTCTCCATTCACCATGGTGGAATCAACTCATTCTTTCCAAATATATACCTGCACAAACCAGAGATATAGTCCCAAGGTTAAGGTCTTTCCTAGACCTATGACCTAAGCCTCGAGGGTTCGTGATGACCCTACCTACGTATCTTGTCATAGGAATCAAAGGCGTAGTAGTTCACCCCATGATGACAATGGGAGTTCAATCTCTCCTCTTGTATCAGATATATTATCTCACCTTTAACACATAACTATTAGTTTAGTATGTGTAAGCTATCAACATAGTTAATTATAATGTAATGATAATAATTTTTCCATCAAATGTTGGGTCCATACCAATCATTACCAAGTTTTAGTATACAAACATTCACAATATTCACAAGAGGTCATTAATACCATACTCTCAAATATTATACACCATGGCCATCATGAGCATAGAACCATATACACAAGCTAATTAGCTAATACATAGTATGGGTACAATAGTGATTGGATCATACATAGATCACAAGTGCAACAGTGACTGGATCATACATGGAGCACAAATGTAGCAATGACTGGATCATACCCAAATCAAAAGTATAACAATGATTGAATCATACCTAGTTCACAAGTATAACAATGACTAGATCATACCCAAATCACAAGTGCAACAATGACTAAATCATACAAAGATCACAAGTGAAATAGTGGTTGTCTCATACACAAATAATAAGAATAACAAGATTAGCTCATATGTACATCAAAAGTACACAATTATTATCTCATTTTCATATCACAATTACCTTAGTTACTGGCTCCAACATATATCACAAATACATAGTGACAAGGTCCATCATACATCACATAAACTTAGTGATGAACTCCACCATACATCACATAACATAATAACAATGGTTAAAAAACACATCACAATGGCTAATACATGCCCATAATGCATCCTAGATAGAAATAATGTCGGTGCATTACGCACTATACCATGGGTCCTATCTTTCCACTAGTCTTCTACACCATTGGACAATGGAAAGAGGATTTGATGCATCCCATACTACACTGTGGGTCCATCCTTAACCCTACAAGGCTAAGTTTATAATCTAACAACTGGGAGGGGATTTGTTTCATCCCATACTACACCATGGGCCTATCCACCATCCTAAGGGTTTCCCCAAGCAATGAACCTACCAAACCCAGTGTATTTTGACTTCAATCTCCTATAGGCCACCAAAAAAAATTCTGTCCACCCAAGAAGAAGTAGCTCCCAACATATAGCACCTTGTGACTTTAGTGATATTTTCAGCTATCTTCTTCATAATCCTAGGTAACACATGGAATTAGTCACTTCTGTGCATACCAATGATATCCCATCAACTCTATCAATATGTGGTTAGTCTCAGATTACTGTTACCTGCATGGATGGGTCCCTACCTATGCAACCACTACGACTGTATCATAACCAGGGTAGCCTGCTACCTTCACCTCTATGAACTAGGTAAATGCTAACTAATCCCTAGCAATAGCCTAGACATCGGTCATTGGAATAGTCCAATGACTACCTGTTGCTACTCAAATATCTCAGAGGTTCACTCTTGGGCAGGTCATACATAACACAATTCACAATCACAATCCAAAGATACATGGGCCTATACATAAACACATAGATATGGATTTGATTAAAATAGACAGATAAGATATACATGGAACCAACACGAGATGGACTTTTCCAAACTTATACATATATTCAAATACCCATTATAAGGTATTCAATCTTTGCTTACTATATAAGAGCATATTATGTATTAAATACACAATACTAGATTCACTTAACTTGTTCACACCCATTCGGTACCCCTTCAACCTCAAATGGAAGCCTACTAAAGAGAGAAGATCAAACCAATTCAAAAAAACCCTATCATCTAGGAATTATCACCCCCTAGACCCTCTATGTACAGACATGAGGTCACAGAGGAATCCTTCACCCAAGAATCACGTATGTTCCCACTTCCAAATGGGTCAAAGTCACGCATAGTTCTCCTCACAAGGTCTCTCAAGGATACCTATGCACCACTTCCCAATTTAGCGAACCTATACCATGACACTTTCTTGCAAGTATGTAGAGATTGAACCTCACCACCCTTATTATTCCAAACCTGACTAGGACATTCTTGGGTTCATCTTATCAACATAGGGGCAATGATATTATGCAGCCTAAAATTACCTTCATTCACACAAACCCATAAGAAATCATTTCCTTTCAAAAATCATATAATAGGTTTGATATTGGAGTTATTATATTCAAGAGTGGCAATAGATATCTTTGAAGGACATACCCTACTATTTATAAGTGTGTATTAAGTACAATCAATGCCATAATGCTACTTAAGTAAGTGGCAACTCTATGTCCATTAGACCAACATATGAAAATATAAACCCAATAGCAATTTCTACTAATAATATTCTTAATCTTCCAACTTCCTTCACACTATAGCACAACCTCCTATTCTTATAATAATTTAGTTCATAGATTGGATAATTTATTCATACTTGGCATTTTTTCCTAAATATGGCATCGATGGTCGACAATAATGTATCATGAGATGTTGCATAACATGGTTACATAGGGTTTATTTCTTAACTTAGACTCGACAATATTTTCCTTCATTTTAGTATGCAATCATATTGTAGATCAATATAGATCTATATTATTCCTTTGTTTTTGTAAGAATGATTCCCACATCAAGATTATTTTATTTAAGATGTTGTGATCATGTAAAGCATTTACCATGGTGACAATGAATTAAGAAAGAACCAAGTTCCAATAGTAAAATTATGTTTATTAAGGTTTGGTTTTAGTGCCACACACTAAAATCATCACTCCTAATATTATCATGTAACTACCTAACAATTAGATGTAACAACACTATGTAAGTAAGGTCTTTCAAACATCATGGTTAAACCTCACCACTTAGTAAAAAAATATGGTATGAACATATCTTTTTTTAAACACTCTAGAAGGATATAAATACTAAGGGAGTTAGGCACCCATTTAAACAAATTAAATAAATTAAATAAATTATATATATATATATATATATATATATATATATATATATATATATATATATATATATATATATATATAGATATAGATATATACTCCCAAGTTAATTTATCGAAAGATTTCCCACCAATGTATACAAATTTAATCAACCATCCCATAATTATATCATAACCATATATTAAATATTTATAATGGGCTATCACAAACCACTATCTTAGATATGTACATTAAATGTCTTCCAAGTTATCAAGGGTTTCATACCTTTCTTTTAATACCTATGTCATTGTTTTTTACTATATTTACAAAATATGAAGCTCAACCACTACAATTGCATAGTGAATAATATGTTTACTACCAAGTTAATATTATGACCCATTAAATATAGCTCCCTTGCAAGAATGAATCTGTAGTAGTTCCTATTTATGTATATACATGCATGTACATGGAGGGTATGTACATGATCATCATGGAAAAAACAGGCCCTTAAGTGGCAAAAAATTCAAAAAAATCAAAGCTAGGCAACTTGATGTAAAAAATTGAATAAGTTATCTATATTATTTAAAAAATATGTAAGAATAGAATTTGTAGCAAATTGAATGTAGTTTCTAAAATACTAGGTTTTTTTTAAAGAAATCTATTTGGTGAAAATTTGAAATTTCAATGCAGTAGTACTTAAATTTCAGGGCAAAAATAAGTAGGTGTCTGTCTGACCACCATAACCACAATAAAATGATAATATTTTTTTATACGATTTTATATATAAGTAGAGGACTTATTTCCTTATGTGATGCATATTTTTTTGTAATTTTTTTCCAAGTAAATAATTAATTATGGTTTTATTACAATTTTTAAAAATATAAAAACTTGTGTGTCTAACCACCTTAACTTGGTCAAAACTTCATGAAATTCATTTTTATTTTTTTAATCCTATAGTATGTGAAGCATAGAATGTGACACATGTTTTGGATTCAAAAAATGTGATACTATTGAAAGCTATAGATTTTTCCAATCAACCTATCAATCAATACTTTAGTCGTAATTCAAATTGAAAATGACTAATAATTACTTATTAAATTAAAAGTAATGCATAATTTATATCGGTGGAAAGCTGAGAATCTCCTTTAAAAACCCTTTTTGTTTCATCAATTTTGGTTTAAAAAAAAGTCATTAGCCACATACCCTACGTGCATTCCCATCATATTGCCACTTTTTGGCCCATCATGATCCTGCACATACCCTAGACACCTTTAAGCACATTCATATAAGTGTGTGACACCCCCTACTCTAGCACTTGCAAGTTTGTATATAAACCGGAGCTTCGTGGTTTTCTTTCCCATTAGTATTATTTTAGGATCAAACATGGGTAATTCAAGTTGAACCATCAAAAGTGTGATATTTCTTTTATAAAAATAATGTAAATAAAAGGAACTTATCTGAGCTTAAAGGATGTTTGTTTCCCATTTCACAAACTCCCCTCATGGAATAGATATGGAGGATGTCATTGAGGTTTTGAAGTCAGGATTTTATTTTTCTATGCTAGCCAACCCCTTTCTTCTCACCAAATTGCAAAGGTGAAGTCAAGGTGGGTCATGGAGAGAGTTTAATGGCTATTACATCATCTTTTTATAACAAGCAGGAAGTATATTGGAAATGGTTGTGGATTTTAGCGTTATACCTTCCAATCATTTTTTTCTTGAGACGACATCCTTCACTCTGTGTGTCCTCTCCATCTTAGGGTCTTCCTCTCCAACAACTCGTACCTCCTAAATTTCCTATCCCTTTATGCCTTCGATGGAAGCCCTTAGTATTTTTTAAATCTCCCACTTCTGCCAATCACAGTTTCCTAAAATTTTCTACATCCTTTCAACACACATTTTGACCTAACCAATGTTCAATCTCTGGCAGCTCCCAATAGATTCACTGAGCTCGGGATCACTCTCCTATTCACTTATCCTCCCTTTCCCTTCCATTCCCATGTAATTTCTCCTCACATCTCTATGATCTCTTCTCTTTTGCACATAATTTTGTTGTTTCTCCATCTATTTTCCCCTCACACCTATCACTTTGCAGGCCCTCTCCTTCTCTTTTTCTTTGTAGGCAAGGAGGATGTTGGCAATTCTTGGTTGCAATTTATTTTCCTCTACTCCCTCCTACATGATTTTGGTGCCCTCCATTCCATTTTTCTCAAATGCCTCTTGAATGTGGCTATCAATGGTAGATTGAGGTATTTTGCATGCCAAATTGACTTTCATCTTTGGATAGCTCTTGAACAAGGACACCATACCCCTGGTAAATGAATTCCATTGAACCCCCCTCATGCTTCTACTTCTCATGTTTTTCTCTCTACAACATGTGTGTCCCCAGTCAAGGGGTCGTGGGGATTTTAAAATTTCTCCTACGTGCTAGCTTTTCCCATGTGACATGCCATTTTCCCCCTTTTTGTTCATCTGCACCATGCTTGTATGACTACATCGCTCCTCCAAACACCTGCACCATGCCCATTTAATTATTTTTTCCGGCCTCCTTTACTGGGTTGTTAATACTTGCAATGACTTTGGCATTTTCTTTTTATTAATTTTCACCTACTCATTGTGTTGTCTTCTTAGTCAAGTATTTTCCTTCATCTCATCTTCTTCTCAACTTAAGGACTGCACATCAGGCCTTTAACATGGCCCATAAATTATTAATTTTAGCTACAGTGACAACCAATTCCCACATGAATTTTTCCTCCTGATCACGATGTGACATCCTTCCCCCCTTAGGATAAGTCATTGTGGCTTATTAAAAGGGTTACAATTGTTGATTTATTCAAAATTTTGGGGTTCCTAGAAAATTTAATTGCCTTTTCCTCCCTTGTTCTTATCTCCCAAGTGGGTTCTTTTCCCTAATTTTACCAATTTGGGAGTATTTTCATTAGATTCAAGAGGCTGCCTACTAAAATTTATACCCTCGAGTAAGCATTTTTGCTTAATCCAACCCTCATTTTTAATTTAGGTGTTGATATTTATTAAAATAGATCTATATTATATCATCGGCTACCCACATTTATTAGATAACCCTAGTAAGATATCATAGTACCATGCATCAAAACTACTTTTACCATTAATTGTTAAGGTATTCACATTCTACCCATTCAAACATATCCCCATAGTTATTTGCATTTTAGGTTCTTGGCAATTCATGTTTATACCTTGAGATAAATTTTTAATACTTAAATATGTAACAAACACTTTCCTCATAGAAAGGGGTAAAAATCAAATCCAACAGTAAATTAGCGGAAGTAGCAATCATTAAATTCATCAACCTTCCACTATGCATTTTGATTTTTATTTATAATTCATTTATCCAAAATTCCTTTTTCACTCATTCAAATTCTCTTACTAAGGACTAGCCATGCACTCTCACAAGGTTAAGAATCCATTTAAGATATTTAAATTATTTATATGCATACTAAGTGACTAACATAGTTATGGTTAGTTGGTAGTGTAAGAAAACATAATCTACCCCAAGTCAAGTGAGCTTCATAGGTCTAGTCTTTGAACCTAGTTGCTCTGATACCAATGTAAAATCCCCATCTTGGGCAACAATTTTATTATTATTTTTAAACAATGCACAACTTCTAGCTCAACAAACCAAACATATTCCATGTAAATTAGAAGTGTTAATTTCAATATCTCTCCATTCACCATGATGGCATCAACTCATTCTTGCCAAATATATACTTGCACAAAAGAGCGATACGTCCCAATGTTAAGGTCTTTCCTAGATCTATGACCTAAGCCTCAAGGGTTCGTGATGACCCTACCTACGTATCCCATCATGGGAATCAAAGGTGTCATAGTTTTCCCCACAATGATAGTGGAAGTTCAATATCTCCTCTTGTATGAGATCTATTATCTCACCTTTAACCCATAACTATTAGTTTAGTACATGTAAGCTATTAACATAGTTAATTATAATGTAATGATAATAATTTTTCCATCAAGTGTTGGGTCCATACCAATCATTACCAAGTGTTAGTGTACAAACATTCATAATATTCACAAGAGGTCATTCATACCATACTCAAAGATTATACACCATGGCCATTATGAGCATACCCCCATATACACAAGATAATTAGCTCATACACAGTATGGGTATAATATGACTGGATCATACACAAATTACAAGTGCAATAGTGACTGGATCATACACAGATCACAAATGTAACAATGACTGGATCATACCCAGATCACAAGTATAATAATGACAAAATCATACCTAGTTCACAAGTATAACAATGACTAGATCATACCCAAATCACAAGTGCAATAGTGATTGAATCATACATAGATCACAAGTGCAATAGTGACTATTTCATACGCAGACTACAAGTATAATAGTGGTTGCCTCATACATAGATCATAAGTATAACTGTATTAGCTCATATGCACATCACAAGTACACAATTATTATCTTGTTTTCATATCACAATTACCTTGGTGACTGGCTCCAACATATATTGCAAAAAAACAGTGACAAGCTCCATCATACATCACATAAACTCAGTGATGAGCTCCACCATACATCACATAACATAATAAAAATGGTTGACTAACACATAACAATGGATAAAAAATATCCATAATGCATCCCATATAGAAAGAATAACGATGCATTGCACACTACACCATGGGTTCTATCCTTCCACCAGTCTTCTGTACCATTGGATGATGGGAAGAAGATTCAGTGCATCCCATACTACACCATGGGTCCATCCTCAACCGCACAAAGATAAGTATATAGTATAACAACTGGGAGGGGATTCAGTGCATCCCATACTACACTACGGGTCTGTCCACCATCCCAAGGGTTTCCCCAAGTAGTGAACCTACCAAACCCAGTGGATTCCAACTTCAATCACCTATAGGCCACCAGTGACAAGTCTATCCACCCAGGAAGAAGTAGCTCCTGACATATACCATCTTGTGAACTTAGTGATATTGCCAGCTATCTTCTTCACAATCTTGGGTAACACATGGCGTCAGTCACTTCCATGCATACCAGTGACAACGAGTGAACCCTATCAATATACGGTTAGCCTTGGACTACCATTACCTATAGGGATGGGACCCTATGCATGCAACTAGTATGAAAATATCATAACCATGGTAGCCTACTACCTTCACCTTTGTGAACCAGGTGAATGTTGGATAATCCCTAGCAGTAGCCCAGACATCAGTCATTGGTATGGTCCAATGACTTCCTATCACTACTCAAATTTCCTGGAGGTTCACTCTTGCACGGATCATACATAACATGATTCACAATCTCAATCCACAAATAAATGGGCCTATACATAAAATCATAGATATGGAGTTGATTTACATAGAGACATAAGAGATACATGAAACCAACATGAGATGGAATTTTCCAAACTTATACATATATTCAAATACCCATTATAAGGTAGTCAATCTTTGCTTAATATATAAAAGCATATTATGTATTAAATACATAGTATTTGATTCTCTTAACTTGTTCACACCCATTTGGTACCCCTTTAGCCTCAAATTGAAGCCTACTAAAGAGAGAAGGTCAAACCAATACAAAACAACCCCAACATCTAGGAGTTATCCATCCTAGACCCTCTCCCTATGGACTTGAGGTCACAGAGGCATCCTTCTCCCAAGAACCACCTACGTTCCCACTTCCAAATAGGTCAAAGTATCAAGGATACCTATGCACTGGTTCCCAATTTAGCGAACCTATACGATGGTCCACTTTATTGCAAGTATGTAGAGATTGAACCTCACCACCCTTATTATTCCTAATCCAAATAGGACATTCTTGTGTTTGTCTTATCAACATAGGGACAAGGCTATTATGTACCCTAAAATTACCTTGGTTCACACAAACCCATAAGAAAGCATTTCCTTTTAAAACTCATATAATAAGTTCGATATTGGAGTTCTTATATTCAAGGCGGCCAATAGATATCTTTGAAGGACATACCCTAATATTTATAAGTGTGTATTATGTACAATCAATGTTTGAATGCTACTTAAGGAAGTGGCAACTCTATGTCCATTAGACCAACATATGAAAATGTAAACCCAATAGTAATTTCTACTAATAATATTCTTAATCTTCCAACTTCCTTCACACTATGGTGCAATCTCCTATTCTTATAATAATTTAGTTCATAGATTAGATATTTTATTCATACTTGGAAATTTTTCCTAAATATGGCATTGATGGTCGACAATAAGGTATCATTAGATGTTGCATAACATGGTTACATAGGGTTCATTTCTTACCTTAGTCTTAACAATTTTTTCCTTCCATTTAGTATGCAATCATATTGTAGATCAATATAGCTCTACATCATTCCTGTGTTCATGTAATAATGATTCCCATACAAGGTTATTTTATTTGAGATGTTGTGATCATGTAAAGCATTTACCATGGTAACAACAAATTAAGAAAGCACCAAGTTACAATAGTAAAAGTATGCTTATTAAAGTGTGGTTGTAGTGCCACTAACTAAAATCATCACTCCTTATATTATCATGTAACTACCTAACAATTAGATGCAACAACACTATGTAAGTAAGGTCTTTCAAAAATCATGGTTAAACCTCACCATTTATTATAAAAAATGGTATGAATATATCTTATTTCAAACACTCTAGAAGGATATAAATACTAGAAAGGAGTTAGGTAGTTCCCATTTAAACAAATTAAATAAATTATATATATATATATACTCCCAGGTTAATTTATCGAAATATTTTCCACCAATGCTTACAAATTTAATCAACTCACCCATAATTCTCTCATAAACATATATTAGATATTTATAATGGGATATCACAAACAATTATCTTAGATATGTACATTAAATGTCTTCTAAGTTATCAAGGGTTTCATACCTTTCTTTTAATACCTATGTCATTGTTTCTAACTATATTTACAAAATATGAAGCACAACCACTACAATTGCATATTGAATAATATGTTTACTACCAAGCTAATAGTCTGAACCATTAAATATATGAACCATCAATTTTAATAGTGTTGTTCTATGGATTTCTCTTGCACTCTTAGGATCTTCCACCTAAAAGAAGAGAGATAGAAGACCAAAATTGAGGTGGTTCACTCGAATTAAGGAATGCATGATTGAATTATGACTAAATGCAATGATCTAAATGTAGCGAAGTGATGAATTTGATTGATTAATAATGCAAAACTAATGAAATATGTAATGTTTGAAAATACATTGTGATATGCAAAAAAACCTAGAAATGAATGTAAATTGCAACAGGAAATGATGAAACTAAAAGTGTGCACATGAGATATTGATGAAGGATAAAATTAACTTATGGAATGATGTTTATCCTATTTTTTAGGCCTGGTCAGACTCATTCACCATTTTAGGTGAATTAGTCCCAGTTCTATGAAACTATTCCAGAGCCCGTTTCATACAAATGGGTATCTAAAAATGCAGAAAACCAAAATCAGGCCTGGAACTGGGACTCATTCTCCACCCATGGAAAATGAGTCCACTTTTGAATTTTTGAAGGTTCAAAAGTGGAAACAGGAGCCTTTGGTCTACACTTTCTGCCTCTTCAGGTGTTTGGTCCTGAAATTGTCAAATTTGGGCCTGAATGTGACTTTTTGTTGATATTGTTCCTTAGTAAATAGGAAGGTGTGTTCAACAACTTCACAACTTAATCTTCAATTATTTTCAAGTCCTCAAGATGCCTAAATCTGCAAACACATAAGACAAGAGAGAGAAATGTTGAATATTAGGGCATGGGGGTTTTCCTTGGTCAAACCCCTTTATAGGTAATTAAGCCAAATGAAGAAAGAATTTAATGAAGCATGCAATAATGGAGTTATTACCTTTCCATGATGATTGATGTTGAATTTATACAGAAAAACATGAAGAATCTTCCCTTGAATGTCTAAAAATTGCTATCTTAATGACTTGAAATGATGAAACCCTAACTTGCTTGACTAAAGATGGAAGAATGACGGGTGAATAGTGAAGAGTGGTTATGATTTAGGTTTTAGAGACTTTATTTTATAGGAAATTCACCTAATTTACCCATAAATTGGATCCCCAAGGATGACATGAAGAAAAATAAAAATCAAATTCAAAAATTTCCTACTTAAAAGTCAAAAATGGGCCAAATGGGACTCATTTGCCACCTTGGATGAATTAGTCCTGTGAATGTAAAATTATTTGAGCTCCCTTTGGGTTTTCTTCTTTGCTAAAGTGTTGGGCCCCCAAATAATTTATTTAACATGTTTTCCTTCGCTCTTCATCGAGCTTCTTTTTGCTATACTTCATTTGTTATGCTTCCACATATCTTCCCAACACTGCTGGTAACAAAGGCTTCCTTCACTCTTCATCTGACTCTTACTATGCTTCCACGTGTCTTCTTCATAGGCTATTCCTAATTGTTTCCCTTCAATTTTTCATCAGGCACCATCTATGTGCCATGTGGCTCCCATTCGCATAAACTTTGGCAGGCCCCACCAGATGGTGCCAATAATAAAGATCGTTGCTACATGTCTTCTCAATGCAAGCCTTCAGCGAGGCGAGGAAGGAATGAGCTGTGGGTTGCGCCATGCTGCCACCTATCTCATTTGTGGGTCCTTCATCAAAGGGAAAGAGTGGAGCAAACACCATGCTATGACATATTGTCACACGTTCTAACTACCTCCACAAGCAGGTGACACTGTCTGCGGAGGGTATGCTGGGATCATTGCCATCATTTGCAGGGGATGCATCTGGCTAGGAGGATTCTACATACCATGGCTTCAATATTTTTCTATTGCAATGGCCAAGGGGAATCTTTTCTGTGGCCATCATTGCTTCAGATACTAAATCATTTTTGTTACAAGCTCTCCAGGCAGTGGATTATTGGATATAAATACTACTTCTCACTTCGAAAAATGGGTTCTAGAGAGATAGAATTTTTAGAGACAACATGCCTTTTTACTATTTTTAGATTATTGCAAAATAACACACAGACTGTGCCATTGTTCAACCTTTCTATTTTCTTAATCTATTTGATAAACTTTACACTATGCCATTATTGTTTTGATTGATTCATTTACAGAACTTATATGGTTTTAATGCAAGTTTGCTAGTTTAGATCATGTCTTTGACTCTTCTTTTCAGTGAATGTGCATGAAAATTATTTTATGTCATTGAATGAATTATTCAGGCTTTTATCTTTAATTTCTATTGTTCTAGGACATAGAAAATTGCTGATAGGCCCCTTAAATAAAATCCCAAAAGATAGATTTACTGTGCCTATACCTACTTTTTGGTGTATCGCCTTAGTTAGAATTTTATGTTTATATCTGCTTCCAATTCCCATTCCAAATCCCCAATTACAGAAGAAGCCAACTTCTTTAAAAATATGGAGGTCACTCAGTTTAGCATGATTGGTTCCCCCATTAACTAAGTTTCCCATATAGGGTTGTTACCTTGCCAATTTTTGGCATCAACAGCTTATTTTTTTGACACACCCAGTGGGACAACTTCAATGAGTCTAAATTCAAAAAGGATGTATGAGCCATTGGCCTATTACAAGGTCCCAAACAATGAATAATCCTAGTTTACTAGTGCCTCCATTAGGGACAATACAAGCCACAACCCAATTAGTGAACATTCTGCTTCCTCCACCCTTTCCGCTACCCATGTTGCCTATTGCTAACAAAAATTATGGGGCATGGGATGCCATAAGCCCTCTTGTTGCACCAGTAGCACCTACTATTTGGCCCATTATCCTAGTCTCTACTCTAAAAGCTATACCTAAGTTCACTGGAGATGGCTGAAGAATTTCATTCGAACATCTGAAAGATGTTGTAGACGTATGTCTAGTACATGGTGTTACAAACCAAAATATAGTGCTAAGGCTAGTTGCAGCCTCCTTCAGAGGTAAGGCACTAGATTGGTACCACATACTGATGGAAAATACTATCAATACTTGGGATGACCTAAAAGATCCTTTTTGTCAAATATTTTCAAAAAATAAAGACCGGTCCTCGCTATATTATCAGTTGTCTACCATAAAGCAAGCCTCATACAAAGCCATGACTGACTTCAATGCCCAGTTCCATACAAGCTGGCAGAGAATCTAGGTTGATATCCACCCACCGCCCAAGTTAGAGTTCATATTCTATTTGAAATCTATCAACTTGACATCTTGATGATGATCTAATCTTTGGGTGGAACCACTCTAACGGGTGCTTACAACATCGTTGTCAAAGCAAAGAACAATTTGATAAACACCGAGAAGTTACCACCCCAACCCATCATGCCTATATTTCCAGAAATATTAGTTCTTGCTTAGGAAATTCTTTTTACTAGTTCTTTAGCTCCTCCTCAATCCATGTACACATACCCGAATGTACCACAAAAAGTTGCTTCTACTTCAGGCTCTTCAAAGGAAGAGATGAATGAGTTCAAGGAAATGTTGTAGATCATTGCCAATGAAATAACTGTCATTAAGTAGAACCAGGCATCACCTTTAAAGCTAACTTATTAGAATTATGAAGGAAAGAGGTCTTCTTACCAAAAAAACTAGTTCCAAGGAGGGGCTCGCACGAATCCATAGGTGCAAACAACAAATCAGATTATACCGGCGCCTTCTCCACTGTAGAGTGCTAACCCAAGATCAAGTAGAGAGCTAACTGTAGGACAAAATAACCTAGTTGATGAGACCATCCCTTGATGTTTCCCTTGCGGCTACTCACATATTCCTTAGAATTTACCATGTGGAAATCTACAACAAAAGGTGGCAGAACAATGCAGCCAAGGTGCAACATTAGATCCTAGAAGTTATGTGTATACCTCTTCAAAGATGGAGAATGTGCTACTCACCAAAAAAATGCAAGGAATGTCCTTGGAGCAAGAAGTAGACATCACTCCCGATCACACACTCTTCTCATGGATGGAGGAAGAAGAGGCGGTATTCCTAAATGATGTATCCACATCAAAACCACCACAAGTGCAGTCCGATTAAAACACCTCCTCAAAGAGGAGATTCACGGGCGAACCAGTCATCCCGCAACTAGTTAGTCCATAGCCAGAGGTGCTTCTGACCAAACATCCTGCACCTCCGTAGTAGTACAACTATTACCTAATTTTTAGCTTTCAACTAAAATTAGGTAACTTAGTGTTTGTTCTTTTCATGTTGTTTAAACATTCAAAAGATAAACCATAAAACTGCTATTTTCAATATGCATGAAAGAGTGATTGTCAAATAAGGAAAATTACATTTTGTCATTTTAATGTTGCAATTACAACAAATGAGGAAGATAATCATAAATATAGAAATGTAATATTTTATTGATAATCCTAAAATGTACATGTCCCTCACAAGCCAAGGGACTAACTCTCTTATTCAATGAACATATGAAGCAATTCATACATGAATAAGTAAGAGAAATAAATAATGTGCATATAAGAATGGAACTAGTCATTGCCTGAGAAAGAATAGTTAAAAGTTACCCTGCTACTGCCCTGAATCGCTTGTGTCCTTCCTAGCTCCATAGTGATCCTAGCCCATGCATCTGAAAAAGATGAGAGAGTGATTGTCAAATAAAGAAGATTATATTTTTTCATTTCAATGTTGCAATTACAGAAAATGAGGAAGAGAATCATAGATATACAAATGTAATCTTTTATTGATAATCCTGAAATGTACATGTCCCTCACAAGCCAAGGGACTAACTCTCTTATTCAATGAACATATGGAGCAATTCATACATGAATAATTAAAAGAAAAAAATAATGTGTAGATAAGAATGGAATAATCATTGCCTGAGAATGACTGGTTACAAGTTGCCCTACTACTGCCCCGAACCACTTGTGTCCTTCCCAGCTCCGTAGAGCTCCTAGCCCCTACATCTAAAAAGGATAATGATATTAAAGAAAGGCTCTAAGAAATGAAAGATTTAATCCTTACATACACACCTACCTATGCATGTATAAATTGATCCATAAGTGCATAAAATAAGCAAGCAAACCTTGGATGTCTAGGAAAACAAAGAAGTCATCAAACACATCCAACATATGCATTTATTTTCTAACTATTTGCTTCATGTGCATATTTAGGACAAGTCTAGTTACTCTTTAGATTCAGATCAAATACAACATGTGGGCCAAATGCATCTCCCATGAGGGTAGAGCTCAATATGATTTGAAAGAGAAAGGAAATTGAGAAACTTGGTCAAAGATTTATCTCTTATCAATGCATTAAATCGATATGGAATCACACCAGTTGATCAACTTTCATTATCAGATTCAAAAGATGCAACAAGTTCAATTATGCATCTTTTGAACAATGAGGAATAATTTCATGATGTGGTCAAGCCCCTCTCACCATAACCCTATTGGGTAGTGACACATCACATTGGAAGGTGAGGTTTTAGGTCACCCACATATGTGACATGTGGCTGTCCAACAAAGTTAAAATGAGGAGGCTATGTCTATTCATTACACATAATAGAAGCAAGAGCAATGGTTGAATCAAGGTCATGATAAAATTACAACAAGAAAACCTTTGCAAGAGCTACAGGAGGCAAAGGGGATTGATATTATTCATTCATATGTGTACTTGTGAAAATGTATGCAATAGGTGACAGTCATTGTCATTAATATGGACAACCAACAATGCATGCTACAATGGTCTCATGAAGGACAATAGTGATAAATTTATACTACATGATTAGAGGTAGCTACTATATTAAAAAATGGAGCAAATGAGCCATGCAATGAAGGGTACAACCAAGCAACAACAAACATCAGTTGCATATGCATCAAGGAATTTATAAGGTTGAAAAGCATGGGGAAGTATTCAAGAAAAAGTATAAGTGTTTTCATGACAAATAAACATGGTCATCTATTTTGTTGCCCTCATAAATCAAATGAATGAAAGTTATATGTTGTCTTTTAGATTGAGAACATGATAATCTCGAAAGCATTCCAAGCATATTAAATAGGACATCAACAAAAAACAAAATCTGAAGTTGCACAAGGCTCTATTCGAGGCCTTCTCAATCAAACATTAGACAAACAAGTTTTCCAGCTAACAATCAATGCATGATGGTTTGAGGGAAGGAAAAAGGAAAAGATGTTCAAGAAACATCAATCATAGCTGATACAGATAGTGTGCCCATACAAAGAAAATCTCAATTCGAGAAGAGTGCATAACAGTGTGTGGCATGCTAAAATAGTATGTAAAAATAAGAATTGCTCTTGATCAAATCAATGGAGGTTCAAGATACTTTCTCCAAAATGTATCAAAAGGGTTGACACTATAGATGTTATAGAAGCTAGGATAGAGATCAAAGCCTTGCTATACAATCCATGCATATGCAAAGTTATCAACCAAGCATTTTTCTTTCTGAGTTATTGTATGAAGTAGTGAGCAAATAATGTCGGGAGCTATCATGAGAAAGCTTTGAGATAGTCATGAGTAAGTGATAGTTACATTAGAAAAAAGAAATTAACAATGTCTCATCTTTCCAATCATTAAAATTGGGATACAATGATCTTATCACCATAGTTAGAGGACAATCTTATGATAGATATAGATCCTCTCTCTGTCAACAACAGTATACCAAGATACAGTGAGGGAGTGGCATTACATTGTAGTTATGAAGGAGTTCCTAATTAAAAGATAATGCTACTGAAGTGTTTCAAGAGATAGTGTTATAGCATCAATGTCAAAGATATCTGATATAGATGATGAAAGAATACTGGAGTATTTTGATGGATTAGGTGGCACTTATACTCTATTGCTAAAAGTTGAGTGGTGACTGGATAGAGGTGCATTAGAACAACTATCCCAGGGAAAAGTGTTGGAAAGCAATGATGAAGAATCCATAGATTTCCAAAGTAGTAATAAAGTAGAGCATGACAGTTTTTATTTTCCTAGATTTCTTCTAGAATAGAAATTGATTTGAAGTAGAGAGAGCAATTCCCAAAATAGGGAGCAGTACCATCATTCTAGGTACAACTGCTGCAATAAGAATAAATGACAATCTTTGTGTTTGTATGTGTGGAGGTCCTAAAGTATGCTTTGGGTAAGGTGCATTCATGGCATCTTTTGGTGAAAGGTTTCCCAAACATGACAAGATCCAGTGTTATTGCTTCACATATGTTTCATCCATGCAAATGCAATAAGAATGGATGAAAAAAAAATATAGTCTCATCATTGTCTACTAAGGAGAAAGGAATCTAGTAGTGGGAGAAAAGAAATAAAAATGGATTGATATTGTGCTTCTCATGGCGCCTATGTATGCTACTGAATCAGTATATCCTTGTGGAATCCAAGTTTTCAATAGAATGTTAGTTCTTGAGTGAAATGAAGGTTATTCATAGTGACCAAACCCATTTTGGGGTTTTATTCTCAAAAAACATTCTACATAAGTGAAATGCACTATAGAAAATATAGCTAAATGCCCACTAAAAGACACATTTTGTTGCAAATTGGGGCTTTCACTTGTACCCATATTGTGCAATAACATTTCCTCATTTTTTGGACAAAATCTGAAAGTTTCTTTCAAATTGAAAGCATACACATTTGGGTTCATAGCAAAATCTATGAAAAGAAAATGGTAGTATGGAAAACTTTCTATAGGAGTTCAAAGATTGAAAGGCCATTCATGTGTCATGAGAGGTCATGGTTGCATATTCATCAAAATGCATGCTACAGGAAAACCAAGTAGGGGTTTTTCATAAAATTGCAGAAATAAAGCAGAAAAGTATGAATACAAGAACACCCAGTTTGAATAATGGAGGTCGAGCCATAGTTGGTTCTTTCTTTTTCTATATTCCATAAACCCATCAGGGTTATCAATATTTTTGAAATACAAGGAGAAAAATAGTGAATGCAAGGTTAGCTAGGAGCTTACTCGAGCTTGAGCATTGAAATCTGTAGAGCTTTTCTAGTAAAAACTTCCTCAAAAGCTTGATTAACTTCTCATGGTGGTTTTTAGCTAGTATAGTAACAAATAGGAGAATGAATGACACATATGAGTCAGATAAAGTCCATCAAAATGCTACAAGTCATGGTCTATGAGTCAAAAAATGGCCTCCAAGTTAAAAAAAATTAGATTTATGCCCAGAAGACACATTTACCTGAGTTTCCATGATATTTTCATGTAAGAAATTGTAAAAAATTAACTGAAAACAAGTAAGAATACCATTTTTCCTGTGTTTTCCAAACCCTCATGGAGGCAGAGCAACATTTTCTAGATTCTTCGAAGACCAAATGATGATTTTTTTCATCATTTTGGGTATTATGATTAGGGTTTGACCTCCTTGCATCTCGATGGGATTTTTTATCCCTTGTTTTTAAAATCAAACACATGGTAAATGTGATGGGGTCGAAACATATGTGTTCTCCCTTAGGCACTTTACGCCTTAACGAATTTCTCATTTTTCAAACTTGTCTAAGTCATCATTTTGCATCATATGTTATCACTTAGGAATTTTATGCCTTAGGGATTTATTCCCTTATTTTGAATTATGCTAAGTGTGCAATGTAATATGGAGTATGCCATGTGACCTATGTGTGATGCCTTACATTTTCCCAATGCAATGCAACTTGGAATATGATTTCCAAGGGACTTAGAGGTAGGCCATTCTGGCCAAGCGTTGTGATCACTATATGCCTTTGTAAAAAAATGTGTATGACATGTGTGAATGAAATGCAGAATATGGTCAGTTGGTCGTCAATTCCTTGGAATCTTTTGAAAACTTTTAGCATATCATTTTTCACTAATTTTGAATGTTTGCAATATCATGTAAGGGATTTAAAATCACTTTTAGTTGTTGCAAATTTTAATACATTTTAAATGGTGGGGCCCTTTAATTTCAGCCTAATTGTAAAGTGATTTGTTAAGTAATGTTTTATAAATCACTTAACAAAATAACTATCTTTAATGCTTTAAAAGGCCATGTGTTTTCAAAGGCACACATATTGCATGATGGGGAATGTGGTCAAATGTTGTAATAGGACCAATGATGATTTGTAGAATTGTGGGAAGTCTAAGATCCTATTTGGACTGATTTTGTGATGGAGAGGCCAGTTGGAGGCATTTTTTGTCACACTTTTGGGTTGACTATTGTCTTGGCATACATTTCCTTCATCTAGAAGGCATTTTAGAGAGTTCTAGAAGGTTGTTTTGGGGCTTTTTCTATTTTATCCGGGAAAAATATTCTAGAAAAACTTGTGTTGGCTCTTGGTTTTAGTTTTTCTTAAGTATCTTCATACTTGAGTTTTTGGGGAGTTATTTATTTTTCTAGCAAAAGGATAGCTTGCATTTTCTTTGAGTTATTTTTCATGGAGCTGCATTGTAACTCAAACAACCCTATTATACAGTAACCACTTTGAATTAATAGATTGGAGTATTTTACCTTCTCTCATCATGTTTTATGGTGTGTCATTAATGGTTGATCAATTTGTTTTATGAAAAGTCATTTTCCTTACAAACTTGTCCCATGTTTTATACATTTATTTGACAAAAAATGCATGTTTACAGGTTATAAACTGAGCTGTTTAATGGTGTCATTAATTGTGAAAACTATTTTTTCCTTTTGGAAACACTATTATAGACCTCTTTATAAATTACTGATGTGAACTGTATTGGAAGGGGAGTTGCGTGAGTTGGCTTTGAAAATATTGATTTGAATGTGCAAGGTTGTTAGTAGGTCTAGGTTTTTTTGGTGTACCACCTTAGTTTCTCTCCGTATTAGGTTTATTTTATGCAATTTCTTACCCTTATCTTAGAGTTTAAAGTAGTGAGGTGGCATAAAAAAGGGGAATCCAACCCTTATCACTAGAGGTCTACTTTCAAACAGGTCACCCACAACTTAAAAGTAATCCCATGTTAGTCCAAATCCGCTAAGTGAAAATTAAAAGCTTAGCAAATAGGGTATAGATTTGGGGAGGTAATAGTTTTGGCATACCTAGTGGAATTGTGAACTGTTTCCCAGTTCTTTTTTATGCATTTTATTGCTACTGTTTGGTGTGTGCAATAGTAGTTTCAGACTTTTGGAGGCATTTTCTTTGCATACCTAGCAAATCCAAAAGAATAACAACTAGTTTTAAGTAGATTAAGTGATGGTATGTTCTTATTTCCACAAAACTCAGATCTGGTTTTCCTATTTTACAAGAAATTTTAATGAATTTCCAACTTCTATGAATGGTTTGATATGCCTACATTTTATGAAGACATGTTCTATCATCCCTCATTTCATGAAAATTCTGCTTGTACACCCAATTACCAACCACATAAAAATTAGCATGCAACTGGTTTTAGTTCAAATTTATTTGCTATAGGAGATTGTCAATATTCTCCACAAGTTTGCCGCCCTCCCACCCCTGCTCAACCATCATGGCAGTCAGTATGTGCTCAAGATCAATCACAAGCACACCATCTTTCTAGCAATTAGTAGATCAATCCCTATGGCCAGCTTCAAGAGTTTAAAAGTTCTAAGGATAAGCTCAAACAAAGCCACAATCCAGATTTAAGGTTCAAGATAAGAAGCATATTTCTTGAAGGGAAAATTAGAAAGAGTAGATTGAATATGCAACAAGAATGGTTGGTTTGTCCAACCTATGATTTCTCACAGGATTATATCCTTAAAGGACAACAAGAGGTTGATTGGTAGCAAAAACAAGAAGCTTACCAAACTTAGACGGATGAATAGGAATGGGAGGCCAATAAGAGGCAATTTGAGGAGAATCTTGCCCAACAACTTGCTACAAAGCATGCAAAAATGAGGCTGAAATTTGGGAAAAAAGAAGCTTCCAAGTACAAGTTTGCAACCTTAAGGAAAAATAAGCCTCTAGAATCCCCTAGTAAGTCTTCTCATTTTGAGATTCCAAGTTTCAAGGAATTGAATTCAATGCAAGAGAGTGTAGTTCCTATACAACATCAGTCCATCATCCCTCAAGAGTAGCCCATTGATGCAGATGACTTACTCCTAATGGAGAGGATCAACAAAATAAATCCAATGCATTTAGCTATAGCATGTTACCAACTATAGCAAAAAAAGCTCAAACAGGAGGAGGCTCAACCAAGCCCTTGTGTTCTAGGACAACCTAAAGTAGAGATGATTGTAGAGGAAGAAACAAATCTTTGAGCTTCTCTTATGTTTGAACAAGAGCTTGGGAATGATAAATCAAATGTGATAATGGAAGAAAATGAGGTTGTAGATGAAGAGCAGACCCTTGGCCCGCATAGCTCACTCAACATAGAGGAGACTAGGAGTGTGAACCTGCTACATTTGGCCATGGAGGAATACAGGCTACAGTTGTGAAAGGCTGAATAGGAGAAGATTGTTCAGGATGTGTTTTGTAATGTCTTAGCTAATGATCCTCCTACATTTTTCAAGGATAGTGAGAATGTTCAAACAAGAAAACAGATTGAAGAAGTCAAAAAGGCTATTGCAGAGGACTGGCCTTTAGTTTGGATTGAATTGCCCACTTTTGATGACAAGGATGAAGATTCAAAGCAACAAGAAGACATCAATCAATATGGTGAGTTGTAGGTTCAAGAATTAAGACAACAACATGAAGGGGCTGAAAAGGGTGATGTAGGTCATGATTTTATAACTTCATTTGTTGAGCTTCCATGTTTCATTGAACATGAAGAGGAAAGCATAAATCTGGTCATAAGTCAACAACATGAGGTTGAGAAGGAGTAGTGTATAGCTAGATTTGATATTTTTGAGCATGTTATGCATGAGAAAGCTAATGTTGAGCTTTATGATGAAGTGTACACTGATATAATTGAACACTTTTGTTCAAAATTGGAGGACAAGGAATCTAATCTGCTAGAGGAGTTTGGCACTCATGCTGAAATTCAACAACAAGTTCACAAGTTTGTACAAAAATCTTGTCATGAACTTGTTGCACAATGTATTATATGGTTTGATGAGCTTCCTTTTTGGTTTACAGTAGAGCTTGAAGCTGATTTATCAACTGAGAGTTTGTTTCAAGAAACTACTTCACTATTTCAAGACTTTCCTACGTTCATTGAAGAAGAAAAGCCTATTTTGGAGCACATCTCTTTGATTGATAATGCAGTTTCTAAGGTTAAACAAGCTAATTTCAAGAGCCTTTGAAGAGCTGATAGCTTGGATAAGTTATTAGCTACCTTGGTGGAAAGTGATTGTTCATTAACCATGGAAGAAGAATCAACTTGGCATATCATTATGCAAGGTGAAGCCACAAAGCAGGACAACCATGAAATATAGGAAGAAAAAGAGGTAGCCAACAATGGAAATTTAAGCTTTGTCCTTTCAAGAGGCTACCCCATTAGATATTTAGCTACTTTGGAAGCTAGTGGAGTACCAAAAATCATGCTTGCACCCAATTATGAGGATGTAATTGAAGAAGAAGCTGATTTTGGAGTTGCAGCTGAAGGTGATCAAATTTAGCTCACCTATCCAGTTTATGACAACAATATGCATGATTGTTTTCAAGGTGAAAGTAAGTTCATTTGAATTTTTATATCTACATGTGTTTCATGGTCTTTCAGCAATGCATAATCATGTAATACATCAGTTGCTGATTAAAAAAGAGTGTTACTTCACAAAACCTGTCAATGGTTTTGTTTGACTAGCTTGTGTGCTAGTTAGAGTATGTTAGTGTAGTTTCATTTCATAGTTGGATTTCTAGTTTTCCATAAGTTATTTTCAACACAGTTAGGTTGTTTTCATTATGTATTGCTAGTTTTCCTTTGTTTTCAAATTGTTTCTTGCTAGTCTAGTTAGTTACAACAATTAGCAATGTTGTTTTAAAATGGTGTTGGTTTTCTGAGTAACTCTGTGCCCAATGGATAAGCTTAGGTAACTTTTCTCATGTTTAGTAGGTAAACATATACTAGATGTAGCCAAAAATGTTACCTAATTTTTAGCTATTTTCTAAAATCAGGTAACATAGTGCTCGTTGTTTTCATGTTGTTTAAAAATTCAAAAGATAAACCATAAAACTACTAGTTTCAATATGCATGAAAGAGTGATTGTCAAATAAAGCAGATTACATTTTGTCATTTCAATGTTGCAATTACAAAAAATGAGGAATATAATCATAGATATCGAAATGTAATCTTTTATTGATAATACTAAAATGTACATGTCCCTCACAAGCCAAGGGACTAACTCTCTTATTCAATGAACTTATGAAGCAATTCATACATGAATAAGTAAAGGAAAGAAATAATGTGCATATAAGAATGGAACCATTCATTTCCTAAGAATGATTGGTTACAAGTTGCCCTGCTGCTTCCTTGAACCACTTGTGTCCTTCCCAGCTCCATAGTGCTCCTAGCCCCTACATCTTAAAAATACAATGATATTAGAGTGAGTCTCTAAGCAATAAAAGATTCAATCCTTACATACACACCTACCTATGCATCTATTAACTGGTCCATAAGTGCATAAAATAAACATGCAAACCTTGGATGTCTTGGAAAAGAAATAAAGAAATAAAACATGTGGGGTAAATGTGGCTCCCATTAGGGTAGAGCTCAGTATGCTTTGAAAGAAAAAGGAAATTGAAAAACTTGATAAAATATTTATCTCTTATCAATACATTAAATCAATATGGAATCACACTAGTTGAAAAATTTTCATTATCAGATTCAAAAAATGCAACATTTTGCTGATATGTCTTTCAATCTTCTTAAGAAGATACATAATCCTTTTATAAAGGAAGTGACTTCATAGATGCAACAAGTTCAATTATGCATCTTTTCAACAATGAGGAATAATTTCAAGATGTGGTCAAGCCCCTCTTACCATAGCCCTATCGGGCAGTCACACATCACATGGGAAGGTGAGATTTTAGGTCACCCACATATATGGCATGTGGCTATCCAACAAAGTTAAAATGAGGAGACTGTGTGTATTTATTACACATAATAGAAGCAAGATCAATGGTTGAATCAAGGTCATGATAGAATTACAAGGAAATCACTTTTGTAAGAGCTATAGGAGGCAAAGGGGATTGGTATTATTCATTCATATGTGTACTTGTGAAAATGAATGCAATAGGTGAAGGTCATTGTCATTAATATGGACAACCAACAATGCATGCTACAATGGTCTCATGAAGGAAAATAGTGATAAATGTATACTACATGACAATAGAGGTAGCTACTATATTAAAAAATGGAGCAAATGAACCACACAATGAAGGGTCTAGTCAACTAACAAAAAAATCAGCTGCATATTCATCAATGAACTTACAAGGTTGAAAATCATGGGGGAGTATTCAAAACAGAGCATAAGTGTTTTCATGAAAAATAAACATGGTCATCTATTTTTCTGCCCTCATAAGCCAAATGAATGAAATTTATATGCTATCTTTTAGATTGAGAACATGATAATATTGAAAGCATTCCAAGCATGTTAAACAAGACAACAACAAAAAAACAAAAGTTGTAGTTGCACAAGGCTCTAATCAAGGCCTTCTCAATCAAACATAAGACAAACAAGTTTTCTAGCTAAAAATCGATGCATGATGGTTTGAGGGAAGGAAAAAGACAGAAATTCAAGAAACATCAACCCTAGTTGATACAGATAATGTGCCCATACAAATCAGATCATAATTGGAGAAGAGTGCATAATAGTGTGTGGCATGCTAAAATAGTATGTAAAAAGAAGGATTTCTCTCGATCAAATAAATGGAGGTTCAGAATACTTTCTCCAAAATATATCAGAAGGGTGGACTCTAAAGATGTTATAGCAGCCAGAATAGAGATCAGAGCCTCGCTATACAATCTATGCATACATAGATTTATAGACCAAGCATCTTTCTCTTTGAGTTATTGTATGAAGTAGTGAGCAAATAATGTCAGGAGCTATCATGAGAAAGCTTCGAGACAGTCATGAGTAAGTGATGGTTACATTAGAAAGAAGAAATTAACAATGTCTCATCTTTCCAATCATGAAAATTGGGATACAATGATCATATCACCATAGCTATCTAGGACAGTCCTATGATAGATCTAGATCCTCTCTCTATCAACAACAGTATACAATGCTACAGTGAGGGAGTGGCATTGAATTTTAGTTATGAAGGAGTTCCTAATTAAAAGGAAATGCTACTAAAGTGTCTCAAGAGATAGTGCTATGGAATCATTGTCAAAGATATCTGATATAGATGATGAAACAACACTAGAGTATTTTGAGGGATTAGGTGGCACTTATACTATATTGCTAAAAGTTAAGTGGTGACTCGATAGAGGTTAATTATAACAACTATCCCATGCAAAAGTTTCAGAAAGCAATGATGAATAATCCATAGATTCTGAAAGTAGCAATAAAGCAGATCATGATAGTTGTTATTTCCCTGGATGTCTTCCAGAATAGAAATTGATTTGAAGTAGAGAGAGAAACCTGAAAAATAAGGGGCAATACCATCATCCTAGGTATGACTATTGCAATAAGAATAAATGACAATCATTATGTTTATATGTGTGGAGGTCCTAAAGTATGCTTGGGTTAAGGTGCATTCATGGCATATTTTGGTGAAAGGTTTCCCAAACATGACAAGATCCAATGTTATTGCTTCACATATGTTTCAGCCATGCAAATACAATAAGAATGGATGACAAAAAACATATAGTCTCATCATTTTTTGCTAAAGAGAAAATAATCTAGTAGTAGGAGACAAGAAACAAAAATGGATTGATATTGTGCTTCTCATGGTTCCTATGTATGCCACTGAATCAATATATTCCTATGGAATCCAAGTTTTCAATAGAATGTGAGTTTTTGAGTGAAATGCAATTTATTCATAGTGACCAAACCCATTTTGGGGTTTTATTGTAAAAAAAAATTCTACATAAGTGAAATGCATTACCAAAAATCTCATTAAATGCCCACTAAAAGACACATTTTGTTGCAAATTGGGGCTTTCACTTGTACCCATATTGTGCAATAACGGGTGAAGCCACATAAGTGGTTTACACTTTTGAAGAGGAAGGAAATTTCAAATTTTTCCCACTCCTCATATGAAATGGGTTCGGCCGAACCATATGGTTTGACCGAACCATTTAAGGTTCGGCCGAACTCCTAGTTTGACCGAACCAATCACCAACCCATTAAAAAAACAATATTTAAGTGGGTTCGGCCGAACCCCTTGAATATGACAAAAACAAAAAAAATTCTTTCACTTTCACATGTTTACTATGAATTTACCAGTGAGTCACTGTCTCCCTGCGCGTGGCGAACATCATCCGAACGGTGACCCAACAAAGTTTTTCTCACAGGCAAAAGAAAATTTGGGGTCCTCTCTTCAAACTTCATCATTCCAATTCGCATATCAACCACTATTGAGCACGAGGTATTTAAAATTCCATTTTTTTTGAGTTCAAAATGCATGTATTTGTTTAATTTTGAAACCCTATATGCAAAATTTTTAAAATTTGTTGAATTCAAATTGCACTTGTTTGAAAGTTTTTAAAGCATTTTTAATATAGTATTTTGTTTCTCAGTTTTGCATAATCCAAGGGTTTGAGTAAGGAAAAATCAGTTTCCTCCGAAAGTTAGTGCAAAAAAACATTATAATGGCTCTCAACATAGTCTAAAAAATGGAGATAAATACATTCCAAAAGACTAGAAGTGTAGGGTCAAGCTCACAAAATAATTTTAAAACTACAAATTTAGGGTCAAACTTGTAGATGAAAATGCAAATTTCATACATGTAGGAGTGAACCATGAAAGTCATAGCTTGATTTGGTAGAAACTGTGAAATCTTATAAAAATCAAGAAAGAGAGATCATATCATTGATTCACATTACATTACGAGCTATTCCATATAACAAATGGAAGCTAAGAACTTTATTCTTTGTGAGATTCTATCGTTGTTTGCTACATGGAGTAATTTTTTTTTATAAAGCTCATGTTTAGAATGAAAATATCAATCCCTTATGCTTCGACTAAGTTTGCGGTTTGCTTGGCCCTTATAGGGTTGCGAGATCATTTTTATAATATAAAACCAAAATATAACCTACTTTGGCCCTAATAATTGTAAACCCTTTAGGAATTCTAAATTGTTGCATCTTGTCTTGATTTTCCCACCATTGTTATTCCTTTTGAAAATTTTACAAATTAGGCAAATAATCCTTGCACTTATATAGAGGATCCTTATGTATGTTCTTAAAATTATTTAAGGTTAAATGACTTAATCTAAAATAAAGGCATATACGGATCTCTTGTAATTGTAACCTCTTTACTAGTGTTCAAACATATTTGTTGCTGGAGCAGATTCTTGATATTGCTTTATCCAGATTTTGAGCTAAAATGAGATACATCTAAAAGAAGAAGAATATGATAGAATAAGAACTTGGCTCATCTTTTAGACATAAAAATTAAGGTAAAATAATGTATCCTATAGTTTCAATCAATATATCATTGAAATAAACTGCAGCTGGGATGTCAATATACACCCTTACATGGTTCATGATCCACACAAAACCAAATGACCATTATAAGTATTTGGTAATATCTCACAATGTGAAGAAGGTGTCAAAAAAATTAGCATACCTAAATCGTAAATTGACTTGTCATAAAGTGGGTGGGTAGCTTAGTGGTGGAGATTTGCATCCTAACTAGTTCATGAAAATTTCAACATGAGGAGAATTAATAGTAAAATAATAATATCTTTTGACAACATAGGCATCCAAGTACTCATTCCAAGATTGTTGAAGATACAACATTAATACATTAGGATTTCAATTAAATATCACACTTTCCTATAAAAAAATCCCAATTGATCTATCTTTTGGTAGTGCATTTAGTTTGATATATTTTTCTTCCCTATACTTACAAGATTCCTTTATTATCGAAGCTTATTTACTCTAGTATGTTATCCTTGGTTCTCATATGAACTATATATATATAATTCAATCAAGATCCTCTTATCATTACAAAATTAAACTTAGCTTATTTTTTCTCCCAATTTCTTCTTAATGAACATATGGTCTTTCTTCCTCTATTAGCCTACTCATGCACCATCACCAACCATGAATGAATCTCCATGAAGCTAAATACCCATTTGTGCTTGGTTGGTGTAAGTTGGGATTAGTGTTCCATTCACTTAAAATCTTATCTTTAATGTTGTTTTTTTCTAAATTCTTTCTAAAGGGCATAAATTACAGTCTAGAGCTTTGATTTTAATATTTTCTTAAAATTAAAAATATTAATGAGCTTGATGCATCAAGCTAAAAAATATCAATTTGGACACCATTAAAACCCTCGAGAGACTCTCGCAAAGTGAAAATGAGCTCCAAAATTTTATAGTGTGATATGTGAGAAAAAATGAAAAGGTAAGCAATGGGCTCAAGATATTATTATAATAAAATTAAATAAGGAGATCGTGATGATTATTGTACTAGGAGTTACATTGGGAAGAGTGGAACATCTTTTCATAATAGATGAGACTTATTGTAGTTGACATCTTCATCATAAAGCACTAGTATTGGGAGTGGTTACTATCAAGGTTATGGGATTAAAGGTCCTATCTCATTAGTTCGTTTATATTTTGTGTACATGTTCCAATGCATAGTGGGGCATGGGTTCTTTTCTTGTGGACCATGATTTTTTTCCACGCATTACATAAATTAATTGATCATTTCTTGTTTCCCTTGCTCTATATATAATTTAATGTATGACATAAGGTTTAAATAGTGTTATGTAGAAATAGCCAAAACATTAGACTAAAGAAGATTGAGTGGATTGGATTGTTATAATCTTGTTATGAATATTAATAAAAGTTTCATATCTCTTTAGTAGTGGGATTTTTTTGAAAGGGTTTCTCCATATTATAATTCTAGTGTTCATGAGGTTTGAATATTTATTTATTTTCTCCACTATTTCATTAATATTATTTGGTATATTGTATGTTTGATTAGACTTAAAGTGCCTCACCATTAGTTGATACTCCTACTATATATATTTACCTTGTTTGCAATAGTTTAGTACATGTCAATAGTTGATTTGCACCCTTAATAACTTGGTGGGAATATCAAGTATTTTTTATTAAATATAATCAATAATCATTGTAAAAGAAATTTTAAATCAAATATTATTCTAGAATGATTATTTGAGTGCTAGATAAACCATTTAAATTTAACCTTCATAATATTACTCTAAATAT